>CM043877.1:5830000-7030000 GCA_023846275.1 Vanilla planifolia
GCCTACCTTGTTTTTCATAATAGTAATGACTTCTTTTTTTTATCTTTTTTATATTCTTTAAAATAATTCACATTACATTTATTATATTTAATTGCATGTAATATGTTTATTTTTACTATCACTCCTCTCATAATATTTTAAAAAGTAACATTGATTAGATCAACCTTAATCTTAAAAATTTAGCATTTTTTCTATGATTGAAACTTTTTTAACCCAATTATCAAATTATTTAATCTATCATATGTTCCCTCTACAAGACATTATTAGACTGCATATTCTATCTATCAAACCATTTGATAGTCATCAGATGATCATTGAATTATCCCTTAGGCATCAAACAAAGACTCATGATAATTTCTTTTAAAATTATTAGATTATTTGATCTCTTATTGAATGGACATTGGACCATTCCATTACCATTTGATAGAGAATTTGTTCCTTTTCTCAAATAAATATCAATTCACTTGATCACTCGACCAAATTGTCCCATCAATTGATTAGACATTCTAATCCATACTATAATAACTAGTTTCGCATTTAAAAGTTTCAAATTCTAAGCCTCTTATATAACTTCAATGCATGCTTTAAAAACATTAATTCTACTAAATTTAATCCAAAAAAGCTCACATGTTGCTTTCTTGTAAAAAATTTCTTCAATCCCATTAAAAAAACGATATTTTCCCCTTTGCTTTTCTTTAGATTCTCCTTTATAAATTGTTTCCCAAATGACAAAGATGCCTCCAACAATGATCCCTTTAAACCAACACCATTCTCCTTAGTTGATAATTTGAGGTTTAAGGTTTTAAGATAAATGAATTAAAACTTATTTATTTAATTATTAAATAATTCTTTAATTAAAACCTTATAGAGAACTGTATTTCTTGCATTATTTATTCCAAATGACTCTCAAACTTCATAAAAAAAACTCTAAAATTAATTATTCCTCAAGTTCTTTATTTTAATAAAAGTTAAATAGCATTGATTGGATCAACCTTCACCTTAAAGATTTATTATTTTCCTTATGATTGAATCATTTTAAACCTAATTATCAATCATTTAATCTATCATATGTTCCCTCTATAGAGCATTATTGGACTGCATATTCTTTCTATCAAATCATTTGATAGTCATCACATCATCATTGAATTATCCCTTCGACATCTAATAAAGACTCATGATAATTTCTCTTAAAATAATTAGATTATTTGATCTCTTATTGAATGGACATTGGATCATTTCATTATTATGTGAGAGAATTTGTTCCTTTTTTAAATAAATATCAGATCACCTAATCACTTGATTAAATCATCTAATCCACATTAGAATAACAAGTTTCATATCCAAGAGTTTCAACTTCTATCATGATTTTCTTTATATTCCCAACTCTCTAAGGTTTCATCCATCCTCACTAAAGCCTCTTATGTAACTCCAATGCATGCTATGAAATAATTAATTCTACTAAATTTAATCTAAACAAGCTCATACTTTGCTTTCTTGTGAAAACTTTCTTCAATCCCTTTTAAAAAAAACCTTATTTTTACTTGGCTTTTCTTAAGATTCTCCGTTATAAATTGTTTCCCAAACGACAAAGTCTCCTCCAATAAATAATGATTAAATATCCTTTAATTAAAATCTTATAAAGAATTATATTCCTTGCACTATCTATTCCAAATGACTCTAAAACTTCATAAACAAAACTCTAAAATTAACCATTCCTGAAGGTTTTTGTTTTTATACAAATTTTACATTTCTTAACCTTATTTGTATTTTCAATGATTTCTTTAATGTAAGACATTTACCCCTTCTCCCCCTCCCTTTGTCCTTTAAAAATGCCTCCATATTATAATCACTATGACTTTCATCAAATAATAAGTTATATATTCGAAATTTTTTAAATTAAAATTAAGAATCACAAATTAAATTTATTAACATACCTTTGGGATGTTACATTGTGTCGTTAGGTCCACATAGAGTCTTTTACTTAGACTAAGACATAACCTCCGTTGAGTCTTGTTATACTAAGGCTAACACTCAATCGCTCACAATCATGTCTTTTCTCAAGTTTAAACACTAACTTTGCTAAAATATTTTCATTAGGCATAGACATAACCTCCCTCCACACTTCTAACACCTAAAATTAGTGCTTCTTTCCACACTTTCTGTCAAGCCCCTACCTAAACTAGTACCTCTAAATAATAAAATTTCCATAAGAGTGAAGACAATAAAGAAAAACCAAGGTGGGGACCCGACGATGAGACAAACTAACTAAACTAAAATCCAAAAGATATACATGAAGACATGTTTTTTTTACTTTAATCACACTCTGCTCTCTCCTTTCTCACACATCTCGTGAAAAAGGGCTCTCCTGTAATAGTATCATTCCCAGTTCTCGGTGCAGTGATTTCATGACCTGTGATGTAAGCACTAAATGAGATTTTATACATCTCAGTAAATAATTCCACATAGTTAACCAAGTAAATAAAAAGGCATAACAAAATACCATAAATAATAAAGATGAATCATATGCATCAAGCTAAAATCATACCATATGTCATTTATATAAGGTAATGCCAAATGAAAACCATAAAGAAATGCAAGTTCCTTATATAGTGTGTTATTACCGGGCCCAATTTCCTTTGACGTATTATCCTCTGGATCCAATCATCAATGACTGTCCTTTAGCCGACATCCAACCAAGCACATAACACTAGTTAGATATCTGATCCGAAGATCGATACCCTGCGATCCAACACGTTGAGCCTTGTGCCACCAGGCAAGTATGGTACCATACCCTATGATCCAACACGTTGGGCCTGGTGTAAATCATTATAGAGTCATAGCATATAACACTGGGCAGATACCTGATCCGAAGATCGATACCCTGCGATCCCACACGCTGAGCCTAGTGGTGAGGATAATGTTCTCTGGGAATCCATTTTTTTACTACAATTTCCTATCATAATTCCAAACAATTATGACATATCAAAGATCTTTTTTTACATATTGTTTCTTTCTTTTGATTTCATTATCATACCATGTTATTTCTTCTTTTTCTAATTATCATACAAATGCATAAGTAACAACAAAAATATCATGTTTTCTTTACCATATGCAACAATTAAAACACCATGTGATAGTAAGAAAACCATGTAAAACATAAAATACTGTGCTACATCACAGGGTTATGAAATTTATCTACCTGAATTTGCTGTTCCAACCGTCCTACTCACTTCTGATTCTTCTTGATGTCCTACAAGCCCGTAAAATACAAAAATAATTAATTTAAATATGCTTATTAGCCAAAAATTACTTTCTAAAAGCTTTCCCAAACACACCCCAAAAATAATCCCAACAGGCGCCGAACCGGCCACGGTCTATGCTGGACCGCCCGCGCCCGTCGCTGAACTGCCCGCGCAGAAAAACATTCTAAAAGCTTTTCCAAACAGCTTTTCAAAACTGTGTTTTCTAAATTCCCAAATTCCTTACGCCGTCGTTGGACCGCCCGCTTGGCTCGCTGGACCGCACGCTCGACGTGCTGGACTGCCCGCGCTCGGCATCTGGTTCAGCTGCGTAACCCGGTCCAAAGCCTGGACCGGTTCACGTCGCCCTCTCTCTCTCGCGTCTGGCGAAACCGAAATATTTCGCTGGCGAACTTCGAAATTTCTTGCGTCTCTCGCAGGCCAACTGACCGCCACTCCCAGAAAAACTTATAAAAACAACAAAGCAAATAAAAATTCTCACATTCGTTGGTCGTCGTCGTCGCGTGCCGAAAATCACGAAAATTCCTCGCTGCCGTTTTCGCAGAATTGCGTTTCAAACGCACAGAGTCGGCTTTTATAGCTGCGGCCGAAACCGACTTAATCGAACGTTTGTGAACCACATTTTGCAGAAAACCCCCTCTAAATTTTATATTTGCAAATATATCCTCCGCCAATCGGATTTGAACTAAACCGACATTTAAAAATTACAGATCTATCCTCTACGTTACAAATTTATCCCAAATCTTCAAACATTCATAATTTATTTATTAGAGCTCCAAAAATGACAAATTAAACATCGTTGGATTCGTCTCACAGAGCTCTTTCATTTAAACAAATAAAATAAAATAACATACGAAACACTGAGGCTGTTACACTTTTAAAACCTAAAATTAGGCACTTTTCTTCATACTTCAAATGCCTAGAGTTGGGCATTTCTCTCCAAACTTTAAATGCCTAGTGTTGAGGACTTCTCTCCATGCTCAATGGCCAAGAATAGGCCATCTTCTTCTTCACAAGTTAAGCCAAGAAGGTCCCTCACAAATAGCAAATTATAATAAGAATTATAACACAAGTTCCATATATATCATGAACAAGTATACAATGTAAAGAAACTATAAATAAAAAATAAAGTTGCAATAAAAAATCAATAGCTCTTATATGATGAAGATGTAAAAATGTAAATTATATGTACAAATATTTTTTTTGGGCATTGACTACTAGTACATGGCCATGTTTGATGCAAATTATATGCACATTAAAGAAGGTTTTAAATATATATTTTAAAATAGAGTTGTTTAAAAAAAACAAATCCTAATACAAATAAAAATTAGCATTACAAACATAACTCCTCAATGTATAAAAAAGCTACATATATTAATTTAGTAACATAATATATCTACTAATTTTCAAAAATTGATATGTATATACAAAATAAAGATTTTGTAAATATATAATATTTATCTAACTTTTAAATATCGTCAAATTCTTTTTAATGATTAATTTGTTCAATGCTTGATAAATTGTCAAACTCATTCAATGTATAAAAAAAGTTATATATATTAATTTAGTGATATATTATATCTTCTAATTTTCAAAAATTGATATATATATATACATAATAAAGATTTTTAGAAATATATAATATTTATCTAACTTTTAAATATCGTCAAATTCTTTTTTAATAATTTATTTATTTATGATTTGATAAATTTCAAAAATATTCAAATCATTTTAATTACTTCATTTCTTATCCTCATCACCATCATTATGTTCATCATTGTCAAGAAACCACAACTACTAATTAGTGTTCTCCATCATAGACACCAATGACACTAATTGAAAGTGGGACAAACCATGCCAAACGAATAAAACATCTAAGTCTCACTGATTCAAAAAGTAAACCAAACGGCTACTAAAAATCCCTTTGCAAAATTCGTTTAAAACGGTCAAAATTGCCAAAGAGACGTTGTACGAATCCGACCCACAAATAAGTTAATTCAGCTATTTTCAAATCGTGTTTTTTTTTTTGCAGATGTCCCCAACTTTTCCCGCTCGCACGGCAAATTCAAATTTGAAATAAAACGGCCCTTCTTGGGTTTCCCCTTTTCTCGTCTTAACCCTTTATACCGTTCCATTTCTCTGCTCGCCCGACCTTCTCAGATTCTTCCCCTCTCGATCCCCCATTTCCAGCCCTTGCATCTTCTCATTCGTCTCTTTTCCTCATCTCTATTCCTCTCACCGACAAGTTCATTCCATTGACATGGAATCCGTAAGGGAACAGTCCGCTACTCCTAATGGTATTCTTCCATTACCCAATTTACAACTCCTTTTTGCATACGCGGTTCCGTTATTAAGTTCTTGATCTCGATACTTCGGATTTGTGTCGGCTTCAGGGGGATCGCTCTTGAGGTACCCACTCCGATCGGCGGCCAAATCGAAGGATTTGAAGAAAGTTATTGATGAGCCGACTGTCTCTTCTTCCACAAAAAGGTTTGAGTTTTGACGTCTTGTTTGAAGAGATTGAGCCTCCTATTTTTTAACGGATGTCTTATTCTATGGAGCAAAAGTTACAACCTTTGTTGATATTCTAGTCATTCAGATCTATGAAAAGTATCATGCTATCCTTTCTTTGGACGATAATTTCTATAACTTTTTGCTTCATAATTGATGCGGAAAATCCTTGGTTGAAACATGAAATAGAGAACAAAACATTCTGTACTAGTGCAGTTTATTTGCTTGGTTTCTTCTTTCAGTCTTCAGAAGACTTAGATTTTAATAAAATATCTTCTACATGTTCGTATGAGTTGCACATTTGTTTGTACATACAGCTTCAATGCGAAGTTTGTTGTGTGCTGGGCTTCGGGTATTTGTTGAACATAATATTGAGATATTTTCTTCCATCATATCACTTCATGAGTGGTTTCTTAGGTCGTTTTACTTAGAAAAGTCAACGTTCTATTACTTCTGTAGAAAGTACCAAAAAAAACTACGGTTGCGTTTTTTTATTTTATTTTATTCACACCTTAGTATTTTCTTTCATCCAATTAGTTGGGCAAGTTAAAATTTAGTTACATTCGAAGAGAAAAAATGGACCTGAGTACTATAAATACCATAAAAGATAAAAGAATCATTGACAATTATATTTGTTTGTTTAGTCTTAAATGGATGTGAACTCTACATTTGACACTTGGAAGTAGAATTAACTTATTGTTCTTTTAAGAAAGTGTCACTGTTTATTATTTTTTTTTTTGTTGATTTGATAGTGAAAGCAAAAGTGAGAACATATGATCAATTTCTAAAAGTTGAAAATGACATTCAGATGGTGGTGGTGGGGACACCAATTGGTGATTACATGGCAACAAAAAACAGTAGGGATAACAATTTTGCAACAATTGGAAGTGATAGCTAAGTTAAAAGAAAAATGATTGTTGGGGCGATAGTGATTCATAGTAATGATGAGCTAATAAAAGTTGGCAAAACAATGGATGTCAGATTGCAGTAGAAGATGGATAATAATGGGTGACACATGATGGTAATAAATAATACCTAAATTACCTTCAACATTGTAAGGATTCAAAACTTGTAATTGCTTATAGCAATTTTATAACAAAAGCGATAGAAGGGAATATTAGTTTCTCGCTTTGGAAAAATGGATTTTCTAATTTATATATAACCAAATATCAATTTGTATAAATAATAACATGCTAATAAGGGCAAATTGTAATTTATTTACACAAGCTAAAATTTGATGTGATGCTTTTGGTTGATTAAGTTAGGCAATTTGATTTAATAGGTTGTAGAAGATTTATAATGTTAAATTGGTATGATATAAGAAAAAGTATGGGTAAAGAGTCTCATGGTTAAATAAGACAAAAGGTTAGGTTTATTCTTCTAAAGCATGATGATTGACATTTGCTCAAAGAGGAGTTCAACCTCCTTTTTTAGGAGCAAGATCAATCCCTAAAATGAAAAAGGGGTTAGTTTGATCAATTAGGATAGGATAATAGGTGTGTTATTTTATCTTAAGATATACCTCAATATGGACTTGAGATGTGTTTAATGGATCAATAAATGTTTGATAGACACTTATAAGGTTCAATTGGAAGAAGCATGTTGAGTTGGTTTAGGTGTCATAGCAAACTTAACATTACTAAAACATTCTCTTGTGGGCCTTAGGCTACATTAGATGCACAAGGTTGTTTGACATTAGTTTTGTCAAATTGTCTTTTACTCTAGAGGTCAATTTGCATACTAATGGACCGGGCTTTTTTTCTAGATGATCAATATAGACAATAGAATTATTGACCAAGATTAGGAATGTCAATAGAGGCAAATTGATTTAAATTAATGCTTGCATTGCGATGTGTTCACCATTAATTATTCATTCTCAATTTATATTCATTTTATCCCTAACTTGCCTTCCACATAATAAGTTTAATTATTTTGTGGCAATAAAGTTTTTGTTAAAATAATTATTAGATTTTTATCCAACAAAAGTACTAAGAACCTAGAAGATCATTGATGGTTTCAAAAAATTCCAAAAGATTTATCGACATCCCAAAAGATTCTTAAAGTTGTGAAAAATTTATTTTTTCAAGAAATATACTTGATTATAATTTTTAATAGTAGGACATTTTTCATAAGATAAGGTTATGCATACTAGTTGACAAATCATATTTATTCATGTTTGTGCTTTTTATATCCACATAACTAGGCTAACTTAAATCAAACATTAGCTTATCATAAAACTAGCTAGAGTTAATACATTTAAGCCATCTAGAGTGTAATTTAGTTTATAGAATTTTGATTTATGCTCCATAAGAAATTAACTTTAATTTTTAGTTAAAAATTTATATTTTGAATTGTATTCTAATATTGTATTTTTTAAAAAAAATTTGAATCCTCTCACACTATATGCCATCACTAGGAGCTAGTTGGTCACAAAGGATGTTGGGACCAAATACTCAAGCCAAAGAACAACGATGAGCACAAATAGGAGTGGGTGGAACCAGACAAATAGATGAACAAATGGATGCCATAATCCATTCCAAAATGGGTTGTTTCAATTTGCATCAAAGGAGACACTTGGGATGAACAAAGCAAAAAATAGGCTTACAATAGCAATTGCAAAAAAAAACTCTAATCTTTTAATTAGAAAAAAATACAAACTATTCTTAAAATTAGACTTCCAAAAAACTTGCAACTTCAAAACTCCAAAAACTTTTTTATTAAAATAAATCCTTTATATACTATTGATCCCAAATGCTATATGTTACTCAAATGTATCAAGAAACTCATAGTGATAAATAGTGATCAATCATTGAACATAATGAAACCTCTCTCAAGGAACTATTTATTGATTAAGAGTTCTTGAAATGAAAGAAAATAAGAGATATACATTGTAAATCTAATCTTAACAAAATAAAAAATAGATAGAGAAAAACTTTTGAGAAGATCTTGAAGGACTAGTTTGTTGATTGTCTATTAAGAGGTTTGTATTTTTTTATTTTTTTCATTTTTTATTTTTTTAACTCGTCGATTTTTACACTTTTGTTCAAAAAGATAATAGTTAAATAAAAAGATTTTAGCATAAGTTTTTGGAATTATTAATTGCTCAACTATTTAAGCTTCTTTGACAATGAGTTGTGTGTAACGAGTCATAAGTTCACTTGGTTGATGCTCAAAAATGGGTGCTTGTTGTGTTATTAGGGTATTTGGTCAATATCAGGGTATTTGGTCAACTTAAGAATTGCCTTTACAACTAATTAGGCCAATAGAAGGTTTTCTCAAGTAGAGCATTTGGCCCAAGCAAGCAAAGATTATTAGTTATGCTGAAGTTAATTCCTTGGATAGAATTTTAAGGTAAAAAATAGCCATCCTTTGATAACCTTTATTGAGGAAAATGAAATTCATACACATTTTTTACTTTCCATTGTTTTTTTTTAACTAGGAAAACTTTGGCCAGCTGATTTGGAAAATGGATCTTATCCACTTCAAAAAGTTTGATCATTTCTTCTTGGATGGCTTCTTGGCATTCTACATAAAACATTTTATTCCTTTATTTTTTTTATTAAATTGAGTACTTGGTGTTCAGCTAATGTTGAACAAGCTACTTATCAATACTAATGCATGTCTTTTATTGGAAAATAAAATCAAAAGAATACTCATCAAGAAGTTTAGAAACTTGGACTTGATCTTTACTTGAATAAAAAATGAGAATTACAATATGCTTTTCATTGTCATGTTACTTATATGGTATGATGTGATAAGACCATGAGCTAGCACTTAAGTCTTTTAACTCCCTCCTACACTCAATGAGTGACATTTGATAAAGGATAATTTATAGTTATGGAACTAGAGTTTTAGCTATCACTAGATGGAGAAAGTAAGTATGCAATGGATAAAAAAAATAATAATGCCATCTCACAAATCAAATGATTTTATTTGGAGCTTCTATAGAGTATTTATTGGTGCAAATGGCCATTTAGTTATAATGAATTTTTATGAAAAGCAACATGCTTGGTCTACTTCAATAGGACAAGATGAAGGATGCCTTAGTCAAACAAGGGCTTGATTATCCTTGTCTAGGAACAAGACTAGTCCTTAAGATGAAAGTTTAAATCATTTAGCTAGTACTTAAGTCCCTTAACTCCCACTAACCTTTGATGAGCACCATAGCCTTATAAACTGCATAGTATTGGTGTTATAATTGAATGACAGAGTCGGTGGGCATCTTTGCTCTAGAGCAAAAGGATTGCAATTGATGTTTCAAAAGGTCAATTAGTGTTTTTGTGAAAGCCATTAGTGGGTAAAGATAGATGAATTCTTAATGAAAGCATTAGAAAAAAATAGTATTGTCAACCAAATGTGCCTGCAACTCATGTGGGGACATATGTTGTACACTTATAGAAACATGATGTATGGATCTTCTTATTGTTAGTAGAGTATGTTTTACTCATTTTAATTGCCAAGTCAACAAAAAAAGGAAAAATATAGATCTTGAAAAGAGTAGAAATTATGATTGAAATAACAAAAATAGGTCCATTTTAATTTTTTTACAATTATGGAATTAGGGTTTTGGCTATCATTATATAGAGAAGGAGAGTATTCAATCAGTAAAAAGTTATAATTGTTGTAGTCTCACTAATTCAAAGATTTTTCCTGGAGCTCCAATGAAGTATTTATTGGTACAAATGGCCATTTAATTATATGGATGTTTATGGAAAGCAAAAAGTTTTGCTTGTTCAAAGTAGGACGCCATAGCTGAATATGGGATTGATCATCCTCAATTGGGAACAAGGCTAATCCTTATGATGAAACGAATAGTCTAGCTAGTTAGAGTATGATAGTGGGTGCCTTAGTTTGTCTATAGGGATTACACATTGATGTGTAGGATTGGAGGGCCAAGGAAGCAAGTAGGTTTCAATAGTTCAAAACATTCTTGTGGGTTCATTGGATTATAGGTATGCAAATAATGCCAACAAATGGCTTTAAATATAGGTACTTACAAAGTTTAACCAACTATATCCTTCCTTAATATTTATAAAGAATCTTAACTTGATTATTGAAATAATTTCCAAAGAGCATTCAATTGGCAATCAGTGAAGAAAAGAATAAGAACTATTTAGTGTCATCATTTAGAATGGGAAAGGATTTTTCACATGATAGGCATCACCTAGAATAAGAACTCTTTAGTGCTAAGCTTTAGCATAATAATTGGAAGAGAGACTAGGTCAATAATGATGTATTTGATGATAATGACGCATTATGGTCCATGTATAGGACAGAAGTTTCATGCACATGCTCCCCTCACAAAGGAAGGAAAATGAATAAGAATGAATCTTTCTAAAGGGTGTAAAGTTAGGAAATAATTTTTAGGTAGAAAAGGACTATTTCAAATGATGCAAGTCTTGATAGGCTTGAACAAATGGATCTTATGTCAGCTAGAGTAAGTCTTCATAATGAGATTTTGAATCAGATGTTATATCCCTTTTGAAGGGTAAGAGTGGTTTTCATTTGCATTCAAGAAAAAAAAAGGATAGTTCATTGAACGTGGATATCATTCTTGTAAATTCTAATATTAGAACTCTTAGACAATCCTTCCCATATGAGAGTTGAGAGAGAGAAGATGGAGTGATTGGCTCTCTATCAAGGTTTTCTTCTAAGACAAAGAGCCACCCACAAAAGGCTTGGCTTAAGGCAACATGAATGACCAAGAGAGGTTCTTAGCTTTCCAGTTTGTGTAAGCCCTCTTTGAGCAAAAAAATTTAAATGCACAATATACACAAGAAGCCTATCTTATTTGAATAGGATATGTCAATGGATGTCTTAATTAAGGATCGGTATGATTGTTCTTGTGTTTCTACATGTCTGAGCATAATACAAGGGTAAGTTAGCCAACAAATGTCTTGGTTTGGCTTCATAGCACTCTTTGGGAGGAACTTGGGTTAGGATTAATTTAGGCATTTTTGGTATACACTAAGAAGTCTTAGTCATGAGAGGCAAATTGGCATTTTCTAAGGAAGGCTAGGAACTCTTAGACAAGATATTTGTTTGAAGTGTGCTAGTTGAAAAAATTAAAGAAGAATTTATAGGGGGAATTATATAAAGGAATAAACTTAGATAAAAGCCATGTAATGAGAGGTTGGTAAGGATTGCTTAAGCATAATGTTAGCAAAGAATAAGGGATAAGGACTTTATGAATGAGACATGGAAAGGGTAACATTAGAGAGAAAGAGATGTTGGTTTAATTATTGGTATCTACATAAACAATTAATGTATATGTTCTTATGAGTTGAACACAATTTTGAAACTTCAATATACAATTATATATGTTTTTTATAAGTTTAATTATTGGTATCCACATAAAACATATTGAGCTAAACTTTGTTTGATATAATCTCTTTTATCAGGTTATATTAAAGTCAAAGTTATGTTGAAAACAAGAGTTGCAAATTGTTATGAACCCCATGAGCCTATCATTTCCTCCATGATCGAAAAAGTTTTAGTTACACAATGGCTTGTAATCCTTGCCATGTATAACACTTAGTAATATTGATAAGTTTCTAATGATTGATATATGGCTCTTGTATGGTTAATGCTTGGCCCACACATAATGTAAAAACATGTGGTGTGATAGCGCACTTAATTTGTTTATTTTGATGATTTTAGTACTAAAAAGTGCAATAAAAATCGTTAGACTAGTAGGTAAAATTATTTCATATTACAAATCCATTATATTGAAATTTTAGTATACAATAAATATTTTTATTCACACACTTGAAACTTTTAGTTTATTAAAGGCCCACATAATGATATATCATTTCTAATTTAGATCCTCATTATAAATCTCTCTTAATAATAAAAAAAAATGACAATTGTTTACTGTTTTGCAATTAAGGGTAAGGACCACTCCAAATGTTGCCAAGAGTACAAGTGCATTAGATCTTTCTGAGACAGAGAAGAGTATGAAACCTCCGAGGCGGTTTTCGAACCCTACGAAGTACACCAATAGCCCCTATGCCACCCCTTCTGGATTCATGACACCAATAACTGAAGCTAGAAGGAACAGACCAAAGCATCAGCTGAGCAGTGACACGCCCAAGTCTGAAGCATCAATATCCAGCACCAGGAGAAAGTTTTGCGCGCTATCTTCCGCTTCCTACTGGTTAACCCAAATCAAACTGGCCGAGTCTGCTTCAAAACACTCCATTTCACTTGCTTTTTTCCAGCTTGCCCTTGATTCAGGAGCTGAGGTTTGTGCAACAATATAGTTTATTTTTCAAATTCCATTCACGGCTTGTTTATTTTGTATTGCCCACATCTCGGAAGCAGCCTCTACCTCGAGTTCGTGAAGAGCTGAAGTCATATGTGCTCAGGCACAAGCTCATGGAAGAGTTGGGAAACAGCACAAAGAATATACTTGACAGCTACAACATACTACAAGAGCTTGAGAAGTTACAGGTATCCGAGGATGGTTCTCAATTGGAACAAGGACCTCAGATAACAGACAAGATTAGGAAAAACTCTGCAGAAATTCCAGAAACCAGGAATCTAAAGCCTAAGGCACTGAATGTAAGCAATCTTGCTGAATCAAACAATGATGATGCTTCTCAGAAGATAACACCTGCAGCTAAGAAGCAGCCCAGCTCAAGGAATTTTGGAAATACTGCCATGATGAGAAAATCTTTTATTAAAGGAGATGTAGAGAAATCTCCAAAGCCAAGAAAGCAGAAGACAAGGAAGGGAACAGAGGGCAATAACTCGGACAAGAATTCCAGCAGTGATGAAGGTAATGTTCTATTCTAACTGCCATATTCTATATCCTCAAAGCAAAAAAAATTTAATCTACCAATATCTTTTGTCTCAATGTCACGACTTTGTTTTCACTGTCTCTTGTTGAATTCAGTTGTAGAGTTGAACGAAGCAATGCTTGATGAGAAAGAGAACACTGTATGGTTACTATTCTTAACTATGAATATTTTTTCTTTTACTATTATGCTCAGAATGATGAGCTCTAACCTTGGGAAAAATGGTTTTGTTTTTGTTCTTTCTAGCATGCCAAAAACTTGGACACAAGTGGAAAAAGGGAGGAAATTGCTGCAAATTGAAGATGGCATATGTTTGTAAGAATTTCAACTATCTTCTCAAAACATGTTCGATAATATAAATGCATCAGAATGCAGTACGGTGTGCTTATTATTATTTGATGTTCTGTAACTTGTTATATAGTATAGTGTTTGGTGTTCTGTAACGATGTCATGCAGGTTTTTGGTTTAACTTTTGAATTGATTGATGCTTGAATGGTTCATGTGTCCAAATCAGAGACAAAAGCTCTCATTTGTTGAAGAATGTTTTCTTCTTTTAAGCCTTCTTTGAAGCCATAGTGTGAAATTGATGAGTGGTAACCTTCAACCTTCAATAGTGATTCAAAGGTCCAGAACAAAATCAAACCAACTTTGTGATACTAATTAAGTTAAAACTTATATTTTTTTATTCCTTTATTAGGTTCCATGTCCATTTACTTGAACTAATGAAAAAAAGGATATCCTATAGTTTGAACAATTTGTATTCTAGAAAAAAAAATATCCAAAAACTACACAAAGAATTAGCTACAAGCATTGAAATTGCAATAGAATGCAAGTACAAACCAAGTTGGCCTTTAAGAAGAAGTTATGAAATAAAATTAGGAAGACAATACGTGCAATATTATGTTTAGGTTTTTTTTTTCTTAATGCTAAAATCAACCAAAAAAAAATCAAAATCAACCTTACATACATACAAACATAATATAGGTTTCAAATATTCACTTACATGCATTTGCAAGAAATTCGCACAATGTATCAAATCGACTTAAATATTGTACATCTTTCCATTTTAAGTTTGAAAAAGTTGTTTGTTGAATATTCATGTTATACCAAACAAATGTATAAGCCAAGAGATGTGACAATCAATAACTGTTGTTTTAAAATACAACATTTCACAAGTTCGCAACATTCCACCAAGGAAGCACAAACATCAAATTCTTAAGCATTAATCTTGTTGTCTAGTTTTTCTCTATGACCTCTCTCACCTTTTTGTTATACTCCCTTTTGTTGTAATTAAACAAATGTATTATCTCAAAGTTTGCAAGTGTGTTGGGATTCTTATTTCATTAATATTTTTGTATAAGTTCTCATCTCAAAACCTTTAAGATGAACTAAAAACTTGTAAATAGGGATTACAAGTATACATAGTCCCTTGAACTACTCTCTAAAAAGCATTTTAATGACAAACTTAAGATTCTTTATCAAAATTAGGAAATGATTTAGTTGCTTATACTTTGAATATGACAATAATTGTATACTTATATTCTAGTAAGTCCAGAAAAATGTTTTGGATCGCTAAAACCTATCTTACATGCTTACCTCTCCTAAGGTGTTAGTGATTAGAGATTAGGGAAAGCTTAGTCGAAGGAAAAAGATTATTGGGTAAAATAAGTGTTAGATTTTGAGAGATTTGTATTATTTATTTTGAGTTCATCATTAAATTTATATGATTTTGGATTTAGAGAAAGAATGAAAAAGGATTAGAAATTTGGGATTGCAATATAAACTAGGGATCAAGTGTTTTGAACTACTCTTTGAAAAGCATTTCCCATCTTTAAGAGGAATAGATAGTAGTTTAGTAGGAAGGCTATTGTAGAAATTTTTATGAAAAATAATAACTAATGGCATTATTTTTTATCACGTTTGTGAAATTGATTTCAATGACATTGTTGTGACATAACTTGTGCATCATTAATAATAAGGATGCAAGCCTAATTATTAAGTATTGAAGCATAATCTCATAAGTACGATTATTATTTCCAAAGTCATTGATCTAAGGTGTTAGTAGACCTCTCATCTGAAGCTAAGCTCCTCTTTACTTATTGCCAATCATCAAGTGGCTTACTTATCATTAACATAAGTGTTTGTTGACCAAAGCTCCATCTCCTAAGGTGTTAGTGATTAGAGATTAGGGAAAGCTTAGTCGAAGGAAAAAGATTATTGGGTAAAATAAGTGTTAGATTTTGAGAGATTTGTATTATTTATTTTGAGTTCATCATTAAATTTATATGATTTTGGATTTAGAGAAAGAATGAAAAAGGATTAGAAATTTGGGATTGCAATATAAACTAGGGATCAAGTGTTTTGAACTACTCTTTGAAAAGCATTTCCCATCTTTAAGAGGAATAGATAGTAGTTTAGTAGGAAGGCTATTGTAGAAATTTTTATGAAAAATAATAACTAATGGCATTATTTTTTATCACGTTTGTGAAATTGATTTCAATGACATTGTTGTGACATAACTTGTGCATCATTAATAATAAGGATGCAAGCCTAATTATTAAGTATTGAAGCATAATCTCATAAGTACGATTATTATTTCCAAAGTCATTGATCAAAGGTGTTAGTAGACCTCCTCTCATCTGAAGCTAAGCTCCTCTTTACTTATTGCCAATCATCAAGTGGCTTACTTATCATTAACATAAGTGTTTGTTGACCAAAGCTCCACCTCCTTGAGTTCTCCTATGTTTCTCCAAAATATTCAATGTTTGTGGTTAGACAAATAATTACCCCAGTCATTGGCTTTTTGTTCTTACTCCAAGTGTGCATTATACTTTCTACGATTACCAAGTGTAATGTTCTTGTAATTGCATGGATGTGTTATATGATAATAGCTTATGTTGACTTTATACATTGTGAGGCTTAATGTTAACAACATTAAGCAAATTGTCTACTAATCTTTTGTGAAAGATGTTGTGTATAGAGAATATATGCTTAAAGAGTGAACTTGTACAACATGTTTTGCAGAACCAAAGTACAAAGATTTATGTAAATTGAAACTTTTAAAACTATTATTTAATCACTTAGGCAATATATATACTTAGACTTATTTAAAAACAAGTTATGAAAAGAAAATAAAGAAATAATTCAATTTGCATATCATAAGAAAAAAGGACAAAGCACTTTTCTTATTATAATAATATGCATTCATTGGAGCATCTTTTCAAACTATTGTTAGTGTGTCTTCAATTGATTTTTGATCTCTTATTTTTAATTATTACATTCTATTTTGCATGATAATATATTTTCACGTGATTTAGAATTTGACATATTGTTTAATAAGTGAAAGGTATATATATTGTGATTATAATTTTATATAAATATTGAAATAGAGTTTTATAGCTATCATTATTTATTGTGATTATAATTTTATATAAATATTGAAATAGAGTTTTATAGCTATCATTATATTAACTCTTTTGAGATTATTGTGTGGCTCTTTTGGGTACAACATAAATCCTCTTGTAAATATTCTTTTGTAAGATTTATCTATACCAATTGTAACAAAATAGAGTAGTTTTTTTAGTGTAATCTAAGTCATTCAACTAGGAAAGGATGTAGGTCTTAGTTGAATTGAATCACTTAAAAATTTATTATATTTTTTTTATTAGATTTTTTATTGGCTTAGTTATCACACAAAGGTTTTGAAATGATAATAATTATTTGTTATAATATTCTCTAATTGCATTCAATAACATTTAAGTTATTAATATCTTAGTTATCGCATCAAAATTTTTGAAAGAGCAATTCATCCTAAGATAATTTATGACATTTGTCTCATATCAAATTAGACTCATATCATATTAACATAAAGAACAAAAAATGCATAGAAGACAAAATAAAATGGATCACTTTGATCAATTAATGTGATTATCAAAAATATAATAAAAAATAATCTTTTTTTCATGTAACTTATTTTTTTCTTTATGATACTTTTTTATTCTCATTTAAGTTTTTTTTAATCATCCTTGAATCCTCAATTGCATTAACAATACTAGCGATGCATGTTTACTCTCATGTTGTACAACATTCTTATGTAGGACACTAGAATAAAACACAAAACATTTGAGAGATCACAACATATTGAATATAACAATTTAACATGATTTTTTCTTATAGCATATTTCACATCCCAACTCATTTAAGAAATCTTTTATTTCTTTCACCTAAAAAATAATTCAACTTTTATTAAGAATTGTTTTTCTCGTTTACTTTCTTCATTCTATTTTTCACTGCTCAAAATTTCTATAAAAGATAATATTAAGGTTTCAATAAATCTTAATGATATAGTAATGATGATAATAATAATAACAATATAAATCATAAATAAAAGTTCTCATATGTTATTATAAATTCAAATATAATTATATAAGACTCATAATAGAAATATAATCTCAACCCCGTTACTTTATTAGTGTGATTTTACAAAAAGATTATCTATAAATTTTTAATATACTAAACAATATACAATAATAAATGTGATTTTACAAAAAGATTATCTATAAATTTTTAATATACTAAACAATATATAATAATAAAAAATGAAAAAAAATTATAACTTTATTTAACCTAAATTGAGTTTAAATTTTGATTTTCAAACTTTGCTTTTAGGTAAAATTTTTTTATATAAAATTATATTTAAAAAAATATAAATAAAATTTCTCAATTTATATGTTATTATAAATTCAAATATAATTATATAAGACTCATAATAGAAGTTTAATCCCAACATTGTTATTTTATTAATGTGATTTTACAAAAAGACTATCTATATATTTTTAATATACTAAACAATATATAATAATAAAAAATAAACTCTATTTACCCTAAATTGAGTTTAAATTTTGGTTTTCAAACTTTGCTTTTAGATAACAAAATTTTAATAAAAGCTATATTTAAAAAAAATATAAATAACAAATTGTATTTGTCTTTTGTGATGATAAAATAATTTGGCAATATAAAAATAAAAACAATAGATTTCAAAATTTGAAAGTTAATAGATTTTATTAAGTCTTTGGATATCAATTAATAAAAGCACTTTAAGGTGAGATTTGGTTAGAGATTGGTGCAAGGCTTAAGGGAATTGTTGTTTTTTTTAGTTTAATGATATTTTTTTAATAATGTTACCATAAAACCTTTTTTTATCCATAAATGATATCTATGTGTTATAATTATGGACAAAATCTAGAAGATATTGTAATATTAAAAATAAAATATAATATATATAATATTAGATCAAATAATAAAAGAAATATCAACTACATTAAAATAATTTTGAAGGTTATGTTTTCTTGACTAAAGCAAATTCAAACAAAAACTTACTTGTAGTATCATTTTGTTCATCCAAAACTTTTAGATTTGAATAATAATATTTTAAAAGTTAATATTTTAAAAATATTATTTTAAGTTTTAAAAATTATAAAAATTTATTCAATAAATTTTTTATGTGCTTAAATATTGTGATCTATTTTTGGAAGAGGCTCATATTCTTTAGTTGTCCCAACCAACTAAAGATTGATGATATAAAAGCAAATTTGTAAAAGAGGACAGTTACATGAAATGGGAAAAACTAAATGCTATTTTCAAATGATTAAAAAAAATTAAAATATTTTTTTAATAAATAGAAAAAAAATATATTTTTTTATATTTTCTTGTCAAATTTTGCAAATTTTGGGTTTGGAAAAACTACATTTAAATGCCTTTATACAAGCAAAATTAAGGATTATGACATTTCAAATATTCATACTTATTAGCATAGTTATTCAATAATAATAATTTAAAAATGTAATTAATTTACTTAATCATCCAATTATTAATATATCAAAGCATGGCTTGTGAAACTTGACCGCATCCATTCTCCCATTTTATCGCAAGTTTGTTTTATTATTAAATTTGTCAAATTTCTTGAGAAAAAATAATCTATTTAATAAGAATTTTTAAGATTGAAGGTATGTCATGTGAAAGAAAAAAAAATTATAAAAATTATTCTACAAAAGTTTGAATTGTTTGAGTTTGAAATAAAAAAATGCATTAAAAAATTTTGAATATGGTTTTTTTTTTCAATTTTTCTAAAGAACATATGAGTTTCTTGAATAGAGTTTTGTTCGATTAAATTGTTAAATTGCATACTTCTTTTTCCTTGTTGACACACGTATTTGAAACCTTGAACCACTCGATTGAGATGTTGGAATCCTACACTTGAATTCTTCTTTCTTGGTCAAATTAAGGTAGTAATGTGTTCCGAGTTCACAGAGATCATGATGGAGATTACAACACTTAGGTTTGCTAACTCGAAAACACTTGATATCTTAGAAAGTGATAGCTTATTATTGAATTTTTAAAATTTTTTTAATGCCTTAAAAATTGTAATTTTGATATGAGCACACGCACATTTAATCCACTAATAATTACTATCGAAAAGCAGTATTAAACTACTATCGTGTCAATAAACAAATATTCATTTCACATAAAAAATCGATAGAGACTTAAATACTAAAATTAATAATATGCTCTTCTATCGATTTTTTATTTACAAATATATCCTCCATTAATCAGATTGGCATAAATAAAAATTTTGAATTTACATATCTAACTTAATGCATCTGACATTCTCATTTCAATTAGATTTGACTTAAGAAAAAAATTTTAAAATTACAAATCTACCATGAACAACATTTAAACAATTACAATTATATATACATCTCTTAAAATTCATAAGTTTCGAAGTCTCTAAAAATTACAAACTCGATACCATTTAATTTGACTTAAAGAATTCTTTCTATCGATATACTCATATTATATTTTTTATTAAGTTTAAGGTTATAATATACTCCCTAACACTTTATTATTAATATTATTTTAATATTTTTATTTATAAATAATATATTCTAAAAAATAAACAAGATTTATTTCAATCATATATTTTTATATTTCTCTTAACTTAATTCTAGGGTTTATATTTTTAAAAATTAAAGGATGTTACAATCTTCTTTTTATATACAAATTTCATCTCAATATTTTAGAATAATTTGGTTATAAATTAGGATTGTTACAAGTTGAATATTATTGCTAATGTTATCTACTCGAATATGAGTTTTATTGAATACATAAGTTTAAGGAAAGATATTTTGTAATTCAACATATATTTTTCTATTTTTACTTATTTGAATGTATATTATTATACTAGTTTTGTGCTAATTATAGAAATAACCTAATGATTATTTGAGTTTGCTATTGCTATAATTTTTTTTATTACAATGTCTTTCTTTTAGCATTTATTTTATAATCATCAAGAGAAAGATTACTGTATCATTGAGATTGATGATCACAAAACTAATTTTTAAATTAATAATAGATATTTGAGGTGTTATATATGAAGATTACCTAATTAATGCAATGAATGTTGAGATGGTAAAAGGTTCATCCACTTGTAGTTTGTTAAAGTTTGAAGACCCTTGTTTCTGGATGATTGAACCAGCAAACCATGGCATTGAGAAGAAAAGACTCTTATGGTATGGCTAAGTCACTTGGAGCTAATCATTTATTACATTTATAATGCTTAGATCAATAAACCATCTCCTTCGTGCAATGTGGCACATTAAGATTGCATTTCATTATTGTTCATTTATTCACTCAAGTAAAATCATTTATTTAGTATTATTATCCATCTAAAGTCATAATGTTTAGATTAATGATATTAACATTGAAATAAGCTGAAGTTTCATTTTCTTATGGTCGTACAACATGATGTACAATTGAATTTGTAGTTCTCATAACATTATATAGGTACGTTCAGTCTATCGTGTAGATGCAATTATCATTTAGACTTAAAAGAAGTGTGTAAACTCGATCGTACAATATATTGACCTTGTACGTGTCTTGTTGGTATTTTGAGAGTTAAGTAATAATTATTATAACATGAGTACAAAGGCTATCACATATAAGTATGTCATTCATTTTCTTTAACAATGTGGTCATATATAGGTCATGTTGTGGTCAGACTATATGATGTATATATTATACCTACACAATTATATGTATTCAAAGTCCAAGCAAGATGGCATTTTTAATTGCTACATCATACTATAAAAAATAATGTATCATAATTGTATAATTTATTCTACTTCACAGATAACTCTAAAAGGTTGAGGATAAAAACGACTTGATAATATCATATGAATATAATATCAATATTATATAAATATAAGCATTATCTAATATGGTTCAATAATGTTATTTGACATTAATGTATGATGGTGATTTATGTATAGCAATTGTATATTCATCCTCCTTTGTAGTTAGTACAAAAGACTTAAAACAAGAACTACATACTGTCATTATATCACTATGGTAACTCTGTCGTATGTGTACAATTATCTTATAAAATATAGATGAATTAATAGTTTCATATTCTACAATGGCCTATCTTTATTTGAGAACATCATAAAGGATTTTCCTAAAAGCTTGACTCCAAAAAAAATGAATTATAGTATAATAAAAATCCATTATAAGACTTAATTTGATCTCTAATCTATAATACTTAATTCATTAAACCATTACACTAATCCTTAATCTAAAAACCCAAAATATTAACTTTAAACATGTAAAAAATCATACCCCCAACTAGTCCCAAATACCTAATTTTAATTTCACTAACTACTTCCCCTAATTAATAGCCCAAAATACTTAATATTGAAACTTAGATATTAAATTAAAACTTGTAACTCCAAATCCTAAAAAAACCTTGCTCTTATTGTAATCCCTTATCAATATTCTTAATTTCACAAAATTTCTCTAATCCATAACCACAATTCCATAGACATTAAAACAAAACTTATAAAACAAACCACAAAAAATTAGAAAAAAACCCTATTCTTTAAGCTTTAATAAATATTTCATTAAACTTTTAACCTAATACTTAATTTTATAACCTTAAGAATGATACCTAAAAGCATAGCTATGAACCTCTCATAATTCTCACTATGACAATAATACCAATTAATTGTCCTTTTACCTTAGAGGGGTTAAGAGAATCAATAGGAAATTATTGTTCTATAAAAGACTAAATAAAAGTGGAAGAGAATAAAAAACTCTTACTAATAGTTTTGAAAGTTTAAACAATTATATCCTTCCTTAATTATGTTAAAGAACGTTAAGTTGGTCATTAAATTTTTTTTCAAGAGAGCAATTTAAGAGACAATAAGTGAAAAGAAAGTTCATTTACATTAGTGCTATTGGGGCAATGTTATCACCAAGAATGATGGAAGATTTTTCACATGAGAGGCATCACCCACCAAAAATGTGAGGCCCAAAGGCTTTGGTGATAGCTTAATAGTTAATGGTGGAGGTTATGTTGGTAGGGGAATTTTCACAAGCAATGGTTTATTAGTCATAGTTGGCCAAACTTAATGATAACTAAACCTGATAATATACTCTAAAAACACAAAAATAAGTAAAAACACAAGACGAGCTAATCTTTTTTTAGAACTTCTAA
The DNA here is from genome assembly GCA_023846275.1 of Vanilla planifolia. Lineage (NCBI taxonomy): Eukaryota > Viridiplantae > Streptophyta > Magnoliopsida > Asparagales > Orchidaceae > Vanilla > Vanilla planifolia. Next base: position 5,853,121 of record CM043877.1, read on the forward strand.
CTAAATAAATATCAACAACTAGAAAGAACAATATCTTACCTCAAATGAGACTTAATGAATAGTGAAAAACTAACAATCAAACCTTAATTCGATGAAATTACTGGGGTCACTTTTTCTTCATGGAACTCTATACTTTTAAACAAATGGTGAAGATTTTTGTTGTAACACATATAGAGAAGATTGGGAACAAAAGGCAACAACTCGAACAAGAATTCCTTTTTCAATTCAGTTATAGAGCAGAGAAATGGTTGAATAGAAAGAGAACCCTGTACGGTAATTCTTCTAAGCTATGTATGATTTAACTTTTATGCTTAGAATGATTAGGGCTAACCTTCAATCTACGGACACAAGTTTGCAGGAATTTGAACTATCATTTGATGTTCTATGACTTGATATACAGTACATAGTAGTTGGTTTGCTGTAACGATGGCAATCTTCATCGTTCTACAGTAATTCAAGTCCCCAACCTTTACCACAAAGAACAACCTCTTAACAATTTTATGATAACAACTAAGTTAAATCCTCTAGGTTTTTACTCCTTTATTTGTTTAATCTGAACCAACAATAAACATTTTCAGTCATAGTTCAATTCATTTCCTATGCAAAATTGCAATAATAGAACACAACAAATCTACTGAAACAAATTAAGACAACAATGATAACCTATAATTCGAAATAAGTTATGTTCCAGAATGTAACATTCAAAAAATAACTACACAAAATTATATGTGCTACCATACATTTAAGCAATATTTTTTTTATTAATGTTCATTTTTCTGTTTTTTAAGTTTGAAAATTCTGCTAAATATTCAAGCCATCACAAACGCATGTACAAATTCAAGAGAAATGACAATAAGTAATTGTAGGTTTGGAATACCACAATTCAAGAGTTCCAAATATTCCACCAAGGAAGTACATACCTCGAGTTCTAAGGCATCAGTCTGCTGTCCAGCTTTGCTCCACGACCTCTCTCACCTTTCTGTTATATTCCTTCTTGTTGTAGCTGAAGAGTCGCGCGGCCTCGGCGTTTGCAGGTGAGTTTGGATTTGGATCACAAAGTAGCGACTGAGAGACAAAGGAACATGTTGGATTAAAACATAGATGCTCGAAGAAGCACTTGGTCATGGACTTAATGGGCGTTCTTGTTTCACCAAGTGAACCCAAGGATATGAGAACTAATGATTTAAGTGAAAAATGGGATAAAAAACTTTAATACTCATATTTGACTTAAAGTGGAGTACTACTTCTATCATTTGCCCACACTTCTATAAAAAAGATTCTCGAAGAAATCAACGTCATCACAGATCATCATCAACTACTTCCCCCAGCCACCCTCGACCACCCTAGCCACCGTTGGAAACACCAGAGGTGGCTACAATGACAACGGGATCATAAAGTGGTCTTTTAAAGATTTTTGTCACTTACACTTTCTCTTCGTAAACAACCAATCAATACTAATACTAAGAAGTAACTTTTTTAGATTTCACTTCTAAAAATAAAAGTCTCCTCTTCTATCACACTTACGACAAAACAAATAGAACCTAATCAAAAGTGACAGAAAGAGGTAAGCGCATTCGAATTGCACGCATAGAAAATTATGACCATTAAAGTAAATATACCATTCTAATATAAATAATGGTAAGCCATTATTTCCAAAAGAGAATCAACCAAAGGCTTTCAATCCCTTTAAATATTCTTTTCTACGATCATTTTTTGGTTAAAATCACCATAACCATGCCAATGGTAAAAATAACATTAATGTCCAAGAAAGCTCTACACAATGCAAACAAAAGCGGGTGTGATAGCTTCCTCTAAATCTGGTGGAGATGTATCTTTAATCAAACAGTGAAGACTGATTTTAATGAAATAATCCATGAATGGAAGAAAAAATTCAGTGATATGAGAGTAAATAGATAGAATCATACCAAAACACGAAGAGTAGCTCACTGAACAAACCAGCAAAAATAGTCAATAACACAATGGCACAAAAACTAGGCCACCAACACGAACCACAAAATCAAGCAATGCCCTTGGTATCAATAGAAACACGATTTCAATCAACTACATGACAACTATTTGAACAAAACAGAGACTTGCCAAATGATCACTATGGAAACAATTAATCTACCCCAAGAGAACATGCCAAGAGTTCTAGCTTTATTTCCAACCAAAATGGACATGATGCAATCAGCAAGTATAACTGAACCAAAGCACTTGAAATTCCAGTAGAAAGTGGGTGGACTTGATGGACGGAGGGAGATGTCATAAAAAAGTAATATGACAAATATAAATTACAATTTTAGTGCAGAGAAAGAGAACCAAAGCAAGAAACTTTTCAATTCTACAGCAAATTACAGGATGAGGAGAGTGAGGATTAGACAAGATACCACCATATATAGACAGAAAGATGCTGGTGTTAATCTATATGGCAAGAAACTGAACTACGTGACATTCCATACCAAGGAATTCCCAGCGATTCAGTAATGCTGTCGTGCTGAGTTATGGTGTACATTTTAATTTGATGGATAAATGCCAAACTTTCACAGAAATGAACGAAATAAACTGCTGGTGTTTATCCACATTATTAGGCTGACTGTTTTATGCCTAAAACAAAAAAAGGCCAACTGTTTTATGCCTACAATATTAAATAAAGCCCTAATAAACATGCAAGATTTTCTTTTCTTCCAAAACAAAGATTGAGAAACGTTAACAAATAGTGTAGTTCCAGACCAAAAAGAATTAAAAAATAATTCCAAGCATCATGATGTCTTAAGTGAAAACACAATTCTAATGTCAACAAATGTACTTGATGCATAAATGGTTCCATTTATCAGGATTTAGACATTCTATAGTTTATTAAAGAATATCAATGAATAAGCCCAACGCGCCTTATATAGTTATATATGCAAAAATTGGTTTAGACCCCAAGGCATGATTTCAAGAAAGAAAAGAAAAAAAAAAGCCCCATAACAGGATAATCAACCACAATAATAAGAGATAGCATATCATCAAAAAAAAAAAAACTCATAATAAAGGTAAAAATTTATATTTATAGTGTAAAGTTTTCCTATCCGGAATTTAGTTACCAAGTGTTATTACAATAGGCAAGAATTCTCTCATACCCTGTTTTAAACAAAGATTGAATTCTGTCCCTAATCCCTTTCTCACACAAGAGTATTTATCTCCTATCAAAGTGCAGACTCTTTTTCCTTCTCAATTCCTTTCATAGCACCAATTTAATCTTTATTGCAACACGCTAACAATGCGGCCTCTTTTAAAGAAACTAATTGTGCTAATAAAGATGAACATATTCCCAACTCTTTGGAACCTATTTCTATCAAGGTCTTATTCAAAAGCATATTTTAAAGACTCTGCAAAACAAAAACTTAAAAGTCAATTAATATTTATAATCATTGACCATCTTTTGATCATATATGCTCTGTACATATATTGCTTCAGAGTAAATTGCCAATCAAATTTGTTGAGTTATACTAGGCTCAAAAACATAGTCCCTTTCTCTTAGCTTGAGGGTGCATCATACTTTATGTTTGGGTTGCTTAGCCCTTCATTATAACTAGGTTTTGTATACTATGGCTAAGTCCTCTTAACATTTGTCAAGTTCAAGGCTTCTTCTAAGCAAATAGATGCTCGAGATTGCACATCACTTTTATGGTTAATTGATATACTTGAGCTACCACTCAAGTATATTTGTGAGATAGATAAGTTAAAGTAATAATGACATGCAAGTTATAAAAATCAATTAAGGCTAGCAATTACTCACTTGCAATCCCTTAGCTTTCTTCAAGTATATTCTACCTTGAGTTCTGCCAGTTTTTTTACAATTCAATGAATTTTGTGAATCACAGCATCTATTTTCCTTCTAAAAAGGCCATCAAGTGCATAAGATTGAACATCTAAAATTCTTCAGAAGTATTCCTTTCAACCCTTCTTCCTCCACTTTTAACCCCTTTTTCCAATATTGTGAATTTTGTTAACATGCCATATACTTTCCTTCGTAAAAGTTTCCAAACAAAATCCATCAAAAAGACAAGATTTACATGTAAAAGGTTGGAATTTAGGCCACATAGAGAATCTAGAGATTTGCTCTTGCATCTCGAGTTTTCATTGATCAGATTAAGCAACTAGAGGCCTTACATATTTTTATTCTAGTATGTTATTATTTTTTTCAATATTTAATTGTATTTGTATTGTGTATTAAGACATGTACTTGGGATGGATGTACCTTATTTGAATGTATTTGAATCATAAGGTTTTCAACTACAATTTATTCAATGCTACGGTTTTAGAGCTCAAGGACGACCTATATGTCATCATGTACCAACCAAAGAGAGCTCAAGCTTAGAGAATTCTACGATTTCCAAACTTAGTCCCAACAATCAAAACACAACTCTAGTTGATTCAAATGAACTCATTCTTCCTAGGAAAGTTTGCAGTATAACAAGAATTTATAATTGTACCAATGCTCAAGGATTTATAATGCACCAGGCGTCGTTGTCTCCAACTATCACCCATGAACAATCCATACTAAATCTAACTAAGTGCCCAACCTATCTCCTCTATGTTCAGACAACCCATTTTTTTGTCTTCATAGACTTTCAATGGCATGTTTCAATCCTCTTTTTTATTCCTTAATAAAAGTGGGCCACCAATTTAGATGCAAGACACTATCATTATTGTCTAGACAATAACAAAGTCAAATCCTAATCACAATAACCCAATTGCAAAAGTAGAACTCATACCTCCCTCATACTAAGTGAGGCTAGTATGCTATAAACTAAATGAAATTCAAATGTGACCTCCATTGCAAATGATTTATAAGCAAAAGGGCATAAGCTTAAGTGCTACTTTGGTTGTCATCCGTTTACTCAATCACATTGAAAGATCAAATTGCACATGAACTCTTGAAATAGCAATTATGTTCAACTTGGTAGATACCTCAAAAGGGGGTGCTCCTTCGGTGTTTTGCCTTGCCCTTAAAACAAATGTTATGATATAGATTGACAGAGGTTCAAGGCTTAAGATCCATTGCAAAGGATTTATAAAGAAAATGGCATAAGCTTAAAGTACCACTTTAGTTGTCCTAACTTTACTTGATTACATTGAAAAGATCAAATCTCATATTCTAGCTCTTGAAATAGCAACTATGTTCTCCTTCAAAGATTTCACAATAGGGGCCACTCATTCAGTTTTTTTTCCTTGACCTTACACAATTGTGCCTAATGCAAGTGCAACCATTTATATTACCTATTGTTTGTAAAAGTGGCCTACGGTGGTAGCTAAGAGTTGTCGATAAGCACCATGTGGTTATTTATGTTTTGAGAGCAACAGAATGATCAAACATATGCCTAAAAATTGTGCATGCATTCAAATGGTTATCTTGGGTTTATCAAAGTTTAATGGTCACTTGTAAGGGTTTAGATGGAATTAATACACAACTAGATAGATTGGAGGGGCCCTATCTCTTTCAAAAGAAAGAAGAAAAAGAAATTGAAATCTAAAAACAAACAAGTAAAACAGAAGTCAATATAGTGCAAGACAAACTAGCAGATATGCAACGAATACTAACCAAAAAAGAACAAAAACTGTCAAGACCCTATGGAACAAAGGTTGCATTCGGGACATTAAATGCCAAATTGATGACGAATCAAGCTATGATTAGGAACCAAATAGAATTAAACAATAACATTGCTTAAGAGCCTTTGTCAAGTAGCATGGCAAAGACATTGTACAAGAATGTAAAGATGTAATGAAAGCTATTATCATAAAGTTGAAAAAATCAAGGTTAATGATATCTACTTCAAAATGGAGTAAAATCACTAATGTGGGTCTTTATTGAGACGTGTGCAGTTCATATTGATTGGCTGAAATGACCTAAAGTCTACCAACATTTTAGTAACGAAGCAATTGGTGGACTGCTTGTCATGACTTTGGACTTTATGCAAGTCAATCCTAAGAACACCATCAAATAAAAGTTAGTGAAACCTTGACTCACAGCATTTGAATACCTCTCATCTTAAAAAGCATTAGCAATAAAAACCACACTAACAACAATAGCAACTTAGCATACCCAATTTAGAGAGGAGGCACTCTAAACTTTCTCTTTTCCTCTTCTTTATATATTTATTTTGAAGAGAATCTCTATGCAATGAAAATTATTTTGACTTCATAACTTTTTCCTCTTTATGCTTTGGTTATGCAACAAACAATATGGCACACTACTACAAAAAAACAACCCAATATCGTTTTACATAAAGTAAAACTTGTTTGGACATACTAAAAAAATAATATTTAATTTAACAACAAAATAAAATTAATAATATTTTTGCTTTTTAATTAATGCAAAAGCCTTGTCAACCTTTCTGCCTTCGATAGATGTTTTGTGCAATGTGCAGCAAAAGAATGTCTACATTTATGCATTGAGTCGCCATTAAAATATTCCTAGACATTCAAAATCTCTGCGTTTACACTATCACCTCTACAGCTATAAAAGATTTTTAAGTCAATGTTAGCTTACATCACACTATTTGGCCAACTCACTACACAATTTGTCATTTTATCTTCTTTCTCTTATCAAATGAATCACTAATTTCCTCTACTCTTAGTCTTTAAAATATTCACGTGACCATCATGCTGTGCTCATTGATATAACCAAGTTTGTCATTGCTAAACTTACTAATCATATTGGCCTTATTGATTGTGGTAACACTAGATCTATTGGAAATTTACCTATCAAATAAGTGCTTTCCTTCAAGTATTCCCTTCAATTAGGGTGCGACAAAAGGTCTCTCAATAATTTTTTCATCTTGGATCTTTTCACCCGAATTCATAATGCTCTACAACCACGAGTAGGATTTCGTGTGACATAAAATAAACAAATATTTTGTATGAGTCCACAACAGCACAACAACCAGAGTTCATGCTTAACACAACCTTGATCTCTTAAAGAAACCAAAACTTCTGATTGACAAAAGATAGGCAACACTTTTTCAAACACCAACCAATCATACCATTCATCTTCTTCCTCTTTAGAGAAATGTTCATACTAGTGCACACATGCTGCCTGACCACCTTATTGCATGGGTGCTTGTGTAATAATTGCTTCGTTAAGTGTCACCTTTGGAGCTTCTCAAGTGTATTGTAATTACGCTAGGCACCTAAATAATACTATCAATTCACCTCAACGCTCGAATGTACTTAAACACCTTATCACGAAGTTTGCACGAGACATATTGGAAGACCTTGGCTTGAATTGAAAATTGAACTCTAGCCCTTCCAATAGAGTTGTCATTAATTATTTCTAGGGAAAAAGAATTAAAACAATTGATAAAATGCTTTGCGTGCATTCTTTCTCATTGCTACAACAAGAACAAATCTTGCTCCACCATTCTTGGCTTGCTGACTATAGAAAAAGTTGACATAAATTCGTTTGAGTTAGTCATAGACTCCAAAATAAATCTTGAGCATGTCCTCTAATGAAATTAATAAGCAACCATTCTTTCCTCTTAACATGTCATAGACTCTAATTGCTCTTTAACATGTGACCATAAGGTCCTTGGAATCGATTGTCCCCTTGTCTATGACACACGGAGGCTTCCTTCCAACAACTAATCAACTAAAGAATGGAACTAATCATCAATGTTGTGGTCCTTATCCCCTTTTTCTCCATACAATAATGAAATTCTTGTTGCTTGGCACGGTTCTGCTCATGAAGGGATTCCAAGTTGCCAGTTGGAAGAAAGGTGCCTTGCTCCTTGTGTATCCTACTAAAAATAGAAATGAGTTTTAGGCCTCGTCCTTAGCTAGATAGCTTTTACAAGCAAAGGGAAGTTGCAGTTTGAGAAATTAGAGTTGTAGAAATTTGTGGTGAGGAATAATATACATGATAAGGGTAAGTGACAACCATATTGTAGCACAAGGAACTAGAAATGGAGAGTCAAACTGGACATCAAGGGTTTTGGAATTTTGGCAGAAAAAAGAACTCTAACTAGAACTTGGATGGTGTAAGGAGTTCCCATAACAGTGCCATATCAAGCGTAATAAGCCTTTGATGTAGTTTTTGTGTTGGAGGGTAGTGATTTTGGTTCTAGGTTATAATTAGAGTTTTGCATGAAGGAGAGAGGATACCTTGCTAATTACAAAATACCTAAGTTGTGTGTCATCTTCTCTCAAAGTCCAACCCTCTTTTTCTTCCTCTAGTCTAATTAGCGTTGATATACTCTTGACATATTCGATTAATACTTCCTAGACTACACTAAGTCTTTGCCAATTAATAAAACTATGACTATGGATAGGAATTCAATACAAAATGCATAGCAGATAAAATCAATTATACGAGTAATCCTATCCATGCCTTTCCTAAAGTTAACAACAACAAAACCATTCCTTCAAGATCTAATCTTTCTCAAGAGAAAACCAAACAAACAAATGCCATTGTCTTGTCATTATTCTATTAATAATTACTCCCATCTAATCAAAAGCTATTCCCAAAAGAAAGTCTATTGAGCTACCCATGTCAAATAAGATTCTTAACACAATCGATTTAGCTATTATGGTTGTAAATACCATGATCGGTAAGGTCTACCACAATAAACATCACAAAGATTAATTTTAAGGAATGTTATTGATTCTTGCTAACATATGACAACTACACTCCATGAAATGAGGATGGAGCACCAATTCTGTAGCTCCCTTTTATATTCTAAGCTGGAAGGTATTTTACATTGAACTTCACAAGCAATAAATCAAGGGATCATCACTGATTATTGATAGCATTTGACAAACAAACTTCTCATGATGAAGTATTGTATGCAAAATGTCATGCCTCGCCTAATTTTGCAATTGAGATTATCATTTCTAACCCCAAAAATTGTTAATGGCCTTTGTTATTGTGTTGGTTCTACTAATGCTTTCATTTACTAAATGTTTATTTGTCAAACGATTTCTACTAAATGCCCCCTTCAACTAGGCTGAAGTGAAAATTCTTTCAAGTATCCATCATCTAGAAACTTTTGAACCAACACCTAAAATGCTCTACAATCGCAAGTACCATTTCCCATGACTAGCAAAAAATAAATAATACTTTATAAGATCATGAGTCAATTCACATCTCAACAAAAGATGATGGTGTTAAGACACAACCCTTGGTCTCTTAAACGTGCCGAAATTCAGTTTTGACAAATGGCAATCAATGCTTCTTCGAGTATATATTTGACACTTCATCCTCCTCTTTAAAGAAATAATCAAAATTGTTCCATACATGCTGCCCTGACCACCTCATATCATGGGTGTGTGCTATGAGCACTGTAAATTGCCTCCTTTGGCTCTTCCCAAGCATACAGTAATGATTGTCAACTGACTGGTACTATTAGTCCACGTCCCCCCTCTAAATATACTTTTGAACTATTCCCATAATGTCTACACACATAATAAGGGTTTCCTTGCATATCTTGCCTAGAATTGAGAGTTAGGCCATACCTCTATCTTGTTGACCTCATATAATAGCATTGTGGCTATAAGTTTTTATTTCTAGAAAGATGGAACTGAACTTATTGAAAAAATCCCCAAGTAATTCTCTTTTTTGCTACTACAACATGATCAAGCCTAATCCACCAGTCTTAGCTTCATGATAATGCAAAAAACTGATATAACTTGATTGAGGTTGGCTAAACTCTACAACAAATCTTGAGATAACCCCCTAGAGTTGAAGTTAATGAGTGACAATTGATTCTTTCAAGAATCTAGTACACTCCAAATACTCTTTGAAATGTATCTACATGACCCATAGTATCAGCTACCTCTTTTATATTGGCAATTGTTGAACATGATATAACATAAGGTGAACTTACCGACATCTCTTCAACTGAAGAATATAAAGTAATCGTCAAAGTATCCATTTTCGCTCCATACAACTACAAAACTTTGGTTAGCAGGCAAGTTCTTCACATAGGATGATTTTGTGCATCACTTTGTTGAAAAGTATTCTCTGAGCTCATTCCATTTCTTATAGGAAACCAAAGTAGAAGTTGCAACTTCCTCCTTGGCTAAGTAGCTTGTCAAGGTAATAGGTTGGGTGGTTTGAGTATTAGGAGTTATAGAATGTTATGGTGACAAATAAGATGTATGATAAGAGTAAGCAAGTGCCATACGTGTAGTAAGGAAACCGGAAATAATATAAAAGGTTGTAGCAAAATTAATGGCCTACCTTTTTGGTATTCTAAAGAAAAGAACATTCTAATTGAAACTTAAGTGGTGTATTAAATTTCCATAAGAGTAGAATATTGGGTGTAATAAGCTTTTAGTCTAATAGTGATTTTGGTTTTGGACTAAAAGTGAAATTTGGTTAGAAGAAATTCCACCACACATTTGAAATGTGTCAATAATCTCCTCTCAAAGTTCAACCCCATTTTCTTGTTGTCTTTTTATAGGCATTGATACATTCTTTAACAAAAAAAAATGATAATGTGATAACTCTTCATTAATTTTGTAGACAAAAATGAGTTTACTAAACTCTTTCGGCTTTGGTTCTCGGTTTTGATAAAGAAATATTTTTGGATTCTACATAACACAAACCCAGGAATTTGTTATTAATATTTTTTTTATGGTGTTTTGATAAGATAAACTTTATGGTCGTAATATGGTAGATAGTCAACTACCATTATAGTCTAGTGACCTTCTATTGAGCTAGATGACTATGCTTCATGACTTAATCTCTTTCTCCTTTTTGCCTTTTTCACCTAAGGATGCAGTATACTTTATGGTTAGGTTGCATGGTTCTAGATTGTGTCTAGGATCCACATGCTATGGTTGAAACCTCTTGATATTTGTTAACTATTCAATTTCTTAACCATCTACATGTGTAAATGTTCAAGATTGTGAAATGTTTTGGGTTTACTAGCAGTTATTCCAAAATCATATGAACTAATACCTTTTAATATGCATTCATTCACTTTCATCCTACTCATCCTAAAATATAAGAATGACAAACACATGATCGCTAAGGCTACTAACATTGATTCCATAAAAACTAATTTAAAATATAAGAATGACAAACACATGATAATCACTGAGGCCACAAACAATGATTTCATATATGGCCCACACAATGCATTTCTTCCAACAAGAGGAAAATGTGTCTTGTCATTCAGCTAGTAACATTGATCCATCCATCAAACACTGTTATATCTAGCCAGAGCTTTTTGAGCACCTTTATTGACTATTCGCCCTATGCACTTCTCTATGTTGGAATGTGATGACCACAAGAGAAGGGGCGAACTATAATATCTAAAAAAATGTTAAATCACATAAAGACTTCAAATGCAATAAAAAAAATTACTATAACTTTAACTTAATGTGATTAAAAATATAATGGCTAATTACTTTTAAAAAATGATGGATTAGTATTTTAAATCCTTTTGTGTGAATAAAGAGCAAAGCAATATAAACCAAAAGGAAATAAACATAAGATTCTTTAGATGATTCAATCCAAACCCAAATCTATATCCACCTCTAACCAAATAAATTAAATTATAACCATTGCAACCTCGGTTTGCGTTTGTACGAGTAAGGTCATAAGATCATACCAAGGTGATAAACAAAGAGAACAAATCAACCCCACAACACACCTGTTTGACCTATTGATTTTACTTAGTTAAAATATATCATACAAATACAATCTAGTATATCATACAAGACCATTATCAAAAACGTATAAAAAAGAATAAATAATTATACTAGCCAGTTTTCTATGAGTTTTAGAATCCGTACACATCTAATAATATGATCATGTGTACAACAATTTTTACTATGCTATTAGATTTTTCTTATATGACACAGAATTGAATCAATATGAAGATGAGAACATTAGACTTTGTTATAGATGTTTCATATGAGTACGATATGTTTATTATATAAGTACGAAGATTTGATAATGATATTACCATGTTTATATATGTGAATTGTATAAGTACCATAAGTAAAATGTAATAATTAATACAATCTAATTAAAATTCATCTTAAGTATTGGGTAGAATGTACTATTGTACAAGTACGAAATATGATTCACATAAGTACGATACATGTGTCAGCTTAGAAACCAGAATACAATGATGATTCGTAAAAGGTTGATAACATGTATCGCTAGTGTAAGACGATGAATTAGATTATCAATTTAACAAAGCATGACTATCATACTAGTATGATGATAACAGTATGCCTATAAAATATACAATCTTACCTATACATAAATTAAGACACGAAACAGAAACAAAAGAACATGCAAGTACGATGAATGGCATCGTATTATGCGATATATATACAAGTTGAGAACAAGACTTGTGTCAACATGATTTCAATACTTATTAGATTAACATTAAACATAAGATTAATTTAACCCTTTAGATATTAAAATTTCACTATTACCTAATCATGTGTTCACTATTTAACTCACTAAAAGAGATATTGACATTTCAACCATAAATTAGTAGGATGAATACCAATCTATGTGTCGTATGAGTGTCAATTGAAAGATTTAATAATTCTAATCCAAGGTATTGTGTAGAAGATAAGTTCTAGATGGGTGGCTACTCCAAAAGGTGAGTTCTTTCATTTCAACATTTAAAAGTTGAGTTATGCTTGAGCAAAACTACTAACATACCTTCTTCACTTGTGGACTACTCAAAAAGACAATTGATTAAGCTCTCCAATAAATTAACCTATTTGATCCTGAAATACATATTTAAAACATCTAAGGCAAAGTATTAGTAAAACACTAATGATCAATTGTCTCATCAAAGTAATAAAGAAATGATCAAAGGTTCAACCCTCCATCTTTTTGAATATAAATCTACAAAACCTAGAAAATGATTTCACTAAATGATCGAATTTCAAACAATCAATTACAAAAAATAAGGAAATTCTCATAGAACTTCAAGGTTTTGTTACTCGTCTAAAGATTTCAACGACAACCACTCAAGGTGAATGTTCAAACTCAATGATCTCAAGACAACATTGTATCTTCAATTGCCCAATTAAGAAGATAAAACCTAGAAATTGCAATCACAAAAGATAAAAATCAAACAAAATGGAGGCTTATCCAAAGTACAAGAACTTGTCATGTCTATGCAATAATGTTATTATGAAAATATTCTAAATGTGTTTTCAATGAAAACCACAACTATTCTAATAGGGATTTGATCAAATAAACAAATTGCTATATAATCATTATTGTAAAGCCATAGAAGGAGACAAAATGGTAAACTATCTATCACTCGAATACAAAACAAAATTGTGATACTCGGATTTGATAATACAAATTTGAAGAAAAGCTTTTTCTGAACTTTGTCATCATTATGATATCTAAACACCAAGTACGAGCAAAAGCTTCTAAAGAAGTCAGTAAAGATCAGCTATACAACAAGAACAAATGAACTAGATGGATAAAAATATTCAAGTTACCTGGATTGAAGTAAGAATCGCAGCTACATCATATATTGGGCTCCATTGGTTCTGCAAAATATCCAAACAAATACTTCCATCTGCATAGACTGCAAAAATTTAGACAACAAAACACGTCAGAAGTAAAACTAATTACAACATATGGATATTAGCTGAAAAAAATTCAAAGAAAATGCCACAATAAACAGCATGATGTAACCACACGAGTCTCTTCTGCCTACAAATGAGAAACAAAGGACTATGCTCTACTAAAGCTAGCGGGTAAAAAGCAGAAAAGCCCAAGAAGGCTCAAAAAATAACAAAATAAAATAAAATAGCAGAATACTTGCATAAGCAAAAACATGACAATCATTCCTTTTTTTGAACTATAATTTATGAGAACTATATTTTTTCCCAAAAAAGACCCAAGCACTAAGATATTATCAAATAAATCATTTCCAGTAAATATGACTATAGTGCTATGCCTGAAAACATTCAAGCCAAAAGGCCTACCAAAAAAACACTACTTTTTTTCAAAAAGAAAAGACAACAAAACCCAATTAAATGATGTGGGTACACAAATCCTTCAAAACCAATGTGTGCACCATTGAATAAAGCACCTCTTTGACACCACAGTGGATTACAACTTCTTTATCTTTCCTTACACAATTTCTCTTAATAACCATATTACACCAGAACATATCACCATCCAAGAGCATCTCCCTATGTGAGCACCTGTTGATCTATACTTAACTCAAACAAACCATCTCAGAGCATAACTTTGAGTAAATGATCATCAAAGTTATTCCAACCTTATCATCACAAATCCTATCAACCATTTGCATCAACCATAATCACTCAAATATTGTATCAAACTCATTTCCAAAAACTAATACATGACATGAAAAAATGCATGTTTAGACTGCACAACTAGGATTATAAAGCCAAAGCTCTTTACGTAAAGAGAAAGCAAGAATTGGTGCAAAACCCCACATAAAGATAAAGATATTCTAATGAAATTCAAAATGCAACTTACTATTTGGATGAAACATTCGAGAAACAAATCGAACTGTCGGTGGCTTATTTGGATAATCCTCAGAGAAGTGCAATGTCAATTTGAATGTACCTAATAATTACCACAAAGAAGGCAAAGATTTTCCAAATAATAGATAAGATTCAGGGATAAAAATATCTAAAAACTAGAAAGATAAACTTTGGATAAATATGCATATATATATATAAACACACACACACACATATGACATTTGATTACATGATAAATTCAAGTAACCTAAACCATAAGAAAGATAAATCAACTTCTACAAAAAGAAAAGAAAAGATGATGAAATGAGAATAAATTATAACAAACTAATAAAAGAAAAAAAAAACCAAGAGACAAATGGAATAAACTTTACGCATGCTATTGAAATTTCTACAAAAAAAATGCAATAATATATTCTTTTGACAAAGAGGGATGCAAACAAATGTCCTCATACATGGTTTTACGCCCAATAGAAAAGTTTTGCTTTAAATCAAATTGGTACTACACATTTTAATGTTGTTCCTATTTTTGTAGTTTTATGTCTTCAAGCAATTTATGCTAAATATAATATATTAACTCGTTCCATGTTGTACCTTATAAGATTCAATATGTTTGAAAGATATAAAGCACTAGTACAAGGTGGCAAAACAAAATAGTAATCTCTTGTATAAACTTACGTAGGAATTAACTCCAAAAGTGAGCAGCATATGATATATAATGCATCAATTCCACCAATTGTAAAGAGCTTTCAGAATATTGAAGGGAAAGGTACGTTGTAAAAATCACTAATGGAGAAACAAAAGCATGTACAAGAAAATACATTTGCATTGAAAGTATGAAAGAAAAAAAATGAAAAGAGTACTACTGAAACACAAGATAACATGTACAATCTACAATAGCAACAAGGATAAACAAAGCCAATACACAAAGCAGTTCATAACCTGAAGAGGAAAACATAACATAAAATAGCAATGAAAGCTATGAATGATCAAGTAAATAAACTTCAAATGGAAGTAAAGTTGTTAATGATTTGATCTCAAACCAATCCAACCTTGGCTTAAATTTTGATCAAATTTTTTCAATTCGAACTAAACCCAATCCAAGCATTGGACAAGAAGGATTCAATAAGATCCCAACTCAAGACAGGGTATTAGCTATTGCTTCGAGCACAATCCAACCTAAGACTGATTAAAGTTTGTATAATTTTTTATTTTAGTCAAATTCTCAATAATAAAAAAAATCTTATACATTTAATCATATAAAATGTACAAATTATCATATGATTCCATCAATTCAATACTTTTTATGCATACATATGGTTATATAAATGAATACTCAAATATAAGCATAGATACATAGTTATTTCAATTCGATTCATTCAAACCAAGCCAATAATTGGCTAATAAAATTCAATCAAAGCAAGCTAGCTCGCTCAATACATTTCAATCCTAACCCAATGTTAAGTAAATACTATGCCTTTTAAGCAATCATCAACAATATATCACAATCAAGAAAGGTAGGACAAAAAAAATAACCAATCATTTGTAGCCCTTGCTTCCATTACCATTCTATTCAAGGTAAAGATCAAGGGTTTGTAAACTTCAAAAATAGCCTAAAATGACTTCAATAAAAGTTATCATACACTTAATAAACTAATGTTAAAACTCAGAGCGCATAGATTGCATAGGTTTAATCCATATATCATGAAAAAATAGTTGACGTATAATTACCAACGAATGTAACACAAGAAAATAACATAATAAGTGATCAAATTATCTTTATATAATTCTGAAAATCAATGTCGAAATCCCAGATACTTCATAAATAACCATATGTGATCAGCTTAGATGAACCGCAGACAGGTTCACAAAAACCAATTTAACAAGGAATTAGTACACATTAAGCATAAATGCCAAACAATCAATAAATGAACTGGAAAATCACAGAACAGACAATAGGCAGCTAAGAAAGACATCAGCCATGGCTTCTATAAAATACTAACAACAGCAATAGTCACAAAGATAGTGATTTACTAAAAGTAGAAGAATTCAACTGTAAATTTTGATATCTTCAATCAGAAACACAGCACCATAAATTTCCTTACCTCCATCCCAAGGAGTGTCATCAGGACTGACATAAAACATGAAACAATAAGTCAAAATTTCTGCTAAAGCCAAAGAATATTCAATTTCAGCTAGAAGTACGCCTACCCAAAAATGACGGCATTCCAGAGCATAATATTATTATCCAGTGGAGCACCACTAATGCCTGCAGGTGGATCCTGATGCAGGCGTTTGAAATCCCTCATCAATCTCTTCCTTGCAGGAGTCGACATCCTGAGCACCATTGCAACAGTAAATTCAACTTACAAACGAGCAGATGGAATGAAAAATGTAATCACGCATACAGAATCATTACAAGTACTACGACTTTTTCATGAATGATTATTATAACACCATATGGCAAGCAAAATTTTTGCTGCTTAACATGTCAGGAAGCAGAATTGCAAGGGAAACAAAACGTGTAAATGAATATCTGCGCAAGGACTTTAACGAGCTTGACGCACCAAATGAAACCTAAGATAAACTTCTAAAGCTCAAAGAATTATTTGCAGTATTTCTACACTAAATCTAGCATCGCCTTTGAAGGAAGATTCCTCTATCCCTAAAACCTAACGCCTTAAAAAGCTTGAAGTCCGCTACTCCATCCCGATTACTAAGATACTCCACGAGACTTGAACCAGAAAAAAAAGAAAAAACATTAAAAAAAATAAAAAAAAAAAAAAAAGGGTTTGCACAACAACCACCACACGGTAGGGTGTCGAACTCACGCACACAGAAAAAAAAAAAAAAAAAAAAAAAAAGGTCAGGCAACGTGGAAGAAAACGGAGAAACTAGAATTGTTAACAACGAAAAGGAACAGGTAGAGAGGTTTCACCTGCAAGCAACGTAAAATTCTTTCTAGGGCTTTGCCGAGACTAGGCGGTCAACCGCTCCGGCAAGGCAAATCACTAAGCTTTCTCCAACGATGGAAGCTGAAACCAGAAAAAGATCTCCATGGCAGAATTGAGATCGAGCCGGGAGAGCAAAACAGACGGCGGAAGCACTATCAAGCGAAATGCCACACGACGTTGACGGAGAATTTCCCAGGCTTCAGATAATTATTATTTTTTAAATAATTACTCTTTATAAGAAAATCATCTAAATTACTATAAACTTATTTTTAAATTTTTTTATAAAAGAATATCTATTTTAATTTAATTACAACTTATTCATCTTCATGTTCTTTGATTGTCAATTACCTTCTATTTTTTTTATTGAAACAAACATATACTTCATCTCATTGGTCTTTTGCTAATTATAGACAAAGAGAGTTTGTTAAAAAAAATTATATATTATATTTTTTAAAAGATAAATAAATAATAGTGATCTTTAATATCTTTCATATATATTGCTCAATATCTCTCTCATGTATATAAATACATAAAAGTATTTATGTCTAGTGAGTTGATATTATCAAGCAAAGAAAAAAACTCAACTATTTGAGGGCTCAAAGGACTCTTAAATGATAATAACTTCATAATGGATCACTAATACTTATTATAACTATATGTAATAATTCAAATATATGTTAGGCTTAATTAAATGTTATTATAAAAACTACAAAAGATATAAGAAACTAGTAGATGTTAAAAAAATATTAAAGAATTTCATGAAAGAGATTATGTTATAATTAAAGTTAGATCAAAATAATTTTTTCTCATAGCTTACAAGAAATTATAAGTGTGTGAAGTAGGATTTTTTAAGAATATTAAAAAACTAGGAACTAATACGTATGCATTGGATTTACTAAAAGAGTATAAGATTAGTGTAATCTTTAATATTAAGATTCTAGTCTCTTACAAGACACCACATCCAATACATAGTGAGTTATTTGAGTATCATTTTTTCATGTTGGGTAAACATATTTCTACCATCATATTAGCCTTAAAAGTAAAGGCAATATGAAAGAAAATTTAAATTATGAGATAATTCAAACCAAAGATTGTAAATTTAGAATTTTTTTTTTTGGAGGGGCAACCTATGATCGAAAACTCCTGACTTACCTATCATGACTTACACCATATCATGCCACGTTTATTAAAATACTATTGTACCCATCACCCTGATACCATCGAGCTATGCTCTCTCCTACCTAGAGAAGGATGATTTAGGAGCATCTAATAGTAGTTTACAAACATGCAGCCAATGGTGTCATACTAGTTCCATAAGTCCATAGGTGCTAAATTTGGTTACAAATTGCTTAAAATTAAATTTTTTATTGAATTTTTTGCCTATTGTCTTTTGCCACCATTTGTTGTCACTACTGCCTAAGTTGACCTACATTCCTATGTGACCTGAATTGACCTAGGAATGCTCTTTAACCTACACTCAACCCGCGATGACTCCCGCCCAACCCTCAAATCTAACCTTGTTCCATTCTCCCTCACTTGAACCTACCTGAAAATTGAATTGACAACTTCATCACAAATATGGTGCTCTTGTGGCAATCTATTTTCATTTTTTTCATATTTCTAAATAATTTATCAAGCATCTTTAGTATTATAGGCTCTAATTTAGACCTTAATAAAAATTTAAATATGTCCTACATCATTATCTTAATAAGTGGATGAATTTTTTGATGAATTTCATTGAATGTCCATTTTCTCCAAATTTTTTTTTTAATGGATACTTCTAATGCACTAACCATATTTTTAAAGACAATGAACTCTATCCTCAAACCATTTTTATGACATTTATATGTTTTTTGTAATATTCTTGATTACACCAAGTATATAGAAGATCATCTTGGCCACCCCACGTCTAATGCTACATTCTGTCTCAAGTAAAAACAAATTAAATATTTAGAACATATGATCAATTCAATAAGAGTTTCTCTATATCCATATAAAATAAAATGAATTTTAAAATAAGTAATTCTTATAATAATAAATTATAAAGTTTCTTAGGTTTATCTTATGCTTATAATTTTATTATGTTTAAATTATTATAAATATTAGATTTATGCAAAC
Source organism: Vanilla planifolia (assembly GCA_023846275.1). Taxonomy (NCBI): domain Eukaryota; kingdom Viridiplantae; phylum Streptophyta; class Magnoliopsida; order Asparagales; family Orchidaceae; genus Vanilla; species Vanilla planifolia. Next base: position 5,872,686 of record CM043877.1, read on the forward strand.
ATGGTTGTACTTATGTGATTCTAAAATGATAAAGTTAATTTACTAAAATTAAATATTTGTATATTAAAAATATTATTTAATTTTTTTAACTTGAAAAATGTGTCATTATTTTAAATATATTAAAATATTATTTAAATATATTATTGAATAAATTTATTCAAGAGAAATTTGATAACATTGAGTTTATAAATTTTTTAGGTATAAATAATGACTTTAAAAAAATGATATAAATATAATTTCCTAAATGGAGTATAGGAAAAATTGTGACCTTTCATTCATGATTTGTATTACCTTAAATGAGATGGGATTAAAGATGATCCTTGGTTGGCTTAAGTGGATGTTTAATAGTAAAATAAGAGGGAGAGAAAGAAGTTGGTTAGGAGAAGGAAAATAAAAAAAAAAAGAGGAGGAAAAAGATTTATGTAGAGAGAAAACCCATGAAAGAAGAGAAAAAAAATAAAAAAATATATTATGATGTTAACCTCTATACATAATATTTGGTTTGATGATAACAAATCTTAATTCTTTCTATTGAATTTGATTGAATGTTTTTTTAGATTTATAGATAGTTTATGCTTATATTTATGGGATAACTATTTGAAAAAAATGAGTAAATATCAGATCTCATAAAAATTATCTTGGTTAAAATAACAAACTATAAAGAGATTTTCTTAAATTTAATTTTAGATTTTTTATTTTTGTTTTGATTAGAATATTAAGTTTCATTGAAATCATTATTGTAAGTAATAAAAATTAATTTTTTTTAAAATTAAACATCTTAAAAAACTCCTATAATTAAATGTTAAGCATCTTAAGAATAATTTGATCTTGATCATATCGTTGAAAATGTTTATTTAATAACTTGTTATAAAAAGTATATTATAGTTATAATAATTAATTAATAAAAAATAATTATGATATTAATAACAGTTAAATTATAAATATATTTTTTTAAAAAAATTCTAATTCCACTTAGTTTAAACTAATTTAGAACTAAATCTTAAATCTCAGGTCAATGCGTAACTCCTAGACTCGTTTGCAGTAATAATTGGGTTGGCGAGTCACTCACAAACCCACATAGAACTATGCCAGATCGGGGCATTACTCCCACACCTATTAATCAATCTTAATAAATTCACACATCGCTATGGTATAAGGCTTTGCTGCATGTGTTGTAACATACTCCTTTGGCACAAAGGGCACAACAAAGGAAAAAGCCAACATCAAGTTAACCCACTTGATGATAAGGATTTACACATCGTGGGAGAATTGTCAGAAAAATGTTCCAAACATTGTCGTACAAAGAGATAAAATCCACCTATATAAGTATTAAATCAATTTGGTATTGTAATGATTTATTTCTTGAATTCCTTCTTGATATGCATCCTGAGTTTAATCAACTTTTTTGTTTGGTAGTATATGAGGTTAATTTATTTGAGATTATCTTAACCTAATTATTCATGTATTAGTTGAGCTAAAAAAATTATATTTGGATATTTTTTAATGTTAAATTAGGTTAAAATGATTTTAAGTTTGACTATTATATTTAATTATATTACATTAGAAAAATTATTAAATACTAAAAAGTATACAATAAAAGATAATACATTAGAGAATAAGATTAGAATTAAGAGAGTTAAAATTTATTTAATAGTTAAAATTTAAATCAACCTTTTTATGTTTTGTTTTAGTTGAAGCCATCGCGCCGGCAAACACCCGGGAAGCGTGTTGGGTGTTGGACCCTAGGGCTCGTCTTTCGTCGGCCGCCTCCGCGATGGTCATGGACGGAGACATCGAGCGAGTGCTTTGGACGGAAGAGGAGATCGCTGGCCGTGTAGCCGAGCTGGCGGCCCAGATCTCAGACGATTTCCAGCGCTTCCCTTCCCCCGTCGTAGTCGTTGGCGTCGCCACTGGCGCTTTCCTCTTCCTCGCCGATATCGTGCGAAAGATAACCATTCCCATCGTTGTTGATTTCATCCGCGTGGAGTCCTACGGTTCGGGGACCGAATCAAATGGTTCACCCATCATCTCCTGCGACCTCAAGGTTGATATTAGTGGAAAACACGTGATTGTGGTGCGTTTTTCTCCCTCGTCGTATCGGTAGCTTTTGGTTTTTTTTGTGGATTACTCCTTGTTCTTCTCCTTGCATCCTTTTGTTTCATTCGTGGTAATTTAGTCTCACGATGAAGACTCCTCTACGAATTTGGTTATATGGAAATTTCGCCTGACCATCCTATGCATCTGCAAATTGACAATTTTCTCTTGGAGTTGTTTTCAAGAAAGTTTCGTTTACTTAACATAAAACTAGTTACCCTCAACAATATCAACGAATAATGAAAAAGCTTTAAAAAGAAATTAATACTTCGAAAGTAAAAAAATTATCAACATTTCCATTTTTATAAAACAATATAGAACAAGTAAATATGATTTTAAAATGTAGAATAATTTTTAAATGTGAAGGATAATTCTGTAAAATATAAAAGTACATTTTCAAAAAATAAAATACAATTGTCTCTATATTTTTTTTAAAAAAAAATTGAAGAAGTGGAACCTTTAAGTTTCATTAGAACTTCTAGAGTTGTTTAAAATCCTAGTCAAAGTGCATTTTGGAATAGTAATTATTGTTAGTATTTGTGAACATTCAACTGTAGAAATTTCAAACGGTCGTTTGTTATTGTCAAAACTAGATGATGGCATGATGCACATTCATCATTTTGTTTGAACATGTATGTATAATTAAAAGTTGCATATTGCTTCTGATAATATTTCTTTTTCTTGGGTGTTTGATTTGATTTTTAGTAACCGTTTAGAACAGAATGCTTGTAATAAATTTTCTATTTCTTGTGTATTTGATTTGATTAGTAGAACCGTTTTATAAAAAGCTCTGACATTGAGATTTCAGAAATAGTAATGAGTTTTTATTTACTGCAGTATAAGGTGGTATATTTTTATTCTGCAGCAAACTTTTGAGTTTTCCTGGTATAAAAGCTGTTGTTTGCTTTACGAAGACATTATGACTCAGCTGGCTAAGAACTTTATAATTGAATTTCTAGCATTCATATCTCTTGAATGGAATTCAAATCAAAGGGTTACTTTTTGAAATATAACTTTTTTTGCATTTGTAGCCACTCATCAACTAAGCATGCATCTTTATCATTTGATGAGAATAGCCTACTAGTTTGCATTGCTGAGATGTCTCGAAGTGTTCAAACTTTTACAAACCATGTTGTGTTAAACAAATTGAAATCATATTTGTGCTTCATATTCTTTTTTAGGTTGAAGATATTGTAGACACAGGAAACACAATCTCTTGCCTTAATTCACATCTAATGTCGAAAGGAGCATCCTCAATTTCAGTTTGCACTTTGCTTAATAAGCCAGCAAGGAGGAGGGTTCAATTTAAGTTAGCAGGGGAAGGCAAATTCTACAGTGGTTTTGAGGTATAAAGTTGTTCACAAAATCTGAACTTCTTGAAATTTGTTCATATTAGCTTATCTCTTGTTTTAATAGGAGGATTTCTATTTCTTGAGCATGCAATTATTGTTTTATGCTTCCAACTAACCTCTTCTCTTCATCTTTAATCATTGGCATTGTTGATACTGATCTCACTTTGGTAAAGTACTTTTCTTTGTATTTGTTCATTTTGATATTTTGACGATCCATTTGCAGTTGTTTGATATTTGGCTTTGCATCAAGGTCTGCTGATATAATCTTTTGTGTAATCTCTCAAAGTGAGAAAATCCTTGTCAAAACATTTCTAAATATGATGAAAATATATTTTCTTTCTATTTCCCTGGTGGTTTCCTCTTGACCAACTCAACATTCAACCACTTGTAAGCTCAAGAATTTGTACCAATTTTGATACTTTGTAGGGTAAGCTGAAAAGGATTTACTATTCAGGATAACTAAACATATTTCATACCCTTTCTTCACTGCATGCAAGGCATATCTCTCTATAACATATTTATTTGTTCTGTTCTCTATCATTTAATTACCTATTTGTTCAACCCCTTTTGCAGTGTCCGAACCACTTCGTGGTGGGTTATGGCCTAGATTTTGCTGAGCTGTACAGGAACCTTTCTTATATTGGTGTCCTCAAGTCAGAGAAATACAACCAAGCTGAGGAAAATTAGTTTTTGTCAATCTTGGGAAGGTCTCAATAAAGTCCCATATCAATGTGTTTCTTCCAGCAGTTATCTTAACCAGTTCTGAGTATATTTTTAGACGCATACCATTGTGGGCCAATTGTTTGAATTTCCATCATTAGATGGATGTAGGCATTGTATTGAACAATCATGACTTGTAATATCTTGTCATGAAATGAAGTTTTTATCTTTTCTTTGTCAGTGTGACATTTCATCTAAGCTAATGGAAATATGGAACAACTCATGAGGGGTATTCCTTCCAATATTTGATGGGATGTAAGTTATTTATATCCATATGTTACACTGTTGTGTGGGAGGCAACCCCACCTAATGGGATCAAAACTTGTTATGTGCAGGTGCGTATTGTTTTAAATTGATTGTGTAATGACATGTAATTTAACATTGTCGTCGAAATAACTTTTGCTTATTACTTAATTTTTTTAGATGTATGTTTATCTACTGATATATTGACTTCAATTTAGGCCTTCTATATGTGCTCACATTACGTTGTTCTCTTAATTCATTTATTCTTTAGACAAAAAATGTGGTTGATTTGTTTGGGTAATCATAATTGCATCTTCATGGCAAATGTTTTCCTCTTACTGCTTGGCATCGTCTACTTCTTCAATAGAAAGAATGTCTTTTTGGTGTAATTGATCTCTTCTTATGGCTTCTTGTTGGAAATAATTGGTCTTTAGGTCGTCATTTCATAATCTTTGCTTTGCCTTGTTAGTTCTATTTAGATTTAGGCACTTTAAGCTTACTTGGTAAACTTTTGGGGTTTTTAAACGATGTATGGCATCACTTTTTGGTTTGTGTAAATGATTCATGTGAAAAAGGCCACCTACATTTCTTTTTTATACCTTTGATATTATTGGCATCACATTTATTTAGGATTTCTTCCATCTTTTGGTTGCGACGATTATTTTATTTTGTCAACATGTGACAAATAGAGCTAGTTTTTCAAGTTAAATCTTTACATTCTAATGTAAATCTATTTGTTTGATTCGTTGAAATTAATATGGTTACTTTTGCTTCATTAGATAACTTACTTTTCTTTTGCTAATTCCTTCATTCCTTGTCATACTAACTTAGATGATTTGTATAATTCTAGTTCTTCAACTCTTATGTAGTGCCCCAGGCTATTTTGTTTTGACTTATGGTTTGGATTTTGGTGAACAATATAAGAACTTATGTTGGTGCGCATTTCAATTATGAAGTTTATATTCATCAGCCTTTTTGGTCATTATGGGGGAGGCCTCAATAAAGGTATGTCTTATGAACTTTGGTTTAAAATTGTTAAGTTGCCTCAAATTTTTAAGACCTTTTGATAAATTGTATTAATTTTTTATTGAGTTTACCTAAATCAAGGTTTTATGGGTTAATTGTGAGTTCTATTTTGTTCAAAATAAAGTGTTCTTTCGAGACGTATTAATGTAAAATATTTTTTGTTTATATAATTATTTATGTAGTTATTTTATAATCATGCTTATATGTTCAAATAAATGAATGCATATTTTTTTTATCAAAAAGATGTTTTATATTAAGATTTGTTAATAGTACAATCCAATCGTGGTTAATGCAGTATCCCAAGCATTTTAATTTTAAATTTTACTAAGACATTGCTTTGAAAAATCAATTATTGTTGTTGCTCTTGGTTGTTTGTGACAATGTAAATTTGATGAGTTGGCAAAGCAGCTGAGTAGTGTAGTTAATGAAGAGGTGCTTCAATTAAAGCTATTTTGTTTTTTCTTTTCTTTTAATGTCAGTTATCTTAGAAATGAAAGTGCACATTATTAGTAGTTCTCCACACCTCTCATTTGTTAAGGAGTTTAATTTAATTAGTGTTACGAGACACTAATTTAGTTAACCCATTAGCTAAATTAGGTTAGCTAACTTAGTCCTTTTGTTAACCCAATTTTTGGTTGGGTTAAACAGTGTTATCTTCGATCACCTTGTTGGGCACTTGCTGTCGTAGCTGATTACTATTGTTGTCGACTCTCAATAGCTGCTTTCATCGCTATCCTCACTTTCCTTATGGTTTGACATACAAATTTATCCTTTGATTGCCTTACTTCTTGATTATCTTTAAAGATACATGAATGCATCTAGTGTTTGATCGTTGGCATTTGAAAGCCAAGGTGAGCATCCTATTTCCTACCTTAGCAAAAAGCTAAAGTCTTGTAGAAAACATTCTGCCCACCAAAAAGATCCATATGTAGTTGTATAATTATTGAAATAATTGAGATATTATCTCTTATAACACATTTATTTTTTGTTGTATCATAAGACCTTGAAATATATAAACTCCTAATGGAGTTTAGATCATCAAAAAGCTAAATGATTCGAATATCTTCATGGTTTTGCTTGTTTTAGAGCATAGAAAAAGAGCTAAAAATTGAGTTTTCAAAACATTTAGCAAAAAGAATCTCTGCTCTACACCATATTTGTGTTTTGTTCTTGGTTTTGATCATCTCATCTATGTCAAATTCAAACAAGGTTCAATCAAGGTTGTCTGAAGACTATAGTGCTCTTGTTGTTTATCTCTTGAAAGAAAGTTTGTGATTCTCTTATTTTGAAATTGTTAGCCATGCTATCTATTCCATATTAATAGTTTATTTTGGTTTGGTTTTAAAAAGAAAGTTACTTGGGTTGTAGCGCATTTTCTTACATATGCTTTAATGAGAACTAAATCGCAATTCAAGGTACTCTACACTATTGTATTTGTTATCAATCAACCTTGGGGGTATATAGTATGGTCTTTGTATTTGGTCCTCCCAAAATTATTCACATTATGGCTTGATATTTGTAGTGGCTAGGTTTGCACCATGATCCAAGACATTGACATGGTGCACATCTCTAATTTTTTAGTGAAATAGTTAAAATTTATGGCTTTCCCACAACAATAGTTGTTATATTGTATTGTGTCATTCATGAACTTTTATTTAAAAATCTTGCATTAATTGATCAAAATTAAAGTTTTCTTTGACATATATTTTGTTATCAATTGACTGATGAATAAGATTATAACTTTAACAAGTTCAACTTTCTAGAGAAAGATGAATTTTAAGTTTTACATATTTTGTTGTTGTACTATTTAGAGTAAAATACTACCTTAGAGTAGGAATACTTAGATTGTATCCTAAGGCAATTTACACAGGGGGATATAAAAAGGATGTAATTATATTCCCCAACTGAGTACTTTGATGTGAGGAGGATGAGGAGCCACAATAACAACAAGCTTTGGTTATACATATGGGTTCCTCACAAGTTGGTAAGAAACACCATGTAGCTCTTAATTCTAACTTAAAGGGCAAGATTTGAATCTATTTAGACTAGGATAAGAGGAAATGGAAACCATGTGGAGATACAAGCCAAATTTAAGGAAAGTTAATTACAAATTTAGATCTAACTTATTAGCTCTTTGGAGCCATTTTGAACTCATCTTTCAATGAAAGATGATTATTTGAATGTTTTAGGAATATTTTTTGTTAAAAGTTTTTAGAGAAATTGAAATGTTGCAATGTAATGTAGAATCTTTTGATACTAATGTAATTATGCTTTCTTGGTGCCTGTCAAATTCTTTGGAATGCCATATGCAATTATAATATGTATTAGTGATTGAATCTCTACACATGGTTATATTATCTTTGGCATGCTATACACATAGGTATATTATGTATTAGTTATGTTTATGTATAACTATGTTGTGAAACGAAGAGACTTAAAGTGAGAAAATTAGTTGGTAATGCATATTGTACAACTATGTTGTATGGTACGATCAATTGGAAAACCTGCCAAAAATAAGAGTCGTAAGGTTACAATGATGGGTGGTATAGGTTTTTTTTTTTAAAGGATTGTACTAATATTTTACCATTGTTCATACTAATATGTTACCATCGTTCATACTAATATGATGAGAATTATGCTATAGTTGAGATGTTGGGTTCATTATGGAAGAACAATATAGATATCATATTTATACAATGTTTTGAGCTGTCAGGTTCACTATATGAAGACAATGTGAATATCAATCAATTGTTATGTAATTGAGGCAAAATTTGTGATTGTACTAGTGCGATTACAAAGAATGTATTAGATAATCCTTCAGAGGCTTAAAGACGAAGAGTTACTTTTGTATGAGTGCAATGTTTGTTGATAGTATTAAACGATTAGTTTGAAATTAAATAAGAGATTTTGATTAAGTCTATGAGGTCATATTGGTTTAATGTACATGATGTAAGGTTTAATGATTTTAATTTCAATTCACAGTAACATCATACGCCAAAAATCATAATGAGTGATTAGTAGAAAAGCTAGTTGATTAAACTTTACTATACTATATTTATATAATATCAACATGATCGATGAATGAGGTTAATCGACTAATGAGAGAGAAAATATGAATTATTTTGTATGATATGATTATTCATACTGTATAATCATTAAGGAATAACAATATATAATTGGATGGAAAGTTAGATTATATGGGTATGATGCATGAAATCATAGTGTATAATCAAGATAGAAGTAGAGTTGAGATATTGGATGAGTTAATTAGGGGGATTGTACAGAGAGACTTATATGTAATATTATTATGTCCTGTTTTTCAAGTAACTCCTTATTCCTTTTTCTTTGAATACATTTAAAGAATGAACTAAGCTTTTGGATGATACAAAAGACATATCAAGAACAAAGAACGACAATTAACCACACTCATAATCCTTTGATATTTCAATTTTTTTATTAATAGAAAGTCTCAATTTCAAAAAAAATAAAATTAAAATCTCCTTTAAAAATTATCCATTTTCTTAAGGACATGTAGTTGATTTTCACCATATTATCAACAAGAGTATATATACATGACAAAGTAAATTATCAATTGGTCCAACAGATCACTATAACCGCATCATCACGATCAAAACCACATCATCACTTCAAAGACTACATTATCATGATAAAGTCCAATCTTTAAGAAATATATATATAAATATTACATCAAAATCAATATCACTAGACAATCATCAACAAAATGTACAACTTTAAATACCAAGTACTTAAGTATCTTCAAATATCCATATTCAATATGTATTTATGTCATACTTTACAATACAAATAAGAGTGATTATAAAGACTCAACAGATAAATTGATAATTAAAATTACATAAAAAAAGGAATACGTAATAAAATACACATAATTTGAATCATTGTATAGATGTTAGTGACATGAAAAGTAGAGAGATCTTATCTCTACAACATTGTAAGAATATAACAAAATTTTTAAATATAATGCAAATTATTTTATAACATTTTATCTTTAGAACACAATAATTTTCACATCTTTTTTATATAAATAATTATTTATATATGCATATTTATCAAATTTGATTCAAACTCAATTGTTTTCCACTTCATTTAATATCGCTTTTTAAATGATAAGGGCCTTTGTTTTTCTCAATAGTTCTTATTTTTAAGATCTTCATCTTATATCTCGTAACATCTCATCATATCTATTACTAAAGCACACAACAAACGATGGTCATTAGATCACATAAATGACATATATATACATGATATCTGTAAGCCTCAATAATTAGATCACACAACAAGCGATGATTATCAGATCATACAACAAATGATATCTCTTGATCACATAATAGGAAGTCGACTATTTTCTTTATTTGCTTATATTATTTATTTACATAATAAATCCTACGATTTCTAAAAACTTTTGTTTTTTTTAGACTCTCCTGTTTAGAACAATATTGAAATTATCGTATTTAAAAAAATTAGTTCCTTAACACCATAATCAAGCATCTTATGAGGGTTTTTCAAACTTGCATATCATAATTGACTAAGAAGATTTATCATTTAGCCATACTAAGATTTCAACTAATCTTTTAAGTAATCATATATATAGATTGCTTAAATTCAACACCCAATGGTTCATTATATCATCCAATAAAAATCATATATTTACTTCATTGCTTGCTCCCATTTTGTTATATCTTTTTTATTAGTACTTTTTCATTAATCTGTTCCTCCTTTTATTGTAATTACTTTTAAAACCTCAACAAATAATAATAAACAACATAAAATGAAATAAATAAATAAATAAATAAATAAATAAAAATAAAAGTGTATACCTATGCTCTTCCAGAAAAACTTACCATGAAGAATCATTAATGTGCTCGCATTTCCTTCCTACCCAATTGCTTCCAAACGGGTGGAGTCGTCGCCCCTTTGTGGCTTGTTCCCATCCACATTCCTCACCCTAGAAACCGACGGCCTCCTTTGCAAAGTTAGCTCGTTCCTTACCGGCACAGTAATCGGATTTAAGGTTTTAGGTAAACCCGCCGGAAACTTCGAAATCTCCTCTTCAATTCCTTCGTTGCGGCTTCTCTCCTCCTCTCTTGATTATATGCGTCGACAAGGGACATCGCATGGACTCCTTTTAAGAAGTCGATCTGCGAAAGGGTTCTGATAGATCTCCAAAATGCCGAGCGCTGGGTCAGGAAAAGAGCGGAAGTTTAGGGCTGCGGGGAGAGGGTTTATAATTTCTTTTAACGAAAAATGAGTTTGGAAAAACGTGTTTTATGACTGAAGGCGAAGGCGAACTGCTGTGGGAGGCGAAGAAAGCACAGACACCCAGGAGACGGAAGGAGACGCCGGCTGTTGGTGGTGGCATCTTGGATCCTGGGAGTGTGATCAGAGGAGGCATTGTCATTGGGTCTTAAATGTAAAGTAGCGATTTGGAGGCTAAGCGGTCACTTGCCGGGTCAAAGCTGAGCTCGCGACCCCATTGACCAGGATTCTTGGGATCTGATTCAAGTTTCTGCGCTCGGAGGGCAATTCCGTCTTTTGCTCTTTCTTCAAAATTCAAACTTGAAACCCTACCAGGGTGCCCTGCTGCCCTGCGTGCGGTAGTGAAGGAACCGGATTAAAGATGTTCGGTAAGCCGCAGTACATTTAATTTTTCATGCAAATTAACTGCGTTGGCTGCAGTTTCTACGTATAAGGTCCGACCTGCTTTTGCATGCACCTTGCGGCTCCTCGTTAAGTCCAATGGCTAGCTCCAAATGCCGAAAAAGCAACAGGAAGTCCAAAACTTGTGGAAGTGTATCTCCGGACAGGGAGTGCGCGGAGGATGCTGGTGAAGAAGATGTTAGAGGCAAGGGCAAGAAAGGGCTGGTGATCGGGATGTCGGTCATTGATGGAAAGGATGGGTATCTCCTGCACGAGCTTGAAATTTCAAATATCTCGGCCAGTTCCTTGAATGCGAATGCGGGTATTTATGAGGAAGGTGTGTCCTCGGCCCCCCCAGTGCTGTCGCAGGCGCGGACTGGAGATGAGCAGAGAGGCTTAGTTGGTGAGACGGTGGAAGTTTCTCAAATTGTGGGTGCTAGTGCATTGGCCACTGTAATTAATGCGACTGTTGTAGCACCTGACGGTGCTACTCTGCCGGACTTGAATCTTTCCAGCGCAGCGGTTCAGGCCAACAAGGTCAGCTTCAAGGATGCTCTAACGTCCAAGTTTGCCATGCCAAATGGGGTAGTGGCCTCCTTTGTGAAGCCGGCTGCAGTTGACGTAAAGGATAGGGCTGCATCCATGGATGACCCTGTTGACAATGATGAGGTCATCATGTCTAATGATGCCTGTCTCAGGCGTATTGAGTTCCATAGGTTTGACCTGGTGGGGCAAGTGTATGGTAGCTCCCTCCCATTCTTTGTCATTGCTCGGGTACTTCAGAGACGATGGGGGCACCTGAAGAACTTCCGAATCTTTGATATCTCTTCGGGATGTTTCTGTCTTCACTTTGACTCAATGGAAGACAGAAATGCTGTGTGGTTTGGAGGCCCATGGCAAGTTGCTGGCCTGGCCATGGGATTGGACCTGTGGTCCCCTGATTTCCGACCCAGTGCCTCTACGGCGATGTGCGCCCCAGTCTGGGTTAGATTCCCGGCCCTTCCTCTGGTCTATTGGGATGTTGAGAACATCCTGAGAATCGCGAAGGCGGTGGGCAATCCAATTCTCCTTGATGGCTGGACGGCGGACATGCAGCGCTCGTCTTTTGCCCGGGTTTGCGTCAGGGTGGACTTATCGAAGCCACTGAAGCCGGGTATGTGGTTGAGGGGGTCTATGGGGCGTTCCTTCCAGCCTTTTGAGTATGAGGGGCTTCCCAAAATCTGCTTTGCGTGCGGACTTGCAGGTCACTCTGCGGAGCAATGTAAGATTAGGGCGACGGGGAATGCTACTGCAGCGACTGTTAGGGGAGATGGGCGGACTTTGATGAAGGGCCCTGAGAGGGCCTCATCCTCGAGGGTATCACCTGACATCCCAGCTGTCCTTAGGGACCTCAACGCGACTTCGCGAGACTCGCAGGTTGGATCGGATGGTGTGAATATCTGCCCTGCCCTGGACAACGAGGAGGGCCCCAACAAGGAGAACCTGGGCCCGTGGATGGTGGTCCAACCGAGGAGGAGGAAATTGGCCGTGAGCGCGCGAAGCCGCAACCCTCAGGGAATGTCTACAATAGCAAAGCAGGCTGAGGAGGGAGGCAGTAAAAGGGGAAGAATGAGAATGAGGAGCACTTCCCAGTCTAGAGAGAGGCCTCCTAGCAGGAGTTATCGAAGTCTCCATGTGCAAGATATAAAAGGAAAGGCGCCGCTGCTGGATGATGACAGGGCGACGGTAGTCAACTCCCGAAATGATGCTGCCCTCCGGAAGGAAACTGCCCTCCGCATTGGGGGTTAGGGGGCTCCCCTTCTTACTGCAATTCGTGGGTTGCAGTATATTGCTCATTCCACTTGGAGGACGTTGGCAGCTGATGTTATTCAAGCGGCACTTCCCCATGCTGCTTGATGCTCTGGTGATGACCCTGGAGGGCGGAGGGTTGAGGCCAATTCCCTGGCTGTTGTACTATGCTCCTATGATGCGGAGAGGTACCTTCTACTCTTCCTTTTATGACTAAAATTTTAGTTTGGAATATCAGGGGCATCTATGGCAAGAAGTCGAGGTGCTTTCTCCAGAGGCTTGTGCGTGAAAGCAAGATTGGAGTAGTCGCCCTAGTTGAGACCCGTGCTCAAAGCTTTGCGCGGAGGGATGTTGATCGTTTGCTTGGCAAGGATTGGAACCACGTGGTTCAACCTTCGGTGGGGAAATCTGCTGGTATTGTTGTCCTTTGGAGGAGCTGTCTGTTGGTGAACTCCATTCGCTCGTTCACGCACGCGGTGTCGTTTGAACTGGGCATTCTGGGAGGCACTGTCCTCAAGTGTTGTGTCGTCTATGGGCCGAGGGAATCCTTGAAACGGAAGGAATTCTGGAACTTTCTAAGACAGGAGGCTGAGAGTGCTGGCCCACTGCTGGTTGCCGGCGACTTCAATATTGTCATGTCGCAGGGTGAGAAGAAGGGGGGAAGGAAATTTAAATTCAGCAGCTTGCAGCAAGAGTTTGTGGATGCAATTCAAGACATCCAGCTGGTGGATCTCATGTTCACTGGGAGTAAATTTACGTGGTGCAATGGAAAGGAAGGGGGTGCAAGGATTCTTGAGAGGCTGGATAGAGCGTTAATGAATATTGCGGGCATGCGTGCATTCCCGGGCTGCTCTATTGCTCACCTAATGCGGATTGGTTCTGATCATTGTCCCCTCCTTATTGACATTGAGGGGGGACGAAGGCCTACTTGTATGCGTCGCATTCAGTTTGAGAGCGTCTGGCTGCAATTTCCAAAGGCAATGGGGGTCGTGCATCAGGCCTGGAGTAGGCGTACTAAGGGGAGCTATATGGAGGCCCTTTCAACCAAGTTTTGCAGGTCGCTTCTGGCTCTGCGCTCATGGAGCAAGCTGGAGGTTGGTGATATTATGAGTACCAATGCTAATCTAGAACACAGCATCAATTCTTTGCAAATCAAAGAGTCTCTGGAGGGATTAAATGAAGAGGAACACTACCGTCTTGGGCAGCTAATTTTGGATTTCCACCGCGGCTGTGCGCTGGAGGAGCGTTGGTGGTGGCAAAGGCCAAAACTCCACTGGACTCATCTGGGAGATCGTAATACTCGATTCTTCCATGCAGCCGCGACTGCACGCACCCGCAACAATCTCATCACCCAGCTGAAGGATGATTCGGGCTGCATGGTCACCTCGCTGGATTCTATGTGTGCAGTCTTGGAACCTTTCTTTCAGATGAAGTGGGGCAGTGGGACTACGTCTCTACCTATCCTGAAGCATTTGCCTCACGCCAGGGTTAGTGAAGCCCAGGCAACCTTACTGGCCTGCCCTGTCACTGAACAGGAGATCTTCGCAGCCATCAAAGCTGCTAGGAGAAACAAAGCCCCTGGCCTGGATGGGGTTACTGCGGAGTTTGTCCAGGGATATTGGCAGATCACTCAGGGGGACACCATCAGTGCTGTGCTCTCTTTCTTTACTGGAAAGCAAATGCCTAGTTGTTGGAAGGATACCCTCGTTGTACTTGTTCCGAAATCTCATGGCGCATGCAGGCCAGAACAGTTCAGGCCAATTAGCTTATGCAACTTCATCTACAAAGTCGTTGCACGAGTTCTTGTTGAAAGGCTCAAGCTAATCCTCCCTTTCCTCATTTCAAGTGAACAGGGCGCGTTTGTGCCTGGAAGATGTATTGCAGACAATATCTTCATGGCCCAGGAAATGGCCTCGCGAATGCACTCTTCCTCTGCGAGGGCTGGGCTCATGGCGGTTAAAGTGGATATGGAGCAAGCCTATGACTCGGTGCAATGGGGGAGTGTGATGAACATCCTGAAAGCTATGGGCTTTCCGTCTACCTGGTGCGAATGGGTTGAGGCGTGTATCGTTAACCCTAGATATGCTGTACTGCTTAATGGCTCTCGGCTTTCTTGGATTCATGCCCAACGTGGTTTGCGGCAGGGCTGCCCCCTCTCGCCGTATCTGTTCACTCTTGTGACGGAGTATTTCTCCACTATCATGCACAATTATGAGTCCAGGTCGCTGCTGGGGTTTAGTCCTAGGAAGGAATCTCCGCTTGTATCCCACCTTTTGTTTGCTGATGATATTCTGGTATATGCTTCGGCTAGCAATTAATCTGGCCAT
The DNA here is from genome assembly GCA_023846275.1 of Vanilla planifolia. NCBI lineage: Eukaryota > Viridiplantae > Streptophyta > Magnoliopsida > Asparagales > Orchidaceae > Vanilla > Vanilla planifolia. The sequence continues at coordinate 5,887,912 of CM043877.1, forward strand.
GCAGGAGTTTTGCAGCGCCACAGGTTTGAGTGTCAACCTTGCGAAATCTAAGGCTTTTTTTAGCAAATTCACCAGTACTAAAAGGAAGAAGCTGATTGCGAGGAAATTGCATATGGCGCATGGGGAGAATCTTTGCTATCTGGGAGTTCCAATCTCGGCAAAGCCAATCAAGTTTAAGGATGTTAACTCCTTGCTCCAAAAGATTGATGATCAGGTGATGAAATGGCGCGTCAGGCACCTATCGCTTGCTGGGAGGATTGCCATGATTAAATGCGTCCTCAACTCTATCCCCACTCATCTGCTGAGCCACTGTGCTCTGCCGAAGCGCGCCATTGACGTGGCGGAGCGGAAGATTAGGAAATTTCTTTGGTGTGGTGCCACGGGTGAACGAAGGATGCATTATGCTAGCTGGGAGAAGATCACTCTGCCTAAGGAAGCGGGGGGCCTTGGCCTCCTTGACCTGCGCACTTGGCAACGAGTCTTGATCATGAAACACTGCAGAAGATTGATTGGGCGTGAGAAGAACCCGTGGGTGTGCATTATGGCTGCTAAATACGGCGCTGCTCATTCCCTTGTTAAGTCTCCGCGGAGGGCATCTCTTGCTTGTAGGCATCTTGTTGCTGGTATGCCGGGCGCCCTTGCAAACTTTGTGTGGAGAATTGCCGACGACAAGGGTGTCTTATTTGCTGAAGATAACTGGCTTGGTGTGCTCCCAATTTGCTTGTGGCCTACGTTCATTAACATGGAGGTGGACTGGCCTATTCACGTTAGTGCATGCGTTGTTGAGGTGGGTGTTTGGAACGAAGCAAGAATTAGGGTTTGGGCTAGCGACCTCCTTCTTGACCGCGTCCTGCATCTGCCTTGGGCACGTAACTAGGACATGCTTTTGCAGGTGCAGACGGAGTCGCCTCGGGTCAACAACCTAAAACTTTACTCGCAAATGCGTGGTGCTAATATGGCTGAGGACGTGGGAGTTAACTCAGAGTATCTTAAGATGATCTGGAAACTTAAGACTCTGCCTAGGGTGAAACTCTTCCTTTGGCCGCTGATAGGTGATCACCTCTCTACTGCAGTTTGGCTGGCCCGTAGAAGACTTGCTGAGTGCAGTAGCTGCGTTTGGGGTTGTATTGCGGACGAGACGCTGGAACATTTTATCTGGGAGTGCCCATATGCACAGGTTTTCTGGCGCAGTAACCGACTTCGTGAGGCCATATCTGCACTTGGTCTTCATCATGGTGCGGGCACTGGGCATTCTTTCTTGCAGAGGCTCTTTGAATTTGTGGCAGCACCTGCACGGAGCGTTGCCAATAGTTGGAAGCACGCTGTTACCCTTGCCACGGCAATGTACTACATCTGGGAATTCCGCAATGCGAAGAAGCACTACGATGAAAGGCCAAACTACAGTCTTATCCTACGCAAGCTGCAGATTGAGGTTGCTCTACTTCACCGAACGCGTCCTTCCATGTCCTGCGGGAACCCGCTCAGTTCACCTGAACTGAATGTAGCCCAAAACTGGGTTCCTCCCACTGGATGGGTCAAATTCAACTGTGATGCAGCCGTTGGGGATCACTCGGCGGGCCTTGGCCTAGTTGCTAGGGATCATGTGGGGAAGCCCTTGCTGGTGCTTGGAAAGAAAGTAATCTCTCAAGCGAGTGGAGCCATGGAAGTCTATGCCTTGTTGGAGGCATTTGAAGTGGCTAGATCAGCGTTCCCGGACGCTCGGGCCATCGAGTTCCAAACCGACTCGACTTAGGCCATGTTGGAAGTGCGTGATCTCCTTGCCCAGGAGCCCACGAGGGGTGTATTTGCCAATGCAATTCTCCATGCCCGCGATCTTGACGCCCTTGTCATCTCCTGTATTTATAGAGAAGGTAACTCGCCGGCGGACTGGGTGGCGCGTGCTGCGTGCTGGTCCAGCTTCAGCTGGGGACGGGGTGTGCTTCTCCCTGAGCCGCTTTGCAAGTTAATGTATTTGGATTTCTTGTTCGATCCCCCGTAGGGGACGTCGCATGCTTATGTCTTAATGAAGGTTTATTTCAGGAAAAATGAGTTTGGAGAATTGAAAACAAAATTGCACAATAAAAAATATTAATTAATATTTGTTGAATTATATAATTCTTTGCTCTTATATTTTGTTTTTAAAAAAATCTTATTAATTTAAAAATTATATCTGAATAATATTGTAAATAAATATGTAATAGATTTTTAGATGATTTAATTTAAATTTAAATCTATATTTATCTCTAATCTAATGATCAAACTTATTTTAATATTTTTTTTTTCAAGTGGTAGTTAATCAAATACTTTTCATAGGCTTAGAGAAGCTTAAAATATTGGCCTAAAAGATTAAACAAAATTAGTCACAAATGATCAAGTATAACAACTTAAATAGAAGTAGGTCAAAGCTTAAGTCAACACAATGAAAAAATACACAAATAAAGAACACTATTAAATTTAATAATAAGAATCACTATTTTACTCAAGAATTTTGTGAGTTTGAGTGAGTGAATGATGATTTTAAGTAGTTTTTTCGACACTTCTATCAACTTTCTTAGATGATTAAGACTAAAAATTTCTATCACATTCACTTCCTTAACGATTTCATATGTTCTCTAATGAATATAGTTTTTAACAAATCATTGTTGTAGTTTAAAGAGGTTTTATATAAAGTGAAAAAGCTAAATGACACATTCATATGACCTACAGTGTTTTCCTAACAATTAAATTCACCTTTTCACTTGGTTGTTCCCTGTTCAAACAATTATAAAGGACTAAAGATATTGCTTTTCATGTCATTAACAAAATATACATAAAAACACTTTTTCACTTGGTTGTTCCCTGTTCAAACAATTATAAAGGACTAAAGATATTGCTTTTCATGTCATTAACAAAATATACATAAAAAATTAAAACGAGAGGTCTATTCTTTTTATAATTTTTTATATTTCCTTTATCTTCAACTAGTAATTTTAATAAGTCTCCAAGTCTCATGCACTTTCTCCATCTCTTCAAACTGATCTTTCTTCGCACACGTGATTACTTTCTCATACATCAAGGAACCATACTTTTTTTCACAAGTTTCTTTTTTTGCTAATAGTAGTATTGGTTTTTCGTGTGTTGTTACAACATAATTGAACTATTTATTTTTGTATCAATAATCTAAAACATAATAATCAAGTTTATGACAATTTTAACATTTTATACTTTTTACTTCTCCTCGACCTCGAGGGGTATCATGTCTTCCTTATCAGAGAATGAGCCATGTCCTCGTCCTTGTAAATTGGAGTTGTTTCTTACTAGGTTATGTTTTTTTAGAGTCAATTTTAACTCTAACGCCTAATCAATATGCATAACTTTTATCTTTTTCTTTAGTCGTTACTCATGCACCTATAACGAATCTATTAATTCTACAATTATCAAATCATTTATACCTTTAGATTCTTTCATTACAATTATAACACATTCAAACATGAGAGTAAGAAAGCATAATATCTCCTCTATCATACCTACATCATTCGATCTTTTCACCATTTCTCTTCATTTGGTTTACAACAACAACTAGTCATACACATAATCAGAAATGTTATGTTCAACCCTTCTTGGCCTGTCCAAAGTTGGCACGAAGAATCTACCATCGCATGTTTAATGATGATTTAGGGCATACTCCAAACTTTTTTACTCATTGTTGCATCTACAACTTTCTCAAATATAGCTTTATCGAAAACTTCAAACTAAATACATCAATTCTTATAATTTTCTTAGACCATTCTCTTGATTATTTGTTGCACAATTCTTAGCATCATTTGAAAAATAAAAAATAAAAAATAAAACAAGATTTATACTTGCTAAAAAATAATGAAATATTTTTTTCAAAGATGATGGTTATAATACCACTTGTTGGTCACCAAGTAATGGTTTTCTTTAATAAAATGAATTCAAAGCTTGTTGTTTGATGCATTATTTACTTGAAGTACGGATATCAACTCTGCATCTTGTGTATTTATATTCGCCAGTTGCATTAACTATTGCATTATTTCTCCTGCTCATCTGGTCCACTATGAACTTAGCTTTGAACCTTTTTGCTGTCTTTGTTGTCTATCTATCTTGTAAGCTTATTGATGTCTGTCTTTTTGGTATGTTCTCTTCTAAAGATTGAAGATCGTTTCGATCCTAAAACTCTTTTTTAAGTGAGACTTTATGTAACAACATCGAGAGAGTCTTGAAGATCATATATTTGATTGTCTACTAAGCTATAAGCAATGCATATTTTTGTGTTATATGATATAGATTTGTTGAATTCACATGAGAATTCATTTAGACTTATATTGGTGATGACCTAAGTATATATTAAACTCGACTTGAGTGTGCATATTATGAAATCATCATAAAAAAAAAAAAAAAAAAATTAAATATATAAAGCTTACATTAATTGAAGTCTGGTTGATTTCAATATCTTTTGATTCTTATTCTTAAATGTTCTCCTCAACCAACAAGAAGACTATTCGTTTTTTATTACATGCCTTTGAATGAGGACCCACTATATATATATATATATATATATATATATATATATATATATATATATATATATATATATATATATATATATATAAGGAAATTAAAATATATATTTAATATTAAATTTTTTGTATTTATAAATATATTTATAGAATAATGTTGTCTTTGGTCTGGTTCATTGAATGTGTGGATCCACAATTAATTGTAGTTGTTGGATCAGTCTTTATGTATATGCCTTTCTTTTCGTATTGAAGTGGTCCAAATGTCAATTAAATGATCTAGATTGATGTCAGATCTGCTACATCGTTTGAACCATTTTTGTCTTAAATAATTATTGAATTTTAGAGACCATATTAAACATAACCTAAAATATGTTTATTTAATTGGTGACAAATTAAAAATTATATATTATATTTAAATGTGATATTATAACTACATGCGTGTATTCAATGATGAAGAAAGAATTTAAATTTGTTGTACTTTTAAAGAATAGAATAATTTGTTTCTCATGCATGATTTGACTGTATGTTTTTAATGTTTGTAAGTATTATTTTTTTTGTATATATAAATTGAATAAAAATAATTTCATTTTGAATTTTTTTAATAATGTTTTTTGAATGTTATATTTGTGTGAGTGAATCAAAAAGGTTGGACAAAATAATTTTGAAATAAATGTAGTTCTAATAATTATATTAGATTCTTTAAGAGATTTTTATTAAAAAGATAATTGAATTAAAATAATTTTACTTGGAATTTTTTTAATAATAAAAGATATATTGATAAAAAGTTGATATCTTTAAATTATTCATACCCATACGGACGTACGTAAACATGCATGCGAACACATGCAAGCATACAAGGCCTACTGAACCTTTCCGTCACCACCCGAGGACGGGGTTCTCCCTCTCCGTAACCCTAACCATGAAGCCATCCTTCATGCGAAGAAAGATCGATATCTTTGGCCTCACTTTGGACTGTTCCGTAATGGATTCCACCCTAAACCTCGCGATGATGGCGGCCACCACCGCCTTCATCTGGTGAAAGGCTATGTCCTTCCCCAGACACGTCCTCGGACCAGAATTGAAGGAGAAGAACTTGTACGATGGGACGTATTGCGGTTTCCCGGAGTCCGACAACCACCGGTCCGGCCGGAATTCGGCACAGTCCTTCCCCCATATGCCCTCCATCCTGCCCATGGAGTAGAGAGAGAAGAGGATTCGGCGCCGGGGGTGGACCGGATGGCCGCTCGGAAGGACGTCCGGATGCACGGCGGCCTTGTGCTCGAACGGCAACGGTGGAAAGAGGCGGAGTGATTCGCAAAGGGCGGCGTGAAGGTAGACAAGGCGGGAGGGATCGGCGTGGAGGGAAAGCTCTGAGAGTATGCGCGACTCGACGGAGGGGTGGCAAGAGAGGAGGTAGAAGAACCAGGTGAGGGCGGAGCTGGTCGTGTCTCGGCCGGCGATCAAGAGGTTGAAGGTGGTGTCGCGGAGGAACTTGGTGAAGTCGACCCCCTGAGAAGCGATTTCATCGCACGTGCCGAGGTAGGAGGTCAGGAGATCGCTGCCCATCTCGCCGTTCTCGACGTCGACCTTTGCCGCCCCCTGCACACCCTTCGTGATACAATCGGCGATGAAGCCGTCGATCACCTGAACGCAACGGAAATCACACAAAATATATTTAAAAACATTAATTTTATTTGAATATTATTATTTAAATATAAATAGTTATATTTCAAAATTGATGTATTTAAAAAAAAATTAAAAACATATGACCTTTGTGGCCTGGGCCATCCTCTTCTCGGTACCGACTCGGAGAAACCTCATGAGCTTCCACCAGCTCAAGGGAAGCACGTGGCGATAGAAGAGCGCCTCCTCGACGTGGTCCAACGCCCTCGCAAAGGCGACGTCGGGAAGCCCCTCGGCAAGGCAACCCGGGTCGACCCCGAACACAAACCTACACGTCGTGTCGAACGTGAACCTGAGAAAGATGTCCTGCAAATCGAAGGCCGTCTCCGCTGCCGCCCGGCTTCGAAGCATCGGGAGCAGCCCATGGTCAAGTTTCTCCCGCGTGGCACCGCCGACAAAGGTGCGAAAGCTGAGGTCTGCGACGAGGCCGTGGGCCTTACGGCGCTGGAACTTCCAGCTGTCGGAGTCGGCGGAGAAGATTCCACCGCCGAGGATGTCGAACAGGTCGGCGAAGTCGGGGCCTTTAGAGTAGTTGGCGAAGTGGGAGGTGAACACGTGTCGGACGTTGGCGGGGTCGCATGTGAGGAGGATGTCGTAGGCGGCGAATGAGGGTGGAAGGAGTACGACGGAGTAGCCGCCTGAACGGAGGACGTCGGTGATCCAATCGTGGAGGCGGCCGGCGTGGACGAAGAGGTGGGGGAGGGCGCCGATGAGGGGGAAGTTTAAGGTGGTGAGGTCGAAGCTGCGGCGGCGGCGGCGGTGGTCGAGGATGAGGAAGAGGAAGGCAGCGAGCGAGAGGAGGAGTTCGGGGAGGTGAGGGATGAGACGAGTGGTGGAGTAGATGGGCGTCATGGCGATGGTCTGCGTTTGGCTGTTGCTGCTCTCGTTGGAGCTGCAGTTCTTTAAATATTATTTTATAATCTAATAAACAAAACATTATCAAGACAGCAATATTAACAAATTATATTTTTGTTTTCTTAAAAAACTTAAATATAATTTTTTTAAACTAACTTATATATTAGTTAATTTAGACTTTTTTTGCGTCATACCAAATTATAAAATATTAATCAACAAATTAAATGATATTTTTATCTTGCAAAAATATTTTAAAAAACAAATTATAAAATATTATTTTTTAATATCATATCATTTAATGGTGATATTTTTAACTTAAAAATATTTGTTAATTAACTTAATATTTAGTATTATGTCATATTAATGCTATGTTTAAACTATTTTCTTTTATTCAAAATATGAGAAACTCAAAATCATTTATTATTTTTTTTTAACTATGATTTTGGAATTACAAAAATTCATTTTACCTCAAGGGAATACTATAGCATATTCACAATGGAAGTTTTTATAAAAAAACTAGAAAAATAATTTAATCATAACACAATTTAATTAATAAGTAATTTTAAATAGCACATTATTAAATTTATATTTTTTTAAATAATTGAATAAATAATTTTGAATCTCACATTATTAAAAACACATTCTTCTTAAAAATAATGAAACTACAAGGTTCGAATTTTGAACTCTATGATACAAAATATAGAAGTATTGATAAGTCGAACTAAAATTGCTATAATGAACGAGGTGGTAATGAAAAAATGAGAATAATGGACGAACAAAAATAACATGATATTTTTGATATATTTGAACTACATTTAGAAAAAAATAATATAAATTTAAAACAATCATTAAATTAAAACACCCAATTTATGTCTAAAAAAAAAAACTAAAAAAAAAAAAACAAAAACAAAAATATAAATAAATCTAAATAATTTAAACAAATGATTAGGGTTGCCAAGGAATAGTTTAGTAAAGATTTGGATCACTAAAAATAACAAAATGTCTAAAACCAACTATAGGCAAGCTTTTGTACTTAAATGGAAACAATATTTATATGTTCAACAATAGTTTACATTCCTCCATGATAAACTTCATATAAACATTACTTATGAAACAGTTCTCTCTAAGAAAAAAAATAAAAGAAGTAACTTTATTCACCATATGATGATACAAATGCAGCTAATCCAATTTAAGATCAACTAGCAATACAAGATTTAGTAATAAAACGTTGCTAAATGCCTAAAAACGCTTCATTGTTGTATACTTTCCAAAACTTATTGTTAAAACACTTATCTTTGGGCATAACTTCCAACAAACAAGAGACAGCAACAATGGCTTCTCCAACACCCATATAAATGTGCTTTGAAGCAAATTTTTCCCAAGCCTTTGATGCACGAAGCTTCTCTATCACCTCTCCAATGGGGTTCGCAAGAACAAGCTGCATACAGCAAATGAGGAATATAATACAAAGAAAGCTGCAACTTAAGGATGGAAAGAAGTTAAACAAGTCTTACATGAAGTGAACTCCTTTTTAGAGTCTTCTTAAGCTCTAAGAGTGCATCTATGCCTGTTGTGTCTATCGCAGTTACAGCTGAGAAAAGTCCTTACATTGAATCAAATCATGAGGAAATGTGTTACGATAGAAATCAGAGAATGTAAATAATAACGTACTTGACATATCTAAGACAACACATCTGATGCCTCTCTCCTTGATGTTTGCAGCCCTTTCTTCCTCCTCTCTAATCCACCTCATGATTCTAATATACAGAGAAGGAAGAAGTTTGAACGGTGAAGTAGAAGAAGAGTTTGAACAGAGATAAGATATGCCAACCTTTCCAAAAAGTAAGCCGAGTTGGCGAAGTATATTGGGGATTCGACTCCTAGAATGAGAAAGGAAGGAACTCTTTTGGCTTCCTTGTACTGTTCCAGATTCCTGTAACTATGCGTTCCTGGAACATTTCCCATGATCACTATGTTTGGCCTTGTAACATGCATCAGGATTTTTAATACAGAGGTGCCCACCTGAAGCAAAAATGTTTAGTTTGGAAGATTATCATCTTTGTTTTGAAAATTATTCGTGCACGAAGCATATATATCCAAGTTTTAAACATCATAGGTGTTATACTAAGAAAAATGATTGTAATATTGTGCAGAATTAGCCCTTTTTTATTGCAATCTTAAAGAATATTGTTATTATGCTCAGAGCATAATATGGATGGAATTACATATCGTGAAGCCGAACAAATTCACCAACACTATAAAGTTGTAAAGTGCGTGAAGATAACTTGTTTAGCCATTCAACTGTCATCTGAAGTCTTCGAGGGATGGTGTATCGTCTTATCGACAATGGCACGTCTCATCCTAATCTCCTACACGACGTTGTCTATATCACAGGACCATTTCTCCTGCAATGATGACCTTACTATCCATTAGTGCCTCTATCTTCTCCATACAATGAAAGAACTTTATTACTAGAGGAAGCCTTAGAAAGAACTAAATGTGAGAACTACTATAATCATTAACCAATACACCACTGTGTAGCTGTAATCCCACTTCAGTGCATTGCTAACATTGTCATTTTCTTTCTTGTTCACATGGTTTTCAATGTTAACTCTTGTATCTCCTTCTTCAATGAAGACTTTGCTTCTTACATTTTGTTTTTTGCATCAACAATCTGTATACATAGCATGCTTGCATTCATGATTCATAATATCAAGGATGATCTACGCATGCTTTGCATTCCAAGTGATTTGTGTAATATGTTAGATGCAAGCAATGCTATTATTAATGACAAGACTTACAGCAATAGCAAGGCCCATTTGAACAGAATAGAACAGCACGCCAAAGAAGGCGGTGAGGCAGGTGATGAAGTCAAGCTTGTCCACCTTCCAAAGATGTACAGCAGCAGGGAAATCAATGAGCTTGATGACTCCTGCAATGATGATGGCGGATAGAACAACATCGGGCGTGTGGTATAACACAGGCATCAGAAACCGCATCATGATGAACACAACTGATGCCATAACTATATTGGAAAAAGCCGTCTTGCAGCCTGCACTATGGTTCACAGCTGTTCGAGAAATCGAGCCTGTAAAATATTTTCAAAGAAGATTAAGATCCAAATGTGATCAACGTGTAGTCATCAGGGCTAATTCTGCTGTTCTGTTCTTCTTTGCAAACCTGATGTAATATAGCATGAAGTGCAGGAACCCATGAGGTTCATCAATCCTATGGCCATCATCTCTTTGTTTCCATCAATCTGATAGTTTCTCAATGATGCAAAGGTTCTCCCTGCAGCTAGTGCATCCTGCAAAACAAATAAAAGTTCTGATGACAACATAGTTCATTCCAATTATCTTCTTATGGTTAAACTAAAAGATTGAAACTCCTTATATGAAACTTACAATTAGGGATAGAATTCCTGTGGCAATTCCTACTTTGATAGTATAGACAAAATATGGGCCACTGAAAATTAGCAGATCTGTTGAGAAAGGATTGGCGCCTTGCTGCACATAACCAATCTGTTCAACAAATACAAATAAATTATGACATGAGAACTCAAATTGGATCATCTCAAAATCTAAGTTATTCAAATAAAATCATCACTTTGTATATCAATATCATAACTTATTGTTAAAAAATTAATATAAGATAACTTTGTATGAGTATAATAACATCAAAATATCTATTTAGTAAGGAAAATTTTAGGTTTGGTTTACAACAACATTGCTAGTTTGAAAGAGTTCTTTAAAAGATACTATCAAAAGTTGTTCCAAACAAAATTGTTTATCAAAAAATCTGTTAGAAGCATGTAAAAGCAGAGTTTTTCATGAGGCATTTAGCTAAGTTTTTAGGGTTTTTTGGTTGGAAATAGAAAAGCTCTTAAAAAAGGAGGTTTTTAAGCATTATGGGTTTGACACAAATGTTATTGGATATTAAGGCAATCAATAAACAAGTAGGTTTGGAAAGAATTATAGTTAGCAATTACTGTGTTTTGTGACATACTGTTAAAAATTATTTAATAAAATAATTATTGTTATGAAATGATAAAAATATTTTTTGACTTTTAGAAAATTGATAAAAAATAAATTATTTTAGTGTTATTTTGGATCATAAAAAATGTCATTTACTTATTTAATATTTTTTATGTTTTTCATTTGAAAACCTAAATTTCAAAGCTATATTAGCCAAATTCTTGACTATATTTAAAAACTCAAAATTGAAAATAGAGAGCCAAACAAACATTGAAGTCTTTGTAAGAAAACAAACTCAAGTAACAGACTTCATATCTTACGATTTGAATGCCATGCTTTTCTGCTTCAATTGCAATGGAAATGATGGTGGCAACAATCACTGAGGTTATAGGAGCTGCAACCGACACCCAAAACAACCTGTGCCTCCTTGAGCTCTGTGGTAGAAACAAGTTACAAAAGATTGGTAAAAAAAAAAAAAAAAAAAAATGATTGATACAACACGATGAACTTTCTTTCAGATATATAATCACAATACTGCAAAGATCACCTAAAAGTACAAAGTGGTTTGCCTTAACAATTATTTGATGAAAATAATCTGTAATTTTTTTTATTTGCTAGTTTTGAAATGATCCTGCATGTTGTCCCTAAAGGCAAATGCATTAAAAGTAATGACAAAATGCTGAATGGAGTTCAATGTTAATAAATCTTATCTGTTCCCTTCATGATCCCTCCAGAATATATTTGACCAAGCCAGATCAAGGATAGAAAAGTACCAAAATCTAATCAACATGCTTTACTTGGCAGCTTTTGCAAGCATTTTTCCATTTTCCATAAAAAAACCCTATTGTTTATATACTTTGAATTTTTCAACAATGAGTTTTATTCTTTTGTTTTCACACAGCTCATTTGGAATTTTTTTTTTATTTTGAAATATCAAGCAAGAGGAATTGAGAAACTCACAACTTGCTTTGACAGCATCAGGAAAGCCAGAAATGAGAAGCCCATCACAATTGTTTCCCATTTCCACTGTTAGAACATAAATGTCATCATAAGCAAGTTAGTATCATTTGACATAGCTAAAAAAATAGTTATTCTTCATAAGACATTTGTATGAACTATATGTATGTGATGTTATATAATCCTTACTTGTGTTCTCTGATGGAACATTGATAGCATAAATGGCACAAAACTAGTTTGGGAGGGCATGTTGGATATCCCAAGCAAGTACTTAAGTTGCTGAAGAGTTGTGATGATTGCTGCCCCTCCCATGAATCCCATTACAGTTGGTTTAGATAGATAATCCATTATGAATCCCAATCTGTTTGTACCAACGGTTCAATCATAAGCTTTTGAAAATGTTTTTGAAAAATAAGTTTAAATAAAAATAAAATTTTGTGAAAATTATTTGTTAAGATTTTTATATCTTTAAATTGGAAAAAAGAACTTTCATTAACCTAATACATCAGAATAACTGCTTTTTGTTATATTCAAGTAAGATTAATTTTAAAATCAGATCATAAATTAAAAATAATATTAAAATTATTCATAAGTTTAAAGATTTAAATTATTGAATGTTTATTTAAATGTTATTAAACCCACAGTGTCAAACTTTTCCTTTAGTAACTGGTTTCACGACTTGAATTGGTCAAGATCTATAAAAAAACAAGCAAGTTATTATGTCATGACATGACAAATAATGTATTACCTAAAGAGACCAAGAGAAGCTTGGAAGACACCTGCAAAGAAGGTTGCAGTGAAAGCTACACGGAGATAAAGGAAAGGTTCCTTCTCAGGGGAGACAGCTTCGCTTAGCATGGATCCCATTACCACGGAGGAGATAGAAACTGGGCCTATTGCAAGTTCTCTGGAGCTCCCCAGGATTGAGTAAATCAATGGCGGAAGAAAACTTGAGTCTGAATATTAACATGTTGAATCAACAACAAACATCTGTTACATATATTATCTGTGAAGCTTACATGGTTGTTGCACGAACTCACATAGACCAATGATGGGAGGCAGATTCGCAAGCTTCGCATAGCTTATGCCCTATGCAGCAATGAAAGAAAAAGAAAGAAATTGAACCACACATGTCACCTTGTAAATTACTAAGCTCATCTTCAAGCATCGGGATGATGACACACCTGTGGGATTGCTAGGGTTGCAATGGTGATTCCAGCTATAGTATCAGATCGTAGCGTGTGGAGATCGTATTGGGGTGCCCACTGCAAGATAGGGAAAAGACATTGAAGACCCAAGACCAGCTTCCTGTTGAATGGCTTATCCTTGAACTTGTGAAGAGGGTCGTCGGGGAAGAACACCTCCCCTAACCCCCGCTTCAAAGCGGGGAGAGTGCTCTTCCTCTCGGCGGAGGACACCTTGTGGATGTTCAACTGCTCCAAGTCTTGTACTCTACTCGGGAGAGAGACATCGTTGTCTAAGGTGACCGCAGAGCGGCCCAGTTCCTTGCTCGACTTTGTGCCCATAAACTGTTTGAGAAAACAGCCCATAGAGATGTACCAGCGAGAACCCAGCGCGTTTGGCAATATAGTCACATTCACCACGAGAGGCCAGCAGGAAAAGGACTCTTCCTCTCTCTCTCTCTCCATTAAAGCATATCAAAACAGGCATTCCCAGAGTTTGTAGCCGCGCCATTTGCTTGAATAAGAGAACAACCGGAGCTTCAAAGGATCGCATCTGGCCTTTCGATACCTTCAGCTGTTTTATTTTTTGATGCCTTCTACCGCCTTATATATCGTCAACTCCCGTTGATGTCCACTTCATCTTCCCTTTTATATCGTTTCTTTGTGAAAAACTTCTATAAAGTAGCTATTTATCAATAAAGAAGCAAAGACAGCATAACGTTTCAGAAATTAATTAATAATTAAAGGTATTTTAATAGCGATATAATTTTTTTTACATGGTCAAATTTGTTTTTGATAGTTTTAATAAAAATATAATAAATTTGATAAATTATGTAATTGGAACATAATAATATTTGAGAAATTGTAAGTAAAATCAGATAATTGAAATAAAATTGATATATTTAGATAAAATATAATAATTATATATATTATATGATGATTTAAGCTTATTTATTTTTTCAGAAATATTTTGTGAGATATACCAACTGTTTTTGGAATATTATCTCATTTAGATGTAGCAAAATGTCATCTACACACCGATTTAAAAATTTAAACAAATATATCTTAGTAATCATTATTTTTTTAATTTTAAAATTTAATTGAAGATTGATTTGTTGTGTAAATTTAATATCACGAATTTGTTTTATTGAAGAGTTAAAAAAGAGATTTCTATAAAAAAAACTAATTGGATATTAATAATAAAATTGATAGAGAAATATTGAAGATATATAAAGAAAAAATTGTTATGACATTATAGTTGACATGATATCAACAATTCTTATGATTATTGAAGAGCAAAATTTTAGAAATAAAGATAATTTCATCTTGTTATAAGAAGATTTGACAAATAAATAGATTCTTGAAAGAGTTTAAAAAAATGACAATTTTAATGTCAAAAAAATTTTAGAAATGTCAAATAATATTTGAAAATTATTATCAAAATATAAAATTGAAGAGCAAGAGGAGTAGAAAATTTTAAAAATAATTTAGTAAAAATTGAAATCCATTTTTAGTGAAAACTAAGAAAAAAAGTTTTTTGAAAGCTCTGACCAAACTTAACTTCTTGATCATTCTTTCTCCTCAGCTTTCTTGATTTAATTTAGCCTAAGCCCTCAATAATTATTAATTTCTTTATGGTCAATGATTTTCACCTATTATTGATTTATTGGAAAGTTATGTTGTACTATAGAGGCTGCCACAACGATTTTGTCACCGTATGATAAGGTTAGAAAAGACTTGTGAAAATCATGTTATCTTCTTTAACACATCAATTTAGCTTATGAATAAGCTTCAAATGACCTTAAAAGGAAAGCAACTAGACAAGAAACTTCTAGCAAGAAATAGAGTTGAAAAAGAGAGAATAGAGAATCTTTTAGAAAGGATAAAGAAAGCTCGCATTGCCATTTAGAGGCCATCAAAAAGTTGTCATTGACAACAAGAATGGACATATGATGAAAATTAAGTAAAAAAATTATATTATTTTTATTTACGATATCACCAGAGTTAAGGATGAAAGTTTTTTTTGGTAAGAGAGAAAATTGAATGATAAATAAAATTGGCATGGCAAAAAAATCTAACACAAACCAACTAAAATGGGAAGACAAACTAACTGCATGCTTGAGCGTGTTAAAAATAGGAGGGCTAGGTTGGCAACAAAAGACGAGGTGAATTGAAACTTTTTGCAAAATTAATAAACTAAGAATAAGGGTATAAATTATAAGTCTTTTAATATAATTATTTTGAATTATTCATTAAAGCTTTGGTTAGCTTTGAGAGTTTATATAAGGATTGTAATAAAATAAATATATCAAGATTTTTAAGTAGTTTGATTTTAAACATCTAATTTGTGTCATCTAATGATGTACTAGTATCTAGTTCATCATAAAAAATGTTCTATTTAGATACATGCTAGTCATATTTAAACTTAAAGTCATATCAGAATTTGTTATTCTACTTCTCATTAGTCTTCGTTATCATTGTTATTATATAAGTCACTTACAGTTGACTCTTGTTTATTATATATTCCAGTTTGTTTTTTGTTAGTTTGTCAAGCTTTTTGCATCAATATTATAATTTAAGTTATTTGAAGATCAATTGACAGCTTCTCGGATATTTTCAACTTTATATTCGGTATAGATCATCCCTTCAGCCATCCTATAATTTGTCAGTGCAAAACTTAGGTTGAAAATTACTTAAATAAGCTTAATTTTGAGTTTTGGGATTCTTTCTTTCGTTGCCCATCGTCACTATCATTTGACCTGTGTGGCTTACTTAACTAGTGCCAACCCTTTAAACCAACTCATCATCTCGACCCATGCCAGCACATGAATAAGCGTAGACTCAATCTATGAACGCGTCTGCCCCGACAATGTGTTTCAACCCATCAACATGTGCTAATTCATTCCAACCTGTACAAACCACAAAAATGTCTTTCATCCAATACCACAACAATTGAGCCTCATGCCATTATGTTATTCGCCATTACAGTTGCCTAAAAAGTATAACCTCTTTAGGAATGCATAATACAATTAATTTTATAGTTTTTCAAGTTAATTTTATTCAAAATATTTCTTTTATAATTTGTATTAACTTTTAAAATCCTAAAATATTATTTAAAATTTTAAAATATATTATTTAATATTTTTAAATATTAGTTTGTATTTCTAAGTTATCAAATTATTGTTATACTCTTGAAATCTCTATAAATAGATATGTTCACTAGGTTATAGATGATGATAAAATTTAATGGATTAACGAAGTGTTGTCACTAATTTTGTGTGATACTAACGTATTGTATGTGAAAATTCAACGGTATGATTTTAGAGGGTGCCATTGGAGGGAAAGTGAAATGCTTAAAATTGGAGATACTGATCTATAATCCAACATCCATAAAAAGCATCAAATCACTAGAAAAAGTGCTCAGCTAGTCTATTTTATATTTCAAAAATTTTAATCGACAAGTCCAATTTTCTAGTTTGTGCAAGTGGTTGTGTAATTTTTTTGTTTGGTTTTCTATGAACTTTACTTTTGTGTATCTAGTCACTTTACCACCAATGTATGACTATAAATGCTTAGTAAAGAAAAAGTAAAAATAAATTATATATAATGGAAGATATATGACATGATTTGCTATAAATGCTTAAGTTGTGATATAAAATTAGCCTTCCAATAATGTAATATAGTTTAAAGACAAACCAAGCAAGAAGTTGATAGAACTATAACCTTAGGGTCGATAAGAAAAGGGATTGATCATTAGATGATTACCTATAGAAATGAGAGAAGGAATCATTGAACAAGATACGAATATTATTCAAAAACTTCTAGGTGTAATACATGGGAATGGTCTGTTCTATATTAAAATTAGAAGAAGAATTCTAATTCTATTATTTGGTTTTAAAAGTATAAAATCTTATTTTTAAAATTTATAATAATATATTTTTTAATCGAAATGAGATGACCAAAACAGATAGCACGTTGACATTTATGCACAAATAAAATGAAAACATAATAGGGTATGAAAAAATAATATTGATCATTACATCACATGACAAATACATATAATATATCTACTTATATTTGCTCTAATATTATTTGTGCTTTAATGTATAACATACTTATAATGAAATTTCTTTTTGCATTATATTCATACAAATGATGTCTTATATATATTGAAGTTTAGATTAACATAATTCAAATTAAACAAAGATGAACTAACGTTTAAATAACATAATTTTTTTCTTAGCATTGTGATTATAGATGTAGTTACTGATCTATTTAGACTTGTACCAAATAATAATATTTTGCATGTTAGGGATATAAGTAAATAAGACAAAAAAAGTAAAATAATGAATATATGTTATATAATTGTAAATTCTTTTACAATTTCTTTTGTATTCATCAATAATGAGTAGTAAATAATAAGTTGCGAGCCTTTATGAAAAAAGTTTCAAAAGTTGGGGTTGTTACGATAAATCTAATTTCATAATTAATATATGAACTTAAGTTTGTATTTAAATTCCAAACAATATTAATGTGAAATGTGTTATATTATGAATCATATATTTAAAAGAATAAATAAAATTTTACACAAGTAATTAGAGTAAAAATTTCTAATCCAAAAAATTACATATAATAGCCTAATATATATGCGACATATTTTGTATTTCATATAATTTTACATAACATTTTTAAAAGAATCATCAAATTATCTACATAATTTGAATTAAATTTCATTTTTAGAGTTAATATGCAAATATTATAAATTAGAAATTTATTATTCAAAATATTACTCTCGTAGTTATCAAAGCTTTCAAAATTTTAGAAAATATACACAAATATTTCAACCATTTTTAATACTTTTTATTAAAATATTAAAACATTTATTAAATATCCTATTATGAAAGATAAATACATTTAATTATAGTATTGAACTTGTGCAAGTAAAAAACAATGCAAGTAATGCTAAAAAACTTTTCTCATAATCATTGAAACCCGAGACTACTCTTTATGCCTTTAGATGTTGATTTGTTTTTTTTATTTGAATATTGGTTTGGACATGTATTTGTTATTATGTTGAGTGACATTTGTAGAATTGATCAAACTCATTTGAAATGAAGTCACAACTATGCAACATGGAGGGGAGAGGCATGTTTATGCAAAAGAACTCTAAAATGAAAAAAAGGCATTGCTTTCAGTAACATGCAACTTCTTTAACAATCAATTCTATACCAATCTTCTTTGATAACAAATGACCTTTATAGAAATATTATAACAAATCATTAGCTTTGCCTATGAAGAGATGCAAATCTATTATCTTATAATTGAAAGAGTTGAAGAAAAAAAATGTTATCTAAAGTTGTAGAGAGAACAAAGTCTTGTATCTCAATTTGTTTTGACATCTAAAATGCAATAATTATTGCCAAAGTTATCAACATTTAATTCTAGGAATAAAGGTTTTGCATAATGACAAAACTAGTTTTTCTAAATCTTTTGAGATGACAATAAAATAGAGATGTAATCATTATATAAAGTAAAAAATAGAATAAACTTTACAAAAAAGTTAAGTAGAGAGAATCATGTAAGATTTTATCTCTGATGATAATGCAATCCCCCTTAACCCCTAATAAGGCTATAAATATACTTTGAAAGATCAAAATGTGGCAATCCGACGTCCAAATAAAATAGACCATTTGATTTATCGATCTATATGATTATTCATGTTAATTGTCATTGATTTTTTACTCTACGAGCATAAGTTGAAGAAGAGGAAGAAGAAGAAGAAGAGGAAGAAGAAAATAAAGAATAAAAAGAAGAACTCATGATTTATAATTATCAAATGATCTACGATTGTTATGATTATACAATCAAGATAGATTCTTGTTGTATTTATTAAAGTATTTGATAATTTTGATGTTATGATTTTAATTATAATCAATGTCTCATTAGGGTTATTAATATAAATAACTAAAATAAATTTATAATTAAAAGAAAAAGTTGCTTATGAGAATATATCAATTATTTTAAGAAAATTTTAATATTTTTATAAAAAACAATCATTGTGTGATTATTTTAAATAGTATTTGAAAAAAAAATTAAAAACTTTTATGAAAAATAAAATTGTTTAATAATCTATTATTAAAAAAACATTATTTAAAATGCCTTTAAACAATCTATCACTTGTTCTCTACATAGTAAAAAAATAGACATCTTTTGATTTAAAAAAAATAAAATTTGAATTAAAGAAAAAAGTTATTGCTTGCCGTTGTTTTTTAACAGAATATATTCTTCTCTTTATTTACGACATTTTTTTTAATTTCCTAAATTTCCTTTACTGAAGACTAACTAATTTTCTCTAAAATTAATAGCATAAATAGTTTCAAAAATATTTTTAGATATTGTTTTTTTAGTAACGAAAAATAAAAATTTTAAAGAATTTTAAATAACAATTTTGTATTATACTAAATAAAAAAAAAAAAATGAAGCTACCTCCTATGTGTGAAACTTCCAGTTTCTTCCGCGCTTTACCGTCGTAGTGACAAACCCTATTCTCGAACGAACAGATACAAGTTTCCTGCGCGAGACGTCGTCCTTCTCTCCATGACGTAATTCTGGTTCGTATCATAGATCTTCTTCTGATTAAAGTTCGATTGCATCACCATTTTGTCCTTTTGAAAACATTTTCTCATTCGAGCTTTCAGCCTGTCAAGATTTTCGTGCTAATGATTTCTTATTTTTGGTTTTGGTATTCGAATGGTTAGATTGGGATGGATAGGATGCATATTTTGGATGTCGATAGCGTATGTCAACAAATTGTATTCTTTGATGCTTACATTTTCCCTGTATTTTTGCCAGTATAGCATAGTGTTGTTAAATATTGAATGTGCTATTGTGATTTTTCTTATCATGACCCTCATTTATATTTCGTGGCTATTAAGGGCTGTTAAGTTAGTTTGAAGATCAAAGATCACTAAAATGTGAATTTTGGCTCTTATGAGGTTCTATGATTTAGCTTGTAACTTATTGATGACTTAGAATTTAATAAAAAAATAAAAAAATTAATGGAAAGTTGAATCAACTTTAACTTGGTTCCAGCTCAAATCAATGACTAATGAACCAGGCTTGGACCAAATTGAGATGAGATTGAAATTTTCTTGTTCAAAGCTTGAATCAAATGGAGATCAAATAAAAAAAATGAATTTAATCTTGAGATAAGGTCAGATTGACTGGAGATCGAATTGTTGATAGCCCTAACTGTTCCCTCATCCTCTGCCCGCTCCTCTTCCTCCTCTTGGAGCAAATTTATATCAAGAGAAGATCAGATTATGGAAGCTCATGGTTCTTTGGTGGTAAAATTCTCCTCTCTATTGTTTAATTTCTGATTAAGAATCAAATTACTTTTGGGTTCATTTTTCCTCTGCAAAATGAATAGTCTTATTCTATTCTTTTTATGTCATCTTATGTTATCTCCATCTATTATGACTTCTACTAGCAAAAAAATATTGAAGAGCTGAAAAAAATGAATGCATGAAAAATTTTATAGAAATGTGATGTCATTTATATATGAGTATCATTTGATTTCTCAGTTTTTTTATTTACCCGCTTACAAGTTTACTTCAACTTCAAAAGGATGCTGGGTCTATTTATTGCTTCTCTACTTATAACATCGGGGAATTGATCATTGATAGAACAAATAGTTGCAAGGGAAAATGTTTAATAGCATTAAACATCATGGATGGGATGAAACATGCACTTCTTAATTTGTGCTTCTACAATTTTTTTAATCATATCAGTTATCATTTACCATATTGATGGGTTTATTTTGATGATTTGTATGTATCACGGTTGTTTAAGGTTACTTGGGTCACTCATGTTTTTGGGGATCACCCAAGGTGGCCATGGCATTGCCTTAAATGATTGGATATGACAACAATTTTTAATTGTTAGTGATGGTCCCAACTTTGCAAGATGTACTAGATTAACTTGAGCAATCATTGTATCTTGAGTGGTCAAGTCTAGAAAAATGCAAATGTTTAATTTTTGTTATCTATTATTTCCTTAAACCTTCTAAGGAATGTTCTTCATCTTCCTTGAGATCTTTTGCAATTCTATAGAATGAAGTAGACTTCTGTCCTTGATTATAGTTTCTTGGTATTTGTTTTTACTGTGTAATGCTCGCCAACATGAAATGCTTCATTTTGTGAATTTTGAAGGTCTCGGGTGATGTTCTTTATGATACTTTTGTGGAGTTTAAATCTATTGATTTCTTTCTTATTTTTTGTTCTATCTTTGTGCCTTTTACATGCTTAATAATGTAAGTTTTTTGCTTTAAGAACTTATTTTTCAAAGCTTAGCATTGCCATTCCTTTGATCGTGTGTTTGATTCAAATTCATAGAAAATATTTTACTTCTACTTAACGACAACTCAAAACATATTTTGAATGATTGTAAGTTTTTTTCTTAGTCAAAGAGTGCAACTTCGTTTGTCTCATGAGCTTAATATTATTAATTATAATTGTTACACCATTGTGTTTGATGAGTCAAGCATAAATGTTTATATCTTATATGGGCTTGTTCTAAACAAAATTGTTAATATTCAATTAAGACAAACCATAAATTTTAAATGTCAAAAATAGTGGTCTTCAAGGTTCTTGGAGTCATGGCAAGTTTCAAGAAAATTGAAGACATGCACTAAAATTTTTATACTTGATTTTCTTTTTATTTTTCTAAAATTTGATATGTCCAAATTTTGAGATTAGATGGCACATTAGTAGTATTAATATTTAAAAATGTTATAAAATTAATAATTAGTGAATTTTGATTTTTAGGCCAAGCTTTATTGACAAAAAGTATAGACATTGGTATTTGATTTTTTAAAATTATTTAGGAATCAGTTTTCATGAATTTCTTTTCATAGTCATTTAGAAAACTTATAATATTATGATAATATAAAATTATTGTTGTACACTTATAATAAAATATTTGGCACAAAAATTCTTTCAATCAACCCTAAAACAGCTTAAGTCTCGGGAAAATTCGCTGTAGCACTGGGTGGGTCGACCCGTCACGCAATTAGCCCATCCAGGTCTTTTAGAAATTTTTAAAAAAAAAAAAATTGGTTGACCCGAAAAGGGGGAGCTAAGCCTGCCCAAAGCTTGCCAAGAGGAGCACGGCGAGGTCACAATACAGCGGAGGTCAACGGTCAAATGAATAGTGCTTGGCTAAGCCAAGCCCGCCCAAAGCCCGCAGAGAGGAGCTCGGCTAGGTCAAACTTCAGCGACGGTCAACGGTCAATGAACAGTGCATGGTCAAGTCAACCCGGCCAGGTGATGAAATCCTGGTCAAGGAAGGGGGGAGCCAGCCCCACAGTGGCTTGAACGTTAAACAGCGCAAATTCCTTATAAAGCGGTGCGTCGACTTCAGTTCTGCAGTGTGGGACTAAAAATCCCACCTTATAACTTCGGCAGGATCCAAAGGCGCAGATCAAGCCCGCTCGGATCCAACACTCCAGATCAAAATCGAACGACTGTTTCGCGAGTTTAATCGGCGCCGTTCGTTCAGCGCGCGGATCCAACGCACCAGATCAAAATCGAACGGCTGTTTCGTAAAGATGATCCGCGCCGTTCGATTTTGGGCCCGAATCGGACGGTGGCTGCTTTCCGTCCGTTGCCCAAACGGCTAGTTGTTTTTTAGGAGCCGTTGAAAGTTCTTTTGAGCTCAATTTTAAGCTCTATAAATAAGAAAGAATTTAGATTTATTTAGTTTACCTTTGCTAAAATTTTTCAAAGATTTCAGATCTCAAATTCGAGCAATCACAAGCAAAAACGGTGCCTTCAAGCTCAGAAGGAAAACTGCAACAAGACCTTTGGAATTAGAGGTTCTTGATTCAATTTTTTTCATTTCTATCCCTCTAATTTTCAATTGTGTGTGCCTCTCTTTTTTCTCCTATTTCTCCTAAGTTCTTTTTGCCAATCGTTGTATTTTTCGTTTTGGGGCAAGAGCATCCCGACAGTAGTGCTAAAGCCCCGGGTTTGAGTTGAGCCCGGAAAAAACTCATGTAGGTTTGGGATTAGCCGTAGTAAAAATCCCAAGTAGGTTTGATGTGAACCGTACGAAAAACCTCACTTGTAATTGGTGCATTTAGTGGATTTTTCCCAACACCGGTTGGGGGTGGACGTAGGCTCGGTTTTGAGTCGAACCACCTAAAAACTTTTGTGTTCAAATTTCTTTATTCTTGCTTAAAATTTTTTAAGTTTTAATTTCGAAAGTTATAAAAATTTTAAATACACAATTCACCCCCCTCCCCCCTCTTGTGGGATTTCCTTAGCACAAAACACTTCAATAATCTTGATAATAACATACTATTTAAGTAACTTATTTTGGTGATCTTATAATATACCGAATGTGTTCTTTTCTAACAAAATTTTAGACAGATAAATGTAATGATCGCCATCTCATAAAGTCAAATCTTGCTTGAGTGTAACTTATAAAAGAAATTTATAAGACATCAAATAGTTCAAGGAAATGAACAATTAATGAGAGATTACAAACCAACTTAAGTTCATGAT
Source organism: Vanilla planifolia (assembly GCA_023846275.1). Lineage (NCBI taxonomy): Eukaryota > Viridiplantae > Streptophyta > Magnoliopsida > Asparagales > Orchidaceae > Vanilla > Vanilla planifolia. Next base: position 5,911,650 of record CM043877.1, read on the forward strand.
CAAGACATCATCAATGCTATTAAGGACATATGGTTAAATTATTGTTTATTATGATTTATTTCTCTTTTCTCATATCTTTTATTTCTTCTTATAAAAATAATGTATATCAAAAAATACCATACTTATATCTCTCCCTTTGTCATTGTCAATGTGAGAATAATGACTTTTTTTATTATCCAAATCTGGTACTAAAAGTTGGGAATAGCATATATATTGTTGTTTTTTATAATAAGAGTTCAAATATTTTAATATGATAAGATTTAGTAAAACTTGCCTTCCCTGTTGTCAGAGTTAGAGATTCTTCAATTTATTAGGAAGAGGGTCAACAAGAAAGAAGAGAGAAAGCAATGAAGCAAGCTAGAAGACTAGTTCTCTCTTGAAAAGTGTTAATCTTTATCTCTGAGGTGGCAGCTTGCTTCCCACCTTTTCAACTAAACACTAGGTTTGCGCTCAAGTATATAGCATACGACACATTAATTGTACAAGTGTAAATAACATAATCATACTTGTTTGATGATAACTTATTGAAACGAACTATAAGAGCACAAGTATAGTACTTATATGAGAAGTTATATTGTACATATATGAAAAATTTAGCAACTTGTAACTATATTATTTTGAAGGCAATGATGCGTACTTGCATGCTAAGAATATTGTACATATATGAAGAGCTTTATTTTTACACTTTTCTCAATTTAAACTCTCTCTTTCCAATTCAAGATTTAGTTCTCAAGTCATAGCATGATTTTAATAATTATCAACTCCTGTTCTTAAATCTTTTCCAGCCCATATGTTTTGTACTGATCATAACTTCTACTATGAGAGAGAACGTGCATAATCTAGTTAAACTTATGATTTATGATCTAATCGGAAAGAAATTCATATGCAAGTAGTGCAGCCATAGTTCGTTCTACTTCTATACACACACACACAATTAAATCTATTGCAATTTTATCTTTTTAACAAGCAAGGACGAATATTATATATTTCAATAGTTTAGATTTTGACTAGTGAGTCACAAATAATGCTCACAAGTCAAGGTTTATCTTTACAGGTTCTTATTATCATTTTCAACTCATATATTTTTGCTGATCTTAATTTCTATTATGAGAGGGGATGTGTGTTATCTTGTTAAACTAATGATTTATCATCTAATCGAAAAGAAATTCATATGCAAGTAGTGCAGCCATAGGTCATTCTACTTTTATACAAACATCTTAATTGATGTCACACACATACACACACAATTGAACCTATTACAATTTTATCTTTTTAACAAGCAAAGACCAATATTATTTATTTCAATAGTTTCAGGTTTTGACAAGTGAGTCACAAACAAAGCATACCAAAGTTTATCTCTATAGATCCTTATTATGGAGGCAAACCAACATACCTACCTAAGCTCTAAGTTTGGAAACTCACAACATCTTGGTTTTGCAAGTCTTAGTACGTGAATTTTATGATTTTGAAATTTTTGCACAAACACTTCCCTTAAGGATCCATATAAATTTAGGATCTCCAAGTAATTGGTCTTTTAAAAGGGCAATTAATGGAAATCTGTCTCGATTCATGACAATAATTACACAGAACATTAGAATAAAAATTTGAATACATTGGTGCATGCGACCAAATAGCATTCATATTCATATGAGTATGCGATGTGCATGAGAAAACACATGTGAGCAAGAATTAACAAATTTTGCCTTCAATATATTTAATTCATTTTAAATCAAGGCAAAGCAATTTAATTTCTTTTTTAATTCACAATTCTCTCTTTTCAACAAAGCATTTTCTTTTTTCAAAGAATTTATAGATGTAGCATACTTAATAGAGGTGTACTTATATTCATTGATGATTGCTTGAAATTTGTTAAGATTAAAAATGTGCAATTTTGTCTCATTAGGTGTAGTTACATTCTCTTCCCTAAGTTTATCGCATTGGCTTTGTATTTGTAGTATTCTTTAGTTTGGAACAACTATTTTTCAAGGTGGTATACTTGCTAATTAGTTTCTTATGCTAAAAAACAAGTTAATCAATGCAATTGTCTAGATCATCATCATTTGAGTTAAATAGAGAATCAACACCATTAATTGAGCAAGAAGCAATATAGCTTTATCTGAGATGTTTAGCTATGGATTACTTGTAGTCTTTTTTTTTTCTTTGTTCATTTTTTTCAACCTTCTCTTTTCCTTTTTATCCTTATTCGAGGTTTGAGGTTGCCTTTCGTTATACAATCTATCTAATTCTTGTATTGCCTCAAAACCCATGACAAATTTTCATATAGATCTCTTGAGATGTAATGAAATACAAAATATAAAATCCTCTTATATTTAGTTGAGCAATAATTTAAGATCTCTCACTTGTCACTCTAGGGATATTATATGGTTGTTCAAATAAATTCTACAAATCATTTTGTATAAAATTTGTTAATAAGCTTTTCCATTATAAAAAAAGTTTTTGACAACAACGGATGGAAATCCATAATGTCACAATGAATTTCTTACAATTCACCACAAAATTAATATGATTAAATAAGTATTTTATTGTAGAAATTTGTTTTTTAATACGTATTCTTTGTTTTGATGTCACTTGTTAGAATGAGTGATTCATAATAAGAAGATTTTAAAAAATTCTTAATTAATTTTGAAAAACTTATTGTTTGACGTACAAATAAAAGTAAATATTTAAAATAAAGAATATAAATTATTTTTGGGGTGGTTCAATTACAAGAAAGGTCTACATCTATCCTTAGTCTAATATATAAGTTTACCTTAAACAATCTACTCTTTTTTGTCAAATAATTGTTAAAAGTAAATCTTATATAGAGATTCATAAAAGAGCTTATAAAGTGCTTAAAATAGTCATAAAAACCTAGACTCTTATAAACTAAAAACAAGTAAATGCTGAAGAAATAATTTTAGCACTTGTACAAGCAATTCTTGTAATAAATCTATAATCGACCACTTGTTGCTTTGTAAGCACAACTAAAGTATGAGCATGGAAAAATATTACTAATATATGTGCTAAGAAATGGTGACAATGTAGATTGAAACAACAAGATGAAAATAGATCCTTGTTCTTGGATGCAAAGCACAAATAGTGATATTGTAGTTTAACTCTTCGGCTAAAGCTTCGTGTACACTTAGAATGATGTAGCAAGTTTTATTCATCCTTTTTCAAGTTTTTTTTACCCTTTTTATTCTCTTTAATACGACAAACAATTATTTTAGAAAGATCCTAACAACTAAATTTATAATGAGATTAACTATTTGTTACAGTTCATGGTTACATTCGTACATATATGATTAGGAGGTCGTACTAAGGTGACACAAAGAATGAACTAATTGGCTAGGTGTCAGCTTATCTAACTAGCTTATCTAGAATGTTATGGTATCAAACAAGGACAATAAAACATATCGTATTGTACAACCAAGTTCAAAGCAAAGACTTGGTTTTAATGCTCTTAAATTTATATATTTTATACACATATGATAAGCATATCATATTTGTACGATGTTGTTCAAAGCTAAGATAATTATAATGCTCTTAGGTTTTACAAGCTTCATACAAGTGTGATGATCTTATCATTTTTGTATAAAGTTTTTTAGCTCTATTATAATGTTATACACATATGAGTTATACATTTACCACACATGATAATATTTATATGAAGGGTTATAGTTCAATTTTTTGCTTAAGTAAATTTTAGTATTCTGTGTAAGAGATAGGTCATACAAGGTTGGTAAACTATCTTGTATGATATATTTATTTCCTTAAGACGATGAATTCAAAACAGTTTCATACTTGTTTGATATTGGATATGGTAAAGTACGAACATGGTTTAGCTTAATTATCTCTCGAGTAAATTGTAGTCATACCAATGCAATGGGACCATCATTAATGTATGACATACTTATCAACATACATTAAAGATGGATTGCCAGCCCGATCATCCTTTAATAAATATACTTTGTTTATTATACAAATATGACGAGAATATCATTTTGTATGATCAGTGTGTAACTTATATATAATGCTTTATATTAATTTAATTCATTTTCAAATTTAATTCTTTTGACTTTTGGAATGTTTTAGTTATAATATACTTAAATTTTTAGCTTGTTTTAATTATTAGATATAATATAGACATGAATGAATAATGAATATATCTCTAATGATTGCATGAATAAATTGAATAAAATTGATGCTGCATTCCTAGATTCCTTAAGACTTTAAGTGAATGGTTTTGGTATTCTAACAAGTAGTAGATGATTAGTTTTAGATTGACAATCATTCTACTAAGAGTTGAGTTCATATGAGCTCTAGATGGATAGCCACTCTATCAAGCGCTAAGTCCACAACACTCCAAGATGTGAGCATTGAATAAAAAACCTTGAGCATTGCCATCGACATTCTTGAACTTTCTTGTATGTGGATTACTGCATTCTTTTTGAATCTTCATCTATGCAGCAAAGCTCACAAAATATATTAGTCCTCAAATGTTTGGATTTTTTTTATCATCAAAATCACTCAAATTATGGGGTCCAATAGTTTCAACAAGCTTCCATTTCCTTGACATAGTTTTAATTTACTATTTATAAGTTCTTATTATTATCGAGACCCATTAAATTAGCACAAGCTTGAAGATTGATGATCATTGTAAAATTGGTTTGGATTTGGACTCTAATTAAAGTACGATGAACCAATTATGATTGCATTGTAGCTTCAATCGATACAAGCCAAGCTTGGATCAAATCCTAGTAGCTCAAAGTCAAACCAAAATAGTTATGCATCTCTTAAATATTTATTTTTAATTTATATATATTAAGCATATAAAGTAATGATTTTATGAAATTGTAGTAATATATATTAATACATTTAATATGGTTGATTTTATAAGCTTATTCATAACTATAAATTTGAGTAAGAAAATAAAACAATTGATAATTGGAACTACTTTAACTTGGATCAAGATCAAATATTGAATAAAAAATCTTCAATCTAATATTGAGCTTGGTTTAGATTTGCTCGAGATTGAATTGCAAACAACCCTAGATATGTTTATTGGATTAGCTTTTTCACCTTCTTTGATGTTTTTGCTGCCTTGCTATACGATTTAGATCTCATAGGTTGTTAGATCCCCTTTATGACCTTGAAGAGCAAGTGATTGTTTGTCATTATGATAAAATTATTAATAAGCTTTATTTCTATTGAAGTTCCAACCATTGCTATTTTAAATCAATCTCAAAAAGCTCCAATGCAAAATACTTTGAATCTTGAACCAAACTAACATGTTAAGCCATTGAAGATCGCATGAACAAACCAAATTTTATCTGTGTTCAAGAATTGGGCTTAGTAATGCCATTTATATATGGGATATTACCTAACTTCCAAATTTTTTTTCTTAGCCACCGACAATTTTACTTAAACTTCAAAAGAATGCACATGCAATTGGCACCATTTGTGTAGTACTCATGCAAGATAACTTGAGCTTTGTAAGCCATGGTTTAAACAGTTGGTTCAATCTACCAATGCAAGAACATATAGATGCTTGGGAAAATGTTTGATACTATTAAGCATCATGGATGGATGAATCATGCACTTCATGATACATGCTTCTGCATCTTTTTAATCTTATCATCTTTCTTTGATGGGTAACTTTTGATGTTTTTAATCTTATCATCTTTCTTCGTCCTCAAAGTCTTTTGTGGATCCATGGATCGAATTAGGGTTTTTCTCTTTGATCTCAATTCATGTAATGCTCATCAACATGCAAGTTTGATGTTTTTTTTTCATGTTTTAAGAACTTATTGTCCTTTAAAAATGATGTAATGCTCATCAATTGTTTTCTATACCTTAAGAACTTACATTCTTTTCTAGAGACTATTTAAGCTTATGTATTAAAATTTTGTTTTGCTTTGTAAATTGTGCTCATCTATGGCTTCTGTTTGGCATTGCGTTTTGGATCTTGTGCTTCTTAAGAAGGGTTTTATTTAGTGATGGTTTACATTGTTGTAATAGGAAACGAATGTCAATGGTTTCAATGATTGTTGTTTGCTTATTTATGGCATTGGTTGAATTGAATTGTTGCTATTTTTGTATTGAAGTTGACTATGACATGATTGGTTCATGTGGTTGTTCTATATTAACCTAATGTTATTTAAAAATTTGAAGTATTTGATTTGATGAAGTATGAAATAATATTATTAAAAATGACAAATTTGTATTTATTTTCCATCATATTTAGATGGGGTACTATTTTGGCTAGTTCAAATTGGTTAACCAAGTCGATTGGTTACACAAATTTAGTAAAGTAAATTCAAAAAATATAAAATAGTATTAATTGAATAAAAAACATAATATGTATGGAAAATTAATTTTTTATTGGATTGGGGTTTTGGATTGAAAAACTAAATTGAATGATTTTAATTTAAACAAAATAATTTGTTTATAATTGTGAGTTAAATTAAAACATATTTTAATAAATTTGTTATAGTATTTAAATAACAGCTAATTTGAAAATTGATGCTGCCAATGGATGTATATCTCCATAGAATAATATGATAGTCAACGAGTTGTCATTTCCTTGAAATCATATCATAATAAATGAATTTATTTATGCATAAATACTTTGATATATGAAGGAATTAATTTATAGATTCATTACATTATTAATGCATTCCGTAAGATTATTCAACGGTTGATCTTTTCTTTTGATGAAAATTATTATTAAAAACAGGCATGAAACTAGCTTACATGTCCAACGAACTGGATGTTGCTCTTTGCTTCATTCTTCTTTGATATTCGTGCAGTCGTTGATATTGACGATGCATCGTGATGCGATCCACGTCAGCCGGTCGGCTCTGACGTGCATAAGATACTTCGTCGGGTATTAGGTAAGTTGCTTTCATTAAAGTAGAAAACATGACTATAACTAAAAAAAAAAGTTCCTTTCCCTCGTTGCTTATAGCTGGCACACGGCTTTAGGAGGCTTTTCGGCGCTTTTATTTTTTATTTATTATATTATAAGTATAATTATAAATAAACATATTTTTTATTTATTTTTTTTTCTAATTGTCATTTCCTTGTATATATTTATATTTTATACATGCATTGTTACAATGGATTATAATTATTATTGAAAAATATGTTTATTAAAAAATATTAAAATATGTTCACTAATATGTATTGTTCTTAATGAATTAATGAAAAAGTTTTTATTTTGCAATTTGAATATTTAGTTTGGATAATAATATTAAGTTATGTTTCCACCTTTGATTTTATATATCAATTTTATTTTTAACATTATATTATACTTATACTATATATTTTGAAAAGATAGTTTTTATTTTATATAATTTTTTATAAAGATTATATTTTTCTATTGCCAATTTTCAAAAAAAAACTTAGAGAAAGTTATTCTTATACATTTTATTTTATTTTTTAATATTACATTGTAATTATAGTTTATTATTTTTTAATTAAATATTCTGACCTTATCAACTTCTTTAAGTTCTCATATTACTTAGTTCCCATTGCCACCGACAAAACAAACGGAATCTTAATGTCATGCACGTTCTGTTCTGCAATTGTCTTTTAAGTTTATTCTTTTTTAACCTAAAATAAATATCAAAAAATGAAAAAAATCATAATATATATTTTTCCATTTACATAAAATTGTTTTCATTATATATATATTTATACCAGTGCTTGTTTATTGTGGCCTGTGACGTGGGCTCCTCCATCCAACTGATGCCCTGCCGACGACGGAGGTACCCTAATAATTATAGAAGCCCTACGCTACCCTGCCCTTTGATTATTAGCATTATTTTTTTGTTTTTTTAATTAAAGGAAAATAATAAGGACCATCCATTTTAGGCTTTCTTTTTTTTATTTTTTTAATTTATTTAAAAAAACTTAATGTTACAGTTTATTATATTTAAATAAAAAAAAAAAATTCAAACTGCTATCTAGAAGCACGGGTCATCATCGTCAGAAGAGCCTCCTTAGATCTGTTATACAAATATATTTTAAAACTTTTTAGCTAAATAAATATTATGAAATACTTTTTTTTACATTCATTACTTTAGTAAAAGTAAATTCTTTACCAAAAAATTATAAAAACGTCTTTTAAAAAAAACATTTTGCAAAATTAACCTTTGGAAATTAGTAGTTATCCTAATAATGAGGTGACTGTATTTCCACGTGATGAATAATTCTAATTTGGAGAAGTTGAACCATTATGAATTTGGCTTTTTTTGTTTGTCATTTGTGATTTTATAAAATGCTGAGAAAAAGTTTATAAAAAAGTAATTTTATTTGATCAAAACAAAATTTTTTTTTGGCAAAAATTATTTACTAAAATTGAATTTTGGAAAAAAAAAATGAACCATGTTTTTTTTTTGTTTCAAGCTTAAGCATAATCATTTTTTTTCTTGGCATAAATTAAATAAATTTTCAAAATGTATTTTTAAGACATTTTCTTTTTGTAAATTATAATTTCTATCTATAAATTGAGCCTATATTGTTAGAAATAAGCAATACCTATTTAATTATATTTCAATTTTTATAAATATTTATTTGGTATCTAAAAGCAAAAATTCAAATTATCCTTTAAAAAAAAAATAATTCATAAAAAGTATCATTAAATAAAGTGATCTCTTAATCAAATTAACCATTGCTTTAACTAAGAATGTTTTTTTAAATGAAATTTCTTATATTGCTTACATGCAAAAAGTTTTCTTAAAAAATTTAAAGCGATTTATGAAAAAAAAAAAAAACCCTAATCGTACGGCAATTGGATCATAATAGGGCATGTTTTCCACCGCCCGATGGGATTGGCTACAGAAGCGGTCACATGATGAAAGCGAAAACCTTGCCCTTTATTTTTTCTCTTCCCACGGGACGCGGTGTGGCCTGGCGCCGACGATCCAGCCGCACGGGACGTGACGCGCGGGGCCCGGTCACATGCCCTCTCCAACACCATTGGCCCCATTTAGTATCATCATCATACCATCCATACCATACATACATTATCGAGGGCTATTTTTGTAATTTAACAATCCTCACCGTTTCATTACTCTCCGCCAAATTTATAGCTGTATTCTTCATCTTGACCATTTTGGTTTCCCACATATTCTATTAGTCAATCATTTACCATAAGTTTCTCCCGCTCGGAATTCTTATGCGGGCACAAGATCTACGGTCCGTTCGCAGCTCCCCCCCAAAGCAACGGCAGATCGTTGGCATGGATAGAAACTCCCATGCGGCAAATCCCTTCCGTGTTATCATTGTTCTTCTTTTAAATTACTAATCTTTATTCGAATTTCAAATTTCAAAGCCATGTAAGATAATATCACCGTCGGTACATGTTTACCATCGTTCCTCCAACTGGCGCTGGCTTGCACCGACGACTTGGGATGCACGGTACGCGTTAAAGTCGGTTATTATAAATCGTTCCCTACATTTCCGAAAAAATAAGACAATTTTGTCCCTCCATAATAAATTATTAAAACCCTTTAATTGTATTCATTTTTGTGATCAATTCGTGGTGGGCAACACCGAAGGGCAAATGGGTAGAGCTTAGCTGTGGTTTAGCTGTATCTGATACCGATTTATTTCCCTTTCTATCTCTAACGAGCCACCTTCTCTGCTCACAAGAAAACCCTTCCTCTCCACCTTCTCTCTCCAGTTTCGGCCGAAGGATGAGATGAAGAGTGGCACACTACAGCTGTTCTCTCTTTTCCTTCTCGTCTTCCTCTTCGCTGCCGCTGTTTCTCGGGCCGACGGATTCTCAGGACGGGGACTCAATGAAGCGGAGAAGCTCTCGATCCGGCAAAGGCAGCTCCTGTACTACCGAGATGAGTTCGGTGACCGAGGAGAGAAGGTCGAAGTAGATCCATCTCTCTCCTTTCCCAACTCGCGCCTCCGTGACGCCTACATTGCGCTCCAGGCTTGGAAGAAGGCCATCGTCTCGGATCCCTTGAATGTCACGGGTTCATGGGTCGGATCCAGTGTCTGCAACTACAAAGGCGTCTACTGCGCTCCTCTTCCCTCCAACAAGAGCCTCATCGTCGTCGCCGGCATTGATCTAAACCACGATGACATTGCCGGGTTCCTGCCGGAGGAGCTCGGCCTTCTCACCGACCTCGCTCTTTTCCACGTCAACTCCAACCGTTTCTGCGGTACCATTCCCCACCGCTTCGACCGCCTGCGCCTTCTTTTCGAGCTCGATCTCAGTAACAACCGCTTCGCCGGTAAGTTTCCCGATGTGGTTCTCCGTCTACCGTCCCTCAGGTTCCTGGATCTTCGTTTCAATGAGTTTGAGGGAACGGTCCCATCTGAGCTCTTCGACAAGAATCTCGACGCTATCTTCATCAACAGCAACCGATTTCGCTTCAATATCCCTAACAACATCGGGAACTCGCCGGTCTCTGTTATCGTCCTTGCCAACAATCAATTCGGTGGATGCCTCCCTGCAAGCATCGGTAACATGTCGAAAACTCTAAACGAGATCATTCTCATGAACAATGGCCTTAAATCTTGCGTACCCAAAGAGTTTGGACTCCTGAAGAAGCTTACTGTTCTGGATGTGAGCTACAATGAACTCGTCGGCCCACTGCCAGATGAGATTGGTGGGATGAAGAGTCTCGAACAGCTCGATGTTGCTCACAATTTGTTGTCCGGCCAAATACCAGCATCGATCTGTGAGCTCCCTCGGCTGAAAAACTTCACTTATTCTTACAACTTTTTCACGGGCGAGCCGCCCGTGTGTCTACGGGTACCGTCTTTCGACGACCGGCTTAACTGCCTGCCAAACAGGCCTGCGCAGAGGACGCCGGCGAAATGTGCGGCCTTTCAGAGACATCGGATACAGTGCAGCTCTTTCCACTGTGCGCCATTCACTCCATTTCTACCACCCCCTCCGCCACCGTCGCCTCCACCTCCTTCTCCTGTGTTCTCGCCTCCAACGCCTCCTCTGCACCCCCCGCCCTCTCCGGTCGTCTTCCCACCTCATCTGCCTTCTCCTCCTCCTCCTCCTCCACCACCCTCACCTTCTCTCCCATCTGTTCCACCATCTCAATCTCCTCCACCACCTCCTCCTCCATCTCAGTCTCCACCATCTTCTCCGTCATCCCCACCACCACCTCCACCTCCACCACCTTCCCCACCCCCACCTTCACCTCCACCCCCATCACCTTCTCCACCCCCACCTTCACCTCCACCCCCCTCACCTTCTCCACCTCCACCTTCACCCCCACCCCCTTCTCCACCCCCACCTTCACCCCCACCGCCGTCTCCACCCCCACCTTCACCCCCACCACCGTCTCCATCTCCACCTTCACCCCCACCACCGTCTCCACCCCCACCTTCACCCCCACCACCGTCTCCACTGCCATCGCCCCCTCTGCTTCCATCCCCACCGCAAACTTCACCACCTCCCCCTCCACCTTCATTAGCTTCACCACCACCTGTCCAACCTTCTCCACCATACTGCGTACGGTCACCACCCCCACCACCCAATTCTCCACCACCACCAATCAATCCATATTACCCTCCCCCATTGTACCCATCTCCTCCCCCTCTTCAATATTCTCCACCACCACCACCCAATTCACCTCCTCCACCCATTTATCACTACCCTTCACCCCCTCCCCCTCCATTGCATTCGCCACCTCCCCCGTCCCATTCATCTCCACCTCCTTGCATCGAACCGCCACCACCACCTTCACCACCTCCATGTGTAGAACCTCCAACACCTCCACCTCCATGCACAGAACCACCACCACCTCCACCTTTGCAATCACCAACCCCTTCTCCCATTCCTTACATTACCCCAACATCACCATCACCCCCACCACCTCCTTCATGGTCTCCTCCACCACCATCGCCTTCGCTTCCCCCACCACCGCCCCCGTCACTTGCACCACCATACCGTTATGAATCACCACCGCCTCCTTCCCCACCACCACCTTCTCCTTCACCACCATACCGCTACGAATCACCACCGCCGTCTTTCCCATCACCCCCTCCGCCTCATCGCCACGAATCCCCTCCACCACCTTCCCCATCACCACCACCACCTTCTCCATCGCCGCCACCCCCATCACCTCCTCCTCCATCACTTCCATGTGAATCCCCTCCACCACCTCCTCCAGTCTCTGAAGAGCCATTACCTCCAATAATTGGAATTTCTTATGCATCTCCTCCACCCCCTCCTTACCCGTATTACTGATTCTTTGAGAATCATCCCATCTTTATTCCCAATTCCTCCTCCCCAAGGAGAAGAAAACCGATTTCTAATTTGTTTTAGACCAGATTATTCAACGAAGAACTCTTATTTGAAGGTCAGTCTTAATTGCGAAGAGGCGGAATAGGAACAGAGAAGAGGACAGAAGAGAGTGGGAGATAAGTCCAAATTAAATTCAAAATTATGGGTATTTTCTGTTGTGAATAAATTGGTGAGACCCCGAGAGAGAAGAGTTATGGAATGCAATGAGAGGAGTTTAGATGCAGAAAGGTATATAAATAGAGAGAGAGAGAGAGAGCATGAGATTGAAGTAGCTGTATTATGGCATAATCCTCTTCTATACTCGATTTGTTCATTTCATATATGTTGTTGTTGTTGGTTTCCTTCGTGTTATGTTTTTCTTGTTTCAGATCTTTGTTCATCAGCTGCAATGTCTTCGATTTCTGTCTCCAAACCAAGAAGGAAGAGAGACACAAAGGTGATTAGCCGTTGGTTAATTTCCATTAATTATTATTATTATGCCTTTCTTTAAGTACGCCATCTCCTCTTTCATGCCGAGATGGAATATTTTTTTTTTTTTTAACTCTTTGGTGAAGTGCATGTGAAGCGGGGTCCGCTAGTTTTGTTCTTTCCATTGAGATTAGTTATCTTTTTCCCCTTCGTGATACCAACTTCGTGTCTTGCCCTGTTAATTGATCTTTACTTAACATTTTCTCTATATTAAAAGCTCAACATACTCTATGTTATATGAATGGAAAATGAAGTGCAAAAGAACTTTTAATAAAAAAATAGGGATTAGGGAAGATGAAGTGTGTCCAGCCCATAAAAGATGAAGTGTAATAAGAATGAACTACCAATGAATGATACTCAACATTACCCATGATCCCATGTGCCATATGCTGGCTAAATGCCATATTAAATGGAGTGCAAATGATAGCATTTATGTAAGTAAGTTTAAACTTGTCTTTATGAAAGTGCAAAATTATAAAAACCATTGTTCATATGTGTACCTTTCATCTTGAATAAATCTTTTTTCCTTAGGACATCAATGTTGTTTAAGAATTAGGTTCATGGAGAAGAGGGCAAGAGAAAATCTCTTGTAATTAGATTTTGATATTGTTTTTAATACCAAAATGATAGAAAATGAGATGGGATAAAATTTTGCAATAACATTTGAGATGGAAGAGACCATACGAAAGATGACAATAATGATAAAAATAAATTTAAATAATAACTTAAATACCTTTGTATTATAATTCAAAGAAACTTAAAACATAACATAAAGATGTGCATGTATGATAAAAGAAATTACATTTTTAATAAAAAGATAATGTCAAGCAAGTATTCTTTAAAATAACATTTTTTTAATTTCATAACAAATGTTTAAGTAAAATACAATATTAAATTCTAGATTCAAAAAACAAATAGCAAAAATATTATTTCTAATAAAAATTATAAAAATATAATAAAAATTATGTATAAATAATTGAAAATTTCTAATAATCTCATATATAGTTCATTATAGTCCACAATAAATCAAAAATGAAAACTTTGGGCCACAAAATTGGACTTTTAGTAGATGTTCATTAGACTTAATATTAATTTGTATTATCATGAGAAATCAAGAAAACTAGTATGTATGTATACATACATACATACATACATACATACATACATATATATATATATATATATATATATATATATATATAGTATTTTGTACAATTAGATTGAGAATGTTTTTAATTTTTTTCTTTTGTAAAGTAATTTTATTTTAAGTTAGAAGTTATAGCTAGATAAACATTAAACTTTACTAAACATTGGTTCTAACAAACAAAAATTACAAAGATTGACTAAGACTTGGAGGGATGTTGAGCTTTTGTAATCTTTTGATAAAGTTGGTCAATAAGGATATCCTTAGTAATTTGTTAACATTACCATAATGGAGAGATCTGTAGTAGCATAAATATGACACAATTAAGCCATGGGATTATAAGAGAATAAAGTCCAAGTGAATTCACAGAGAACTTGACTGAAGACATGTAGAGGACAATCAAAAACCCAAGAGTAATCGTATAGTACATAGAGAACCAAATATATATATATATATATATAGTATCTTGTACAATTAGATTGAGAATGTCTTTAATTTTTTTCTTTTGTAAAGTAATTTTATTTTAAGTTAGAAGTTATAGCTAGATAAACATTAAACTTTACTAAACATTGGTTCTAACAAACGAAAATTACAAAGATTGACTAAGACTTGGAGGGATGTTGAGCTTTTGTAATCTTTTGATAAAGTTGGTCAATAAGGATATCCTTAATAATTTGTTAACATTACCATAATGGAGAGATCTGTAGTAGCATAAATATGACACAATTAAGTCATGAGATTATAAGAGAATAAAGTCCAAGTGAATTCACAGGGAACTTGACTGAAGTCAACTAAATGATGCATCGAGATTAAGACATGTAGAGGACAATAAAAAACTCAAGAGTAATCGTATAGTACATAGAGAACCAACATAGCGAATGTTCAAGTGAAAGATTGATAAAGTGTAAGACGAGTCTGATAGACGGATCATACTACACTTATTGAGGGAATGTGCTCCGACAGAGTAATATGAACCTTACACTAAGGAATAACCATAACAGAACAAACTAGCATGCACATGTAGCACTCGAAGTTGCGCTCACATGGACCTATGTTTGTAGCCTTTGGTTTTTTTTTCAACATTACTTCATTTGGGTCTAGATCTTTCAAGAACACATCCATGCCTTTACATATAGCACTATGTTAGCACATTGCAATGTGCACTCCATTGTGCCTACAACGAATCTCCTCGATCAAGTGCATTATTTTACTGCTTTGTGTTGTGTTGCCAATTTTCATAGTTTTGTCTCTTTAATTTTCTTTTATCTATTTTAGATTCAATGAGTTTGGAAGTAATCTCTTGATCAGTTTCAATGAAATAGCTATAAGTGACGTACTAAGACATTAATAGACTTGAATTCAAATGTTGAACCAAATAGATTGGGTGGCCCATACTAGTCCAACCAAGATGCACCTAATATGGTAAGTCAAATTCATGTACTAAAGTTTGTTCATAATTGAATGATCTAGACAACAAATAGAAGCTCAACAAATTGATCTAAAAAATGCATGCTTGACAGCATACTGACTCGATAATAAACATGCCTTGGAGAAGAGAATCATGTAATAAGATGATGTAAATCATAACCTTGTGATATCTGGATGAACAAGGTGTGTTGTAGTAATTGTTTAAACCTTGGTGATCATAGGAGTATGATGGCAAAGCACTATGAAGATGCAACAAATCCTGAATAAAACTTATTGATCCTAATAAGATAAAGAGCTTGACGTATTGTATAATTAGTCCATCATACTTAACTGATGCTACAGAGCTCATCTTTTACAGAGATAGCTTGATAAGACGTACCTCACAACCATTAAGGACATATTAAGTGATGTGCTTATGCAAAATTATCATGTATGGCAGAGATTGTTGAAGGTGACTAAAAGACTGATGTTCATGAATGTTCCACCTATGCATGACAACCTTATAAACTTATGAAGCATAGCTAGATGATTTTCATAGTAAACTACGTGCAAATATATGGATAAACCTCTTCATTCAACTTAATTAAAGCTTTTTTACAATCTTTAGGAATTTGCTGTATATTTAGCACCAATGAATACAATCTTCTACTGGCCTATTAAGCTAGATTATCGACCACCCCATTATTTTCTCTAATGTTTGTTGGTATTGAATCTCTTTACAACATAATTTCTTGATATGATTTAGTGTACTCAACATATGTCAAGGGATTCATTTGCTATGATGGATCGTAGCAAGGATAGACAAATATTCTAATTCAATAATGATGTTGGGTAGACTTACATTATCACATAAATTTAAACTAAGCATCACTATTATTGCTCCAGCTTTTTGTTTGTTTTAAACGTTATGTAAATTGATAAAGCTTTGATAACTTTATCCAAATGATCTCTAATCATAACACCACAACTAGTAGGATCGAGAGTGTTCCCATAAGTTGAATTGTCTATGTTGATAGATGGAAGGACTATTAAAACCTTCATAACTATAGAGATTAAGAGACTATGATTCAATTAGTGTTGAAGTGTTTGATAAATTGTGTCAAGTTAGATGTGTGAGATTGCAAGCTTCTTAGCAAAATGGTTCCATACATGTGCTAACTTAGAACATTTTACAAATGCATGAAATAAAAAGTCCTCGCAAGCACAAAAAGGGCATTTATTTGCAAGTTAAAAATTTAATTTTTTAATTTATTAAGGAAAGATAATAGATTGTTTAGGAGTCTCCACATTAGCAAATATATTTCAGTAAGTAGGCATCTACTCTAGATGATTATCCTTGACTAATGAATAAAAATTTTCTTTTTTCGGTTACTCTCAAATCATTAATGAAGAATTTACCTTCCTTAGGATCCAATAGCTGTGACCATTCGAGTCGATGTTTTGTATGAATTGCAATATAAAGTGTGATTTTTGTATATGAATCCAAGAAGCTAAGCTTGCTCCACCACATTTTTTATTTAAATATTTATCTCTCATAAATATGGTCTATTTGTTGTTTGAAGTGGACTTTTCAACAAAGTTTGTTACTATAAGTTTCCTTTAGTTATTTTAGTTTTTTTTACTCCTAAACCACTTTCTTCTAACTTGACCAATGATACTTATATACTTGTTCATAGTTCTCCCCCCCAAAAAAATCTATTCATCACATTTCCTATCATCTTAATTATTTTATTAGTGGCAGATGCTATCATTAAATAATAGATTGGTATTGATTGCAAGACTTGCCTTACTTGCACTAACCTATCACCCATTAAGAGAAGTTTCTTTTTCTAGTCAATCATTTTTCTATGAACTTTTTTAAGCTAGTAATGGAAGTCATCTTGTTCCTACATTTGAACAAAGTACTTTCTAAGTAGGGGATTAGAATGTATTATCTTTTGAATCCAAGTAGATCCTTGATATTGTGTCTTCAGTCTGAGCTTCATTTTTTTACCTCCAATAAAAAAACTCTTTTGTTTATTAATCTACAAACTCAACACATATTAGAATTCAATGAGAAAACTTTTGGTGTTCTTAATAGAGTGTCTATCACCACTTAAGAAGAAAAAATCATTAAAAACTCCTAAATAGGAGATGGGTTGATAACCTTTTAGAGTGGAATAGTGTTTCACTTTTTCTTACGTATGTGGGTTGTTTAAACCTCTACTCAATGCTTTAATAGTTATGAGAAATAGAAATAAGGAAAGAGGGTTACCTTGCTTAAGCCCATAGATGAATTGAAAGAATCCATTGCTTTTTCTTTTAACAATAATCGATAAACATCTATTGTTGTAGATGCTCATGACAAGATTAATAAAGGTATTATTGATGCTTCATTTGTGTAGTACTTGTTAGAGAAAATGCTAAGATATGCTATTAATTGTTTTTCTAAAGTTAAGCTTGATAATATAATTATTATCATTGTTCTTATGATTTAAATCACCAACTAGCTCTTATGTAAGAAGAATATTTTCAATCGTTTCTTTTTCCTTAACAAAAGTTGATTGTATCATAAAGATGAGGGAGAACAAAAACTTTTGTAACATTACTTCTAGTAACTTAGAATTTTTTTTTGAGAAATTACATATTTAAATTGGTCTAAAGTCATCAAAAGTGGTAAGACAATCGATCTTAGGAATTAGAATTATGTTGACACTAGAGAATTATTTAGGAAAAGAGCTACCAATAAGAAAATTGTTGACCACTTCATGCATATCATATCATCATAAATTATGGACCAATAATACTTGTAAAAGAAACCATTGAATCCATCAAGTCTCGATAATTTGAAAACAATTATTGTATTTTCTTCTTAATAGCTATTTGAGCAAGTATCATATTGTTTTCTAGTGAAAACAAAGGTGGAATAGAGCATAACATCTCTTTGTTTTCTTTGTATGGAATAGAGACTAATGAGAGACAAAGTAGTCCACTATAGTTTTGGCAAGTAACTCCTAATCCAAGATCCAATTTCAATAGCCTCCTTAATTTTATGTGAGTTAGCTTTCTTTGCCTATTTTTTATCATTATGTGGAGGAATTTTGTACTTTTATTACCATACTTAAGCTATTTAGTGCTTGTTTTCTTGCTCTAGTACATTTCTTCCATTATGGATGCCCTGATCGACTAATTCTAAACTTTAGTCAATTCTACCCTAAGAAGTTCATCATGCGACTCTTGAAATTTGTTTTCTATATCCTTTACTTCCTCTTTTGCTTCTTGAATCTTTAGAAAAATATTGAAAAAATGCATTTCATACCATTTTTTTAAGTTTAGCTCTAAGTCTTTTCAGCTTATATGCAATAACCTTCATACCAAAATCAACAACTGGTAAACACTAATTTTAAGCAACTACTGTTAAGAATTCAGAGCTTTTCATCCAAACATTTTGGAATCTAAATTATATAGGTTCAAATTTAGTTACTATATAACAAAGAATCAATAATAAGGAATGATTCAATAAAGCTTTATTCAAATGTTGAACCATTACAATAAGAACTTTGAACCAATCTTAATTCATCAGAGCTCTATCCAAGTATTTTCAAACCCACTTCCCTTTATATTTACTAGACCATGTGATCTAATTATCAGTGAAATTTAGCATTATAAGTGTACATTTGTGAGTACTATCATTCAATTTAACAATTGGCCCTAACTTAAGAGAAGAGTGTCCTTAGTATTCCTAAGAGTTATCATTGACATTGAAGTTTCCTTGACCAATCCAGGGAAGACAGATGGTCTATTCCATCGATTTCAAATCCCTCCACAAACTCTCTTCCATCAAGAAATGAGCACTTAACATACTCAAACGAATAGCACATCATTTATTCATCATGGTCTATTGACACATTATTAGAAAGATTTATAAGATTTATCATTTTTAAGAAGAGCAAAGGGCAAAACTATGACATTTAGTTTGGAGCACCCATTTTAGTCTTTTTTTATCATTGAGATAAGTTCATATTATTATTTCAAGTTATATTTAGTATATTCTCTTTTATATGAATATTGAACATCATTACATGTCTTGTAACGATTCAAGTAGTGTACTTTTTGTTTAATTATTTATTTGTTATATAAATTATTGTATTAAATTTTTTATTTTATTTGTTCAATTGTTAGGATTTTTATTTATTCATTTATAAGTTTTTATTAAGTCATCATTATGTATGCTTTTATTAAGCATATATTTACAGACTTTTATTAAGCTAATATTTCTAGGCTTTTATCAAACTTGTATTGTAGATTTTTTATTAAGTCGATATTGTAAGTTTTTGTTAAGTTAATATTTTTAATGGATTGCCTGGACATTTGGTCGATAATAATTGCAAATCTAGGTTTGAATTGAATCACTTGAAATTTTTTGTATATATATTTTATTTGTTCTACAACATAATTACTTTACAAAATATAACAATATTTTTCTAAAAATAAGTATTATAATAACCAACAAAATTGAAAAACTTATAAGTTTTTCATTATAAAATTATTTATGATTTTTAATTAGTTTAAAAATTATAAATTTATACAATTCACCTTCTCTTGTAGATGTTATGTTTTTATAATTTATATGTTTAATTAGTTATAGAATGATCAAAAGATGGTTTCATCATCATATTTTCTTGAAAGATGCCATTCATATTTTATTATTTATGATTTTAATCCTAATAATAACATTTTGTGTATTTTTATGTATAAATCTAAGTAAAAAAATTACAACTTTGGAGGATTTGAGCCTTATATAAATATGAACATTTAACAAAGGCATAGCCTTCATTACTTCTATTGCCTTAGGGTGGAAGCAACTACTTAATTTTTAATATTTTATCAATGTGACATTCTACAAGCAACTAAACACTCAAAAGAAATAAATAATAAATAAAATAAAAAATATTTATATTCATGATTTTATTCATGCATACAAATTAATGTAGAAATAAATATGTAAAAAAAGTTAATAAAATCCACCTAAAATTATTTTATAAGAGATAAACAATATATTTTTGTACAAAGTAATTCATTTTGACTATATAAATAATGATGAAATCTACTAGCTACATAACAATCTATATTAAATAATTTATAATCTTTTTTATGATGTGTAAAATATTAATGATGTCATCAACATATTATTAAGATTATTGGTTATGTTTTTCTGTTGATATTGAAGTAAAGTAATTGTCTTTATTTTGCATATCAAAATATATAATGGAAGTTTAAACAATTTTTATGTGTGTTTTAAACATATATATATATATATATATATATATATATATATAGCTATAAGATTATTATTGTAATTAAATAATTAAATATATTATAATAATAAAAAAACAAGAAAACCAACTTTTTGGGCTTTTTAAGGAAGCCTCCCCCGTACAGCAGTAGAGGATGAACGAAATGAATGGGATGCTGAGAGAGAGAGAGATAGATTTAAGAGACTGAGAGGGAGAGGAATCTGAAGAAAAACATCAGAGAAGAGAGAGAGTTGTGAGGTTGAGAGCTCTACTTGCTGCTATGGAGAGAAGGAGAAAGTGGTAGGAGAAGATAAGATGAAGAAAAGGGAAGAGATGGAATTCCCACGAAGCTTTGCATGCATCTTACAGGTGAGTTCTAGAAAACCCTCGTGATCCTTTAAATGGAGTTTTGCGAAGTTTTGAGCAAGATTCGTGATGAGATAATTCTCAAATTGTTTGATTATAGTACCAAACGATCTGATTCTGAGATCGGGTTGTCCGAGTCTGTATTTGTCTAAATTGAAGAATGTTTATGGTGTTTGTATGCAAAATAAATGCCTTTTTTGTTTACAGTTGCTGAATGTGACGGTTTGTGATGCTATTGAACCATATTGTACATTTGAAAGCGTGACACATGCTATGAAAAATCTGTGTGGTTATGTTGAACATAAAAAGGAAGTAATTAATGTGATTTAGTTATGCTTGTAGTCAAATTTTATGTCATTTTTGGCATGGAATAAAATTCTATGCAATAAATGGCTTAAATAAGAGTGAATTATATTTATGCATGGTGTAAGGGAAAGAAAATGAAGGAAAAAACATATATGAAAGTAATTTGAAAAATATTGTATGTTTCTATAAAATAAAATGGAAGTAAATTACACATTTCTTCTATGAGCATGCATTCAAAACTCAAGTCCACTCATTTATATTATGTGACTAGATGGGGTGTGCTTACCGTAACTAAATGACATTTACTCAATGATTTTATGATTTGTATTATGTACATGTGTGGAGTGTGCTAACCAATCATAGTTAGGTTGATTGTATTTATCGTTTTATGTTTAATATTTAGACAACCAAACAGGGTGTGCTCACTATTGGCTTGACAAATGGGCTCGCTTGATCAAGAAGTAGTAGAGCTCCTTAAAATGAATTCACAATGAATAATCATTTCTAACATTTAGATCACTTAGTTGTTTTACTAATTCTGTCTTTTATCATGACATGAGTATGCTGATTTTCACATATGATAATGTCTATAATATATTTTTATTGTACTACTTATAGCTTTATAAATACATATTTAAATTCAAATTAAATTGCCATATTTTTATTAGAACATGAAATTATCTATTGAGTTTACATAGACTCATTCCCTAATTCACTTTATGGGTGCATGGATTGACACTAATGGTAAGCTTCATGGAGAGTAATGGTATGAGTAGCTTAGTTGTAGTTGTATATATAGTTGTGTCATATTGTGGATGCCATCTATTGAGCTTATACTTTTGTTGTGCATGGTTTAAGATGAGAGCTTGCCTTTTTGGATGTTATACTACAGTAATTCAATGCTTAAAAAATGTTGTTGTTTTGCATAATTTTAAGCAACCTCTTGTTGGATTTATTTAGTTTATATTAAACAATTTTCAAAATAAAAAGTGAAAACTTATTATATTTTTCTATTAAATAAATCCATTAATCTTTTTTGTCACACCCAATTTTGGTGTGATTACCTAATTAATTCTATTTATGGGAGTTGAGTCATGAAAAGATAGTGTCAAATCTAAGTTTATCTTGTGGGGTATAATCATAGGAGTGAGAACCTTGGGTATTGAGTCATAAGATAGTTCTAGAGTACACAACCATGCTTGTTTATACTATATTTGATGTAGCCTTGAATATTGTGCAATGTTTAGGAAAGATGGTGAAGGATGGAGTTAATTTTTTTTGGAAGGAAGCTAAGTTTTATGGTCTTTTCGGTACAAAAAAAAAGATTGTATAGATTTATGTGAGATAGTTTGTGTAGAAGCTACATTGTTTTCATGTTCACAAAATTTATGAAGAGGACAAATGTTTAATGTTTATGTGAGGGTTATCATAGCTTGTGATGAGATAATAGAGTTAGGACAAATGTTTAATGTTTATGTGAGGGTTATCATAGCTTGTGATGAGATAATAGAGTTAGGGAGTAATATGACTTGATAACTTGGTGGAGGCAAGGATAATGAAAATCAGTTATTGCATAAAACGTCTTGGGAAGTGCTTGGTGGAGGCAAGGATAATGAAAATCAGTTATTGCATAAAACATCTTGGGAAGTGCTTTAATTGTAAAGGATGGAAACTAAACATTAGTTTTATTCATTAGAGTCCGTCTTCATTATTAATTACTTATTACTACTAAATATAATGAGATAGAAGATAGATTTGAAAATAAAATTCATTTTTGTTAATTAGTAAAGAGCTTACAATTAAGAAGTATATTAGTATTTTTATTTTCTCTTACATTTCACTTGCCCTTCATGATTAGTGGTGTGCTTAGTATATGCACTTGAAATGTTAACTAGAAGGGGGTAAATCTATTATGGATTTAATAGATAATTATGTCGATGATTAGAATTGTAAATAAGCAAAAATCATATTAACTAAGAATAAATATGATTTATCTTTTATATATAATTTTAATGATTCATATTAATACATATATAAGAAAGTTAAATATGTGTAAGACATTATCAAATTATGCTTCATGTGAGTCAAAAAAAAAAAAACACATAATCATATCAATTATAAAAATTTTGTAAGAATGTGTCATGATGTACTTTAGTTTTTCATATTAACTTGTTTAGTGGACCCATTTTCTTTTTTAACCAAGTTTAATACCTTTATGGTGGCTAACCAATGTTATCGCTCAATTATATTTGTTACAATGAACACTTTGATTTTATCATAACTTTTTAATCCTATGTGCATAAATTAACGTATACAATATTTTTGTATTTTATTTGATTTGATCTCATAGGCCTATTTTATATTTAATCATGTTACACTCTCAATTATGACTAACAAGAAAGATTTATTGTACTTAATTATCACAAATAGTCACAAATAGTCCATGGTGCCTAATTAGAGGGTTTTGGCTTGCTTGGTTGCCACAAATATTAATGGTGCCCAATCAAAGGTTTATGCTTTGCTTGGCTGCCACAAAGATCTCATTCATATCATCATATCAATATTGGTCAATTGACATCATTGCTTGATTGTCGTTCCTAGTGTGCTTAATTACGCTAGAAATTTTGATTTTTATATTTTAACTTTTTTAATATGAGAAAATAGGCATTGAAATAGTATAATCATTCTTGTTAAAGTGTTTGAGATATTTTTATTATTATTTTGTTAATTTTGTACTGTTTGGTCTAATTGCATTGCTAGCCACAAAATGTCCAAATTTTATATTTTTCAATGTGTCCTATGTAATAAGTTTATCACATGTTCATCATATCATATATACATTATATATTTATGATGTTATATGCGTTGTATTTTATTTTTCATAGCATTATATTTCTTTATGGTCATTTTGTCATACTGCGCCTTACTTTAATCAAATAATATAATAGAATGGCATCGTCATTCTTTAATGAATTATGTTCAAGAAAATTTGTTTTATGCATTCAAATCATGAAAATGTCATAACTATGATTATATTTGAGTAGAAAATGTTTTATTAAACGTAGCAATATATGATATCAATTACATACCTTGATGTCATTGCCTATTGGTAAGTTTTATCACAAGTTTTTTCTTTAAAATGTGTAAAAAGTCTTTTAGCAAATGTCACAATATTTTATTTAAATTAATAATTTTATCTTTTAACAAATTTCTCTTAGTATTTCATTAATTTCCTTTTTTAAAATTTTGATTGTTAGGCTTCAAAGGTTGTTCAAAAGCATTTTCAAATATAATTTCCAAATTGTTTAAAAGCTTGGGTTTCATCAATTGTTTAGATCCAATTAATCGAGTTTCACTTGATCACTGGCTTGGTTTGGTTGGTGTTTGTTTGGGTTAGCCAAGTTCAAGTTGATGCTTAGTTCTAAATGGGTTCTAGTTCATGCTTGGTTGGAATGGGTTGTTTGGGTCATGGATGGCATGAGTTCAAGCGAGTTTGGTCACAGGAGAAATATGTTTGACCTGAGCAATTGGGTGTGCCAGTGCTAATTGGTTGAACACTAGTTTTTAAATAATAATTGAATTAGTGGTTTCTCTTTCTTATATGTTGTTGCTCCCCAAGTTTCTGGTATTGTATTTCTCAGCTTTGATAGTTGCAAAAAGGAAAATATTTGGATTTTAACTTATTTTCTCGATGGTTTTGTCCTCTTATCAAGTCCACTCCATGGAGGCTATAGGCATCTTCTTTAAGGCACTCTTCCCCTCTCGGAATTCAGTTTCTCTATTTACCCTCTCTCTTCTTCCTTTATTCTTACTCATTTGGAATAGTCACAACTCTATGCTCTTTTCATGTGGTTGTCCTCGACCTATTTATAGGCAAGCTAAGCATGAGAGATGGGTGGGAGCCATAAGAGACAATTGGGCATGATAATGGCTTAAGTCATGGGCTTACCATGTCTTATTAACCTATGCATGGGGGTTGAAGATATGCAAAGAGGTCTTAATCTAGTATAAAACCAAGTAAATATATGCAAACCATTGGAGTTAAGTGGAAATATGTTAAAGATATGCAAAATCAAACACAGTTGTTCGAGGGAGATGAACGATCTAGAAATGCAAAGAGGTCTTATTCTAGTATAAAACCAAGTAAAGATAAGCTTGGGAAGAGTTTATTAAGAAAAATCTGTGCAGTTAATTTCGACCATTTGTATTAGAGTGAAGGAAAAAGAGAAATAAAATCCTCTCAAGTGTTGAAAAATATCTAAGAAGAGTTGGTGGATAACTAGGGCAAAAATTGAGAAAACTTACAGGTATTATAACAATCGAAACTTAGAGTAAATATTTAAGCCTTTGTGAGACCACTACACGGATTTGAAAGGTAAGAAGAACTTGTATATGATATATATGATTTGATGTAATGTGTAATGCTAAGTTAGAAGTTTAAATTGATATATAAAAATATTTTATTTGAAAATATTAGTTAATCTTGATTTGTATTGATATATTGCAAATAAGTAGATAAAACATGTATATAACATATATGATTTAATGTAATATATAATACTAAGTTAGAAGCCTAAATGGATATGTGAAGAATATATTTGGGATGTTTGTTAATCTTTATTTGCAATGATAGGTATTATCAATTGAAATATGCATGAGTAGATAAAACTTGTATATGATGCATATGATTTTATGTAATATATAATGTTAGGTTAGAGGTCTAAATGGATATGTGAAAATATTATATGTTAGATGCTTACTATATTGATAACATGTTATGCTTGTTTTGACATGTTTTGATTTAAGCATGATGGTATCATATTTTTTTTTGTAATATGCTAAATGTTTATCATGATATATATATGAAGAAACAAAAGAGATAACTAACAAAATATAGATATAATTGAATTAGAAAAGATATAACAAAATGATATAATATGAGAAGCATCAATGATTGTCAAAGCTAATTTGGTATCTGGAATAACATGTCTTTAGAAGTAAGACCAGTGCTTAAATGCCTTCAGTAGTATTATCAAAGAGATATTATTGGACTATCTAGAATAAATGTTTGAGATGCATCAAAGATAAATGGGGCTAAAAAAGAACTTAATATAATTTCCTAAAGTTGAAATTTGGGTTCAATTGAATTTAAAGAAAAAGAAAGATGACTTGTCTTTTACTATTTTCATATATTTTATTGATATAGATCATCCATATTATTATCCAAAAATTATATATTTTATATTATAATGTTTGTTTTTATCATTGAGTCAGTGTTGGTTGACTCATACCTGTTTCTATCCAATATTTTCAAGTCAAATAAGGGTATCTCGTGGGGTTATCGATATAGAATGAGAGTTATTATAAGATGATTAGAAGATATCGATATATGATTATTTATTTATATTTATTGTATTTGAGCAAAAGGATATGTAAAATATTTTTTATCCATTGATGTTGTATGAAAAAAATGTTTGCTTTTTTAAAAAAATATAAAAACTTAATGTTTTTATGAATTGTACAAATATTGTTTCTACTAAAGGTTTTAAATGTTTTCCATAAAATAATATGTATAATTTTCGTAACTTGATTTTAAAAAATAATTGAAAAGCTTTTCACTATTTAATATTACAAGAAATAAAAGAGAAATATAAAAGGATATTAAGTGATACCTAGGACTGAGAAAGGTTGGTGAAAAGGGAGATGCTACAAAACTTGATCAATTATAAATTGTTTTCCAAATTTCTTCTATAGTTTGGCACACAAAGTCATATAAGATTTTTCATTGTTTAAATTATTTTTTTCTACTTGTTTGTTTTTTCATGAATGATAAGTTGTGCTAAAATTTAACTTGGTACCAAAAGTATAACATTTCAAAAAAAGATTCCTATAATAATATTAGGTTTGGTCAGATTATTATGAATATAATTCAAAGCATTATTATCAATGAAAATATAGAAAGGACATTTTTGAAAAGAGGTTGTAACCATCGTTGTATAAGAAGATTCTCAAACGAGAGAGGGGATTGTTATCTTAAATATAGTAAATTCTGAGGGTTTAATCATAAAATAAAAGATTGGAACATATTAGAGAAATAATAATATTTTAATCATAGGGTTATTTTGCAAACAAAATTATTATAAATATCAAATAATGGAAAAAAATTATAAGTTTGATATGGAAATAAAGAATAATAAAGGTAATGTAAAAGAATAGTTATATGTACAAATAACCATGAAAATAATAGCAAAAGTTTTATACAAATATGTGGAGTATCTAGAGATTCTATTTGAATTACAAAATGGTGTTAATATTTAGTTATTTTATAAAATGGGTGTTAATGTTTTTTTTTTTGTTAAAATATGTATTAGTAAATGTTAGTGGATACTAGTAATTATAGTGAAGAAACATGTATAAATAGTTTTAAAATTTGAAATGAAAGCATACAATTTGATGGTTTGAGTTATTCTCTGTGTTCTTGTTTGGTGGCTTAAGTGGGTGAAGTTTGGTGGCTTTTCCTTCTCTTGTATAACTCTTTGATAAGTGTTGCAAGCTCATTTGGTGAGTGTTGTCTTTCTTCTCTTCATCTTTTTTAACTCATTTATTTTCATTAGTAATCATCAACAAAACCGTTCCTCTTTTTCTTCCATTCTTTTATAGTTATTTCTTTGCTACTTATAATCAATACTATAGCAATTGCTTGACTATCATATAATAGGTTAAATATAAAAACATAATAAAGTTATCGTGGTGGTATGATAACTTTGTATCAGTATTTATCCTAAGTCTTTTATAAGAATCAATCGTACAAGTGCATACGTGAGTTGCCTTCGTACAATAATATAATCAATAATGTTAAGTGTTATTAGACAGTGATCGTACTCATATAATATGAATATTGTTTAGTATGACAAAATAAACACACTTTTATCCTAAGGAATTTAAAGTTAGCGTGCAATAAATTATACATATATGATACTTTATTTCGTGTTATATGGTGTAGAAACTATAAGCACCATAGCATTGAGGTTGGACATTGTTTAAGGACCATTGGTTGTACAACCAAGTCCAATTTCATAATTTATTAATAGTTTTTTCTAGAATCTTTTATTCATTGTATTTAAAATATTTTGTATGATGTTAAGGTGAGGAAGTTGTCCTATGGATTAGATCTGCATATAGTTCTCTTAAATAATCTTATAGTCTTTGAGCCCCCCTGTTGTACATGTACGACCTGTCAAGGGGTATAAATTGTATGAAGATGATATTGGAGCAACTGTGTCAACATCAATCTAGTCAGTTGTCGTAAAGGTCTAATTGTAAAAGAGCAATTCTATGTTTGGTGAATAGTACTTTGTTCTTTGTCTAAGTACGATGCCCACCCTTGTCTTGATTTGATTAGTCTATTGGGAGTTGATCTTGATATATTTGTTTGATCTATTAAGTCTATGTGATAGTAATAAAACAATAAGATGAATTTTCTTGATGGATAATTAGAGTAGTACGATCTATATTATGACTTGTAACCCTAATATTACTAAGATGCTCCTTCGTGAGCAATACTTGATCATTATTGTACATGATCAAAATACAGTCATTAGAGTCTGATATTGTTGATGGATGAATGGTAACTTGCAATGGACATATTAAAATGGTTTCCTGTCATAACTTTATTATGCACGATGTGCATTGTGATAGATTGTATTAATTTGTTTGCAGTGCTTCAGCCGATTATATATAGAAATGAATAGTAACCTAGGCAATATTGCTTATCTGGTCTTGAATCATATGAGTTTGATAATTAGCACTTGTAAATATTAATGCTTCAGCTTTTGTTGCATGTACGATCTCCAAGATTGCTCCGTACAATGAAAAATCTTTTTTACTCCTGTGCTTAGATTTTGGTATTGTCATGGACGTTAGCTTGTATGTTGTTTTGTTGTATAGTGAAAACAGTTTGGATATATATGTGATAGCATTGTTTTCCAGTACAATAAGAGCTTTGCAACTTCCAGGTAATGAATTTGAATCCCAAATCAAAAGCTTATTTGCACTTGAATCCAATTTAACAAGCTTATGGATAGCAATGCTACTTTAACTTGAAAAATCCACTTGGTTGAGAGAACTGTAGACATCATTTTTATAATTTGCTAAACAAGATCAGCTACTTTCCAATTAACTTTATTGGAACCTATGTTCTTACCATGCAGGTTAATGCAAGAAAGCTCAATTAATATCTATACATACTACTTGAGATAACATCATTCAAGATCATGTTTAACTGTATATAGTTTGGCCTCCATAGCTGTTGAAGTTCCAACCAGAAGTGCAAAAGCATATATGGCTTGTCCAATATGGTCTTTGATGATTCAAGCCCTAATAAAGTTGATTTGAGAAGATTTACCATGAACATTTAATTTTAGTTGGCTGTACGCAGGTGGCTGCGAGAATACTTTATAGCATTTCCTGACTTTAAGCTATTTGAATTGTGGTAATAAGTCTAATTGCACAGATGAAAGGTCATCATTTGTTATTTGGGTTAATGGAAAACTTGTGAAAATGTGATTGCCTAAATTGACTGTTTTTAGGATCAAATCAGTTGCTACCACATTCTTTTCTTGAAAAATGTTGTTGTTCCTTGCTTTCCATATGCTCCAATATATCAAAGAAGGATTAAATAAAGCATTTGTTTTCTTACCACGCTTCCTGTTGCTTGTTGACACCATGATTGAAATGTATAAACTATTTTCCCTAAAATTTGCAGCTTTTTCTCCAGAGCTTTAGTGAAAAAGGGTGATGTTTCAGAAGCTACATGACACTCAGTGAAAGCATGATCAATTAATTCTTTGTTATTGCACATTAGATATTTAGATGTTATTTGGATGTTTATTTTTTGCATTTGAACTAAGAAAGACAATACATTGTTAATTATTTTCCAAATGAGGGTGGAAATTTTGTTAGGCATCTTAAATTCCAGATCATGTTGGCAAATCTAAGAGTTGAGTGCTTACTTCTAATTGCATTCCAGGCTGAGTTTAAATTGAAAGTACCATCATAACTTAGAGACCGGTAGTAATTATCAGTTAATTGGGATTTGATTGAGTGGGCTATCGTTAATTTCAAGTTGCTTAACATTAATTTTCATGTTCTTGATTTGAAACTTGATTGATTCCTCATATTTTACCTTCATAAACATTGACCATAGTGATTTAATAGTAAGCAATTCCAGTTCAATTTAATAGAGAAAGCTCTGTTGATGTCCTTAATTGTTTTAAGCCCAAGTTGTTCTCATTGTTTGGTTTGCAAATCTTGCTCCTTCCTGTCCAATAGTGTTTATGATTCTTGCCTTAAGCTTCTTGTTGGTTGAACAAATCTGTGTGAGGTCTCATTTATCATAATGAACATCCAGGGGTTGTTACCATCCAGAATTACCACTGTTACCATCCAATATGGAGGTTGTCTCATTTACTTGTTGTCCATGGCTTGAGGTGTTAGATTTACAATTGTCTTGTAGACGAAATTATCTACCCGAGTTAGATAAATTGTCCTATTGAATGCTCTGCCAAAAGCCTTTTATGGAATTACTTCACTATGTGATGCAAATTCGCTTGTGCCACTCCTTTGAAAGATCAATTTCTACACAAACCCAGGCGACACTTGGTCTTGTTAAATTTAGTGTAGTGGTATCCACTATTAGAGGATTTCCAATTATGGATGCTATCGAGTAGTGTAGATTTGTTGACTAAGTGAATTGGCAAGTGTTCTAAGGAAATCCATATCGGTGTTACCGAAGGCTTTGTGTTGAGGTGACATTGAAGGTGCCATTTGAGCACTCTTATCTAAAAATCAGCAATTTTCTAGGCGTGATGAAGCTAGCGACAAAGGAAATCATCCTCGTCAAGACGCACGCAATAAGATGTGCCTATTGTCCAATGCTCCAATTCTAACCTCACCCATGAATCCAATTGTAGCAAAAGTCTTTCGAATCACATTCAAGCTCAATCAACCATAGGAAAAATTTTCTAATAAGGGTTGTTTTGAATGATATTGCGATCTTTTCTATTTCTTCAACTTCAAATACAATTTTCGGCTCCCTCTTATAAATCGATGACTCTTGATCGGCATTGGGTATTTCTCAGTTGTATATCCCAATACATTGGCAAAAAACTGATTTAAGGATGACATATTATTTGATTCATCCATCTAAGCAGTAAAATTGCTTAATTTAATTGGGGTCTAGATACATACCTTTTGTCGATGGCTACATTGCCAAGGAGAGCAGAATAATGCAATACCAAATTGAATAATTCCAACTGTTGAAGATGCTATTGTCTACTAATACAGTTTGACGATTCTTTTTGCTAGTAGTGACTTGAGCTTGATGATTTGTTCACCGTCCTCTTCACGTCAGAAATCCCCGTTGTTATAAATCGCCTCACGCTATCAATTGCCTTACATTGGATATTGTAGATTTAGCATTTTTCAAATTTATTAAAGATAAAGTTATATCAATAAGATTTATTAATCATATATGTCTAATTGTAATAGAGCTTATTTATATGTTCTTAGAAAAAATGAATTACGTACTCAATGAAGTAGGATTCTTACTCATACGACAATAGTGATTGCTCTACTCTTAGAAAACGAACAGGAGATATACAAATAGCTAAATCTGCATACTTATTCTAGGTTTAGATGACAATCATATCTGTATGATGAACCCATCATATCTATACTATGTCATGACAAATTTCAACTACAACCATAAAGTTGAATGCAGATTATACAAGTATGATATTAGCCATCATATCGTATAATTATTAGGTAGCATAAAACATGGTTTATTTTAAACTTAATTTGATTAATTTAAGGTTTGAGTTAAATCTAGAATAATCTGTAAGTTAAATGAATATAATATTATGTGCTACTTGCAAAAGATAAATATTTAATATTCGAACCATGTAATCATAGGAAATGATTAGTTCCAAGTGGTTAACTACTCCACAAGGAACTTTTTTTCACGGTTCTATGATTTGCAAGCAAAGTCATCCATGAGCAAGGGGTCTTTAAGTTTCATGCAACTCCAAGTGCACGAGCTTTGCTTCATGTCAATAGCACAAGTCAACTGAAGCAAAAAAACAGCCAAATCCCAGGTTGATAACACCCCATTTGCAATGAAACTCCTTGGCAATCCTAAGAAAAGTAAAGCCGCCACCATAAACTCTCCCTATAATGTCATTGGCGTGTTTGGTGACAACACAATCAACAAGCTGAGTAACCTTGCTCTTGGAAATAAACGAGAATCTAGCAAAATGTCCTTGCAGATGTCATCGCCTGACTTTCAAGCTCCAATGAGCGCTGAGTTGCCCAGGGGATTCATTTGTAGGCTGGGCATGCATCACATTCTCATGTAGCACACCAGTGCAACGAGCTGCTGCAACAAAATTCATGGGGGAATTGAAGCGAACAATTGTAGTGCCCCCTTCTGCATTAAGGAGAATCAGCATCGGTAGAATGGTAGCAGGCAAAACCGCCAAACAACCAGTTCCTTCAGGGCATGCCAAATTACATAAGCAATCATTTCCATACACAGAGTCGCTGTCAGGCAGACCTTTCCTGTCAAAGTTGTCACTGACAGAATTGTTGCCCAGCTTGATCCACAGGATCTGCCCACATCCTGCAGCACACCAACCTCCATGTCAACTGTTGGCGCCTTCCCTTTTCTAGCATAGAGAATGGTGGGACGGATTGATGACGCACCGGAAAGTAATAAAGCTGATAGAGTAAGATACTGAGATTGAGGTAATATTTAATATGCATAAGAAAGTAATAAAGCTGATAGATTAAGAAACTGAGATTTGTTCTAGCTTCTGAATAGAGGAAGCCTATATTTTTATCCTCGTCTTAATTAGTCAAATCAAAAGAGGAAGGGAGTGTTAGCATAGTAAATCAAAAACTTGTATACAATGTGAAGACTTTTTTGTGCTAGAGATTGATCAAAGTTGAAAATCTTTGGGCTGATTGGTTGAAGAGGAGCTAAAGGGTGCCATTTTTGGGTTTACTAATCATCATATAACCAATCTACTGGTTTTTTGAAGCTTGATGAAGGTGAGAAATGTTTTTATTGATAATATTGAATGGCAGGTTGGGCCTATGAGCAATTGGTTGTCCCAATGGAATCCGTGGATTGAAGTCAAATCAATTGTGTTGTGCTTGGTGGAGAATAAAAATTGGCTTAAGTGCAGAAAATATGCAAAGATTGTTAAATTTGAAGAAAATGAGGACTGGGTATTTTTAGAGAATCATAATGTGGAACTAGCTGGATTTGTTTTAACTAAATTAAAAAATGTGTTGGAATAATAGTATTACTGACCATTTTTTTACTGTTTAGTTGGTATAGAGTTTTTCAAGGCATGGAATTTGGTATAGTTAGCTTGTTTGGGGTGCCAAAGTTTTAATTGTGCCTATGTATTGCTATTGGTAAGCACCATGCTAGAAAGAGAGAGAGAGAGAGAAGGGAGAGCCAAGAGGTAGTTGTCACCATTCAGTCTGTATGGATGAGCCACTCCATTTTGGATAGTATCAAGGCAAGTTGTTTTTTTCATGCATAGTTAGCTTGTAATACCCCACCTAGTGGATTGTTGGAGGTATGATCATTACTATTAACCATCTTTAAATGAAATATCTCAACGAGAATAGCAAGTCAATGTTAACACTAAAAATGATAGTATGGCATATTATCAATTATGATAGCAACGCTTTGTAATTTGTTGAGAAGTAACTAAAAACATAAGTAATAAAGAATATGCTTTTAGTGAAAATGCATTAGACTACGCAAAATAACTATGTTGGCATTGCATTCTGTGTTACTTATCCAATTTCCATGAAAGAGGATGTTAACAGGTGATGAAGTAGGCTATTAACTAAAAAATGAGAGATAGAAGGGATGTATTGAATAAATAGGGAGTAGGACTCAATAGCTCTAGTCCTAGATTGTAATGATATCTTCATACTTGGCTTAGTTGCTGCTCACTAGAAGTTCTATCTTTATTGCATGCCTCTTTGTAACTCCCTTTGGTGTTGAAACCTTCAACCATTATGGTCTTGAGAACTTTCTAAACTTTGTTCTTTAGACTTTTGAGGTAAAACTTCCTTAAATATAGAATGTCCCCTTATATCATCATAACTTTTGATGGTGCAAGAAAATTCTATGTTAGGTGGATTGTTGAGGATGCTACATTATAATGGTTTAGTATCCCTTAGCCAAGTGTACAATTTTGGTTGGGTGATACTTTTATCACAAGGATACTAGTCATATGTGTTTCTAATGTTTTATAATTTTTTATGCTTTCTTTTAGTCAAGTTGCTTCTCTGGTGAATCCTGAGTGCACTTAAACACTAGGCATTAGTTGATCCTTCTCGAGTTCCACGTTCCATACTATCGAAGGACTGGAAGTTTGGATTGCCACCCAAGTGTCCCATCCTAACCAATATTCATCGCACTTTAATGTCTACAATGCATTTATCAAACGATTATTGAATTGTAGTACAAATTGTCAAAGGGTATAGATTTGTAGATTTTAACATGATTGAGATGAGATGAAGAGAATTTGGAGGTACGTAATAAAAAATTGTCCACTCTTATTGTTATATCATTGACAGTCGAAAAAGTTCTTACTGATTCTTCAATATCACATAAATGGCATTCATGGAATCTCTCATTTGGTTGTGAGAAGGATGTGCTTGTTATGAAGTGGATGGTACCACATGGTGTTGCTTCTAGGGAGAATTGGAGAAGTTTACCTCCTTTGAGTGTCTTGTATTCTTTGTTATCATGTTTATGTTTTTGGTGTTTCTCTCAGTATCAATTATGATTTATCCTAGTACTTATGATTTGAGATTATTGGTTTTGACTTCTCTTTTTAAGCATCTTTGGACTTCTTAATAAATGCTTAGTGACAGAATCTTCATTCACCCTTGGACAAGTATGTGCTCTTCTGCATTATTTGGTCATTGACACTTTATTTTTTTGTAGTATGGTTGGTCTCTGATGCAGGAAAATTTAAACTTCTACCAGGATCTAATTTGGAGAATAAAATACTAGTGATGTTCAATAAATTGTTAGGGAATATGAAAGATGCTATACACTAATCAGAGTTTGTTGATGTGTGTAGTATTTTACATTAATATGAAAATTGTAACATGGATTATTAAGTTGAGTAAGTAACAGTATCTTAAGTATTAAGCATAAATCCTGTAAAATGGGTTTTGTCACATTCAATATCACACATAAAATAGAGAATTTTAGACAAACTTTATATGGAGTATTTTAATAGAAAAAGAGTAACTCTAATTTTAGATAATTAAAAAAATAAAGTTTGTTGAAAAAGTATACCTTTTTGGCAGTGATGTCTTGTAATTCTATAAGAGTTGGCATGTAGAGTACCAAAGATGGAAAATGGCGATGAGATGGTTGTTTGGGTTAATGAAAAAGCTTGGTTTAAAAGGGTGACAAAATGGTAGGCTAAGATTTGGAACATTGTTGACGAGGGTGGCTATTGGGTGAAGACTTATGAGTGTTGGTGGAAGCAGAAATTTATTTGGTTGCTGATTCTTCATGTGGAAGGCCTCTCTTCTCTGATTCTTATCTCTCACAAGGATTTGGTTGGTTGTCGCCTCTTTCAGTGGAAGGTCTCTCATATTTGATCATTCTCTCGTTAGGGAGGGGAAGTTGGAATCTCTCCAACTAGAGTTGGACGTTTACTCTTTACTCACAAAAGTAGGAGCACACAAATAAGAGAAATTTTATCAACAACTTCATTACAATGAGAAAATCTTTTTTATTTATAGATGAAGAAGAGCTCAATGTATGGAAAAAAATACTAATTTGGAAAATATCATAAGCATGGAAAAAAGGGAAAGCCAATTTTAGAGTTAAATTACTTGGGAGTCTAAAAGAGATTTTTAAAATTTTATGACAATTAACTTTTAGTGGGTTAATTATATTAAATATAAAATATATGAAAAAAGATTATTTTAGAGTTAAATCATTTAAGAATCTAAAAAGATATTTAGAATTTTATGACATTAACTCCATGTGAATCAACCACATTAAATACAAAAATAAAACTGCATGAAAAAATTTATAACATATGAAAAATTTTGCAATAATGAAACGTGACAATTGAACATCAATAATGATGCGATCAGGGTGCCAGTAGTGGACGATATGGATGATGGTGGTCGGCAGCGGTCGGAGAGTGGTAGTTGACAGGTGGCCAGTTGATTGTGGGTCGTTGGGGAGCAGTGGGTGGCCTAGCGATGGTGGGTGACTGGGTGATGTTGGGCCACTAAGCAGCAATGACTAGGAGCAACAGATGATCAAGTGATGGCAGACGACTAACGATAGCGAGCGAAGCATGCACAAGAACCGACGTCAATGATGACATATTGTACTATGAAATATGTTTGGACGAACATAGCAAAATAACAGAGATAACGATAAGAAAAAATAAAGCGTTGTGGTTGACCTCTATGGTTAACAAAAATGACAAATTGAAATAAGATTCAGCTCTAATACGACTTGGAGTTTGAATGAGACTGATGCGACGCTAGCGGGTGTGTGTTTATGAGTTAACACAAGACGCTCCTACGTCGGTCTCCTTTTGTTTAGGAAGACTTTGTATTATTTCTCTAATTTTATGTATTGGTAGACATTTTCTTGGACTCTCTCCAGTGACATTAGTACTTGGAGAATCATTTTGTTGGATTGTTATTCTAGAAGTTTATTACCATGGCAGATTGTATTTGTTAATTGTCAAAGCATTGATGGATGTGACACGTGGATACACCTACCTTGATTCAAATTCCATTGCATGCTAAATTATGCAAAAAAACTCAAGCTTTAAATAGATCAAGCATTCCAATATGGTTGTGTTTTACTTGGGTCTTGATTTAAGAAATAGAACTTCAAAATATTTTTGTACATTTTATGTATCTATTGAAAAATGGGACAAAGACAACACTAATACCATGAGATGTTAGTTATTGAGGGATGTTGATGGAGCACTCATTTCTATAGTTGAGGAGACACATCATGATCACCACTTAAGGCATAGATCACATTAATACATCATGGAAATGGTCATTTGGGCTTTAGTTGTTGCTTTTGGTTTTAGTGGTTTTATTTATTTCTAGGAGCTTATTGTAAGTATAACATTTCCATAAGAGGATAAATTGTATATTTTTTTTTTAAATTTAATCGATTAAGTTCAAAACAAATATTTAAGTCTTATAGTTAATGTTACTTATAGAAAGTATTTCTTTTGAAAAGCTCTTGTTTAACTTTGAAAATATTGTATAAAATTGTAGTATTTTAGGTAGTTTGATAAACATACAAGTCTACATCTACTTCAAAATCACGAAAGATTGGACTTACTAAAATCATCCATCTTTTGTTAAAAGATGGGTTAGTGAAACACACTTATAACAAAATCTGCAATGATCTACAAGCAATTCAAAAAAGCCAAGCAAAAGCTGACTTATAACAGCCACTATATAAGAAAGTATGCGAAGAAACAAAGAAAAAAATATAATGCAATTTCTTGACAATATAACTTGTATAATAAATACCTATAATTGATGCAAAACTCAAGCGACATACTAATTATGTGTACATAAAAAGATGTCACCGATGAAAGCTAGAAAACATATATGAAGATTGAGAGCACAACAATCATATGAAAGTGTTAAGGAGTTTTGAAAGAGATGAAGCTTTGACATACAATTATAATGATGAAATTGAACCTTTTCATTAATTATTTCTGCATTAGATTCATTTCTCATGGTTTACTATCTTATTTATAACCATAGAGCACTCATAAGGTTTAATAAGGAGTTGTCACTACTAGACAATGGTTATAATCCGTTTCTTGACAAGTTTAAATTAGTTGTTACAAGTTTTGGCAATTGTTTGTACCGTATGATTGACAAAATTGTACCATTTAATGACATGAAAAAGAATTGTTCGGACTATACGAAGAATAGTAATGTATATTTCGAAATTCTTGATTTCAAATATGGAAAGGGTATGTTCATATGCAAAACTTAAACATATTATACGATAAAATAATACCACACCATGCAAAGCTTTTGGATTTTCTCTGTCAACCAAAGATCTTAATCATATTGTACGAATTCTTGCACCATATTCTTAGAATTTTTATTTTACTCATTATTCATAGTCTAATGATTATTATACCGTACGATGACACGATATTGTATCATATGAATATATTTGTACTATTATTTAGATTTTTCTTGTTTTTATTAGGAGTATATTCTCAATATAAATTGATTGTATCATACGATATAAATAACCATATTATATAATAAGTTGGAAGCCTTGATTACTTATCCAATTAGATCATTCTATTCTCTTTCTTACCCTTATCATATTGATCATATTATATAATAAGGATATTGTATCATATAATAACTTTAATCTATTTGATAAATCAAATTTTCTTTATTCTCACCTATATGATTAACTTTTAAATAATGAAAATTTATTTTCTAGACTTAGTAAAGTGTCAAATTATTTAATGGAACTATAAGTGTGTATGTAATATATCTTGAGATAGAATTTGAAGAAGATTTGTATAAAATTAAGATTTAAATGTTACATGTAAAGATTGCATAGGTTTTAACATTCTATTATATTCAAAGAAAGTGATAAATACTTATGTAGACTATCACAATATTAAGAGCAATATTCTTTCGGAGGTTGACCACTTATGAAATGCTCATTTTTGACTAAGTCTCCTAGTGAGATATAATGCCAACACAGTTTTAATAATCTTCCCTTTTTAATATTTTTACAGCATTAAATTCAAACAATACATTAATAAATTTTATCATATAATTTTATTATCAAACTCCAACATAGAATTATGAGGTTAATATTTATGTTATATATTATATGTAGCATTGTCTAGAAGTTTCTTATTCATATTTATATATTGCAAATTATATGAGATTTTTGATCTATTTAATTTTTTGTAAATTCAATGACCAAGTTCCATATCAGATACACATTGTGCAAGTATGAAGTGACAATAATGGATATGGCTTGGCAGACTCTATTGAAGTATTAATGTTTCATATTTAATCAAAGGCTTTCGGTTCGTGGTATTCAGTATGTAACTAAAGTGGGGAGTTTTAGTTATTATAATTGCTGATGCTTGAAAGTTCCAACTTGGAAAGAGTACGTAGGGTTATAAGCGATACCATAGGCAATCTTAAACCTATGACCTGTGTATTGTATTGCTCTTGCATATCAAATTTGATAACTTGCAACCAATTAAAATATTGTTTCACATTTTACAATTACCCAAGCAAAACATTTTGCAAGTTGTCAACACTGTCCAAACACCACATATAACAAATTCATTGATGTAGAGATATTGACATAAATTGAATATTACATGAGATTTCCTTTGAAATACACATTTAAGAGGTATTAATCGTGCATAGCTTTGGCAATTGGATGATTTCAATGCTTGAATTTTTCCCCATGAAAGACCAGCTTTTCTGCTTTTCATCGTTTTTGGAAGTTGAGCACCTTGATGGCAAATGCAAACGAGCAAGCAAAAATCACTGGAAAGCTGACAATTACAACTGCCACAACTCCTAGAAAGTCATGTCTAAATCCAAAATAACTTCTAAGAAAATCATCCACAAAAATATCATTATCAAGCCTCTCATGTATATTTCCAAATTGTGAGGCAAGCAATCCATACAATGTCCATGCAACAGGACATGCCCAAGAATACCATCTCCACCAAACTGGCATACTCTGGAAATATAAAACTCATACAATTGATAAGAATAATGTTGATTTTCTAAAGAGAAGTGAATACATGCAAACCAGATACACATATTTTAATAATTTAGTTTATGATAAAAAAAGAAAAACATGAATAATCTTCTTATTTTTGAGATACTCATGGTACACTTCATTTCTTATTTTGTTTTCTTCTGGATAAATAATTTGATAGAAAGTGTTCTCATTCATATACTTTTTAACTGAACATGAACTTGAAAAATTTATATCTACTTGCAATTTGGACTTCAGTTTTGAAATTTGTATATTTGCCCACAAAATTACTTGTTTATGTATTGATTATAACAAACGTGTTATTATTTGATGTGTTATTGACTAATCTCTCTTACATATATTTTTTATGTTCTAATTAACCAACTTAACTGATTATAGTTTATTGAATTGATAGGAATTTTCATTAACTTTCAAAAACCTATTCATGACAGCTAAGCTTTATACTAGAGAAGTGCTTGATTGACCATAGGTGAAAAGTGCATATAGCTCAATTTTATGTTAACAAGGCATATGCATCCCAGGAATGGTTTTCTCATGGTCAATATGATTGTTGTAAACCAAAATTTGGTAGATTGCAAAGAAAGATAGTAATATATATATGATAGTTCTAGATTTCAACTCAATTTAGGATATATGGATCACTGTGTTTGCAATTTTACTGCTGTTGAGCAGTTTGCAAATAATGGAAATCAATTAGTCATGCTGCAAAAGTATCAATTATCAAATTCAAGATTAAGATAATATACAGTGAAATAAAGATAATGCCAATTTTTTGTTTCCACAATGTAGTTGTATGATACACATTGGTTTTATTGATTCACTGAAAAATGTGACATTTTTCATTCAACAATTTCTTTAAACTTGCTATGGAAATAATTTATTCATGAATCTCTTCTACCAAGTGCATGCATTGACATTTGAGCATAGAACTAATTTGTTTGTAGTCTTTAAGTTGAACAAGTGAA
This sequence comes from Vanilla planifolia, assembly GCA_023846275.1. Taxonomy (NCBI): domain Eukaryota; kingdom Viridiplantae; phylum Streptophyta; class Magnoliopsida; order Asparagales; family Orchidaceae; genus Vanilla; species Vanilla planifolia. Next base: position 5,952,793 of record CM043877.1, read on the forward strand.
AACAAAAATAGCTAACACTTGTAAACATAATTTATTGGCATATGTATATATATATGTGTGTGTGTATATATGTATGTATGTGTGAATGTTTATGTGTATATATGTTTTGAATTGTTATAGTATACAAAATGAGAGGTTTGAAATGCACTTAAAACTTACCGGTCGTGGAATGATAAATCCCGAGAAGAGATTCCATATTGCATAGAATGCTGAGGACACTATGGAGGCGATATAGTAATTTGGGGTCAAGCCGACTGCCATCATACCATAGTAGGTGAAGTACAGAAATGTGAAGAACATGAAAAACAAATACCAAAAGAACTTGGTGGCTGTCCATTCAAATCCTATCATTGCATAAACAATAATGCCATAAATGATAGCCTGGACGAAGATGTATGGAATCTCCACTGCTACCTGTATGTCAATTAGGCTGTCATAAGCTAGTAGAAGAGAAATGTTTCTTGATACAATTGATCCCATTATAGAATTGAAGTCTGTCAAAATCTTAAGTACTAATTAAGCAGTGTAAGAGAAGTAACCTGCCCAAATGCATATGGCAAAGCTGAGTACATTCCTGCTGCTCTTTCTCTGTAAAAGACTGTTTTTTCAATTGCAACAACTGGCTGGACGGTGGAAGAATTTGAAACCCCTAGGAAAAGAACGGCGGCATACATGGAGCCCATGGCATTGAATAGATCTTGTTGCTTCTTCCTGAGATATAGAGTTGTCAACTTCATACTTGCATGACATTTTTAACTAATTTCAAAATATAAACATGGCAGAGGGATGAGAGTGTGCTAAGCAACTTTCCACACACCTTTTTGTCCCAAGATCCCAGAACATTGTGCCAAACAACAAAGCTATTATCAATGTGAACATGAACCTCACTGCAGTATACGAAGGGTTCCTCCAATATGAAAGCCTTTGTTTCCAAAGGCAAGCTAAGCACTGTGAAACGAAGGACTGGGAATACTGCGAGGGAAATGTAAGGTCATTTGAACCAGGAGGTGGTATGCTTAGCTCCTTGATCAAATTTTTATTCCTTCTGTATATTACAATGACAGTTGTTAAACGTAAAACTACACATATGTGAATATGCAGAACCAGAGCAAATTACTTACTGGAATAATTCAGAATTCTTGTAGACCTCACTAAAATCTATACCGAGAACGTTTTCTTGCCCTATAGTGGTAACTTCTAGCATCCATGTTGCAGGGTTGTAGCCATCTTTGATCTTACTTACTCCTCCAATTCCCTGATGAGCATACTACTAATTTGAGCAATTGGTTTTGATTTTTTATTCCTTCAATAAAGATAGTCCTTCCTTTGCTCACCTCAAAGTAATTAATTAGATGACATGAATGATGACCCAATGGTCCCACATAGATCTCTTGGCCACCTCTCTTCATTAAGAAGAGCTGCAATCAAATGAGAGGACTTCACTATACCATGCACACATCAAGCGATGCTATGTGAAATTGTTTGAAATACAATTTAGTATCTTACCTCATCAAAAGCTTCAAATATGTCAATGCTAGGTTGATGAATGGTGCAAACAACGGTCCTCCCAGTGTCTACAGTGTTCCTTACAGTTCGCATAACAATGGCGGCAGCCCTCGCATCAAGCCCAGACGTTGGCTCATCCATGAATATTATGGAGGGATTAGCGACGAGCTCCACAGCTATTGTTAATCTCTTGCGTTGCTCCGTTGATAATCCATTTACACCTGGCAGTCCTACTAATGCACTCCTCAATTGTGAAAGTTCCACTAGTTCCATTACCTCCTCTACAAACATCTGCTACCAAAAGTGTTATAAGTTAGCTCACATTCGCTTGCACTAGAAGCCATATAAAATAATGTATCATTTGCTTATTAACCTTTGTTGTTTTACTGTCAGTTTGAGCGGGTAATCGAAGCCACGCTGAATATATTAGAGACTCGTGGACTGTTACGTGTGGAGAGTGGATGTCATTTTGTTCACAGTAGCCTGATACTCTAGCGAATGTTTCGTGCTTCTTTTGATAGCCATTTACCATTATGTTTCCCTCTATATATCCACCTGTCTTCCTTCCTGCTAAAACATCCATCAATGTGGTCTTTCCTGCACCACTAACACCCATCAGGGCTGTTAGCACTCCGGGCCTGAATGAACCGCTTACACCCTTTAAGAGCTCCAAACGTTCTCCTGGGATTCCTTTTGTTTTCATTTCCTGGAAGTAATGGGTTCTCTTAGTTAGTAAGCAAAAGTAGAACTATTTGCAACCTCTGTTGTATAGAAAAAGATCATTTAAGTAGTGGAATTACTTGTGGCATGTCCACTGAATATCTTATATCATCAAATGTGATGGAAAGTGGTGAAAAAGGAAGAACCATTCCTTTCTTTCTTTCATTGGATTCCTCTACTTCATCTGTGATTTTGCCCCCAATTCTTGTTTCATTTCCTGTAGCAAAAATGTTATTCTGTTGGTTGAAACAAAGAGAAGAAGCATAATTTGGTGGTCAGCAACTCTTAAAACGTTATTATTACTTCCGGATTTAGAGTAACTTCCAAAGCTGGCTGCTGATGATGGTTGAACTGGTTCTTTTGCATTGTTTTGTTTCCTCTCCATCAGCATATCTTCTGAAATCGTTGGTTGGGCTTTCCCGAATGCTGCAGATTATAAAAGTTATTCTTTATCATATTTACTTTCTTGTAAGTAGTTCATACATTAGCCTACTTTGCATAATGCATATGTTTTAAGTACCTAAAACATAAGTACAACAAATGATTTACTCACGTTTGAGATAGGTTAGAGCAATAGCGAAGAGAAAGTTGAAAAAAATTACATATCCAATCAATGCGCCAACACCAATCCAGTACCATTTGGCTTCAGTAAATACTCCACGGGACTTTAAGACCATCACTCCCAGAGGCTCTGTTGCATTTGGAAGAATCTATTGACCATCATCAAACATAAGGGATTAGTATGCTCTCTACTATGAGTTATTTTAGCATATTTGTCACTGCATATTAAGTTGATTAATAAATAAAGTGATTTAAGAAGATTAACATTCTAGAAATTGTTGCTTTTATTAATTGAAACATATTGGTTTTGTTCAGTTTTCTAATTGAAGGTTTGATTCATGTAAATTTTGTTTGATATAACAATATTCTTTTGTTTACTCAGTAAATCTTGTTGTTGTAGTTTCAATATGTTGAATGCAACTATCATTGTGTCAAGCATTTTCATTCATTTTTGTGACTAGGCGATAAAATGTTTGTATTTCTTACATGTTTCCAACTTCTTCCAAGAAATTGATTCACCGTGATAGCAGTGTGGGAGTACATTATGGGTGAGATCCAATAACCCCAAATCCACCATTTCTTGATATTATCTATCAAAAAAGAAAAGAAGATTTGTTGATATGTAGTTAAGAAACTACTTGAAAGATAACCATTAGAATGTACCATGTGACAAGATGAAACCACCCAACACTATAATCAACAGCAATGCAAAGGATCCAAATGCGTTGGCTATGACCATATGTCTGCCTAATGCACCAAGGAAACGGAATAATCCTGATGCCATCTGATTGACAAATAGGATCAACAAATAATGTTTGAAGAGCCTGTTAGGAATTTCGCCCAGTTGTTAAGCATACTAAAATAAGGTTATCTAGGGAAGAAAATTGAAAATGCTTCTTACCTTCCAACATAGGGATCAAATCCAATGACATAATAGGGGATAAACACGCAAACACCTGCTTCAATGAATGATATGGGAGTCTTTAATATCCAAGATGGAAGTGCATAGGCCCATGCTGGAAAGAAGAGATAGTTCCTTTGCTTGTAGAACACAGGGAGCTTGACAATGGTCAGGGCTAGGTCTGAAAATCCATTAAACACTGGCATGATTATTGAGTAGAAGAGAGCTCCCATGTAAATGCCCCCTTCAGCAACTGAATCGTGGTGCATGTTTGTCCTTAGGAAGAGTGTCATGGTGAGGAATGACATGATCAGGAGCTGTTGTCATGTTTACATATCAGTGTATATATTGGCATATAAGATTCAAATATCAGACATAAGCTTGTCAATTGTTATGATGGTATTTAGAGACACAGGGATTCACTTCCACCCGAATTCTGATCCTAAAAGTCTACCCTTTATTGGATAATTATCGGATTAGAGTTTAACCCAACCCAACCCTATTGTCAACCTGACCTGAAAATAAACGGATCAAGTCTAGATTGAATCTGACCCATTGACAAGCCTAATTAGACATTTTTAGATGTTTTAGTTACCTGAAATGCTCTAAAAGCATAAACAAAAGAGTTGCGCCTCATGAGCAACCATTCTCTTGAGATGCAAACTTTTAGTAACTCCAGCCTGCTGAGACCATATTTTGAAGTTGCCAAAGCAGCAGGATGGCTTTTGCTTCTATCAAATGGCACTGAAAGCTCACTCCCTAATTTCTCACCAATGTGGAAGGAGTGAAATGCTTCATTAAATTCCCTTACAGTCACAAATCTGTAAGGCAAGTCATGGCGAACCCAGTATTGTTGTTGATCCTTCCTTGATGTGACCTGGAATTCAACAAGAGAGGAGTTATCACATTGCAGATTTTGTTATGATAGGTTGCATCATTGTTTAGAACCTACTTCCTGCAAGAAATCTGCTATTCCTTTTCTTTCTGGGCATTTGAAGCCCATGGTCTCGAAGAACTCGAGGACTTGTTCACGAGGACCTTGGTATACAACTAGACCGTCTGAGAGAAGAATTATGTCATCAAATAGATCAAATGTCTCAGGAGGTGGCTGGAGTAGAGAAATGACTGCAGTTCCATCAAGTATGTGAATATAGTGTTTGAATGAGTTCACAATTTGGAAAGTTGTGGAGCTGTCTAGGCCAGTAGATATCTCATCCATGAATAAAGCTCTAGCTGGTCCAACAATCATTTCACCTGTAACATACAAGCTAGAGATTGGTAAGACAAATCATTTCACCTGTAGTTTTTGTCAAACGGGTTTATTATCCTATCATCTACCTGTTGTGACACGTTTCTTTTGTCCGCCTGAAATTCCTCTTATCATGTTATCTCCCACCATGGTATCAGCACAAACTTCCAAGCCTAAAAGCTGTCAGTCACGGGTGGAACAAAGTAAAGTTCTTTTTCACTGCAAATATTGTTTCAGGAAGTTTGTTGAAAGAAAAATGCTACATAGCTCAACAGATTCATCAAAAAACTTCACTCTACATCGACATATTTAGGCTACTTTTTATTTTGTTTTTTTTTTTTTTTATCTTTTTTGTTCATCTTGTAAACTTTGTAGGACAAAAACGTAAACAACCTGGACAAGGAATGAAGTTATTAGGTAAACATGTTTGGCTTTGTAGCAGGGTATTAGTGAAGATGGAGGAATGATAAGAAGTCTTTTTTGAGAAAAAAAAACTATTTTATATGCAGAAAAAGACTTTTTGGTTTTATTAAGTTGTGTTTTAGTGAGAAAGAAGAGAAATAAAAAAAAAAATCTGTTAAAAAACTCACTAACATAGCCTAAATATGTTTCTTTTTTGCCTGGAAATGAATACTCTGTTATCTAATATATGCCAAGTAAAGCTTTTTTTTTTTTGTTTTTTGGTTTCATAACATTTAACATAGTTGGATGAATGAAATCCCCATAGAGTGCTCGAGTGATTTACCTTCAATATGTAGTCAGTGATTATACTGGCCCTCTGATGCTCCATCGATGTTGCCTGTAAATCTTTACAACTTTAGATTACTGGCACACATAAATACTAAACCAAGGTTCTCTTATATGCTAAGATTCCTTCTAACCTTCATAAATACATCAACATCAGGGTCTGGCTTTATGTGTGCCTCCTTCTCTCTTCTTGCTAGTTCTACTAACATATCTGCATGTGTTTTGACCAATTTGTTAACATCTCAAGTTATTTGCACATGGATTTTTCATGCATCTCATTGTGGAAGTACCATGGAATTCAACATTACTTAAGATAGATTTCTATAATTTTGTAAATAGAACAGCTAAGTCTGTAATCATTGCTTCCTCATAAGAATCTGCTTGCTTAATTATGTAAAGAGTAATTTTGGAACAGAAAGATAGTTAAGAGACATGATTGCAACATTTACGAGAACATGGGGACTTATCTAATATTGCTAAGCTTGAGTAATCTACTTGAGAGATTTATATGTAATTAACCCTAATTTATTTATATGTTCATGAATGTTGAAACTTAGCAAATTAGGCCTACCATAACGGGTACCAACTCCCTGACATCTTGCAGAGAATTCTAAGGTTTCACGAACAGTCATTTCTCCAAGATGGAGATCATGCTGACTAATGTATGCAGCAGTTCTTTGTGGTACAAACTCATTCATTCCATGGCCATTGTAAGTAATTGTTCCTGAAAGCTGTTACCCAACAAAAAGTTAACAAATAATTTTCATTATTTTTGTCAAGTTCATGTTTAGAAAATCAAACAAAAGATTATTATAATCTTCACCTTTAAATGTGCTTCCAACTCTCCAGCCAATGCAAGCAATAGAGTTGTCTTCCCTGAGCCTGGGGGTCCTAATAGCAGAGTCAGCCTGTAATTGATATTACATAACTTAATGATCTTCCCCAGGAATTACCTTTCAAAATTTATGCCTTTACTCAGAAAATGCTGTCATACCTTCGAGGTTTTATTATTCCGCTAACATCGTCGAGTATGGTTATTGGTCTCTTTCTGCTTGGTAATATATGTAGATGGTTGGCAAAACCCTTGTTCAACAAGAGAAAATTTACAAACTTAATAAATGCATCACGAGTAAATAGAACAAAAGGCATTCCTATCGACATATAAAATGTTGATTCTTTATCTTGTATTAATACTTCTTGATACGTGCTTGAAGCATATTTGAATACAGTGCTTGTCAAGCACTATTAACATAATTTGTGCTATCATACGATTGAAAAGGTCAAACAATCATCTATAGACATGAAGGAGCGAAAGGGAAATGAATAATTAAGTTTCTTTCAACATTACTAATGACATTCTTAGTCTATTTAAGATTAAAAATAACAAATTTTTTTATTGTTTGACATATTTAGATGTATAATGTTTTAATATTTTTAAAAATTTTAAAATTTATATTTACATTATAGGTATGATATTGTTGACTTGATATTATGTATTATGATTACTATATATAACAATTGTTTAGAATATAATGTTAACTAAATGTGATAATAGGAAGATTTTATTTTATTTATATTTCTGTTTAATTTATTTTATCATATGCATTTTTTTTGTCTTACCACGTCCATATGTATATGATATCATATCCATTTTTAATATCGTAGCCATGTTGAATAGTTCAGTATTAGTTTTATTGCTCCTTGTTGGTTTAGAGTGTGTTGATTACCTCCAAGACATTGATGACAGAATTGAAAACTGTTGGTAATCCTCTATTGCCCACATATGCTTCAGCTTCTATTGTCAGGTGTTCATACCTCACTTCAATGGTAGGTAGATCAATGCCAACTCTGAAGTAAAACCAAATAAAGAGAACTCAGTGAATCAAATTCTAGATGAACCAAAACCTTGGTGCAATCCATGAGTTGTTGTTGATTAAATTGAAGTTTTGTCAAAAGCAAAGTAACATATAAGAATTCTTACGTGTCGATCCGGTCCCTGAGCTTCAACAAGAACCTCTCATGATCCTCCTGGGCATCTCTAACTAGTCTCCCCAGCAGCTCTCTTCTCTGTTCAGGCCCTAGTTTTTCTATGTAAACTTCCTCTGGTGCTCCTTCTGCCGTGTGAAGAATGCCCACATGCAGCCTGCTATGGGTTGGTAGCTTTTCGAGTGCTGCCCATTTGAGTGCCTCAAGATCATCTTCTTCATCCCTGGATCTGGAGAAAATATCATCTCCTCTCCATATGTTTGAGCTGCTTAGCCTTATGCTACTAGCTGCTCTAATCGATTCCCCATTCTCCATTGGAACTAGGAAAAGTTTTTCAAGTTGCTTAAGTTCTGTTCTCTATTGGTTTTAGCAACTAAGCTCCCTGTTCTCTTGGAGGAATTTAAATAAATTTGTTGGGGCTGGAGAAAACAAAACTGGACAAGAACTTGACCTTTTGAAGGTCCTTAATTGGTTCATTATTTTATCTTACCTGTTCCCTGCCAAAAAAAAAGTAGTTGTTTGAATTCGTTATAAGACCTTTGTTGAGCTTGAAGGTCATTCTTCCTACTTAATAAACAAACAAGAAGACTTTAATTGAAGAAAACATCAGAGATTAGTTATCCAAAGCAACTTATTCTCGAGAAATAACCCTAACATCTAACAACTAATAGTAATACCTTTGCTACAGATGTGTTTGGCATGCCATCTACTTAATATAATCTTTGACAAATAAGTTAATAATAGCAACATTAGGTGCTTCATGCTTTAATCTACACACATTTGTAGTATTTAGACAGATGTAGAAGAAGAGTACAAGATGATAATTGCTTATAAATGGTCTCAAAAGTATTCTTTTCCCGGCTTTCTTATCTTTTACCAAAAGTAAGCATCATTTTAATTAACTGGTTGACCTCTATTTAATGACAAAGGCAAGCAGTACGTGATGAAAGCCATGAGGTAGGCAAGTCTTACAGGCAAGCACAAGAAGGATATTAACATATTATTTCAAAGTCCAAAAGAACAAGTGTTTGATGTAATGCATGACGTATTGTTCTTTTGATTCCATTCTCTATGGATGAACAGTTGATTTTTTTTTTTTTTTTTAGAAGAGAGCAAGTTTTATATATTAATATTTTGTTGATGAAAAATTTGCATTTAGAAAAATTATCAAATTACTTTTTATTTTTAATATATGAAATAAAATGCAACAGAGGTGCCTTTGAAGTTAAGAATTTGGTAGCTGTTGATTATTTATTGTCATGTGACCAAGAGGGTACATTTTGTATTGGTAGAAATTATATAAATGTGACAAGTTGGTTATGATCCATTTAGTTGAAAAAAATGATAAAAGAATAATGTTGAAATTTTTTTGAACTAATTATTGTTAAATGATTTTTGAGTTTTATTTCATTTATTGTTTTTCATCATAATATGTATCTTTTTCCTTGAACAAAATTTCATAAAAATTGAAGATGTTTGATATGTTATTAGTTTAAATCACCAATTTCTTTTTGATGATTTTGGTTGAAAGCATATTTAAATTTGGATAATTGAGATTTTCTTGGATCTTTTAATTAGCTTGTCCAATGTAAAATGCCTTTTTTTTTTGTTGGAATATGAAGTAATATATTTAAAATCTTTATTTGGATGAAAAATAGTCATCCTTGAGTTATTGAAATCTTTAATCAAACATGAAATTTAAAAAATAAAGTTCTAAATCTTATCACTTAGCTTGGTAACAAATTGCTTATCTATAAAGTTTTAAGCAAGAAATACATCAAGCATATTGTCTAAAGTATGTTTTTAAATTTATGCATCATTTACTAGGATAATTTAAAGCTTTATTATCTTTTTCTCATTTTTTTAAAGTATCTATTGTTTTTTCAATATGCAATCATTTCTAGTACAATATACATGTTTCTTTAATGATTATATTCTTGGAGTGTGTTTGATGTGAATATTAAAATACATTGACATAATTATTTATTTAGGATGAACATTATATGTACTTTTTTTTGGTGAAATTGATCTATTTATAGTTCACAACTTCCACTTATTTTTCAAGTTTAGATCATGCATATTGATGATATCTACATTATCCATTTTATGTATTGAATAGCTTATGTTTTTGTTGGTAATATTGGGCAATCAATACTTGAGTGTAATATTTTAGTATTATATTTTATATAAAATATATAAATAAGATATTCATATGTATGAGTCTATAAATATTTGTATTTGATGTAATAAAATTAGTATTTTTGAGAATTTGATACATCATAATAAGGAAAAAAAATTGGTATTGTTTTTAGGATGTTTTGATTTGTAAAGTGGCTTAGAATTTGGATTTAAGTATATGATTAGATAGAATTTAATGTATATAATCTAAAAAAATACTTGTTTAATTGTTTTAAAAACTTTATTTGATTTATTATGGATTTAAAAATTTAAAGAAATAAAATAAGTTAAGAGTTATGTTATGCAATAAGAATTAGTTGTCATTTGCATTGCCTTAACCTCCTCAGGATGATTAGGATAAAAAAATAGAAATACAAAAGGTGTCAAGATTCACACGTTTCAAATATAATTTAAATCTACAAAGTGGAGGATAACATCTCACTTAGAAATTATCGATTTCATGTCAAATTAAAATCAAGTTGAATCAATCTGATTAGCTTTTTAATAGTTTTTGGATTTACCTAAGTTTGTTCATCTTAATCCTATCATTCAAAAACTTCTGATGATTTTATATTGATAACTTCAAATTTCATTGTTTTAAATTTTTTTTGTAATAATGTGTAGTTAAAATGTTATATTTATTATTTTGTTGATAAAAAATATTTATTTTAAAAAAGAATATGTTTTAAATTATTTTATATATGAAATAAAATGAGATAATAAGTTTAATGAAGCAATAGTGGTGAGTTAAAAAATAATTATTAAGAATTTGCCTAATATGGTTAGTCAAATGATTTGATCAATATAGTATGGTGGATTTTGAAATGAAAATTAAGAAGATCATCATTCAAATTGGTTGCATGCCAGTTACTTGTTGAACTTTAAAGACAACTATTTCAGAGACCTTCTCAATAGGATAATTTAAATTTTGAATATTTTTTTGATTTGATCTTTTTCATGGACAAATAATTTATTTTAAATTTATGTATCTCTTTAATGATATTTGATAATGATCATGTTATCAAATATAAATTATGATTTGATCCACAGTTGAGTATCCATTTTTGAAGATTAACATATTGTTTAGCAATTAATTATTTTTCAAAATATAATTAAGTATTTTCTTGTTCATGTTTTAAATATATTTTTTAATTAAAAAAATCAAAATGAACTAAAAACAATTCCATTTAAAAAAAATAAAACTAATATATATATATATCATAATAAAAAACATTTTAAATTTAAATTTCAAATTAACTAATTTATGTTTTAATAAAATATTTTTAATTAAAAACCCCAAAAACAATTCCATTTTCTAAAGAATTCAACTAAAACTTTCACTACGGTTAAAAATAATAAAAAAAAACTAATAATTTAATTATTTCCCACATCAATTATTTTATCCAAATATATATACATATATATATATTTAACAATATTTTTTTTAAAAAAAATTAATATATATTTCTAAATAATTAACTTAATATTAACAGCAATTACAACAAACTCAATCTATATCTTTTTCACTTTAATAGAGGTTTTCCATTTTTGTAAAGTAATCCCACCAAACAACTGAAAATCCCTCTAATATTTTTCATACATGATTCAAACAATACATCAAAGAAGGATCCATTACTAAGAAACACTTTCGTATACCTTTACAAAAGGTTGAGCAATTTGAGATGCTTCTCGTTCTCGGAATCCAGCTTCGGCATCGTGTAGCTGCCGCAGAGATCCTCCACAACGTATTCCTGCACAAAACGCACATCAGATCGACACATGAGCTGCATTCGATACAACAAGAAACAGATCCACGGTATGACGAGTCGAAATCGAGTGAGTGCCTTTGTGAGTTCTCTCTTCGTGAGGATGTGATAATGCCGTTGCCAGATCCTTTGGATGGCCATGGTTGCGATCAAGAAGCCGTAGGCGATGCCGAGGATGGCGAAGACGATGACGAAGACGATGACGAGGGCGAAGCAAGCCTCGATGGACGCCGGAAAGGTTTCTCCGATTGCCCAACCGTAGCAGCAGTTGCGACGTCCGGCCATGTCCGGGTCGTTGCCGAAGAAGGAGCAGTGCAGGATCAGGCCCATAAACCCCAGCAACACGAAAAAGGCCACAACTCCTACAACCATGACAAGGAACCATCATCAAGAGGTTTGCAATTTAGAACAACACAACAGGATTTTAAACCATCATTCTTTTTCTGAAAATTTTCTGAGAAATTTCTTTTCAACCATCATTCTTTTATTTAAATTCAAGCCTTAATGGCCTAAGCTAGCTGATCACCAGCCAATCTAACCTTGATGAAATAATTATTTTGTGATTTCAGTTCTACTAATTTAACTTATGCTGATTTTTAAAAGAAGAATTTGGTACCCTTCATGAACATTCTAAAATAGCATCTACAAAACATAAATGTCACTAAATGAAATCGAATAAAAATTAAAGAGATTAGGCCTATTGTATGCAAGTCTGTATTATCAAAACATTAGGTAGGACTAAATATTATTATAATAATCTCTCTCAAATTAGAACATAGAGATCAATTATATCGAACTAGTAGAGCTTAGAAACTAAGACTTTAAGAAATAAGTTGACCACTTGGAAGTCAAAAAGAGAAAGAGAAAGAAAATTGATTGACCCTAATAGATTGCTAGTCAAATTTAATATACATGATTCACTCCTGAAAGACAGACAAGACTAATTATAATATGAAATAATAACTTGATTATCATGATACATAGGTAATGGATCTAGATATTGGAAACTAAATTCTTCAAATAAATTCTTTTAATCAAAATATTTCATAAATTGTATAAGCCAAGGTTTGATATCCAATGTCAACATTGAAACATGTCAAGAGGGTTTGATTCGTGCTTTTCCAAGTGACTAAATTTCCTTTCAACATAATTTGCAAATATTAGTAGATAACCATAACTTGGAAATATTAGTAGATTTCTAAGAGCCCTAATGATAATTTAGTATACTTATAACTAACAAAGCCCTATTAAACTTGGTTAGGCTCATCTATAAATCTAATTAATAATACTTATGAGAAAAGAGATATCTACTCAAATAACTATAAATTAAATAAATTGTTCACTAATCATGTTAAGCGAGATTTATTTTCTAAGAATTCTTCGTTATATTAGGTTGACTACAATTTGATATTGAGATAAAATGGTTTGAATAAAATTTTCGACCATTTATTATATCGGGCTCGACTCGATTACTAACAAGCTAAATTTTAGCTCAAATCGAGATCAAATTGAACCCTTCCTATATAATGTTTGGATTGAAACACAATTAAATGAAACATCTTCAATTTGATATTGAGATGAAGTTAAATCAACTCAAGATCAAATTTGATAATCATATTTTTTATATTACAATAATAAACCAAGTTAACTTTTATATCTTATAACTACATCTTAAAGATCTACAACATTTTCTAGTCAATTTAAAACAATAATGAGCAAACAAAGTAGAACTCAAAAACAAATTGTATTAAAGTTCAAATAGTCATTTCTTCACAACTTGTGACTCATTTTAGTTTTCTAAACTCTACTCTAACTTGAGTATGTTTTCACATGATATTGATTTTCAAGTATCCCTATAAAATCAAATAGATTACATGAATTTGAGATAGATTAGGGTTTCTTATAAGTTTTGGCTTAAAAATGATTTTCAAGTTTTATAACATAATCTTTTAAGAAAAACTTGAAAATTCTTGTTATGAAATAATCTCTTGTTGTTCACCACTTCCTTGCTCGCTAGAAAAAGGCCATTCATACTTGTTTATGACTATTTGACAACTTTCTTCTCTGTTAAGTTGCAACAAGTATTCATCCATTCTCACTTTCTTCCTCATTGACTTGCTAGGGCAGCCATTTGAGCATTAACCCATAAGCTCCTTGGGTATGAAATATCAAGCACTTAATGCATATTTTTTAGATGATTGTGCACCCTTGCAATCCCCCTTTAGATATATATGGTATTTATTGAGAACTATGTATGCTTTTGCTCCCAATTTTGTTTATTGCTTTGTGTTAATTAATGTGGAGTTATCTTAGAGTTTCATAACGTTTTGATTAAATTGTTAAATGTTTAATGTTTAAAAAATGTCATTGGAAATTTTGAAACTATAGATAATAATATTAATTAGTTGCCTTTTTATTTATAAATATTTTTTGATATGATTGTTTTATTTATAACTTTACATAATTCTCTTCAATTTTCCCCTTTTATTGTATTTTGTTAGGTATTTCTTGATTTGAGAAAACCTATTTATTAATTATGATGTCAGGGGCAATATAATTTCTTTCTCATTATTTGAACAAGTTGGATCAATTGAACAAATACTAAGCAAGTAAAATTGTATGATCCAAGGTTTAGGCACAACAACATTGGTACATGATGAGGGAAAACAATTTGACAAGCAAGATATTAACAAAGTCATCACTAATTCACTTCATATAAAGTAGATAACGTTATCAAGTTGTGTTTGCAATATTTATTGCAACATTTTATAATTTCCCAATTTGTAAACAGTATAGACCAACATCCATGGTTCACATGTCTAAGTATGATTAGGAAATAACATGCAAGTCAAAAATGGGCATTGGCTCAAGTACAAACTACACATATTCGAAAAATGGAAGGTACTTAGAACTTCAAGCATGGAGGTCATTCCCAACATTATTTGTTGGCTAAAATTTCGATCAATTCTCAATCTTCTATGACCTTTTTTGTTCATCACATTAGCTTTTAAAATTTTCTTTATTTTAAACTCGAAGTATCAAAATCCTAACAAATCCTTCTCAACAAAACTTCATTTCTATCTTTTTAAAACTCTTTTTCAAAAGAATCCTTCGCAAATTCTCCTTTTAAATTGCATTTCTAAAGTTGCAAGTTATTCATAAGTGAATCACCTTCCGGTACCAATTAACATCTACACCATTTTGTTTAACCTTATTTTACTTGGGTATCATTAGAGATATCATAATCTACTTTCATTCATTAACCAATTTTATGCATGTCTATTGAGATGCTATGGCCTCTTTTACACACAAATATCTCATGCATATAAGAATGCTACTCTTTCATTCATTAACCAATTACCTGGTATAACTAATTACTTTGACTACTTGAACTGTTAAATTAATTCAATAGAAAAAAAATTTTATCTGCCCTTCTTTATTAATGTGAAGATGAATGTTATTAAAGCCTTGGAGACACAGTTTGGGTTGCAAAAGAAAATCGTTTGTTGCTTTCATATAACATTACTCTTGTCAAAAGTATAATTATGTAGTACATTTCAGCTAATGCTTCTAATGTTTGAAAAGATATTGGCCAAAAGTATAGCAAAACTTCCATTGTCATTAACAAACTATACAGCATGTTAAAGTTTCTGGTCTTTTATCTAAACTATACTACTCTATCTAACATCATCATTGTTAATCTAAGTGATGGAAGCTTTTAAAACATATGAAGTAAATGAAGATTGACGTCCAACAAGCACTAAGAAAAAAAAAATTATAAGAAATATTAATAAAAACTTTTGTTGTGAAGAAAAGACAGAAGTTACCTGAACAATAGTAGAATGGCACTGGATGCTTTGACAAAATGCCATCCCAACCATCAGTAAAAGAGTTCCTAAAGCTCCCATTTCTATCCAAAACATAGGCAAAAGCACCAAGTAGCGCAATGAACTGCAGATTAAAGAAACCATATTTGAGTAAAAAACAGCCATACCAAAAACAAAATGAATATTCAACAATGATCCAAACAAAGCCCCAAATAAGACTTCTTCAATGAGTATCAAATGGGAAAGTTTCGAAAGGTTGAAGCTTTTCAAGATAACAATTTTTATGATTCTAGCATCAGGATAGCATTCACTGAGACCACAAAATGATTCTTTCTCTTTTGTTTTCTTAAATTATTTGCTTTCAAAACACAAACATATGAATTGTAATTAGCAAAGTGCGAAGTATTGCTCCGGTAGAGTTTGTTTGACAAAATCAGACCTCTTGAGTCATCCGACCTATGTCATGCCATCAAGTGGTTTACTTGATGGGGCATTGCAAGACTTAGAGAGGATGTATAGACTTCATTTGGGGATGTTCCACAAGCAAAATAAAATGGTAGATTAGTAAGTTGGAATGTAAAGGTGTAAGCCTAAGGAGGAAGGAGGTTTGAGAGTCAAGAGTCTTAGTCTACTAAACAAGCCTTCCTCATCAAGCTTGTTTGGGGCATGATTGAGTGCAAAAGTAATGTTCTAGAGTTTTAAGAGACAAATACAAAAAAGGCAATTTGGGCTTTAATGATTAAGCAGGGAAGAGTTGTAATTCAGAGAAATGGATAAATATTTGTGAGGACTATTGCATGAGCAAGTTGGGAATTCTTCGATACCAAGTGATGGCACACTGTGAGGAAGCCCAATCTACGGTTATGTTTCAATAGAACAATAGAAGAAAGAGCTAATAGAGAGGCATTTAACAAAAAATATCTGTAATAATAATAGCATGGAACTGATGACTTCTTGGGATGATTCTCAAGATGAAATTAATTAGAATAATGAAGAGGATCGAAAGATCTTGACAACATCTACTTATATGGCTTTATCAAATACCAAAGAAGGGTGTTCAAAGATCTGGTGTAGGAAGAGGACGCAAAGCCAAGGTTTCAAAAAGAATCCAAGTGTTCACTCAGATTGTGTCATTCATGGAAAGCTTCTAACAAATGCTTGAACTACAACATGAACTGAAGGAAAAGAAAACATGTGGCAATTGCATGGTTTATAGGAAGAAACTCAAATATAATACCATTGTGATTGTCCAAAATCCCATTAGATATAGAATGGGATACCTTCACCAATATAGAAGAAAATATTTTTTTTTAATTTAGATGACTTGTACATCAATTTGAGCTCTAATTGACACTACAAGCTTAAGAAAGATCAAAAGATCTACTTCATGATCGTCATTCATAAGCTTTGGACATTAAAGAAAAAAGGAGATGCACAAGGAAGACTTCAAGAGATTGCATGATGGAGTGGATCAAGAATATTGTTTTAGATAGAAAGGTAGCTTCATCTCTGTGTCCAAAATGGTGTTGAACTTGTAGAAAAATCATTATTTGTTTGGATGAACTACAATAGATGTGGACTGGAGTAAAATCAATGTCAATTTTGTGGATTGTCAGTTTTTTAAGCAGCAGTAACAAAAGAAGTCATTCAAGATTAGGCAGGGATCTTTGTTGCAGGCTTTGAACAAAAAGCCTAGAGACAAAAATTTGGGCTATCAAGAAAAGCTAAGAGCCATGAGATCATGGCTACAAGAAAGCACTGTCGGAATATGACTGCAAAATGTCCATCAACTTATTTAAAGACAAAACGAATCAACTTCACTTAACAAAGTCGGTAAAGGGTATTCATGCTTCTAATATCAAGAGAGTAAACTACTGCCGTGCAACAAGTGTACCAAGAAAAGCATGTGACTGTTGATGTTATGACTGAAGAAAATAAAATGCCTCGTGTATACATGGGAAGGGGCATATAATATTTAGTAGGAAACAAATGATAAATGCATCCCATTGAAGAAAGTGAATAGATCTGCATGCACATAGACTCAATAACTGGAGGTATAATAGAAAGAATGAGAAAACATTGGCCTTCTAAAGAGAGTGTATAAGGGATCACCTTCTATTAGACTAACATAGTGCAAAATAATGCTTCACATCAAACAATCAATTTCCAATTGAACAAGTTCATTTTCAATAGAAAATTTCATTCATGATTCAATACTAAGTCTAAACCTTGCCTAAAACCATAAATCTGAAATTACTTTCTTACAGCTTGAACTGCCAAAAATACAAGAAAAATATCCCTGGCCACAAAGATTCGGAATTTCATTTTCTGCCATGAATGGTTGTCCAACAACTCGACTCGAAGATGATATTGTGCCTTGCATGTTGTACAATGAGAGAAAGCAAATCCTTCCTGTAAATGGTAACAAAAACAACATCGTGAGGTACAAAATTTAACTACTAAACAAAAGTTGAAGGTTGATTTCAACTAGCACAGAAGCAGAATAGGACGAGTTCGGAAATATTTTCATTTTTAATGACAATGAGAGATGGTACAGCATTCATATGTGAACACTCCACATTCAAAAAGGAAAAAAGAAGAAAGGTTTAGTACATGGTAGGCACAGTAATTGCCTTTGGCAGCTCAACCAGATGCTGTTGTCCAAAAAAGTACAGACAGAGCAGACAGATTGGATAGAACCATAAGTAGAACTTCAATGAGGTTAAGATCTACTGAAAACCAATCAATTAACACTTATAAAAGTTATTAAGAACATATAATCATTCATTTATTGACCTTTTTTACAAAAAAGAAAAGAAAGAAAAGAACCTCAAAATTCAATACGCCTTAGCTACATGGTTCCAATTTATTGTGGTCCAAAATGCAACATTTGTCATTTCAAGGCACAAGAGACGTGCAAATATTAGAATGCTCACTAAGTGGTACAAAATTGGACCATGCCTTTATGCTTTCTCCAACCAGTGCCATGCAAAAACGGCACCAACCACATGACTTCACTAGGATACAATATTGAATTATCATCTCCTTTGTCGCTGAGAACTTGATCAAGCAGTATGGTCTTACCATGTATCAGCCATCAAGCAAATGGAACAGAATCCATTTTATTTTTCCAAAACTGGTGGCTTTATGGTTTGCAGTTGGTGCATAAGCAAGAAAATGCCGATAAAATTCAGTCTTAGAGAAGAAAATAAAACATATGCCGAAGAAGAAAGCAATAAAGATAATAATAGGAGGTCAAGCACATAAGAGGTATGCTCTTTTGTTCCTAGATTGAGTGCCACATGTCCAACTTCTGAAGGCGGCACCAAAAACCTATCTTTGTGAACACCAAATGTGGTTGTTACAAATATGAGCGTAAGTTGATATGAGCCTATCTCAAGACCAGAATGAAACTGTTTGATTTGAGCTCAATTTGACCCTACTTATGATCAAAGAAGTTGACTTAAGCTTGGCTCCTTAATTAGCTTAATTTGAGCCAAAACATATTCATTTATATTTATAAACATGATTTAATAATTAAAACGTAAGCTCATACCAAGAAGGATAGCTACTTCGAGTTAATTTGTTTTCATATGAGATAGAATCATAGTCAACTCATAACATTTTGGTTTAAGCAAACCCAAATCGTAATCGACTCATCAAATTGATTCAATCACGATATGAACCAAATAAACAATCCAATCTGATTTTTGACAGATCTTCGATATTCGATCAAAGTTAATAGCTCTAGTGCCATGAAATCTTGGAATCTTCACCAAGAGATCATCCATGCAAAGGCAAACCATATTTTCATTTACCATGAGAATGCCGATTTATAGACCTAACAATTATAGCGAAATTACTACAAAAAATTAAAGATAACTGGAATATCTGATTTCAAAATTCTAATAAAACTTTATTTCCAATATACTAAATGACAATAAAAATAAAATAAAAAATAAAACAGAAGGTCAAACAAAATTAAAGAAATACGAATTCAAATTAATTTAAATGTACTTTTAGTAAAATCTATTTTATTTGGAAGCTTTTCAAAGTAGAAACTTCATGTATCACATGAATGGAATTACTTGAAATTCACATAAAAAATTAGACACGCACATAAATGCACAACAAACTCAAACTCAAACCAAGCATCAGTGAAGAAATAAAAAACAATCAAGACAAACTTGCCTTTACAGCACGCCAATGATCAAGGCATGAACGATGGACAAATTGCTGGGTTCCTTTGCACATGCAAGGGGAGATAAGTTCGTCACCTAAGAAAATTTACAGTAAGATTATATACATATTTGGAAAATCTGCAATGGGATAACAACAATTTATATTGTGACATTAAAGCTGAAAAATGCAACAATGTTGCAGTATTTGCAACAAATTACTCTTCCAACTAAAGAGAGTCAAATATTTTGAATTACATTAACTGACAAGAAACATTCAGAAGAAATAATTTAGAAATTATAGACATGCAATAAACAAAACAGTCCCTGTAAACTGCATCACAGAGACCAAAGATCAATGAAGAAACATAACAAATTAAAAAGCACACTATGAAGTGAAGATAGTCCATGAATGCAAAATTGCAACTCTCAGAGTACTTACATAATATTTGTTTTAATTGAGATCCTCTTCAAACATTTAGACAAGTATTTTGCAAGCAATAGACCTTGGAACAATATACTTTGCATTCAAAAACAAAGAACTACACACTATATATGTACAGAGAAGTTAACATCCTTCCCATTTAGACGAGTTATTCAACACATCAAAATCATATATTTTCAGAAATCATCAAGCATTCAAAAACACATTTCATATCCATACAACATTATATTCACTCATCACACCAAGCAACCATCTTTAACAATTCCGAAAATATTTCTTTAGTGCTAACTCAATGTGAAACAACAATTTGCGGCATGCCAATCCTAGCTTGAAAAGATAAAGTGTGAGAAGCAAATCAACTAGTTTATGACTACGAGCCAAGTCAATATTACCCAATTCAATAATTCTAGGCTAGGTCATTTTTGACAAACACAAAATCTAATCGATAGTATGTCAACTCAATCAAGAGAGGAAGAGATAGAGAGAGAGAGAGATAAAAAGAGGAGGAAAGTTATCAAGAAGCTAGGAAGAAAAAGAAAATAAGAAAAAGAAATGAAATGAATAGTGACAACAAGGCCTAAATCCCACTATGTAGAATGACATCAATCTTCTAACATTATAGGATATTATTCATTAAAAACCTTTTTAAATATCCATGCACACTAAGTTCTTTATAATATTCTCTTTCTTTGATCTTCTTGGGTTTACCTTTTTTATAAGAAAATTTTCAACTCCTCATATCTCCCAATAAGGAAATTAAGCGCTATCCACTTATCATGCACAAACCATCTATGCTAACTCTTTTTAAATACATTCTCAATCAATGTATCACAAACAATACACTCATCTGAAATATAACAATCATCCATATTAACATCCTCATCTCTACCATATTCATTTTATTTGTACATTTAGACTTCATATGGAAAGGATTTCTCAACATCCTCATCTCTATCAATATTCTATAACAAATAGTATTGTCAATCTCACAATAGGCTGATAAACATTATTTATAATCATGAATAAAATATTTTAATCATAGAACACACCAAAAATATTCTAATAATTTATCCAAACTACTTAAAATCCTATTGCTAAATTTTCATCATTTCATCATCTTTTAAAGATACAAATCCAACAAAATTAAGTCTTTCTATGATATTTTATGATACTCAATTTTAATTTTTATGTAATTTATATTTTTATCATAATTAAGATTACATTCCATGTTCCCAATCTTTCATCTAATAAGGCAAAATCTCTTGAACCCAAAATTGTTTTACATAAGTCTAATTTAACTTTAGCTCCTTCCCTAGTTTTATCACAAAGTACAATATTATTAGGAAAAAACACAAACATTGTAATAATTCATCTTGGATTTGAATAAAAAGAGTATTTATAGCTAACACAAATAGTTAATGACTTAAATTAGAGCTTAATGAAGTACAACTATAAAAACTTTACTAAATCATTAATGAGTGCATACATGTCATTACTATATAATGTATTTCCTTAATATCTTTCATATATCGATTGTTAACACTTATTTAATAAGAGTTTTTATGGTAGTTTGTTTGGAGCAATATCCAATGTCTTCTCTACATTAAATAAAATTAAGTGAAAATCTCTATTTTTGCCCAAAACATTTACATTAAGTCTCCAAATCAGTATATGACCTCTATGATTAATCCTCCAAACATAAAACCAAATTGTATAAATGAGATATATTGGTCAAACAATATAATCTGCAACCAATCACTCTTATATAGAATTTCAAAATATGACATAATTCCCTTACAATTAGCACAATTATGAGTATCACATTTGTTCTACATATAAGCATAAAAGTACTTTCCTCAAATAATATAGCACCCTTTTCGTTTCAAATGGGCAAAAAATACTCTCTCCTACCCCATAAACTTCCATATATCTATAGAAATAACATTGGATACTTATGTTTCCTCACATGTCATTTTTTCTAATGCTTCATTTCAGTTTATGTAAAAGAAAAAAATTATATTTTCTTTTGAACAATTAAATTCTACTAAATCAATTAAGTTGTCAAAATATTTATTGAAACAAGTTATAAAAACAACTCATCACTCTAAATATAATATGCACATTATCAATTAGTACTTTTTGTTATGATTCTTAATAGATTTTACTACATTTAAATTTTTAGTTTTCTTCTCCCTTGCTTGGCAAGTTTTAGGTATTTTTCACTTTTACTATCTAATTTCGTATGTAAACCTCCAACAATTTCTTTCTTAGTATTCACACTATCATATACATAAAATTCACCATAAGTGGATTGAACAACAGATGTCATCCATTGCACAAACCAAACAGTAACAATCAATGATTCATGATCATCCTTGAACTCAACTATACAACTGTCTCAAATTACCTTTAGTTTCCTCCCCCTTAATCTTATTACTCTCCCTAAAATGAATCTCCATAGAACCCAAAAACTTTGGGAGTAAAATATTGCAAGCAATTTCCAATCTCTTGCAGGCAATTTTCAGTGAGCATCATAGGCGATATAGGTAAGCTACGGAAATGTGGGGTTAGACTGTTGGCTAGTGGAGGCAACGAGGAGTCTTGGTGCGAAGTATCGAACCCTTAGGAAACAGCTTGTGACTCACTTGCACAAAGGCTATGGGTCTAGAATAGAAGGGAAAATATCTAGAAAGATAGTGAAGGTAGAAAACACAATGAGTAGTTTGAAAGTAAAGAAGGTACGAGCTATGGGACTTGCAGCGAGTGCTTTAGCCAACAGTGAATTTGCAAAGGAGAAAGGTTCTCTTGTTTAATAGTTCTATAAATTATCCATTGATTGAAGGAAGATAGTAAATTAATCACTATTCAATGACTTCTGAAGCTATAATGATCAAGAATAGCAAAAGCTCTACAATTACAAAGGCAATGGAGTCTATTAATCAGTTGACAGTGGACAATCTGACAAATGAAATCTCATTCTTAGATAGCAAAATGGTTGATTAGGTGGAAGATGCTAATATGCTAGAGGACAATTCTGACCTGGTGGAAAAACTTGTGAACGAATAGTGAATATATTTTCTATGGCTTAACTAAAATGATTGTAAAGGAAATCCACCCAAAAGCTTTATTCTTGTTGGCTTTGGTAAACTAGATTTAGTAATGTGCCTGCAAGGTGTTTGTTCAAATGTTGAAACCATTGCTGTTTTGCAAAGAGAAAGCCAAACCATGGATAAGGAAATGTAACTCGCAAGAGTTTTAAAGATGCTTTGTTTGGCAGCAAAACCAATATCATGAATTCACAAGTGGTGTGGAATGCTTCCAATGGTTTGGCAAGGCCCATTAATATTGATGTTTCAAAGATTGCAATAAAAGACAAATCTCACATAAAAAATAGAGTTATTATGTTATCACATGAGGCATGATGCCATTACACCCTTCAACTAGCTCAACAGATGGCCCAATGAATGTATTTTCCTTCAAATAAACCATTTAAAATTTGATTGTTTACTTGACTAATTAAAATTTAAATATATTTAAATTTAGAATGCTTATTCAAAGATTAAAATTTGACTTTGGACTTTAAAATTAAATAGTTCTAATATGAGGCTAGATTTGAGTATACATACCTTGGCTATGAGATAAAGTTGCTTTGATGTGATCTCCCTTGATGTCTCAAGGTAAAGAGTAAGTTATATCTTAGTGGACAAGGCTATATATATCTTGAATCTTATGTGATATGAAAATTTCTAAAATTTAAGAACCCAAGGTGGTGACATGGCAAAAGGGATTTGAAATTTAAATTATTCGTTAAAATATGCTAAATAAAGAAAAATTAGATAAGCTTTAATCCCTAACCATCTCTATCCTTATGTCTCCATGAATTTAGGATTGTATAATCGACCAAAGCAAGGAAAGGATTAATGGTAGGTAGACTAAGATGTGAAACCCTACCGCAATTTCTCAAGGCGTCTTAATTATAATGTTCTTATTTAGCCAGTTATTCAAGATCCCATGGGCTGTTTTGCTGAGGCTTAGGTTAGAAAACCTTAGCCGTGAGATTAAAGGGAGCAAATTGATAGCAAAAAGCAGAACTTACCTATAAGCAAAGAAAAAAAAGAGAAAATCACAAGTTTGAAGCAAGAAGAAAACTCCTTGGAATAGTCCACTACACGGTCTAAAGGTCAGACGGACTTTAAGATCATACATTAAATTTAGCTATATACTAGATAAAATTGGGCATTTTGTTAAACATACATATGAAGATATATATATATGTGACAACAATCATGAGATATTAAAGAGAACTAATATTAAAACTGAGATAAGATAATGATAATCCTTGTTAAAAGCATACTTATGATGTTACTTATGCTCCTTATATAAAGATTTAATTTAAATCAATGGATAATAATCATTTGA
Source organism: Vanilla planifolia (assembly GCA_023846275.1). Classification (NCBI taxonomy): domain Eukaryota; kingdom Viridiplantae; phylum Streptophyta; class Magnoliopsida; order Asparagales; family Orchidaceae; genus Vanilla; species Vanilla planifolia. The sequence goes on from CM043877.1 coordinate 5,977,276, forward strand.
TCATAACTGAGGCATGTTGACAAAATTTTATGATTCAATACATGCTTAAGCATGGACCAGATCAATATCATAATTGCTTATAAGATAATATGAAATTAGCTTGGTTAATATCAAGTATTTATCATACCCAAGAATCCTACTCTTTGAAGTAATTATTTTCATGCAATTTTACTATTTTAGGTCGTGATGGAAATGGTATCGTAGATCAATTTTTACTTAAGAAAAATCATGAATATTATAGCTTTATGTTATATTTTAAAGGAGGAGAACCTTAAAACCAAGTTTTTGATAAGATAATACACATTATTTTATACTCATATTGCTAAGAACTCATGTTTATTGAATGATCTAAATATATTCCATGTTTGTGATGTTTAAAACTCATGCTAATGATTGATGATTTAATTTTAGTTTATGAAGAACTCATAATTATTTAAAATATCACCATGATTTTATGTCACAAGTTAGCTTAATTCATAACACTTTATATAGGTTGCGAAAGATTAGTATCATGACAAGATACTTTTACCATTGATAAAACCGAGGATGCTAAGAAAAATATAGATTTTATCTTTATACAAATAGATCCCAAAATTAGTTCATAAACCCTTAAGTTGGAAATTGCATTTGTAGCCAAACTAATAATGATTCCCATGGCCAAATTTTGTGTATTGCCTCAGGTATGCCCATGTAACATGGGTTGGCTTGGTTAAGACCGAGGTATGGTTAAGATTTTAAGGAGACATAGATGGCTTCTATGGTGTTTAGAGCTCTCAGTTTCTAGGTGAGAAGTTTGAGAGGCTCAATTTGAACCTTAGAAGAAGGCTAGGTTAGGTGAAGGTCTCAACTGAACTAACAAGATTGGTTGAGAGTTGGCTATGAATAATTAGGTTAGGTTGAGATTAAATTCGGTTTAGCATAATTAGCATGATCATAATTGTCGTATGTTAGTATAGGTGATAAATAATGTGGTAGATGTTATTCTTAGTCATGCATGATTAGAGTTAAAAGATGCTTGAATTGGATTTAAAGATGATGATCTTGATTATACATGATTAAACTTGGAGGATGATGATTCGACCACTTATAATTTCTAAGGATAAAGAGTTGCATAAACTTAACAATGTGTATGACAATCTAGTCTTTATATGTTTGATGTAAGAGGATTTGATTCTAATAGATTATGAAGTTAAATTCAAGCACAATGTTAAATTAACTCAGTTTTGAGTCATAGCCTTTATAGAAATCTTAGGAGTTAGTGGTTAAGGTAGATGTGGTAATTCAAGGGTAAACATTGGACTTAGGTAAGATCTACTTCTAAATTGAACCCAACAGGGAATTTTTGCAACCAAAATGGACTTGTTGCCTCGGGTTAAGCCTTGGGACTAAGTGATAAGGCTTGGCCAAGGACTTTGGATGTTAGGAGATCTTGGAAAAGGCCTTAAATGGCTTTGGGGCAAGAAGAACTCTCAAGTTTCTGGGAATGATGACTTGGGAGTCTTTAGTTTTGGCCCTAAAACATCGCTAAGATTGACTAAAGGTCCCGAGAGGGCTTAGCAAAAGAATAATGGTTTAGTCAAATAAGATGTAGGAATTAAGAACTTGAGTTAGCTATTAGACCAAGTTAATTTTAGGTTAAGCCTAAAGGTAAGTTGTGATTATTAATACACAAGGTTTGCAATTTGAATATCTAGGTTAAAAATTAAAATTCCTGGGTTTGAAAGTTAAATACCTTAAGATTGAAATTTGAATGCTCTAAGTGCGAAATTCAAAAGCTTAGGAATTGAAATTTAAATATAAGGATTGAAATTTAAATCTGGTTAAGATCACAAGTAGCTTAAAAAATTAGGATTCAATTAATATAATCAAGTAGACTCAAATAAGGCATAGATTAACTTTGATTTAAGCTTAATTGCTTCTTAAGATTTCAATGTTTGGTATGAAAGATAGAATTTAAGGTTAAACAAGCACTTAGTGAGTCTTTAAGCATACTTTGGATAAAGTCTTGGTTTACTGAGGCTCTAGGTTAAACATTGGATAAAAGTTAGTTGAGATAAAGAACTTGGTTTTACGAGTGATGCTAGGCTTAGCCAATGGCTAAATCCTAGACATGGTTTAGATTATTTGAGTAAGATTATGAGTAACCGTGATTAAGCACTTAGGCCATGGATTGGATGTCCTAGGTGATGATCTAAGGGTTGTATATGACTCAGGAGAGTCTTCTAGGAAAAATATAGGGCTCAAATTAGCCTACGAGACATGAGAGTCACTGGTGGAGCTTATGTAAACTTAGGTTTAAAATAAAAAGCTATGACTTGGAATTGTGCCTAAGGTTTAAAGCCAAAGATTTAAACTTGTGTGGAAGCTCATGTGGAAGGTCAAATTGGCAAAAAGATCCAAGTGAGGATCCCAGAGAAGTTGGGACAAAAACAATTCATAGGTATGAAATTTGGAAAGGGTAAGATATCCCAAATAATTGATTAGAGTTTGAAAAGAAATCCTAAAAAGCTTAGATAATTAATTAGGATTGGAAAAGAAACCTTAAAATATCCAAAAAACTGATTAGAGGTTTGAAAAAATTTTATGATCATTCCAAATAATAGATTAAGGTTAAAAGAATACTCTAAATAACCTCAAATAAGTTGTGATAATACTTTCGAATAATGTTGATATGATAAAAAAGATATTCTAAATGATAATAAGAATTAAGATGTAATGGAACCTAAGTTTCGAACCCTCAAACTAGGGAGTGACAGATTAGTTATTAGGACTTCCACCAGATATGGAGGTGACCATTTTGCATGATTAGCATTAACAAGGTTGTGGAGTGTCAAATAACGTGGTAAGAGACTCTAATATGATTGCTTGCCACTTGCTCAATAGAGAGATAACAATTCGCATGATTGATTGAGCCAAGTTATGTGATAAGAGACTCCTGATATGGTTAAGTATCACTAAGACATTTTACCAATTCAAGGATGTGCCAAATTTATGGTGTTACTGAGTGCCATTAGGTCATTCAACCAATTGGGGGATGTATCAGATTTTATGGTGTGGCTAAGCGCTACTAGATTATTGGACATCATAAGAGACAGTGGATGTGCTCGAGCATATGGTGAAGTGACGCATGCTTATTAAGGACTCTTAGAACCTTATAAGGTTGGCCAAATGATTAAATTTCTCTATTTTGAAATGTCAGAACATGTGATAAGACAAAAGTGCTAGACTTTATGCCATGATTTGAACATTGAAGAGAGTGCTAGATCGTTTGGCAGACATTGAACATTGATTATGATAGAGATTTCAAAGGCTCCTAATGGATATTAAATAAATAATGTTTCTTGGAATTATGTCATTAGGGCCAATAATTTAAATAATTCTTATGCAAAAGTTTAGCTTAATAAGTTGAAATAATCTTAGATGATAATCTTATTCATGACATTGATTATACTTTACTTTTATAGATTGATATATTTATTTGTTACTACATGCTTATTTTTATAGGATGACTTAAAGATTTTTTATTGAACTCTAGCTCACTCTCCGTTAATTTTATATGTTGGTTCAAGAAGTTAAGAGCTTGTTTAAGAGCCAGATTTGAGGGCATTTGTGTTAATGCATCTAGCAATCTCAACATTTTAAATCTTCTTAAAATGAAAATTGATATTGAAAACAAAAAAACCTCGACAAACTAATTTTAGAAGATAAAAATGTTCCATCAAATAATCAAAAAGAAAAGGATAAAAAACAAATGAATCTTTGAATGAATTACCTAAAGATGGGTTATCATCCAAAGAAATTAATATTAGGAAATCCTTTAACAAAACATAAACTAGTGCATCCTTAAGAAAAAAGATAATACATTCAACATTCCTATCCAAAATAAAACCAAAAATTGTAGAAAGAACTTTAGAAATTGAATATTGATTATTAGCTACGCAAGATCAACTAAACCAATTCTTTAGGAATGAAGTTTGAGAATTAATTAAAAGACCTAAGATTATCTCAAAGTTGGAACTAAATGGGTCTTTAAGAACAAATCAAATGATAATAACATAATAATTAGGAATAAGGAAAAACTCGTAACTAAAGGTTATTAACAAATTGAAGGTACAAAAGGTACATTAGTATAAAGAGACCTTTACCTTGGTTGCTTGTTTGGAAGCAATTCAACTCCTACTAGCATTTATATGCTTTAAGGGGTTCAAATTATTTCAAATACATATCAAAAGTGCAATCCTAAATGACATAATTAACAAGGAATTTTATGTTAAATAAAATTAACTATTTGAAAATTATCAATATTCAAATGATCTATTTAGACTTAGGGAGGTCTTATATGTTCGAAACAAACTCTTTGAACTTAATATGACTATCTATTTAATAATGAATGTAGGAAAGGAAATATTGATAATACATTTTTTATAATAAAAAATAAAGAAAAATTACTAGTTCAAATTTAACTAGATAATATAATTTTGGTTCAACAAATAACAACTTTTGTAATAAATTTTCTAAGATTATGAATTTGGAGTTCAAAACAAGTATGATGGAAAATTGGCATTCTTTTTAGGAATCAAATCAAACAAGATAATGAAATTTTTTCTCACAAACCAAATATTTAAATGTATTACTTAAAAGATATGAGATTAAAGATCTTAAAACAATTTTAACACCCATGAACCCTTATGCAAAGTTAGATAAAAGATGAAAAGGAAAAATTAATAGATCCTAAATTATATCGGGGATTGCATCTTTATTATATCTAACTGCACGTAGATCAAATATAGTTTTAATATTTATTGATACAATACATTTTAATCTAATCCAAAAAAATCACATTTAAACACTATTAAAAAGATTTTCAAATATCGAATTGGTACAAAATTATTAGAAATTTGGTATCTTAAGAATGAACTTTCTAATGAATCAATATGGTTACATGGATTATACAATTTGTAAAATTGAAAGAAAAAGTATGTCTCGTACATGTGTATCCATAGCCGAAGCGAAATACATAGCTATTAGTGGATATATAGCTCAAAGCTATGGCTTAAGAGACAATTAGAATAGTATAACATAAATTAACAAAATATACTTATTAAATATGTCAACACAAGTATTATATGCCTCACCAAAACCTTTTCAACATTCGAAGTTTAAGCATATTGAAATTAGGCATCACTTAATTAGAGATCATACTAGTAAAGATAAAATTGATATCCAATTTATAGCTAAGAAAAAAAAACTAGCAAATATGTTTACAAATCCCTTAATACGAAAAATTATATTAGATCATTTGATGAATTTTTGTGAAAATATGATTTTGAGCATGAGCCTCTATTCGAAGGCTATTAGGCCATCCAATAGACAATCCAATAGGTTCAAGAAAAAAATACATCAAAAGCTCATCAGACTATCCGATAAACAAAGTGAGCAAAAAATTCCTATGTGAGCATGATTTCGATTTCTTAATATAGCATGTCTTGCATCACCTTGGAAATTGGATTGTTCTTGGAATGGAAATTCACATATGTACACAAGGCATTTAAATTTGGTAAAGGAAGTTCTATTGTTTTATGGAGGAGCATGACAAAACTATACCATGAATCTATTGGACCTCCTTGGAAAGAAATTGGAAAATGAACTTACTTGGAAAAATCCATCAATAAATAAAAGTTTCCACACTTGGCTGTAGTTCTAGATGGTTATGTCTTCAACAATCTAATATTAAAGAAAGTGTTTTAATACAATTTATACATTCCCCACATAAAGACATAGATGTTGTCAATCAAATGCTTATTTATCCAAAAGGAAAACAGGTGAATGATTATTATTCAAAATTATAAAAATTAACAATGCAACCTTGATTAAGACAAACAATGCAAGAATAATTAAGATGATAGGTTAGCTATTGGGTATTGCTTCAAAATATAGAAAATTTTAGTATCGTGGAATGATAAACAATACATTTTGATGAACTGGAGCTGTAAGACAATGCATAGAGCTATTGCTCCTTTATTTTTCAAACTAATTCAGCTAGAAAAGTTATTCAAGAACTTCAATATACCCTTGTATGGTCCTATAAAGCTACATGGTAATAGTCAATCTGCTATCAACATTGTGCACAACTGCATTCAACGCAAAAAGATGTAGCAAGTGAGAACTAGTAGAAATTTTGTCAAAACAAAAGTTAAGAGTGGTACTATCGGCTAGGGGAGTTTAATGAGACAAACATAAGAAATATTGCCAACAACTAAGCTTTAACTGAAACAGGTTATAAATCTTTAACATATTATATACCACTACTGTTAAAACACTAGACATGCCATTCAGATAAAATGCATTTGTAGCGTTTTAACAGAACAACACACCAAAATACTACAAAAACATCAGCAAAATAAGACTACAGAATGACGATAAATCATTTTGAATGTTACCAGATTCAAGACAGATACGACAGCATGCTTGAGAGTCTGACTCGAGGTCATCCTCCTCTCTTATCTCATCCGAATTGTCTTTACATGGGTCATCCCGTTTCTCAAGAAGGGGATCAGAATCCCTAGAATTCTTTACCTCATCCTGTCCAATCTTAAACTCTTCCGTCATCAAAATTTAGTGAAGCACACTCCCAAAACCCTTAAAAGAGCAAATTCGAATGCTTGTGAAACCAGGAATCAATAAAGTGGACTATAGACAGTACAAAATCAACAGCGACGATAAAGAGTTCGGATCACGGTAATACAGGAAAATTTGAAAGAGTAGCCTGAGAGAATGGAAGTACTTCTCTCACTTTCTCTTCGCAAATGAATCCAGACAACCTTCGATCGCTGAAAAATTTGAGCTTGCGGGGCCGGCTGGCTTCATCCGCTTAAACTATTTATCGCACATCTAAAAAAATAATCCAATAATTTTACGTTGACTATTAAAAGCTTTAATTTTCATTTGAAAGAAAGATCTTATTGGTTTAAGTATTGATTTACGTTTTATGCTATATGAAATTTTCTAATGTTTTCATTAAATTATATCTATTTTTAAGTTAATTTTATTTATAAAACATAAATAAATAATTAAAAAATTTGTGATATATATATTTATAAATAAAAAAGTATGCTGAAATATTAGAAATATAAATTATTTTATCATTGTTTAATTAAATAAAATATTATATCAAAGAAAAAAAGTTAAAAATATAACATTACAGCTTTAGATAAAATTATTTTATTTTAAAATGATTGAAATAATGATAAGAATAATACACATATGTTCTTAGAAATATTAGAAGAATAAAATACTTTTATCACAATAATTACATAATATTTTAAAGTAAAGATAAACATGTTTAGAATTTAATCAATCACATTAATGTAAAGTTTAAAAACTTTTGACAAAAGTTGCAATAATTCATTAATTTTATAAAAAATATTAATTTAACAAAACATAAAAACTCTCATTATGGTACATAACTATATTTTGTTATTAAAAAAATATTTAGGAATATCAAAGAACAATATTGAGTTAAAACCAAGTTCTTCTTTTAGTCCATTCTAGATATAACAAAAAACAAAAACAGAGATCAAAATAAGGGTTTTAACACAAGCATTTGATTGTTTACCTATATTTTAATTAAATAATAATCAAATGACTTATTAAAATTTTGAGTTATAATTTTTTTGTATATTTACTAATACAATTTTATGCTATTTTCGTGACTCTAATCCACAAACTTAATGTCTCATGGTAACAATTACAATGTAGCATTATGATTCCTCTACAAGTTTGCTTTGACATGATATTAAATATGTTGATATCGAGAATATCATGAGAGTGATTATGATGATTAATACAACTATTGTATCTCTATATAAATGATTAGTCACATTTTTTGTTAAGCTATAGTGATTAATTGTTGTAACTTAAGCTCCATCAAAGAATTTCTTCAAAACATCATTCGTTTATAAGAGGATGCTCATCAATGCCAAACTTACTTATCCATGAAGAATAAAAAGATGAAATTATGACAATGCTCTTAGAAAGGAAGGCTAGCAAAATAGAATGAAAGAGACCTTCTAATGCTTAATGGCAAGTGAAAATGAAGAAGCAAAAATAAGTAGAAGATATTAGGGATCAAAGACAAATGTAAAGTGAAAGCAAAATTCTGATCCAAATAGTGAAGAAGCTCTTATATCACAAAAGTGATGCCATGATAGGTACATTTTCGAAGAAGGGAATCATGTTAACATAAGGATAGTAGGGGAAGTGTTGGTTGGGTCAATAGAGTAGCCACAAGGAGGAAAGTGAGCATTAGATTAGCAACACAAGTGTTGCACCCATTTTGGTAATCAAGGTCGATTGTGGGATATATGAAGGATCATGGTAGGGAAGCGAGCTATAACTAGTGGGATCAAGAATTAGCTGACAACTCCACGAAGGATAATGTGGGTTGAGTGATAAGACATTTGGGATTGAAGTTCATATGACAACAACACTGGGTGTATTCAACTATACATAAGCAATGTTAAGACATTGCAATACAATTGAATGGCATTGATGTAGCTACAATTGTGGCCCATAGGCATGGTGAGTTTCCACTACCAATGAATAGAATATCAAAAAAAAAAAACTACCAATGAATAAGAGGATCGTGTGTTGTTTGTAGTAGGTCAAGTGGACAAAGAGGAATGCATAAACGATGGTATTCAACAACTTAGATCATATCATTTTAAGAAACATACTAGTATATAGTATTTAATAAAATAGTTGAGTCTTTGAACACATATGATGTCATTATTGTACGGACATGCACAAAGCACTCATTGATTACAATTAAACCTCCTCACATCAATGTGATATGTATCAGACAAAAAAATCTTAAAGAGCAATGAAAAAATATCCACTTATCAAATGTATAGAATTTACAAAACACTTAGAAAAAATAGTAGTATAATTATATCATATATATACAAACCTTTTGATATTTTTGTACGAAGCATTCATGACTAAAGAATTGAAACTAAGAACAAAAAGCAATTATCAATTGTATAATACGTCATATCATACTCATATGATATTATTTAACTGAAATCAATAAGTCATAAGACACTTCGTTCAGAGTGATTAGTTCTCCTTAACTATTACCTTAGTATGATTCTATGTTCATACGTGTACAAATTGTTTTCGAAATTCATAACGACTAGTTCAATCATATCAAGAATATAATTTTAGAAGTTATAACTTCTTTAACTAGGCATATCTTATTGAATTGTATAAATAAAAGTTTAATTAAGTGAGAAAAAGATGATTTTCTAATTTATTGAACATTTTACAAAAGAAAGAAAACCTATTGTTGTGGGTTATGCTTAATAGTAAAGAGTTTTCCATCTTGTTTTCTTCATTTGATTTATTCTTTCAGATTTTGCATCATACTTGCTCATATTAAATGATAATATCCTTTCATAACATCTAAACCTTATGTCATATAATTTATTCAAGTGAATGGTATAGATTATTGTAAGTTTGATTTGTTTAAGTACAATAGTATATTAACTATTTTGTTTTTCTTTTGAAAGGTGTACCCTTATCAATTTTGTTAAAAACAAGGAGTTTTTGTAAAGTTTACCCTTACTAGTTGCAATAAAATGGAGTGATTTTTAATAAAAGCTTTGTCAAGTTGATAAGAGATGAATATAGATATAAGTTTGGTTGAACCACATAAAATCTTATGTGCGCTTTCTTTTTAGTTGTCTTACTTTTCTACTTACTTTTCTTATCTTATTACCACATAATTACTAATGTAGCCACAAATGTTTGAAAGGTAAAGAATATTTCTTAAAACTTGTCATAAGAGTAATTAAGATAAGAAAAGATTTAAGTTTGAAGTTATTTTAGTTATTGACTCTTATCGAGCTTGAAGGTTTCATAATCCCCCCTACTGCTTGAACATTATTCTCTAGCTATTCAACAAGGAACGGAAAAATAATGTAAAAAAGCGTAGACTATTATCGTAATAATCTAGGTAGGCATGATGCTCAATTGTAATGTGTATTTGCTTATTAATAGATGAAATGTAAATATGTCAATTACATTTGACTTAGATTGAAACTTATTGGCTAAATATTATATGATGAAATAGTTGATTGAACTAGATTGGTTATTTATGCTATTATAAAGTTACTTGCATGTTATAATATTGGATTTCATACTATTTATGACAAAGTATGTATGTATTTCATGTTTTTACAAAATGATATAGAAGAGTATGTTGGTAATAAAAAGGGGCAAAACCTTTACATGAAAAATGATTAATCACAAAATGATCACAATATGTATTACCCAAAAATATGAGTAATAAAACAAAAAAAAATCATTAGAATAAAGGCAAAAGCATAAGGGATATTTGGTATATGATTTTGTGTCCTAAAATATGTTTAGATATAGATAGGTATGGATCCCATAAAGATGCACTTGAATATATGAACAATGTGATGGAAAGCCTAAAGGACTAGCATAATATAAATTGGATCGCATGATAAATAAAGGATCATAAGAATAACAAATGATTTTAAGAAACATATGATAGTTGAGTTATTTATAAAAGAAAATAGAAATAATTCAAAAAAAGTAGAAAACATTTAAGCATAACATCGTTATTTATCTTTATTTATTGCATTGCTTATATATCATATTTCTTTATTGAATGTCCAAAATTTATACTATACTAAATGTATCATTATATAAAATTTGCCTAATAAAACTATGACATAAGCTTATTTTTACCTAAAATTTTACATATTATAATGCACATCATAGGACTACAAGGGAATAACAAAAGGAGTTCAAAACTTATCATGGTTAATAGTTTTATAAGAGTTTAATGAAAATGATGTACTAAAAATTAAGATATGTCAAATAATGTAAGGAGTTATTGTGATAATAACAAAGTCAACAAGTGTTTATTTTTATTTTCCATCACAACCAATGATAATAAAATTTCATATTTAGTTTTATTATTTTTTTAATGTAATATTATTTTCAAATGATTGAAATACTTAATATCTTTGCATTTATAAAAGAAAATATTTATGTCCATGACCAAGTGATATTAGAGAATATTTTATTTACCTGAGATATTAATTATGATATTAAATATTTGATAAATTATGTAGTCATGGATATAGCCATGGCAATTTGTTTGGACATTTTAGATTCATAAGTGTTAGATCACACATTGATAGACCTTAGATTAGAATTGAACAAAATTTAGCTTAATTAACAATCAAATTGGATTGTTGTTCATCCCATAATTATCTAATGGGGTCGTCAACCATTTGATGAGTCATTCAGTTGTTCACTTGGCCCTAATCTAATCATTTAGTTGTTCACTTGGCCCTAATCTATCATGTTTCTAAATGAATGGTCCTCATTTGCCAACTATTCTCATTTCAATTGTTTCTATTGTATTTTAGCCTATATATAGTTACGATCATTTATAGATTATTAATGCTATGAGAAATGGATTTGTCTACATTTATGTGTGAACTTCTTAAAAACTTGGTGAAAGAAATACTTTTCCTATTTTTTCTGATTTCGATATAATTTCAAGAAAAGGGCTAATAATACTAAGCAATTAGATGTCATTGTCATTACCAACATCAAAAAACAACAAAAATATCAAGTGTCTTTAATTACTTATCATATTGTATACTTTGTCCTACGTCAAAGAGCATTTGTTGATGACAACAAAATTTTTTAAAAACCAACTCTAAAGATTAACAATTGGCCTTCAATCAATAGGGAACAAGAAGGTTTATAGTGTTTTTGACTATTGAATATTAAAGCTAAAAAGATGAAAATATAATAGATTACTTCATGAAAAAAATGACTTCTCTCAAGATGAATCAAAAACCAAAAAGGTTGATCCACTTGTTCACTTCATACTTTCATATAAGGTGAAACAAACCCTTGCAAATGCAACAAATGTATCATTGACTTGTGTAAAATTGCCCCTAAGTATGAACCATCATAGTTATATTTCATTTTTGTGCAATTCATCATGTGATTTAATTCGAAATATCTCATGAAAACCTCTCAAGGTGTTTGAACTTTTTATCAGACTAAATCCTTCTAAATGTACTTAAAACCACAAGAGAACATGAGCTTCAACCAAGAGAGCACTCTTCAAGCAAGGAAAGGTTTCATTACAACTCTTTCTTTCATGATGTATTGCAGGTTTAAAGTAGAACACAGTAAAATACACCATGGTTTGTAAGCTTCATTGTTCTATATTGTTATAAGCTAAGGTACAATAGAATCTAATAATCTTTAATTCTTTTTTATTCTTAAAACATCTTCCTAATATGAATCTAATAATAAAATTACACTAAACAATAAATACCAACATCATTATTTGTAAATAACAGTTTAAAAACATGAAAAATTTATTAGACTGACTGTTATATTAACAAAACTATATGAAATATGAGAAGCTATACTCAAATTAATAAGCTTGTAGTCCAAAAGATTTACATTTTAATTCATGTTGCAAACAATGAAAATTGTTAACACCCAACAGAATAATCTTCATCTATATTCCACATTTCTTTAACATCTTTGAACAAATACATTAACAATGAGGAAAAGTAGAAAACTTGACCGCATGAAAAGATAGATGACTGTAGTTACCTGACTGTTATATTGTGTGGCATTCATTGCTTGATGAGCACAGGAAGTGATTCACCAAGAAAAGAAAACAAAATGGTCTATCTCAAGCTTTCAAGTAAACAATATGCCTGTTTCAACAAGCTTCAAATTTGCCATTAGAAGTGAAATAAATAAATAAAAAAAAGAAACTTCAACTTCTCTTGCGATTCACTTGCTCTCGATGTCATACAAATCAGTTCTAGAAAGGATTAAGGAAATGTGAGTATAAACTGTGAAAATACGATCTCGACGTAATGAATATGGTTGCAAGTTTTAGAGACAAAAAAAGGAATGCTTTAACGTATGAGAAAAGAGCTTAATGCAAACAACATTGCATAAAAAGAAGCCAGGTCAATGATGTCTAAAGTAGGCTATGAAAGATTTATAACTGGAAAAGAGCAGGCATCCAATTTTGTTCTGTTTAGCCTTCCTATTTCTTTAGTGTGTGATTTACATGTGATAACAAACTCATCAAGGAACCAACCTAGCATTCATGTAAGAGAAAAGTCAAAATGAGGTTTTTGGAACTTAATTTTGAATAGATCTGACTGGGTAAAGATCAAATCTAGGTTTTTCAATACTATATTGATCAAACTGCAAGTTTTGGATAGAAATTGATGTGATCTCAATTTGAGCCATGCTTGAATTAGGGATTAGGGATTAGGGATTAGGGATTAGGAAAATGTGATATGGTCCCATAGTTAGGTAGGATATATGTGCCAATTATGTTGAGAACAATGTTCTCATCTCATCAAGCACTCACATTTGAAGTATATTGTTAGAACAGCTCATGGTGTTTGGCATTTTTGTAGGAACAGGATTCTACAACTTGTAATGTTAGAGGTGAGGGTATATCTGATGATGAAATATTTCATGTGGTAGGCAAAGGTGTATTGGATGCTATAACTCCAATGCATTAATTGAGTTCTTGCAAATTATATCATTAAAAAAAGTAAAGACAAATTGTAGATAGGTCCTAGTTTGATTTTATAAGCAAGCATGACTTGCATTTTTAAAATATCAAAAAAAGCCCATTTAATTTAGTTACCAGATCCTCACATCTGTTTTCATAGCTACATTAACTTTCGCTATAAAGATAGCTGTGCACAATTATGCAAATAATAAGAAACATGTCTACTTTTGAAAAATTAAGAACAAAAAAATGGCTGAATTGCTATATTAATAAAACATAGAACTCTTTAGATATTTTGAAAATGTAAAAGACAATCCACACATAAAACTAAACTAGAAGGGCCTATCTGAAAGTCATTAGTTCAATAGAATAGTCTTTTGAATTTGATTTAGGCTTGCAAAAGAAAAATTGAAGGACAGGCTCTATATTGTATTAAACAAGCTCTAAATGGTGATAGAGCCAAAGCAATCAGGCTGCTTTTACAACTTCTTTCTGTTTTCCCTGAAGTACCTTAGGAATGTGATTCTTTGTGATCTGAACATTTTATTACTAGTATGATAAGAGAAGTGTGCTTTTTGGTTTCACCACCATTTGAATTTAATGGCTTTGGTAATGTACTTCACTAGGCTTTGATGTTGGGGAAGTGTCATGTCTACTTGGACGGGGTAAGAAATTCTAGAGACTTTGATCCCCTTCTTGAGAGGTAAGGCAAACCATCCAATGGCAGCTATATAGTTAATCTCTCATGCCTATTGTTGTATCTGCCTCAAATTAGATAATATCCAAGATGATTTATTCTTTATTCCTTGCATTTAGTCCAAAGAAACATACAGTTAGGTTTCAAATAAATTCCAAGTTAAATAGAAAGCCATGGCAAATAAAAGACCATAACCTTGTCATACCTGTCATAGGTTGAATTGCATTCATGTCAAATTTCTTACCTTTTGCATATGCTCCACGCATGCATTTTCGTAAGATCTCAAACTTAGCTTCTCACCATAAGGTTTCCCAAAATTTGTGATGCATTATATGTTAGAAAACAAATTAGACCATTTGACCATGTCATCCGACAGTCAACATAGTGGTGAAATATGGTTTTATGATGCAGACTTTTTTTATATGAATATTGATTTTAAAGACTAATTAAATTGAATTTTTGCAAATCAAAAGTCTAAGAGTGCTTTAGGGGTTTGAGCAAGAGACTTCTTTTATCTTAAGAAATTCTTATCTAATAGTAAAGAATCTCTTAGTGTTGTGTTTTTTTCCCTAGTTCTGAGGATCTCCATATATTCCTAGTATGCTCCTGATTACTCGTTTCTTGTTTTGTTTTTTTTTTTTTTTTTTTTTTTTTGACATCAAGCCTTTTTTATTCCAAATTTCTCTATTGCTTTCTCATTTCTATTGCTATATCTGTCTAGAATTCAGTAACATTCATAACGATTTAGTCTCTCTTTACAGACTAGTTTTGTTGATTTTTTTTGCCCTTTTAGTTTATTATTCCATTCGATCACTACTAACATATTTGATGCTTGTTATCTGGCATGCGTGACATTTTATCAACAATGGTATATCATATGCTTGAACTTTATGACCTCATTCAATATAAAGTTTAATTGCTACAAAGAAACACAATCATGCATCTCTTGGACAATGTCTTGGAGCAGGAGGCAGCCATGGAATGAAAAGTTTGAATGCAACCCACTAGGGTATCCACTCTCTTCTTATGCCTGAGTTACCAAGTAGCACAAGATTGTAAACCAAGGAACACGAACTCTACTTAGAAAGTGCTCTCAACCTAAGCTTCAATTCATTGTGCGCATTAGCTCCAACAAGACCTAAATTTTCTTGGTTCTACAAACTCTATTTAGAAATACAATGAAACTTGTTTATCTAATACAATTAGATACATATTGACCATCTACATTACTCAACAAGCTAAAAATTCACAACAAAGCTATCTCCTTTACTATGCAATAAAAACTATTATGCATGATTCCAAGGTGCATTTCTATCTTAATCTGAAGTCAAAACAAACCCAATTAATTGAAGTAAATGCATACCAAAAAAAATGAAAGAACTAGGAAGATTTTCATAAAAATCAACTGCAAACATTACAGAACTCACAAAAATATAGAATGGCTCTTGGCCAAAACATTACACTATATTATCTTTTTAGAATATGTATACTATTATAGTTAAAACCTTGGGCAGGTCATTCACACGATAGGCATCAAATGCATTGAGAGAATTCTAATAAAACAATGCACCAAAAGACCAAAAAAGATCAACAAAACAATAGCACAAAGAGAGAAAAAAATAATCTTAAATGTTACCAAATTCAAGGCAAACACTACGACAGGCTTGAAAGTCAAACTCAAGATTCTCATCCTTTATCTCATTCAACCTAACCTTAAATGGGTTGTTCTGCTTCTTAACAAGGAGATTGGAATCCATGAAAATATGAGCCTTAGGGATTTCGATTTAGACATGAAAGGTGTCCCAGGGAGAATTATCTAATTGTGTGAGGAAAACTAATTTACTTCCTAGTTTGATAACACGTGTATGTGATGCACTAAACCAAAAAGAAGACAAAGCAAAATAAAATTCAAAAGACTACTCTGTCCCTTGTGTGGTCTCATATAAGGATATAAAAGAAGACAAAGCAAATGAAAATCTAGAAGACTGCTTTAAATTGAATACAACTACTCCTAAAAGCCATAACAATTGCACTGCTTTTTCATCTTCCTTCTAATTTTCCCATTTTACCAATAGGAATATGATTCTTTGTGATCTGAACTCAATATTTCTGTTAGTAAATTAGGAGTATTTATTGTCCCCTTTGTTGTTTCCTGGTTTCACCACTATTCAAATATATTCTTTCAACAACTTTGGGAGCTTTGCCTTTGCACAAGCACAAAGAAAAAGTATTGTTGTTAACAATGTGATCAAGAGTCAATTTGCTCCTGGTTAAACATTAGATCGAAGTTTTTCAACTTGATCTCAATTCAAGCTAACTTAACTCATTTGTTATTAGGATTTTGGCAAGTGGTTCACAAAAATATTGGTTAATTTGAACTTTAGCTTACTAACTACAATCCTAGTCAAAAGTACATTACGGTAGAATGGGAGGACAGTAATCCTTAAATTCCTACAATGTTGTTTGGTATACAGCAACCAAATAATAGAAACAAACTCACTAGCATGCTTCCCAAACTCTACATGGGTGGTACCCAAATGCATTGATATGAACTTTTCTTTAAAAAACAAAATGGATAGGGTAAATAAAGTTTTATCCCTCACCAATTTCTCATAGCAGGCGCAATACAGATCATAATACCAAGACAAGACATAAACACCTAACAGATTGTTGAGAAAAGGACAACAATGTTAAAGAGTATGGAAATAGCGAATGCATGTCTACGACCATGCACTTTCACAACACACTTGGCAGGAATCGAGCAATCTGAGACAATACAGCACCAACAAAAGGAGGTGCCTTGATAAGAGTTAACAGTTCCATCATTATGCAGCTACATGTGCAGCAGAGCTAACATTGATCCAGTGCAAGAAAATAGAGATATACCGATTATTAGGGAAAAGATTATCACCACAAGAGGAGTAACATGTTAAATGTTGAATTCATAAGAGAACACAAGATAAGTTTGTTGTATTGTTCACCTCTAGTCGTGATGTTTTGTTTAATGATAACAAATCCTAAATATTTCTAATGAATTTATTTAAGTGAATTTTTAAATTTTAGATAACTGATACTTATATTCTTGAAAGAGCTTAAAGAACAAGAAAAACAAAGGTAAAATCACATGAAGATCAGCTTAATTGGAGTGAAAAACCACTAAAAGATATATTTTAATTTTAGGTATTTCAATTTTACTTTGATTAGAATGTTAAGTTTAATTGAAATATTTATTACAAAACACAAATTAAATTAAAATTAACCATCTTAAAAAAATATTTAGATTTTCAATATTTTTCATCTATTTTATTTTGATTTTACCTTAATCATATCTTTGAAAATCTTAATCTATTACAAAAAAATTATAATAAAATAAATTAATTAGTAAAAATTTTAATAAAAAAAAACCTAAGCCATTTGATACAGGGCAATGATGCTTGAACCCATTCGATACACTTCACAAATCACGTAATCAGCTCCCAAACACAGAAAGGTGTGTTAGATCAAATTATTAACTCCTGCATCCGTGATTCAATTATCAAAGTATTTCTGGAAGCACAAGTAAACACTTCTTGAGCAAACTAAGGGGCGGCCAACCCCAAAATCTAGCTCTTTAAAACACAAAATATCTTATAAGGATAAAATGGAAACAAAAATATGGGATTAAACCAAGCCTTATTTTCGCGTGACATGCTTCCAAATTGCGGGAGTAACTATAGTCATCTAATCACGCAATTTCGCAATCAAATGATCTTGATCTCATCTATCTTTTTATAATACCTGATTATACCCTCCGTTCAATCGAGTCATTTCGCAATCGCATGGTCCATGTTTACTCCGCACATAAGATCTAAATCTAGCCATCCAATCACTATTCAGATCTAATGGTCTTAATGAAATTTAATTTCTAAACAACGATAATTGAATCTCATCCGTTCGATCGTGCAGTTTTGGCGACCAAACGGTCTTGAATCTTTCAATCAAGCAGCTCCTGCTCAATGGCTCTTTTGGCCGTTATTTTGAGCCGTTAGAATATTCATTTAAATAAAATTTTTTTAATTAAAAATACAAAAGTCAACAAAACAAAAACAACAATTTTACCTATTTGGTAAGTGCTTTTAACCATTAGAATATGTTTATAAATAAAAGAATTTTTTAATGAAATAGATTGATAAATCTTTATGCATTTAAAGAAATATTTTCAAGCCACTACAATCAAGCCATTAGCAACTTGTGTTCATTATCGCTTGCGTACACAGCGTTCTTCAGTCGTCAAACTTCTAAATTTGACTTTCTTCTTAAATCAATTAAGTTATTAATTTTCTCTATTCCTAATTTATTTAATTAAGATACTTGTGCCTCTTTAATCATTTCATCAAGCATAAGATTTTAGTTATATTGAGTTCAATTTTATGTCGTTAAATATTTTTCTTCTATTGTCATTTTATTTTGTAAGGTCATAGTAACATGTTTATTTTATTTCATTGTTATAAGAGTTTAGTCTACCCGTCATTTAGCGAAAAACTTATATTCATGTTTATTTTTGCTTAGCTTTTACTAAAGATACACATAGGGCATGTTTTTAAGCCAAAATATCTAAAAACCATTGATGTATATTTTAATTCTTGTTGATTTTTCTATTTCAATTTTTATAAAAATTTATTATTAATAAAAAAATTAATATGTTTTAAATTAAATTTAAAATTTACACAAAATCATTTTTAACGATTTGCTCGTCTATTAAAAATATTTTTAAACTGTCTTTAAATATTTTTATAAGAAAATCAAAATTTTAATTCTAACAATTCATCCCTCTTACTGAACAACGCTTTAATTGATATTAGAGTGAGATCTCTTTCTTGTGAGAAAAAATTCTTCAAATAATTCATGGCTCAATTTGATGTTTCAACAAATTTGGGTGAAGGTGCTTCTTTCTATAATCTACTACTATTTTGTAATGATTATTATCTTTATTAGAAACCTAGGATAACTAGTTATTTAAAATCCATTAAAAAAAATATGAGAATTAATACAAGCTCCATTTGATTTTCCTACTAAAAAATATATAAAGTATTTTTATACTTAAAACTTTTTTATGAAATAAATGAAGGTGGAAAACATAAGATACCATTAAATGATAAGGTCATCAATATTTTACATTATGCTTTTAATACTACCGAATTTAATAGAATTATGAATTTAGAAACATCTTATAAAAGTTGGTATAAATTAGAAGTAACATATAAAAGCACCCCTTTAATTAAGAAAAATAAAATAAACATGATGACATATGACTGAGTTATTTTGAATGCTTTCGAATAAATCCATTAAAAGTATATTTATAAGATTCACTATTATTATTAATACACTTGTTAGTTTGTTTGGTAAAGAAGATACTTAGAATTTGACCAAAAGAGTATGATCTATTGACCATCGTCATCAGGACCGCTAAAAACATTTTCATGATGATATTAGATGATTTGATAGATGAGCTCATGACTAATGAGCTAGAAATAAAGAGAAAAAGAAAAATAACTAATTAAGAAGAACAAAAAAAAAAGAAAAGAGCAAACAATAATATTGATGATAGAGACACTTTAGAAGAGGAGTTTCCTAATAAAGATAATCTCTAGATGTTTGTCTAAAATTCTTGATATTACAAGTAGACATAAAAATCAAAGATCCAACAGGAAAACAAAAAAAAAAGAATATTATTTTTCATGAATGTTGTAAACCAGGATATATCAAATCAACATGTCCTATCATGCAACAAAACTTTGAAAAGAAAAAGAATAAGAAAAAAAAAGAAAATATTGAAATAACTTAAAGTGATTCAAAAGAGACCAATACAAGTAAAGATAAAGACAATAATGAAAGGCTCTTTTGTATGATGATCAGAGAAGAAGAGGAAGAAGAGAATGCATTTTCAAGTGAGAAGAAGATAAATTACTCAAAAAAATTAGCCAAACAATTACTTTATGCGTACAAAAAGTTTAAACTTCGATTAAAAAATATAAGAAATTAAAAGAACATTATTAATATTTAGATTATTAAGAACAAATTAAAGAAAAAGTCAACATTTATTTAGAGAATATGAAAAATGTCAATAATGATTTACAAGAAAAAGTTAATAAACATGCATATTTAGTTAAGAAATTCAATGATTTTAAATCTTTGCTCTCTACTTGCTTATTTTTAAAAGCAAAACCAGTTAGTAAAGAAAGTTTTGTTACACATGCTAGAAGATCTCATATGCATAGATATGTTAACAGTTTACATGATTATAATCATAAGCTTACATATCACTATTATATGCAATCTGGTCATACTTCACATGCATGTAGGCTTAAGACTAATATTTATTCCAAATTTTCTACTTTTGCATGAATAGTAAAGAAAAATATTTGCTCATTTGCACATAAATGTGTTGAACCCAAAATGGCTTGGATTCTCAAATTAAATTTAATGTATATATAAATTTCAATGAATAAATTTCAACTAAAAAATTAGTATAAATATAGATGAACAACAAATAAGATTCAAATAAAATAAATAAATAAAAATATAATTGAAAAATATTATTTAAGGTTATCCTAAATAACAAGTAGTAAGTGAAATTATGATTAGTCTTAAAATTGATTTTATCATAATAATTAATCTTTTGTAAAAAATTTTAAATCAACCTTAATACAATATATCTTAAATAATATGTATTGCATAATAACTATAACAAAAAGAATAAAATCAATTTGAAAAAGATTAAGTGAATTGACTCCTAAATCATTAGATAAAATTATAATTAAATTTTTTTAAACAAAAACTAAATAATCAATTGGTGATAATTTAACAAAATCTTAAGGTTATGAATAATTTACAAAATTTAGATTGAATCCTTTTTTAGTGATAACAAAAAGGAAAAGAAAATAGAAATTAAAAAAATTAAAAAATAAAAAACAAACATAAATTAAAAGAGACTATTAATCTAGTTAGATATACATGTAAGGAGAGTTTATCTTTAATTATTTTGTATATTCTTTTTATAAATAATTTATGTTTTTATCAATTTTATTAAAAATTTTATTATTATCAAAATAAGAAAATAATTGTACTATCAATCCCTAATCATAATACTTTATTTGATGATAACATATCATAAATATTTCTAATAAATTTTTTTAAAAGAATTTTTAAATTTTAAATAGCCAATGCTCGTATTCATAGGAGAACTTAAAGAAGAAGATAAACAAAAGTGAAATCACATAAAGATAACCTTAGTTAGAGTAACAAATCACTAAAAGATATATTTTGAATTTAATTTTAAGTATTTCAATTTTACTTTAATAAGAATATTAAGTTTGATTGAATACAAGACACACGTTAAATTAAAATTAATCTTAGAAAAATATTTAAATTTCTAATATTTTTTATCGATCTTAATTTGATTTTACTTTAATTATATTTTTAAAAATCTTAATTAAGTTATTGCAAAAAAATGTTATAATAAAATTAATTAATTAGTAAAAATTTTAATAATAAAAAAACCTAACCTATTCAATATAGGGCAACGATGCCTAAACCAGTTCAATACACTTAACAGGTTGCGTAATCAAATCCCAGACACATAAAAATGTGCATCGGATTGGGTTATTAACTCCTGCATCCATGAATCAATTATTAAAGTATTTCTGGAAGCACAAGTAATCACTTCTTCAATGAACCAGGGGGCAACCAACCCAAAAATCTGGCTGTCCTTTAAACGCACAAAACACTTTATAAGGAGAAAATAGAAGCAGAAATATACCATGTGAGACTAAACCAAAGCCTTGTTTTCACGTGGCATGGTTCCAAATTGCAGGAGTAACCAGAACTGTCCGATCGTGCAATTTTGTAATCAAATGATCCTAATCACATCTGCCTTTTTATAATAACTGATTATATTGTCCATTTGATGGCATCATTTCACGATTGCATGGTCCATGTTTATCCCGCAAGTAAGATCTAAATCCAACTGTCTGATCACCATTTAGATCTAACTGTCCTGATCAAATATAATTTCTAAACAACAATAGTTGAATCTCATTCGTCTGATCGCGCAGTTTTCATGATCAAACGATCCCATATCTTTTCCATCGAGCAGCTCCTGGGAAATGGCTCTTTTAAATGTTATTTTGAGCCGTGATAATATTTTATTTAAATAATAATTTTTTAATTAAAAATATGAAATTTTGTCAAATAGTAATTGTTATTTTGCCTGTTTAGTAAATACTTTTAGCCGTTAAAAGATATCTATAAATAACAAAATTTTTTAAAGAAATTGATTAATGAATTTTATGCAATCTAAAAAAAATTCAAGCCACTACATTCAAGACGTTAACAGCCTATATTTATTATCGCTTCTATACATTACGTTCTTTAGTTGTCAAACTTTTAAATTCGACTTTCTTCAAATCAATTAAGTTGTTAATTTTCTCTATTCCTAATTGACTTAAGATACCTATGTCTCTTTAATCATTTCATCAAGCATAACATTTTGGTTGTATTGAGTTCGATTTTATGTCGTCAAATTCTTTTTTCTTCTATCATTTTATTTTGTTGTAAGGCCGTGGTAACCTGTTACTTTTGTTTCGTTATTGTGTAAGGGTTTAGTCCACCCGTATTTTGGCGAAAGCTTATATTGAGTGCTTGTTTTTGCCTGGTTTTTACTGGGGGTGGACAAGCTTGCTTTTAAGTTGAACCACCTAAAAATCGTTGTACATTTTAATTCTTATTGATTTTTCAATTTCACAATTTTATAAAAATGTATTATTAATAAAAATATTAAAACATTTTAAATTAAATTTAAATTTGTACTAAATCATTTTTAGAGATTTGCTTAAGCCTTTTAATAATACTTTTAAACTATTTCTTTAAATATTTTTATAAGAAACAAAAATTTTTATTTCTAACAATTCACCCTCTTACTAAACCATACTTTAGAGTCCGTCCTATGGACACCTAGTTCAAGTTGACTGCTACAGCAATTGATGCATGACCCAACGTAGACATTGGTCCTTCACACCCTCAAGAGTCTTTGGGCACTTTTGAGACTAAGATCACCTGTCAAACGGAGTTCAACGAATTTGGAAGTCAAAACAAAAGTATAAACAATATTTTAATAGACATTTACAACCAATCGCCTGTCTACCAATTGCTCCATTGTCTAGTCAGCAATTACAAGTAATGTATAGTAGGTAATAACTGCTAATGATCCCCTCTTGTCATCAACATGCAAAGATAAGAAAAAAGTGGCTTCTCTCACTTACAATTTGTCAAATACAAAAAAGCAATTTACATTATTTTTCAATTCTCACTTAAACAAACCAAAGAACTAGAAATTTTAAAATTATCAAGAGTATGGTTAAACATATATAATGTTATATCTAGAGTAATAAAATAGCCATTAAGTAGAAAGGAGATGGTAAGTACTTTCATTAGTGAGAAAAAGATATATAAACAAATAGAGAAGAGTAAGAATGGAGAACGATGAATAATAGGCCAAGAACAAGAAAAACGCAAAAGACCAAATAAAGACCAAATAAGAGGCGAAGTGTCATGACAAGTGAATGATGCAACAAAAGATGAAGGTTCCAATAAAAGAAAAGATACAAGGAAGATAAGTATTCGGTCAATAGAGAGAGGGTAAACGTGAGAGGAAATATCAAGAAAGATTAAGAAGAAAAGATACAAAAAAGCAGAAAAAAAATGAGAAGAAAATAGAAAGAGGTTAAGAGAAAAGAGACAAAAAGAAAGCCAAGGTGAGAACACACGATGATCACGTGTATTTTTAATCATTAGTATGCCTTAGAATTGCAATAGAAAGGTCATGAAATTTTAAAACTATTAATAAAGTAAAAAAAAATTAACCATAACATTGAAAACCTCGTCTTTGTTTGTGCTTGAATAAAGCTTGAATCAATCACACACTTCCTATCCAATGCTCGTATCAATCAAGATTGAAACAAATATCCTTTAAGTCAAACCAACTCGAGATCAAATCCTTAACAACCCAAAATACAATATGCCTAGAGTCACGTGGCCCAATGTAAGCAAATCCGTGTCGAACTTTAATTCACTTCACATGCAAGACAATATCATCATTGTAGTTAATTACAATTAAAAATTTGTCATCTGTCAAACTTACCCATAGGAGATAAGAAGGAAGAGGTAATTGATATTCAAAACTAAACTTTCATTTATAAGTTAAAGGTCTTTTTATTAGTGGAATTTAATGCAATATTGGGGTTGAAATAATTACCTCAATCCCAAGGACAAATTAATTGTTTGCATTAGAAGGCTACCATAAAAAAGTCATAGGATCTGAGGATTTTGTAATGCTTTGGGAAATATGAGAGGTGTAAAGAATTTTTAGTAACTATGTTAGCAAAAAATGCCTAAATTGTATGCAATACCAATAATGAACAAATATCTAGAAGTATTTTTTGATGAATTTCTAGGTTACCACTAGGCACATAAATTGAATTTATAATTAGTATTGAACTTGGAGTTCTTCATGTTTTAAAAGTTCAATTTAGAATTGTTACTCCAAAACTATCAGAGTTAAAAGTTCAATCGTAAGAATTATTGAATAAAAGATTTATCCAAGTCTATCTCTACAAGATCCCTAATGCTTTTTGTAAAAAAAAAAGGATGGGTCTACAAATATGTATAGATTACAAAGAAATAAACAAAGTCACAATAAGGAATAATATTCTCATCTGAGAATCAATAAGTTAGCTAAAATACTAAAAGGCACCATTGTATATAAAAAATTGATCTTCAAAATGGAAAACACTAGCTGAAAATAATCAACAAATATGAACAAAAACTTGTTTTCAAAACGAGACATAGGTGCTGAGTTTTTAATATTATTATTTGGTGTAAATAATGCAATTGCTAAGGTTACATATGCACAAACCTTTCCAAACACACTTAGGTTGGATTGTGATCATATTAAGAGAGACAATGTGTAGACTTCTAAGTTTTGAGAACATAGCCAGCATTTATACAATACACTAAAAAGCCTAAGAGAATACATAGTATATGCTAAATTTTCAAAATGTGAGTTTATATTAAGAAATCTTGCATTTCTAATAAATATAACAAATATATCAATAAATCCACATAAGGTTTTTGCTATTAAAGATTAGTCCATATTAACTATTATAATGGAAGTGCATGGCTTTCTTGTGAGCTATTACTACAAAATGGCAAAAGGATTTCCCAAATTGCAAGTACACTCTCAAAATTAACTAAAAACTCAATCAAGTTGGTTTAATCATCCTCAATTACAAAGGTTACAAACTTCAAACAATGCAACTTTATGAGACTTGAGACATTTATTAATGCAAAATGGAAAACTAATAAAAAAACTTATAAAAAAAGACTTTCTGATATATGATTTGGAATTAATTATCATAATTTTTCCTTTAAAATTTTACGACATTATTTATATGGGTTAAATATGAAATGTTGGCTAATAATCAAAGAGTAAAGTACACTTTTTTATACTCAAGGGTTGGACTTGAGAACGAGAAGATAGTTCAAGTTGATAAAGAATTATGAATTGAAAATAAAATATCACCCAAACAAGGCTGATATTCTAGTAGATTCACTAGCAGAAATTGATCTCAGTCATGCTGAGAATGAAAGCAGAAAAAGTGATGACGTTCAATATGGAACAGCTGCAACAGAATTCAACTAGAAAAAAGAATATGGATTGGCTATCAGATTCTATTTCACCATAGGCTACAACAGAAAAAATACAATCAAACTTCTAAAACACAATTGAAAGGTATTATTTGGAAAGAAAAGGACGGCAGATTGATCTTTATAAAGATAAAAATGGAGTTCTAAGATCCCAGATAAATTTTGTATTCCAAACTTTGTTGACAACCAACAAATGTTGTAGAGTGTGGCCCATTGCCAAAAGTACTATATTCTTCCAGGAGAAAACAAAACATTGATGATATGAAACAAAAAACATGTTCTGAAATGAAAAAAAACAGATGTCATGGAATTTGTTAACAAAAGCCTAACCTATTGCGTGTAAAAGGAGAGCATCAAAAGTCTAGTGTAACATTGCAACCATTAGAAATCCCAACATGAAAATGGAAATACAAGCTGTGGAAGAAAAGAGAATTCTAAGGTGCAAGTAAGAATCGAAGTGTCCTTTTGTAAGGAAACATGAATGAGGTGGCAAATGGAAAGGTTCAAATCAAAGAAAGGAAAGGATTGAATAGAAGAGAGTGACGAAAAAAGGGAAGAGGATTACCTAATCGAGGGAGAGCCAGAAACCTAAGAGAAAAATTTGGGGAAGGAGAATGGATAGAAAAGAGAAAGAAATGAAAAATGAAAAGAGAAAAAAAGAAAAGATAAAAAGGAGGAGAGCGGATGAAACAAGTCAAGAGCCCAAGGTGAGATGTGAATTTTTAATGGTTGGAATGTACTAGAATTGCCATTAAAACTAGGGGTATGAAACTTCAAGATTATTAAAGAGCTAGAGAAAAAATAGAAATGACTTCACATATAAAACAAGAGAACTAATTTTTTAATTTATGTGATAAATTCCAAATTTCTAATTGTTAAAAGGAGAAGTTTATTATATAAAGATATAATATGAATAAGCTATTGTAAGCCATGTTTGATGATAGCATTTGTGACATTGTAAACAAAAGTTTTAAAATATGAATTCTATGTGAAAGGAAAAGATAAGTTACAAAATTTGTTCAATAAGCTTTTAATGCTTTTCAATTTGAAAAAGTGAAAAACTCAAAGCATTTTTCAAACTCAACCATCAAACGTAGTCGTAATAGTAATGCAAGTAAGGATACAAGTGGTAGCTTAAATTGTAGAAAACTTTTAAATATGTCCTTGATTACATTTGTTCTTCAGTATCTATTTAGATAGAGTTAGAGTGACAAATTTGAAATTTGTAACCATTTGTCTCATCTATATAACACATCAAAAATCTTAATTTGAATCACAAATATGAGGGATGCTCAAAATAAAAAATGCATGGATCTATTAGTCTATCAATTAAACGATTGTCAGCTAATTTGGAACCATGAAATTTATGAGAAAGATTAGTAAGTGAAGGAAGACAAACTAGCTTGAACCTTAATGAAGTTGGAATTTAGCTTATTATTCACATTTAACATGTGGATAAAGTGTGAACTGTTACAAATGAGTTAGATATGCATTTCTGCTTAAAACCTAATGTTTATGCATTTACTTTCATCGATGGTGGTGTTATGCTCATGATATTAATTGTGAAGCATCACAAAGTGCAAGCACAACAACAAAAGTACTAACACATCAATGAATTTTTGCCATACCTTTGGTATGGATAAAGTATGTCACTATTAGATAAAGACATAGGACAGAATCTCATGACTTGCCACTTTCACTAAAAATGAATAAGTAGAGGCCAGAGGTGATGTAGCCCTAGTAGAAATAAGTAAAATGGCAAGGAATGGTCAAAGATGATTAGCCTCTACTTAAAAGTAAAAGGATAGAAAATAGCCAAAGCTTATCTATCCTTGTTTGAGAATGTAAAATAAGAGGTTGGACAAAGGTTCACCACTCATTAAAACAAATGAAGAGAATAATCAATTGAACATACTGAAGGTTAAAATGACCCTCTTTTCATTAAAAGTTGCTTTACAGTGGGTCTAAAATTTAAATATGCCACAATGAACTGTCATGTACAAATGGTCAAGTGGAATTGACTAAAAATAATCTTATAATGATGTTAAAGCTAGGTCTCTACTAAAAGAAACAAAAGGAGGCTAATGAGCACCTGATTGTCTTGTCGCATTTCACACAACTACAATATCCCCTAAGAAGATTCCCATCGCACTCACATACAACTAAAAATTCATCTTGTCAATAAAGCTAACATGCAAAGCCTAACTTATGCAACGAAGATGACAATCCTCAACCTAGTAGGGAAGAACAAAATGTTAAGGTTGACACTAGAACTTAATAGCCTTGACGTCTTGATCCTCCTATTGTTGTGAGGGATTATACCTACTCTCCTTGGAACTCATTTCTTCTCCAACATCTTGCAAATACCTCTTTTGCCTCTCTAGTATGGCTTTTCTCTAGTAACAAAGCTTTCTACATAAAAAATTGTCTCAATATCCCCAATATCTTCTATTCTTGACTATAGTACTCTCAATTTTAAGCACCCTAATAAGCTTCAAAAAACACTTTCAACAATAGTCATTCTCTTTGCATGTTCCAAAAACTTCTAATTCTTACGAGAACAACATGCACAACTTGGACTTCAAATAACTAAAAGAGACAAAACTTTGGCTATCAAACAAATGGAAATTCTAAGGAATTTTTTAAATCAATTGAAGGAAATAGCAAGTAATGCATTTTTAAATCAAAAAAATTACAAATCAGATAGTTTCTCATGACATGAAGCTTGAATACACTTAAAGAATGTCTTTTGTAAAATCTTTTTAATTATTCTTAAAATATTAAATTCTATAATAATATTCTACTAAAGATTAAAAATATAAGTTTATATTCACAAAATATCCAAAATATTTAGATTGCAAAACATAAAAATGTCCAAAATTGAACATAACATATGGCACATTATGTCTAATGTACAATATTTAGCTTAAATTAGTAAGTACATTGGTTGAGAGAATGATAAGTTGAGCAAAAATTGATACATTAAGCTTTGCGTACAATACATTATATTAACGTACGATATGTTTAATTCAACTGACTAAATTACGAAAAAGGAATAGACCGTGTGCTAAGTGAATACTCTGAAACCTGAATATTACATACAATATGTTATTATTTAATGTACAATACATTTAATTCTTCGAGTTTAAATAATATAGTTGAGAGCTAACTTAAGAATTATGTATAAAATATTAATTATTAACATACAATACAATTAGTATAAATTATAAATTAAGTATGAAATATTAAGAATTCTTTGAGTTTAAACACTCCTTTAACGTACAATACATTTAGTTCTTTTTTTTAATAACAACTAGTTTAACCAAATTCTAGAATATTCTAAAATAATATTCAGAGAATTGTTAAAGGTATTTGGAGCATTGGAAGACATTTTTAAATTCTATAAAAATGTTCAAATATAGTGTAATGGCTAAAGAATATTTGTACATTATTGAAAAGCAATATTTTTTAAAGATCATTGTTGATCTTGAAAATTTGGTTGAAAAACAAGACTACAACAATTAAGAACATTTTCCGTCATTCACAGCCGTTTTGCAAGCTAGTATTGTATAGAGCTAAATTGTATATCTCTTCTATATTATTTGAACGTCGATTTGGCATCCCTCTTAATCATATTATGGGTTATAAGGCTTTGTATTTGTATGTTTTATTTTGTTCCTTTATCACATTAGGATTTCATCTTTGATTCTTTACTTTGCCTTTTTGCCACTTTGTAGGGTCTTTTGGTTGGATAATTGTAAGGTCTTTTGACCCGATATTGTAATATCTTTGGAACCAGTGTTGTAAAATCTTTTAGCCTAATATGTAGAGTCCTTAAGTCCAGTGCTTTGTGGCATGATTTAGCTCAATGCTTTATAAGGTCCCTTAAGCCTATGTGGGTTTTTTCTTACCCACACTTGCAAAAGGTATTTTAGTGTTTACCTAGACTTTTGGTTGTGAAAGACAAATTCGATTTTGGATCAAACTACTTAAAAATCTCTTATACGTTTATTTTATTATAATGCTTACATAAAAACTTTAAGTTAATAAAAGTTTTAAAGTAAGATTCTAAGAGTAGTTAAGAATCTCAAAAGAATTCTATGTTTTTAATTGTTTATTTTGATATTCAATTCACTTCTCTCTTATGTGAAAATCTAACACTTCTCTTGCAACCTAAAGATCACAAAAGCAATCACTTGATAATCAACTACAAAATAGAGGAAGACCCTTGGTGTGACCATTGTAAAAAACTATGTTACATTAGGAAAACTTGTTGGAAGTTTCATAGCAAACCAGCAAATTTCAAGTCTTCTCAACCTAGTTCTAATAACTATGAGAATCATGCCTCAATTGAAGAGCATCAAATCTCTTCAACACAACAAACTTCTTCAAAGCTCCAAACATTAACCAAAGAACAAATAGAAGTTTTGCACAAAATGATTAAACAAACATAATATTCTGCAAATCAGAACATGATAATTGATATAGAATCATTGACATAAAAGGTAATTTTTAAAATGTCTTAAGTTTTAAAACCAATAAGATAAAATCAAGGATTGTAGACTCAAGAATATTTAATCATATGACTGGTGATACTATAATTCTATAAAATTAGAACCAAAACGTTTATCAAAAGTGACTAAAATTTACTTGATTTCTATTTCAAATTATCTAGTTTTTAATTATGTATTATTGGTTCCTAAATTAAACAACTTGTTATCTATCAACAAACTTAGAAGAAAAATTACATTACTATATTTTCAAAAACTCTTTGTGAATTTCAAGGTTTAGACTTAAGGATGATTAATGCTAAGATGTGTACAAATCTCTATCTTCTCAAGATTGATAACATCTTAAAAGGAGAACCTCTAAAGACAATGTATGAAATAAACTTCTTTTGTTAACTCTAATAATGATAACATAACCATGTTACAGCATTATCGTTAAGGTTGTCTAAACTTGTTATATTTTGAGAAACTTTTTCCTTCATTACTCAAAAATAAAAGTTCTAAATTTTTTCAATATGAGTTTGTTAATTATCCAAACATCTTCAAAATTCTTATCTAAATTGACTTTATAAATTATCTCATCCATTTTCTACGATTCATAATGATGCTTGAGGACCTTCTAGGATCAATAATATCATATTGCCTAAATGGTTCTTACCCTTTATTGATGATCACAATCAAATGGCTTAGATATTTCTGATGAAAAAAAATTTCAAATTCATTTGATGTTCAAAACCTTTAATAAAATAATGCAAACTCAATTTCAAGCCAAAATCCAAATGTTGGAAATCAACGATACAAAAAAAAAATTTTATACCAGTTTTGGAGACTATTTGTTAAGTGAAAGAATAATTCATTAAAGTTCATAAATTAAAACACTACAACAAAATAGTATTATACAAAAGATAAATAAAGATCTTTTAGAATTTGTCAAATCTCTTTCATTCTCCACTTGTGTACCTAAAATGTTTTGGGAGGATACCATTCTTTTTGTTGCACATTTGATTAAAAGAATGCCTCCTTGTGCCCTAAAATTTCAAACATCTTGTCAAATTTATTTTATATTTGATCTCAACATATGTCTCATATCTACTATTATATTAAGAGTATTTAGTTTGTTTTACATTTATTCATGTTAATCCACAATATCAAAACAAACTTGACCTCAAAGCAATAAAATGTATTCTTATAGAGTACTCTCCACATCAATAGAGTTATAAATATTATTCCCCAATTATCAAAAAAGTCTAAAATTCTATGAACATAATTATAAAAATCAACTCTACTATTGCTTTGAAAAAAAGAACAAGAATATGCACAAATCATTATATTTATAATTTTATTTCATATAATAGGCTCCTAATAAGCTTCTATATTTTACTATTAGTCTCAATAATATTCAAATTCCCACCAACATTAATAAAGCCCTCAAAATTCAGTCTTGAAGAAAAATAAAGCATGAGAACTTCTAAAGTTATCGAATGGGAAACATGTTGGCAATAAATAGATGTTCACTATGAAGTGCAAGGTAAAGGGAAGCATGGAAGGATTCAAAACACTAATCACAAAAGACTTCACTCGGTCATATAAAATAGATTATTATGAGACCTTTGCTCCTATTGCTAAACTCAATATAGTCAAAGTTTTATTATTACTAGCAATTAACTTAGAGTAGTCTCTTCATTAGCTAGATGTTAGAAATTTGTTTTTTAAATGGAATACTAAGAGATGAAGTCTATTGAAATCCTTTCAAATCTAGATTCTTTGACCAATGCTAGCAATGTTTGTAAACTAAATAGATCTTTATATAACCTCAAGCAATCTTCTCGAGCATGGTTTAACAGATTTACAAAAGTTAGTAAAACAAAATAGATATGGAATCTAGCAAATCACATATTTTTCAAGCATTCTCATGATGGTAAGATAGCAATCACCATAGTCTATGCTAATTATATTATCTTAAATGGAGATAATGTTGAAGATTTATATATTCTTAAAAAAGTCTTAGCGAAAGAATTTGAAATCCAAGATCTTAATAATCTCAAATATTTTTTTGAGATAAAATTTACAAGGCCAAAGAAAGGGATTATTATATCACAACATAAGTATGTCTTAAATCTCTTATAAGTAATAGAGATTCTAAGATGTATACTTACTGACACCCTATGGATTATACAAACAAACCAAGAAAAGGTTTTCTTATGGAGAAAAGGAGATATCAAAAGCTCTATAGAAAACTCATGCCTTATATAAGACCTAACATCTATTTCTTTGTTAATAAGATGAACTAATTTATGAACGATCTTATAAAAAAACATATGAATGCAATATACCGAATCCTCAAATATCTAAAAATGATACCAAGAAATGGCCCCTTCTTCTAGTGGTAAACAAAAAGGACAACTGAGATTTACATTGATGCTAATTGGGCTAGCTTTATAACAAATCAAAGATCAACCTCAAGATGTTCCAACCTATAGGATAATTTTGTTACTTGACTAAGTAATAAGTAATCTATAATAGCCAAAAATAATGTTGAAGTTGAATTCAAATCTATGACTCATAACATTTATAAAGAAATCTAGCTTAATCGAGTAATTAATGAACTCAATATCTCAAGTGACGGTCCTATGAAACTGAGGTGTGATAACCAAGTTACATTTAATATTTACTAAAAATATTATTCATAATGGCAAAATAATACATGTTGAGAGTAATCATTATTTTATAATGGAGAAGAATGAAAAAAGAATTATCTAATAAATTTATGCTCCAACAAAACTTCAAACTATAGATATTTTAATTAAACTCTACCAAAAACAAACTCTGAATATTTGAGATTTAACATGGGCATGCTTAATATATACAATC
Organism: Vanilla planifolia; assembly: GCA_023846275.1. NCBI lineage: Eukaryota > Viridiplantae > Streptophyta > Magnoliopsida > Asparagales > Orchidaceae > Vanilla > Vanilla planifolia. The sequence continues at coordinate 6,010,706 of CM043877.1, forward strand.
CAATTTGAACAGAAGTACAAAATTCTAAATTTAATTAGTATAATTAATTACAATAATAGTTATAATCTAAACTTGACATTGATATTTATGATTGTTGAGATAATTTTAGGTAAGATATTACTAAAATTATTCTCCCTTATTATGTATCTTTATTTAGGGAGGTTTTTTTCTCAAATTAGAACTAAGAGAAATAATCCACTACTATAGCTATAAATTTTATCATATTCTCAATGATAAATAAGAGAAAAAATATGATTCTTCCCTCTAAATTCAACAATATATTAAATATCTACTAAATGTAATATTGACATTCATGATTATGAAGATAATTTTGAGTAAGATATACTCAAATTATTCTCTTATTATACAATTTTATTTAGAGACATTTTTTCTCATATTATGATTAAAGAAAATAGTCCACTATTGCAGCTATAAATTTCATTATATTATAGATGATGAATAAGAGAAAAAAATATAATTCTCTTTGCTAAATTCAATCATATATAAAGTATCAGTAAACCATCTTATTTATTAGAAAAGATGTTTCTTTCCTTCAATACAAAAAATTGTATCTACAAAAAACACACAACCATGCCAAAACTATCTCCATTCATTCATACCAATCTACTAAACCATTACACCTTTTTTACAACAAGATTTGGGGGCCAATTATTGCTTGCAAATTAAATGATAAACAATGACTTGTTATCGTTATTGATGCCCATACCACAAAAAAATAAAGATTCTAACTCAAGAAAGAATAATTTGAAACAAGTTTTAATGTGCACAAATTCATAAACTAGTTAAAAGTACATTCTATTTTTTTCCATTCACAAAATCAATGCTAATAACAAGGAGTATTTTACACAAAATCTAGTTAACTACATTATTTCTCTCATCAAAGTTGATGTGCATATAAAATTTTACAAAACAGGGTGTCTAAAGCAAAAATATCAACTTCTTGATTTTGTTCAAACAATAATGTTTAGAGCCCATGCTCCTAAACATCCATTGAGGTAAAGTTGTATTAAGTAATGCATACTTGATCTACATATATAAAAAATATAATTAATTAAATATAAATATATATAATTATCAAAAAATTTAAGGTAGACAAAAATACATTATCATAATTGGAATTGACCATGAATGACCATTGTACTATCCAATCATCCCTCTTTCGTTCTCCATCTTTTTCTTTTGAGGCATTAGGAACAACCCAAAGAGCTATTCAATCTCCAAAACACCTACAAATCTAAGAACAACCCAAACCTAACTCGATTGTCAACTACATAGCATATTTTCCTTGTTTTAAAACAAAATCACAAAAAACATTTGAAATGCTATCATGAAGAACTCCATTACCATAATGCCAAAATGGAAACCAAATGGAAGTAATGGAAAGAAAAAAAGTATTCGTAAAGAATGACAAAATAAAACTTATTACAATCCACAGGACAAAAACCCCAATAATTTTGACAAGCGTGCAAGTTTATAAAAGTGATTAAACAATCTCAATAATATCAACAAAAGGTAAAGAAGGGGCATGCTAAAGTAGTGGATAAATAAGGGGCAAGATAAAAGACAAGGCAAATGACTAATAATAAGAAAAAAATTCTTCTACATATTATTTTGCTTAAGCTTCCTATTTGTTTAGTGTGTTACTAACAATCCCATTATATGATGGAGTCAAACTTTATCTTCTTGCAAGGTTAAAGCATAAGTAGACTCCATACATTAATGTTGAACAATATAAGAAATATGTTCCTCTACAACTAGAAAATTTGCAGGACCTAAACTAAAAAAGGTGGTGTTTACACTTTCTATATACTCAAACTATCTTCCAAGAGAAATTTTCCATTGAAGGAATTGGTATCTTATGTTATTATACCAATGAAACTAATATCTTTGCTTGATCTTTCGATTAAAAAAATGTTTCATGATTGAACTAAATAGTTGTTCTTGATGAGAGATTAAAAAAGACCAGATGATACACATTTTATTTTTTCACAACAAGCACAATTTGAGATAACTATGTGAAAAAATGAATGGTGGGAAGAATTACTAATATATGGAAACAAATCGACCAAGTTGGAAGCTTGCAATTGTTAAACAGTTACGGCATCACGCAAATTAGTACTATATAGATATCACTTATAGAAAAAATACCAATATTAAATGATAATAGAATATGCCATAGGCCATGACAAATGACTAGCATAATTTCAAAATCCATTGGAACAAAAATAATAGCAAATTCATTATAAACAAAAGCCATGCAATGAATATCGTAAAATGTACATTTAATGCTAGTTTTAAAAGTTTTATGCTGATTGTCAAGTACCTAAAGCAACTATCCATTTTGTTAAGACTAGACTTTAGACTAGCCAGTAAATTTAGACCATGTTGTTTATACTTATTAAGTCCAAATCACATTCATTATCATTTAGAACATACAAACAATTTTTTGGCAACAAGTACAACTTAACATTACCCTTCATTTTGCACCACATAGGCTTAATAATATAATTACAAAAATATATCACTTGTCCAGCCACTCAATAGGCACAATATCTTCCACGGATGTGTTCAATCATATTTTTCTGCCAAGCAGTTTGGACATGAAACTATATGTTGTACTACATTGCAGCCAATCGTTACTGTTAAAACAAGTAAATCATCTCCCTCAACCTAGAGTTAGAAACAACATTACAAGCTTATTAGTTAATACAGGTCTTCAAGAAAACTTCATTACAAAAACAAGGAATAATGTCACAGCTATTAAAATATGCACTCACAGCAAATAATGCTCCAACTATAAGCCCAAACAAAATATTTGAAGTAGAATGTTCGGCATATAAATGACAGACTAAACAGAAGTACACAAGTATGTGTAGCACTGGTTCGTGACGATTTATGGAACAAGTCTTCCAAAAACGCAGATGCATACAACTTGACAGGCTTTTTAACAACGAAATTGAGTAGAAATGATAAACATGTAGGAAGAACAGCAAGATATGACAATGATCTAGATAAATAAATTAAGAAAGAATAAGTTTGCAAGTCAAGAAACACGGAATTGATGAGGATACACCAAATAAGTGCCATGAGCAAAGGCGCCAGCCAACACTCCAAAGAAGAGTCGATCCCTCAATACTGGTTTATGCCTCAAGCCAATGCGAACTATTAATTCCAAAAACGAATTACATTTTAAGATGAGCCAAAACAAATTTACAACAAAACAAACAAATTAAAAATACGAGATAAAATAGTAATAAACGTAATCAATTCAGAAGCCGTGGGCGTCAAATACGTACTTAGAGGAAGTATAGGGGCGTAGATTAGGGGAACCAATAGCGCAAACGGTGGTCCTCTTCTTCTTCTGTTCTCCACAGCCTCTCTAAGAAAAAGATGAAATATGTATTTCAAAGCAATCGTTTACATGGATGGAGAATATGTAACAAACTAGAGAGGAGGAAGAGGAAAAAACAAACATACGCATGAGAGAAATCAGATGAAGGCGCCATGGAACCCTTCAAAGGAGGAACAGGGGAAAGAAGCCAAGTTTTACACGGACGCAGGTGCCCGTTTGGATTAACAAGCTCCATCGACTAAATTTCCTTCAAAAAATAAATAAAGTAATGACCATTTGAGCAAGAACAACTATGAAGCATTAAGAAATGAAGACTAATGTTTTACAGTAGAATAATGTGTTTAGCTGGTGATAAATGAATTTTAATTAATCTAACATTAAGAGAGAAATATTTCAAATTTTATTTATTTGTAATAACATGATTCATATAAATATTTTCATCATATGAGTTTTGATAATGTGAATATAAGATTGTATTTTGAAAAACAAAATAATATTTTTTGTGATATATTTCATAATGTATATTATATTTTAGATTTTCAAAATAATTATATTGTAAATAGCAATAAATAAGACAAATTTAACAACACTTATTTCATATCAATTGAATTTTATTTAAGATTATAATAGATTTTTAAAGTTAATGATTATTAAGAAAATAGTAAATAATTAATTTCTTATTAATTTTGATTTTAAATGAAAGCCCTTTCTCATTGAGTTGGTAGCCCATGTTAACTTCTTTGGTCTTTTGAGGATGTATATGGAAATGTGAGTGCAATGTGAGATATATAGATTGGAATGATGTATTTTTGTATCATATTATTTTGATTATTGGTGATATATATCATATAATATATATTATTCTATAATATTGTGTTATAACTATATTTGAAAAAAATAACAAATTAAATAAGAAATGTATTTATTTTATTTCTAAAAAATATAAATAATTTGATATTTTTTATATTATTATAATTAAATGGATTAAATAATGAGTTCAAGATGTGTTTTTATTGTCACTCCCCACTTGGGCCTAATAAGGTATGATAGAATAGTATTAGAATAATTTATATCTTAACGAAAAAAATTTAGATAATATGATATCAAAATAAGTTTGATACTTGAAAATGAATTAGTGAAATGTAATATTCTAGATATTAAAATGAAAGGTTTAAGATTGAAGCATGGTTTTTAGTAAAAGCAAAAATTGTTAATGTTGTACCCTTTGTTATTATACAACTCATTGGATATAATAAAATTATTATATTTTTATTATTGATATTTTTTTGAAATATTTTTAGATCATACATCTCAAAGATACATAAGTTATTAATGTAAAAAGCTTGATCGATTGATTCAAGAAATTTAACAAAGATGTTTGGGTGTTAATTATAGCATTTGTTAGGAGAAACATAAACTCAAGTAACACTTAAAGAATATAATTATTAAGCAATTTTCTTATTTTGATAATAAAATACTATAATATATAATAATTTATTTAAGATACTTAGGTTTCTATAAGATATGAGTAAAATTGTTAAAATATTTTTTTTAACATTAATTATTTCACTCTTAAAAATTTTAGTTTAAGACATTTCTTCATTTAAATTATTTATGTACATATTATATGCCTTAAAATATTACATTCATAGTGAGTTAAATAATATTTTAAAGTAAATAATTAAATTTGAAAAAAGATGAAATAAAGTGAGATTTGTATTGACTGAACTAATCATACATGTAAGATAAATTTATTTTATAATACAATAAATGAATATTTGAATCAAATAGAGCATTGCTCAAGGGCAATTAATATAGATGTTTACAATTTTCATACAAGTATGGTTCCCTTATCATACAAGTGCATTGATAGCTTGTCAAAGAGTTGTGTTGAGTTTTTAAGTGTTTTTCATAATTCATACAATACGATGTTATATTTTATACTTGTACAATAAATTTATTAAGAGGATTGGATAAGCAATTGATCGAATGATGAGAGTAATTAGAATTTATTGTGTTTGTCATATGAGTATAATCTTATTATTATATTAGTACATCACCTGTTATACTTTAAGATGTGAGGAGCTAATGATTTTTGTACACTATGATGATATTTATTGTGATTGTGCAGTTCATTTATCTATTTTGTGAGAGTTGAAGACTCAAGTATAGTTTAGTAGATTTTTATCATACCTATATGTTACCACCATCATATTAATATGATTCTATTTCATTAAATACCCTGATATGAGACTTTCATATATTGAGCAAAACTACATCATAATCGTACGACTCACTTATCATGCACATACAATACTTTATAATTAATATATGTGACTTTATTATAGCACTTATTTTATTGTATAATTTTACCCTATATCTCTGATCTGTTGTGGTATAATAATGTTAGTAATTGAGTTCATTTGATATGAAACTTAAATTGCTTTTCCTGTACTCTCATTTGAATTTCATCATAAAAAGAGAAAGAAAAGTGTTATGTTATAACATTTGAACATATTACTCTCTTAGCCTTCTTTTAAATCATTTTGTTGAGCTAAATAGAAATTTATCTCTATAATATTTGAACAAAGTTTTGGTTTATCTCTCAACATTATAATCACATTATAAGATTTTTATATTTAAACTTTTATATTATATTTTTTGTGTCATTATTGATGCTTTATCTTTTGATTTTACTTATTTTGTTGACTTTTTTGTAAGATTTTTTGATCTAATGATTTGTAAGATCTTTTTTGACCCAGTGTATTATAGGATCATTTGGCCCATGTTCATAAGCTTGTTTAAGCTAATATGGGTTTTGTTTACCTCTTTTATGAAAAAAAATGTTTATTTTTTTTCCGAATTGTTTAGCTTAGGGTGTACATTATTCCAATTTTGGAGTTAATTATCTAAAAATATCTTTTGTAATTATTTTTATACAAAGTGTTTTTAAAGTTAACCAAAAGTTTTTTAATTAAGATTTTAAAAATATTAAAAATCTTAAAACACTTCTATTAGTTTTATTTTATGTTTTTGAAAATTAATATATTCACAATACACTTATCTCTTATATTGGCATCTTGTAATCCTTTTTATAATGTGTTTTAAAATTTTTTAATTAGATAATTCAAAATCTATAGATAAACTATTAATATTTATTATCTTAAATGCTTTGCATATGTTATAGATATTGATACATTGTTTTAAGCATTTAATCCATAAAAAATTAATTTATTACATAATTTTGTAATGAAAAATTTATAAAATAAGTTCTCCTAAACTTTAATCTAGGCATTTCGGTTGATCGTTCCAGCAATTAATTTTCTTCATCTTGTGGTTCTGATGAAGACAGCTCGCCGTTGATCGAATGAGTTCTTAAAAGAGTGGAAAGCGGTTAGGCGTTGACGCAATTCCTCCATAATTTCTGCCGGAGGTGACGTAATCCATCGCCGCGATTCATGGAGACTAAGCCGGCGCCTCAGCAAAGGAGGTGGATGGTACCGTTGCTGGCATCGATCCTCCTATGCTCCCTCCTCATCTCGGCCGCTCTCTTCTCGTCGTCGCCTTCCTTCTCCCGCCGGACACTTGTCTTTCTTTCTCTGTCCCAGAACCGCGATCTCGACAACGGTGATGACTCCCTCTTCGTCGAGCCGAAGCTCCGACTTCCAGCCAACTCGGCGACGCCGTCGAACGCCGTGCCACGCCTCGCTTACCTCGTCTCCGGCTCTGCCGGTGACGGAGGAAGCTTGAGGCGGACGCTCAGGGTGCTGTACCACCCAGCAAACAGCTACGTCCTCCACCTCGACCTCGAGGCATCGCCTGCGGAGCGAATGGAGCTCTTTGCCGCCATTCGGGACGATCCCACTTATTCTCGGTTCCGTAACGTAAGAGTTGTTTCGCGAGCGAATCTGGTGACTTACAGGGGGCCGACGATGGTTGCTAACACACTCCACGCTGCTGCGATTCTGCTCAAGGAGGCGGGAGACTGGGATTGGTTCATCAATCTCAGCGCTTCCGATTACCCGCTTGTTACTCAGGATGGTGAGAGCTCTCTTATATACAGGTTTTCGTTCTTTTCGTCTTTTTAAGTTTAACAGCTTCCTATTCTTGTCGTGGCTTCCTTTTCAAGAGATACCGATCTGAAAATTTCCCTATTTATATTTGGCTTTAAAGAAGGATCTCTCCAATTGGCATTTTCGCCCTACTTGTTGTACATTTAAAGGTTTTGTTCACTTCTTCATTATCTTATGAGAATTAAGGATCGCCTAAATCCCATATAAGCTTCAATTGGCAAGAAAGCCCGTGTAGGATTCTGCTTTTAGCAGGTTAGATGCTATCCAAACATCTGTGAGGCATTGATCTATTCATTAAGGAAGAAATTGGCTTTTCACATTTGATATTCTATGATCTCCATTTGCGGCATCCATTATTGGAACTTATATGTGTCCTCTTCAGCTATATTTCAATTAGCAATTTGACAAATTTCCATCTGCAAATTTAGCTGATTATTTTGCTTTGCTTACTTCTCACTTGTTAGTTCTTATCTCTTCTTCTATCCAAAAAAAAATTGAACTCGAAAACCACAGGTTCACATGTAATATCTCACCTTCTTTGAGTGCCCTCTTCAATTTCCTTCTTCTAATCGTTTGAGATATACCTCTGGATTTCACTTGGCTTTCTTCCTGTAGTACAACAGAAACGATGCAGGATTTAAGCTTATTTGCTTGAACAACAGGCCCAACGGGGAAGTTTGATATGTTTTTTTGGTGGATATCATGGTGGTTTTTGGTTGATGAGTTGAATGCCAAAACTGCTGGATGTTTCTTGGGATTGGTTCTAGAAGAAGGAATTCTTGTTTTATAATCAATGAATCTATGGTACTAGTTCAGTTTAAACCAAAAACTACATTAAATTGAGTCAGGTGATCAACATGTGCATAGTCCTTGTACGTAAAAGATGAAACCATATATTTAGAAGTTTTGCTACATTACTAAGAAAAAGGTTTTAGGTTAATTCATCATTTAATTCAATGAATCTAGATGCACACAATTTGAAGTATTTTTGTAAACAATAGTAAATAACTTAAGGACAATACTTGAGTAGAGATAAAACCCATTATGAGAAATAACTATCAAAATAATTTAGGCATGAAATGTTGTTTATTATGCAACATAATGATATTTACATACATATATTTGGGATTCATATTGCAACAAATGACATCCCAGATCTCCAAACTTACTAGAATTTTGAATTAGATGCAGAGGAAGACAACCTAGCCATATCTCTAGCCTCCATGCTAATAGATCAATTCCTTGTGAAATTTACTCCAAGCCAAGCAAAGTAAAAGAAAAGGAATGAAATGAAATTCATTATTCAACAATCAGTGTTTCAAATACAATCATAAGACTCTTCAAATAGAATTTTAAAATCCTAAAGAAGACTCAAAGACATTGCCTAAGCATCCAAGAAATGCACTGAACAAATAAATCAATTTAGTTTATTGAAACAACTAGAAATGGCTTACAATCGATGACTTATCTTACTTTCTTGGGTCATAAAGTTCATTTTTACTTCATAATGATATGTTCCATTAGCATATTACATGTTCCCCAATAAGATAAGGTATGTTGTGGTTTTACATAAGACTCTAAATTTTTTATTAAAAATTTATTTTTGCAAAATGTAGTGTAAGGTAGATGGACCCATATTGTGACATTGTGGTTTATATAATTAAGGTAAGTTATAATAATGCAATTTACATTAACCAAAAGTATGTCAAGAAGGTTGTATGGTATGTTGTATGCTAAAATAAACCTGTCACTAACTTATCTAAGATTGCTTTCTAAGCTCATCAACCCATTCATTTGTAGTGCACAAGCACCCAAATCCTGTGTATTAATCCCATAGGCCCAAGTTGATTCAATTAAGTTTTAATGATAATAGTTTAATTAGGTGAAACCTAATGATCATCTAAGTACATATACATGACCATTAAATAGGTGGACACTTGGATGATTCATGAAGATAGAACTACATGAAGATGATGAAGGATCAAGTAAGCAATATATTTGAAGTGAAACTTCAAGTTCAAGAATAAAACAAGGTCAATTTGGGGTAATGGAAAGTCTTAGTTAATTGTGCAATTGACATAGCATGTTAGCTCAAAGTGCATGACATAATTTCAAATACTTTTGTATAACTTTTCAAAGTTAAGTAAATAACTTAGTATATCTTTAAAAATTGCATTGCATCAAAGTTTTTCATGGCTTTATATTATCACAAACTTGAAGATGTAATTGGTAAAGCCTTATAAAAATTAAAAATTTAAATTCGAAAAGGTTCTCCATTGGATGGACCTATTAGTTCGTCCAATTAGTTATTTGCTTGGAGTCTAATGGACATCAAACCCTTTGTCAAGAAAGATTGGATAGTTTAGAATAAGTCCAACTTTAGTTAGTTTGTCAAATGAATATATCGAATCATTCGATAGCCATTTGATAGTTGGTTTGATGGTAATCGGATCATCTAAGAAATTAATTTGATAAAAAAATTAGTCATCAAAATTAAGTTTCTATCAAATAATCATCAAACCGTTCAATAATGATCAGTGTGATGGTGTCTTCGATAAGAGATTAAACCATTTGATAGGGGTTAATGATGTTGTATTAATTAATCCACAAGAGGGAGGTGGATTGTGTGTTTTAGAAAGCTCTTAATTAATATTTGAAAAACCTTATTGTGTGAGATAATCAATAAAAACAATTGCTTAAAGTAAATAACATAAATAATTTTTAGATGGTTTGATCTAATTTTAGATCTATATCCACCTCTTGTCTAATGACTAAATCTATAAGAATAAAATCACTTCCTTTGCCAAAAGATCGATAGAGGTAAACCTCTACAAAAAGAAATCCACGAATGACCCTATAAAGTACTCAAAAAGAGCCTTAACCATTAGGGCTCACATGTGCAATGTAAGAATTGGCTAATGACAAATAATACAATACTTGCACAATTAGTTCGTACAATAATCCTATAACTTTCTGTTATATTTTGAATGACGCTACTAAAGAACAAATTTAAGAATATATTACCAAGTGAGAGTGCAATTGAATGAAGGAGAAAGTAAAATGAAACAACTTTGATGTAGCTCACTATCCTCGATTGAAACCTTCAAGTAGGTGCAACATAGTTTTGAGCTCGATTAGCCTTTTTGTAAGATATAAAAATTTGCATTAGCGCCTTCTCAAGTGTTTTCATATTTTTATGCTTCCTAGCATATTAACATATTATTTTAAGCAATCCTTAATAGCTAAATCCATATTTTTAGTGAGTTTAACAAGTTATTATACATTTCAATTTCCATTCATACTTGTACGATTAGGAGATCATTTTATAGAATATACACAATTGTATTGATCGTCTAGGTTGATTGCTTTTTGACTTGTCTTATTAGCCTACTATATAAAAAGGATTGTAGAAGTACAATGAAACACGCCATCTTATCTGACAGTTTAAAACAAGATCTCTATTTCACTTTCAAGTTATATGAACTTATATAAGTATGATAAACGAAATTATATTGTATAAAGTTTTTCTTCTACATTATTTTTTTATATTCATATGAGTCATATAAGTATGATAAACAATCATATTTGTACAACTATTTCTTGCTCCTCCTGTTCCCCAATTATATATTAGATCGTACTACTATGATAAGCAATATCGAATGGTGCAATGATTTCCAATTCAATTATTTAGTTCAAGTAGTGAAGAGACTCTGTGTGAAAATTGATTGTGCACATATGATAATCAAAATCGTATTGCACAAAGTGTTTATTCCAATAGAATATTCAAATAAAGAGTATACTCTGGTTGTAAGATGTTAAGACTTAGGAAACTCTTAAGTAGAATAGAATCATACTGATACAATGAAGTCATTGTATGAATATAAATGCCTAACAATATCTATTAACTTTGGATTATTGAGTTCAATCCCATGTCCAAATAGCTATATGAGCTAATCGTACAAGTGCGATAGATATATTGCATTGGACGATTAACACGCAATTTAGGTATAGCTTTTTGAATTGATTTGATTTCAATATGAACTTGATTGTGTCATGTCCTACAATGTTTCTTTTACAACTTAATTCATAACTTTATATTATTTTCGAACTAGATGCATGTTGACTATTAAAGCATAGAATCCTTAATGATGCATAAATATAATTAATAAACTCCATGCACTAATCAAGATGTATGTGGATATAAAGAATAATGTGTAAATATACACGTTCTAAGTGCCACAAGAATTTTAGCATAGCTTTTAACATTTCAACCAATACCATTACAATACGATATGGCTTTTATAATCAGGAAATCATATTATACGATATGCAAAATTGTATTAATCATTCAAGATGATTGTTTTTTCGACCTACCTTATTAGCCTATATAAAAAGAATTATACGTGTGATGAAACATATCATCTCGTACAATGTAGCTCAGAATAGAGTTATATGAATTTCATATAAGTATGATAAATAATATTATATTGTATGAAAACTGTTTGTTACACTGGTTTTATAAACTCATGATCCATACAAATACGATAAACAATCGTATTTGTACGAAGATTTTTGGCTATTCTTGTTCCTTGATTCTATATGGATTGTATAAATACAAAAGGCAATATCGTATTACATGATGATTTCGAATTCAATTATTTAGCTAAGTTAATTTTAACTTTTTGTGTGAAATTGGATTGTACATATATGATAATTAATATCATATTATATGAAGTTGTTATTTTGACAGAACTTTCAAATGTTAAAGTATGCCTGTATTAGTCGTCAGCTGCCATTGAGTTGTAAGATGCTAAAACTTAAGCAACTCTTAGGTAGAAAAGAATCGTACTGATATGATGAATTTGATCCCATGTCCGAATAGATATTTGAGCTAGTCGTACAAGTACAACAAATACATCGCATTATATGATTCACATGTAGTTTAGGTATAGCTCTCTGAATTGATTTGATTTCAATATCAACTCGATTTTATCATATCCTACAATATTTCTATTGCAATTTACTTTATGATTTGATTTTACTTTCAAACTAGATGCATACTCACTATTAAAGAATATAACCCTTAATGATGCATGAGCATGATTATTCAACTCCATGGATTAGTCATGATTTGTATGGGTATAAAGAATAACATATAAATATGTATGTCTTAAGTGCCACAAGAATTTTAGTGTAGATTTTAAAATCTCTATCAATAATATAATAAATGATTGGCTTTAGATGGACAACCACTCCACTTAAAGCCATGTTGATTTAGCTTTACAATGTGAAAGTTGAGCCATTACTCTCCTTGAGCGATGCCACTAAGTTGTTGACATGCTTTGCATGAGCATTACTATTTTCTTTAATCTATATCTGCACGTCAAAACTCATAACACATATGAGTTCACAAGTATATAGTTTTGTTATCATCAAACATTTATGGTACAAGATCAACAAATAAAATTGATTTAAAAATTAGTCTTTGTTGAAAGATCATTGGACTGTCTAATAGACCATCCAGATTATCAGATCAAATTGTCTTGGAACACTTAATATTTCAATTGGACTGTCTAAACTAGTTTGACTGAACATTTTCTGGAAAATATTTGAGTTTTACTTGTTCCCAATGAATCATCTAATGTTGAGGGAGATTAAGAAATGGTTCAGGTCATGGAGAGCTAGCAGGAGATTTTGAGTCTTTAAGAATGCTCAAACCACTTCCATTTGTTACACTAGTTACACAAATTTTGCAAACTTACACAACAATTTTGAAAGAAGGGTCATTGTTTGCAAATTCTTATGAAAGGTCTTGATATTTGATATTTTTCTCTTTAGTAGCTTCAGTCTAGTAAAATTTATGTTATGCGTTTCATTCTTTCACAAGTCAACTATAGTTCAATCTAGGAATCAATGTATTTATTAATCTGTTTTTTTGGAGTGTTGTGAGTTTTTGTTTATCCTTGTAGCTGAGTGGGCCTATTGTTGAGAAGACGAAACACTCGCTTTAGACTTGGCATGACGAGTAGGTGCCAACTCTAGGCCTAGTATAGAAAAGTGTTTGCTTAAAGCCTGATGTGGAGAGGAAGGAGTTGAGCTTTAGCCTCAAGAAGCTATTGTAATTTGGTTTCTCTATTAGCATTTGCAAAGGAGGGAAAAAAAGAGTAAGCAATTATTGGCTTAATTGTGGATGTAAGATCAAAAGGTAAAAGTTAAACCACCTAAAAATTTTAAGTATGTTTTTTCTTCTTTCTTTACTTTCTATAGTTTTTTTTTATTGTATTTTCACTTATACCATACAATGATTTGGATTGTGTTTTGCACTTAAAATTCTCTTTGTTAAAAATTTGTTCGCCCAATTCCCTATCTCTTGGATGTGCTAAGGCCAAACACTATGAAATGACATTAATAAATAAAACATTAGCATAATAGTTGAAAAGATACTCTTTCACTTAGCTCCCAATCTTCAAAAGATCATACCTCAACTAAGTTAGAATAGTAGTAAATCATTTTAATCTACTTATGTTTTAGTTGCATTGATTATGACTTTATCGTATCAAAAATTTATTATCACTTGTACCATGTCAAAAATTGTGAACAATATGGTTGACAACAAATCTTAGTATTATTTTCTTCTTTTTTGACTTGGATTGCAATAAACAATTTGAGACCTCTCCATGAATGGGTTATCTTTTTCTACCTATATCTATAGTGATATGTTGAGTCTCTTATTTTTTGAAATTGCTTAATTTTATAATTATTCTAGATATTATGCCTTAAAGAAGACTTGAATCTCACTCATTGGTATGAGTTTTGAGTCTCTTCTGTCTACCATTTCACCATTAATGCATTTTGAAAGGAGAAATACCCTTGAAGTTGTCTTGAACATAATTCCTTGTGGAGGAAAGTCTAGAATAGGATTCTTTGTGGGGGAAAGCATTTGTCACCGCAATTATAAATATTTGTGAAATAACAACTAAATTGTCGTTTAGCACAACTACATCTGCATCACTATAACTATAGTAAATTCTTCATTATTGATGAACTTCAATTTATCTCATTCATAATGTAGTGAAGTACAAATCTGGGTATTTTTGTATTGGCAACACTAGTAATTCTTTAGGTAGAGCTAGTTTGTCGATCAAAAGTACTAATAACCTTGCCTAGCAAACTTGGCTTGTTTTGGTAAAACAACCATAACACAAGATGTGACCAAAAAATGTTCACCATAGTTGTAGATCAAAAGCTCATTTTGATACCATCTTAAGATGCATCATATAAACTTAGTGTGCTCTCCCAACATCAGAAACTTTGTATTTCTACTTGAACTATGTCAACAAAATTGTATGTTATATTATATGTTGATATGACCACACTACTAACTTATCCTGGGGTGTTATCTTACACCATCAAACCACTTATATCTAATGCCTGAACACCAAATTATATGAAATGACATTAATAGATAAAAAAAATTCTATAATGGTTGATATTTTAAAGGGGGTATATCTTTTAAGCTTCAACAAGTTCAAATCTTACTGAGTCAACAATATTTTATCTTTGATTAGGTTATGATTGGCTTCCACTGATTAGTTACAGAGGATGGTAATGTGCAAAGAGCGATGAAGTTGAGTTGGTGCTATTCACTTTTCAAGTCTAAGGACCACACAAATGTAGGGAGGTGTGCGTAAGTGCGGATGGACTTGTGTGGAAGTGTGTAGAGGATTGCATAAAGGTGCATGAATGGTTGGCATTATTGGGTGCAAATGGGCATACTCACATGGCATGTGCGAATAAGAGAGCTAAGCCAATGCATTCGTTGCACAGATGCAAGAAAGGTTTAGACAAGACATGGTAGAGTGTAGTATTGAGCAAGTGATGAGCTGCAATGCATTTAACAAAATTTGTAGTGTTGATCTCATAACCTATAATTTGATGATAAAAAAATCATATACTTATGAACTAATATGTGTTGTGAGTTTGATTGGCAGGTATAAATTAAAGAAACACATTATAATACTCATGTAAGCATGGTTAAGGATTTTGGTGTCATTGCTCGAGAGTAGTGACAACTTTCACATCATGGAGCCAAATCAAGATGGAACAACTATCCATTTAAAGCTAATCATTTTCTACATTACTATTAGAATACTACAACCCATACTAAAATTCTTATAGTGTTTAAGACATGCATATCTATTTGTTATGTTGCATACCCATATACATATTAAAAGTAAAATTGATTTATAAATTAAGTATATTATAATAGAAGCATTATAAGACATGAAAGAATTAAGCTTAAATCCAAATCAAACCTATTGAAGTATTTGTATATAAATTGCATTATATTCGTATAATACAATGTTACTGTCATACTTATATAACGAGTTCATATAATCATTTGGACATGATATTAGACTTGGTGAGGCTAATATTATTTATTAGGTATTTTGTATTTGTGTGATGACTTCATCGTACCAGTACGATCTTGTTTTATTTGAACCTACTTAAGTTTTAACATCTTCATACAATTTGATTAATTAAATGGGACATATAATCGTAAAATATGATATTGTTTATCATGTTGTATGATAAATTTGTACACAAAAAGTCTAAACTAACTTAGATTAATAATTGAATTGGACATCTTTGTGCAAATATGATAATTTATCATACTTATGCAATACATGAATATAGAAAACTGATGAAACGGGAAAGCTTTGTATAGTATAATATAATTTATCATACTTTTATGAAATTTATATAATCTAAGAGAGATCAACTGAGAGTTAGCTCTGAATTACGTCGTACAAGATGATGTACTTAATCGAACTTGTACAACCCCTTTTAAAACAGCATGAGGCAAGTCAGATAGGCAATTGACTTTGGTGATTAGCATTTCTGTGGGGTTGTTTGGTATGATCTCTTGAATGTACAACTACGAACAAAACCCAAAAGACATAATAGCTTGTTAATCTCATTAGAATCATAGATTTAGCCATTGGGGATTTTCCAAATAATGTGTTAACTCTTTTGGAATTATATATAGCATGAAATACATTTGGAAAAATAAAGCTAATACAAATTTTCACATCTTACAAAAGGCCTGACCAAGTTTCAACTGAGATTAAAATTGCGTTTCATCTACTTGAAGCTTTCAACTAGAGATAATGAATTACATCAAAGTTGTTTCATTCTATTTTCTCCTTTTCATTACATTCTCACTTGGAAATATATTCTCAAATTTGTTCTTTAGCTATACCACACGAAATATGAGTGAAAGTTATAGGATCATTGTATGAATTCATGGTGTAAGTACTGTACTATTTGTTTTTAGTAATTCTTGTGTTAATCAATGTGAGTCTTGCTAGTTGTGGCTCTTTTGAGCATTTTATTGGTTCATTTGTGGATCCCCTTTTATAAAGGTTTATCTCTACCAATTTTCTAGCAAAAGGAAGTGATTTTATTAGTTCAAGCCTAACTATTATACTTGGGATGGATATAAATTGATGATTGGATTGAATCACTTAAAAATTATTTGTATTTTTATTTTTAATAATTATTTTTATTTGCTATCTTATACAACAAAATTTTTTTAAAGATTAATTAAAAAGTTTCTAAAATATACAATTGACTATTATGACTTATAGTTTGTCCAACTTATAGTATCTAATGACAATGTTAAGATCATTGGTGGTAGTCAGAGAGAGGAAGATGACAGAAATGATGACATAATGCGATGTTGGGTGGCATTATTCCATCTCACAACACTGAAAATGATGAAGGCCAACTTATGCCTTATGCGTATGCATGCATTACAAAGAGACAACTCCATATTGCAATTTGAGATAAGGAAAAGCCAACTACTTTCCTCTTATGCATGCATACACTATTACAAGCCTATGTATTTCTCAATCGATAGACAAAAAAAAAGCTTTCTTATTTTATTTGTTGACAATGTTTAAATAATATACAAAGAAGTTTTAAACTAAAAGTGAAAAGACAAAGATAACTTTATGTTAAAAGTAATAATATTAAAAATACTTAAAGGAAAAATATGTAGTAATAAAACAATAATTATTTATGAGTTTCATAAATCACTTATCTCAATCTAATCATAACAAAAAAATACTAAAAAATCCAATATAACCTTATGTGGACCTTTTAGGGACACTTGTAACTTAGTCTACAATTTGTAATGAAACTAAGTTTTTTATATCCTACATTTTATTAAATTAATTTAATGTTATTCCTTTCGATACAATTTGTCTTATATCATTAGCATTTCTATCACATAAAACTTGGGAATAATATGGATTATGACAAACCTCATTCTTTTGGCTCTTAGCCTTTCTCCCTACTCTTTGACTTAGATTGCAATCCATAATTTAAGATTTCTCTTTTGGATAAGTTTCCTCTTCTCCTCGTATCAACATTGATATTTCAAGTATCTTATATGTTGGAATTACTAATTTCATGAGTATTCTTGCTATTATTCCTTGGAAATGAACTCAAACCTCCTGATATTTTAGCATGAGATTTTGTCTCAATTGTCTACCATTTCACCATAAAGGCATTATGAATGATGGAGGAATACCTTTGAAGTGGCCTCAAACGTGATTCCTTGTGAAAGAGAGTATTAAACATCATTCCTTAGGGAGGAAAACCTTTGAAATCACAATCATGAATACTTCGGCACAACCATTACATTAACTGACAATGTGTTGTAAGTTATGCAGCATTACTTCTATTCTCCGAAGAAGAGTTTCATAGTACAAATTCAGATATAGCTCTCAACTTGAAAAAAAAAAAAACAAACTAGATCAACATCTTCACAACTTTAGTGGGCTCTTCATCGTTAGTGACCTTTGAAACTCCATTTACCCTCAACCCTAATGTAATGAAGTGCAGATGGCACTTTAATGCTGACATAACAAGTAGTAAATCTATAGGTAAAACTAGATCTTGATTAACATTAGAATACAAGGAATGCTGTATATGACAAAACTAAACACAATTATCTCGCTCTATAGGAATGTTAATATGTTTGATGGCAGCCGATAAACTCGGCTCAGTTTTCTGAAACAACCATAACATTAGCAATGACCAATAAAATGTCCTTGTGATTCTGGATCATACGAGTTCATTTTGACATCGAACTTACATTGCATTCAACAACATTACAACATTGTGGTTCTATTTTAAGTATGCAAAATATGCCATCAAAACTATATTTCACAATACAAGGTATCTTGGCTTATGGTATTTAGGCATAGGTTCTATGCAGGATACATAACATAATGTACATAGCCTAGGTACTTCAACCCAGTTATACTATGTTTCTAAGCCCCATAATATATCATGAAATAACACAAATAAACTAAAAAAATGAGTGGAATAACATAAATACACACTGAAAATAGATTTTTTTTTGAAATCTGGAGAGAAATTTATTTAAGAGAAATTAATTTAGTTTCTGGTCTAGCAGTCCATGCTAATCTTATTACTTAATTGAATCTCAAACTCAAATAGATGACTATTCCTTATCTTCCTTCCAAGTTTGACAGTCTTATGCCAATGCAAAATCAAATCACGGCAATGGTCAAATTTGAATCCAATTGTTTCATCTCAATAAGGGTTTTGACTGAATTGGTTTAATGTGTGAATCAACTCCACTAATTTGGTTGATTAGACCATCAAATGTTTCCTGATGAACCAATCCATTCTCTTGATCCTTTACTGCAACATCAAGATCAACCCTGCTTCTCCTAACTTGTAGACGTTTAATTTCTTCATTTGTTCATTTGTTCTTAAGAACCTTTATCTTAAAAAGATTTTTTGAATTATATTCCTTTGACTAATTTTTTTTTTCATCTTTCTTGCAGATCTTCTTTACTCTTTGTCAAGCTTACCTCGGCAACTGAATTTTATTGAGCATACGAGTGACATTGGATGGAAGGAGTAATGAGAAAAGATCACACCTTTCCCGGTTCATAGAGCATTAATTTCCCCGGTTTTTTGTTACCTGATTTGGTTGATCTTCTTGGGCAGGTACCAGCGGGCCAAACCCGTGATCATTGACCCAGGTCTTTACAGTTTGCACAAATCAGACGTTTTCTGGATTACAGAGAAAAGAAGTGTTGCCACTGCATACAAGCTCTTTACAGGTACTGCATGAGACCATTTTTTGCTTTGATTCTGTTCTCTTGTGCTGTATAAATTAATGAAATTTTCATGTTACATTATTTCCTTTTTTATTTTTTATTTAAGGTTAGAATCCTCATTTTCATGTTACATATATGTTTTTATTGCTAAATAGAAAGATCCAAGTATATGTGATGTTGTGCTGTTAAATAAGGTTTGGGTGTTATTTCCATTGCTTTTTGACATTTTTCAACCTTGATATCCATGCTTGTTAACTCCTTAGAACTTTTATAAGTTACTCGATTGAAATCTTTTACTTTCCCGTTGTCATGGTCAATAATCATCCATTGATTAGATATATTATAGGTAAAATCTGCTTTTTGAAGCAACATCAATCTTTCTTATCAAGAGTTATCATGTGAGATTAGAGTCTTATCGACAAGAAATTGTCTTAGGATGCATGCCGAGAGGCAGAAACATAGATCACCACCTTGAAAAGAAAAACCCACAAGAAGATATGGAGGAATAAGAGATTGAAATACTTGTAATCAATGTTCGAGTAACCAACCATTGCCATCTGTTGTCGATTTGGTTTGAAAGGGTGAGAGGTAACCCTGACATGGGAATCTAAAGAAGAAATCATCATTCCATATCAATATTTAAAATTCATTAAACTTATCAATAGATCCTTAAAGATGAGTCTAGTTTCTGAACTTAACAAGATTACCCGATAAACAACGTTCCCTAATGTCGATCTTCTCATCAGGTTCTGCTTGGATGATGCTTTCCCATCAATTCATCGAGTACTGCATATGGGGTTGGGACAACCTTCCTAGAACCGTTCTCATGTATTACGCCAACTTCCTCTCCTCCCCCGAGGGTTACTTCCACACGGTGATCTGCAACGCCGCCGAGTTTCGCAACACCACCGTGAACCACGACCTCCATTTCATCTCTTGGGACAACCCCCCTAAACAGCACCCTCACCTGCTCACGCTCGCCGACTTCGCCAGAATGGTCGAGAGCAACGCCCCCTTCGCGAGGAAGTTTCCAAGGGACGACCCCGTGCTCGACAAGATCGACGCGGAGCTGTTGGGCCGCGACGCGGCCGATGGCTTCGTGCACGGCGGGTGGTACGACGTCGTGAAGAAGACCAACGACACGCGCCATACCGTTCGGAGCGTGGGCGAGCTCAGACCCAGCCCTGCTGCCGAGAGGCTTCGCCGCCTCATCGAGGGCTTGTTGACCGATGAAAAGCATTGCTTATGAACGGTGCAATGCCGGCCTTGAGCTTGCAGCATTGGGAAAAGCTAAAACCCGAGAGTTTAGCTTAGCTAATCGTTTGAGATACCCATGGGTAGTTTAGTAGTTCATCAATCAATCCTACTCTACAGGAAGCTTGCTCTATTACAGCGTCATGTTTGTTTAAGTAGGTTTGAAAAATTGTTGTGATAAAGTGTTATTAATAAGTTATTATTATTTAGAAGTATATTGAATTTTGTAAAAATAGAGTAGGTTTTTGTTCTTTTGATAATCAATGATATTTGATAGGATTAAAAATTAAATGTAATGTTAAACTATGAATATATAATGAATACAATATTTGTCTCGGCCTTAAGCAACTGTTGAATGTTAACTAAAAATATATTTGACGTTTTAGGTTCAGTTTGCTGATAATCTTTTTAAGCACCACACCCAATTTATTAATTTCTTTTTTTCAGCTTGATAATTTTTTTTGGAGAACATGTTTATTTCTTCAAGTTATTTGGAAAGATTTTAATCTCTATCAAACAAAGTCTCATCAAGCTTTCTCTGTTTTTAACTAATTTCCTTGCATAAAAACGAGTACCAACTATACTTTATTACATGCAGACCACAAATTATGTTAAGGAATACAACAGCAAGAAATCATTGTATTGGTTCGCTCTTCTTACGGTGCTAGATGTGCTCCATTGGGCTTTGATGATACTTCTCAGGTGAAGCAATCAACTCTACAGTTCCTATAAACAATAAATATCATATGATAAAGTTTGTTAGTAGAGAAAGATCCCAACATATGGTTATTGGAAAGCTACTAAGTTGATGCTCAAGCAATTCTTAATATGGTTAACCATCACTCACGATTTAAAAAAATAAAACAAATATTGTTCTAAAAAAATTCATGGTAGACCAAAAAAAAATCAACACAATAAGCAAGGTCTAAATGGCTGTCTAAAGAAAAGTGAGAATGATGAAAAAAAAAATAATGAGGAAGGATCTTAGCTTTGTTATTTCCCTTTTATTGGTGTTCTCAGTTTTGGGCTTTGTGTTGTATTTGTGAGTCATTTGTCATACTAATATTGTAAACAATAGTTGATAGTTTTATGGATGTAATACGACTAAATAAAAAAATAAATAAAAGTGGCCAAAATTTTATTGGCAGGGATGCAGCTCTCCTGCAAATATCGCAGTGGTTGAAGGCATCTCTGATTGGGAATAGTGGTCAGACATGTGTGTCTTATTGTTTAAACCTGTATTCCTTAAGTCTATTTTGTGTAAACCTGCAAACTCTACTTGTTATGGTGTAATACCACGTCAATTTCACCATTGTCACTTGCGAGCAAATCCTTAAAAATTGTATGTACTTTTTAAAATTATAGAGCATGCTTTTGCTTATTTACGTCGAAAAACACTTGAATGTTCAAGTACCTTCATAAACTTTTCTCGTAGTCGATTAGATCTACTTAGTTTCGTACAAGTTTGTCAATGACCTCTACTCATGAATTTGATTGCTTGCATGGTTTGAATTGCTTTGGAAGTCCTTGGACATGATTGCATAAGAGCTCAATGCTCTCACCCAACCTCAACCCTCGTTCACAATTAGAAGGAAACCCATTTTCAATCTATTAGGAGATTTCAAATTCAACCTAAAATCTATTGACAAGTCAACAAAGCCAATCTAAGTAGTTCTAAAATTGGTTATATTAACCAAGGTCCCATTAGAACATCTTAAAGAGGTTTAGTTTTATGCATTATAACCTTTCTTATCACTTCACTTATATAGCCTTTGTCTAAATTGATTTTGTGCTAATCTTGTACATAAAAATATCTATACAATTAAGAGAAACTTAGCAAGGAACTTCTAATATCAAATCTTAACAATCCTTCTTGCCACTAGAGACCGTTGCAATGCTCATCTCTCCATATCATGTGCCGCCCTAGTTCACGATAGCTGCTCGCTCGTCATTGCCCTAATTATTATTGTTGCTCCGCATTTTCACATGCTCGCCCCTGTCCTAATCATACTAAACATTTTCTAGTATTCGACGTGTTCACTGTTTCTGTTCCACTATTCTGACTGTTTTCTTCACCTGCCCTACACGTATCACTAATCATAATGTGTTTGCTAAGGATTTGTCAACTAGGTCATCCTCCACACTTTTATCTATATTGATGATCTAATACCCCTCTAGGCCACAAGGCTAGAGCCTTGTGAGATAAGTGTTTTGAGATCTCAGACTTCTACAATCCCTTGTCATCATTGACCAACCTCTCAAAGAGCCTAGTTTTTGGTTGAGTAAGAGCCACATTAAAAGTAGAGCATTTGTCCACTGGTTCAAGCTTCGTCACTGTAAAGAATGAATTCCTTTTCTATTACTCCATCCTTTATAATTTTTCCTTCTATTGTAGCAATTTTGATCTCTATTATTCCCAATCTAACATCTAAACTTGATAACATTATTATACTTATTCTAGTGTGATCTAATTTAGATGTTTCTACTTTCAAACAAATTGTCATAATATGTAAGATGATCCACTCCCTTACCCATCACCAGTCCTCAAAGGATCCACTCAACCCAATCCCACTAATGCAAAATGGATTGCCCAAGACCAACAACCATATGGTATGATTTTGCCTTTGGTCTTTTAAGATCAAATGAGATATGACTTTCACTTGTACACATCTTTGCTGTTCAAAATAATGCAAGTCTCAACTATTGCAAGGTCAATTGTTCTCTTTCTAAGAGATCTAAATCAGTGGTTGAATACCTTTAATTTTTAAAAACAATTTCTAATCAATTACAAGCCATGGTTGACCAATTTTATTTGATGATTATATGCATTATATATTGTATGATCTTGGTCTAGAATATGAGTTTATTTTCTATTGCAATCACAAAAAGAAGTGGCTCTACTTAAACAATTGAGGAACTCCATGCTATGATTCTATCCCAATAAGCTCATCTTGAGCTAGTCAATTATCCTAAATGCTAAATCAACAATTAATTTGATCCAAAAGATCACTTGATTACAAAATCCACACAAAATCTTGTAACTCATGATGCTTTTGCACATCGTTATCACTTTCAGGGCATGAGGTCATAACTCACAAATTAATACTCATCCTATGAACAATCTTATTCAATGTCAAGTTTGCAATAGAACTACTTTGCTCTTGATTGTTACTTTCATCATAATCTCTCTTATTCTTTTAGAGCTCCTCTAGCAAACCCTCTTACACCACATCTTCATAATGCTTCTCCATATAAATTGGATTGGTTATCCAAACTCCAATGCTATTCATCACATTGTAGCTAATTTTCCTAACATCACAATCAATTTAAACACTTCACCTTCTCAAGAGCAAGTTCACGTAGGAGATGGTTCATGTGTGCCCATTCTTTACCATTAGTCTACCAATGTTCTTCATGTTTACAAATTCTTAAGAATATTCCATGTTTCCAAATTCTCCAAAAACTTCCTGATTTCCAAGATTACTTTAAATAAGTCCTACTTTAAGTCATACAACAATAGATGTTATGCATTAAGCTTTGCCTCAAACATCACTATCTTACTCTTTGTTAGCTAATATACTATCTTTTCAACTTGACAACTCAACAAACATCATTGCTTACCTTCTCAAACTTACAAATTCTACAAATTCTACTGTTAAACTATCTCAATTGGTTAATATAAACATATAAAGAGGAACACTTACTAAATCTTTCTTTGTTTTTATTTATTATATTAATTTCCTAGGCACTTATTCTAAATTACCATATAAATCACCAACCTATATGAGCAAGTTAAAAGACCCTACAACACCTACCTATATGAGCTTATACACCAAGCCAAAAGACCCTACAATCATTGGATGAAAAGAACTTACAAAGATGACCAAAATACCAAATAAAGAATCAAAGATAAAGTTCTACAATAAGATAAAAAAAAGTGAAGTAAATCTCAAAAACAATAATAAAATTAAGAGGCACATTAAATCGATGTAAAAACAATTTAATAAAAATATTCAACTTAGCTCAATGCCACTACTTCTTTATCTAAGTGTGTGTGTGTCTTATTTATAGCTTTTTAAAATGCTTTTTAATGACTAAACATCTCCAACAACTTTCTAATCACTAGAAAAATTCCAAATTTTAGTCAAATATCGCTAGTTAAGCCTTTTGAAATAGACATAACTTTTCAAAAAGTTCTAATAAACTTGAGATACATGAACTAAAATCACTTAAAAGAAATGTATTAATATATAAAAGAATGGATTTATTGTTATCAAACAAGTTACATATAGATCAAAGGCTAAACAACTATTCCTTTTTGATATAGACCAAACCATTAGCAAATATTAAAACAAAAAGATATTAAAAACATAAACGTATGTAAATACTCCCTCTAAATTCATGCTCTTTCCAAATTTGTGTAATTAAAATAATATTAAATTATTCTAAAGAAAACATGAAACTTTTTATTTCATATCTATTTATACCACTTTTTGTCATGTATCAAAAAATAAAATATTTTATTGCATATAAGGAATTTGGGACAAAGGGTTTAAAAAGGTTCTAACTTCCAACTTGTTTTTCTGTTATCTTTTTGCGTATGATATTAAAAGATTTCAAAATTCAACTTTAAACATAAAAATATTTGCAGAAAAAGTTATTAAAGCTAATTAATATACCTCTATATAATTTCCTTACCCTTTTCAATTCAATTTAAGAAAGCATGCATATAACCATAAAAATTTAAAGTTTCAATTTGAAAACACAAACACATTGGAATCTAGCAAGCCTATAATCAATTTTTTGAATTTGTACATTGTTATTATTCTTTTCAATCCAAATGTATGAGGGTTACTTAAAATTCACATTAATGACTATCTTGTAATCTATCGAAGTGTGACCATTTTTTATGCAATAATTGTAAGAAGATTCATCCTCAAATGTCAATATAACAACCCTCATTTTGCTAGATTCCTTTCTATTTTTGCTTGGGCTATTATGATTCTTCAATTCTTTTCCTTGGCATCTCCATTTCATTAGTTATGAGATCTCCAAATAATTCAACAAAAGTGAGATGACTCAAGTTTTTAAAGGCTTTAGCAATAGTTACCAAAATATTGAACTCCTTAGGCAATATTCAAAATATCTTCCTCACCTGCTTGACATTAAAAAATATTTCACCAAGATTTGAAAATCAATTTATTATATTAGTAAAACAATGAAACATATTCTTTGTGTACTCTCCTTCATTCATTTGGAAAAACTCATAATCAAACATAAATAAATTAAGTTTAAACTCTTTAACTTGAGTGGTTTTTTCGTAAATAATCTCAAGCTTTACCCAAACTTTATATACAATTTTGGAGTTTATTATCTTATTAAACTCTACAGTCAAGAGGCCACAATGAAGGATAATCAATACTTCTACATTAAATTGAACTCTTTATTTTTTTCTTATGGGATGAGTTCATTTAATATCTTTCTAATAAATTCATTACCAACCCCTTTGTTAGAAAATTCAAAATCATTTTCAACAATTTCCTAAAGATCTATACTAATGGATTCAAGAAAAATGCACACTCAGTTCTTCCAATATGAATAAAATCCCTTAAGATGGTAAACTAAGGAAATCTCTTCCTCCATAACGACATAATCAACAAGTATAGGTCATCATAAGAATCTATTCTAGAATGATTAATCACTAAACCTAACCATGCTATAACACCATTATTAAGAATACGAGTGCTCTAAATGTCCATACAAGAGAATGGTAAATTATGGTTTTTAAGAAAACTTATAATTATTTTAAAAACCAATTGTTGTAAATACTATAATGAAAATAACACTAAAATTTTTAAGTGGATTAAGCAAAACTAAGATCTACATTTATCTCCAATCCAATGATTAAGCTTATTCCAAGAATCATCACTTGTCAAATGACTAGTAAGCAAATGCCCCAACATCAAACCAAAAGACCTTACAAAACATCGGGCCAAAAGTCCCTACAACATTGGCCCAATAGATCCTACAATATTTGGCTAGATGATTTTACAATGATGGCCAAAAGATCAATAAAAGAACAAAAATGAAGTTCCAACAATGGAACAAGAGATGCAATGTAAGACTCATTAAGTACAAGATCTTACAATCACAACATAAATCAAAAGGCACACTAAATTCTATTCACCTTTGGTACTTGATCACAAAATCAAACCACATTTCACTATCGTTTAAAAACATAATTCATTATCTAACATGAAAAGCTTTACAATTGAATTTGATTTGTTTGATAAGAACCAAGAAGCAATAAAAAAAAAAGCACAAGCTATACTTTGTCATCCCTAGCTAACTTAAATTGGTGCAAGTTTTGTCATGCTTGAACTAACACTAAGATCTAGCTTTTCATTTGAAGCATGACACCATAACCCAAACACGTAGTTGCAAATAAACATGAATAAATGAAAGTGGTTAAATGTCAACCAAATACATAATGGCAAAGAGCCACTCAAGTCATACATGGAGAACCTACGATGTCAAACAAAAATTCTTCAAAATAATAATAAAAAAATCAATAAGAATGTCGTTAACAATATTAATGAAATAAAGTACTTACAATGTAACATGTATTAAAACATTCCACATAATATTAAAATTAACATTGTAAGAATGTAATTAAAAGTGTCAATGCTTATATAATGTCAAATATTGTCCTAGAAGCATAAACATATAACTAGAATTGAAGGCACAAGGATATCAAGATGTATAAGTGATTATAGTCAAAATATAAGACTAAAAAAAAGTGCATGCAAAAGAAATGTGGTAAAAAAATAATAGATGATAAATTTAGAGAGAATCAATCAAAACGTTTTGGATAAATTAAAGGACTTAATACTTTATTAAGGTGAGTTGACTTAATAGAATTCTTATTATTAGTTAAATAAAAAGGCTAACAGATGTGAAAAAAAATTATTATAGAAGAATTTAAAGAAGCATTGTCAATAAATAAACCACAATAACTTCCCAAATAGAATTAAAGCTTTTTCTTATCATGCCTAATCACAATTAAGCCTCTTTAAAACATCAGATATTGAATATTTCAATTAAAACATATAACTAAGATACTACATAACAGAATTCCAAAAGGGCCAAATAAAATTTGATAACATGTTAAATTCCAAATTTTAAAGATAACATGATAACAACATATACTTAAAAACAAAGAAGACATGAAAGACTTACTTGAACCCAATGATAACATATGAACACTTAACAATCATTTGGGTAAACTAGTCTTTGAAGGTCCTGCTCGCTCCAACATGACATCATATAACTGTTTTCCGTTCTAAGAACCAGCCAAAATTATGATTAATAAAAGATAAAGAAAAGGATAACTAAAATAACAAAACTGAAGAAACCTACAAATATGATAGGAAAAAAATGAACTTGTCCATCAGGTTTTGTTTGGGTCTCTTTGAAGTATACTAAAATGGGAAAATTTGGCCACCAAAATTCCCAATTCACAAATGTTGAATACCTGCATTGAACATTAATGATGGATAGCCAAATGAATTTTCTCAAGCGTATTTATGAGCTAAAAGCATCTCACTTCCACCGATTCTCGCCACCAATGAAAACATTTTCACCTGACCCTTCAAGTTTTTCACCAACTCTCACTTCCTAAAAGAAGCACCAAACAAAAAATATTAGCATCACAATTTTCCTAGAATATAATTTGAGATCAATAAAATAAATTACCAAAATGTGGTTTTAGACTCGAATGAAGAGATAAGGATTCAAATAATATTTAAAAAATAATAATAACAAGTTCTAATTATTAATTTATTAATTTATATGTAACTTATTTGATGATGACAAAATCATTTTTGTTATACTAATATTTTTTCTTTGAATATTTCAAATCATATATCTCAAGATTAACTAGATGAATAATTTAGAAAGTTAGATCTTAACTTGAAAAATAAATTGACAGTGTTTAGTGATAATATAATTAAAATCAAATATAAAACTTGAACAACTTAACAAAATAAATTGATGGAGTCTCATTATTTTGTTTAGAATATTAAAAAACTTATGCATATATATTTGAGAAACTAGGATAATGATAAGATTTTAAGTGTGATACAAACTTCTATAATGCAATCAATGCCATAGATTCCCAAGGAAAGATTGAAAAGATCAAAACAAAAAGAGCACTACATTAGCTCAGCTTCAAACCATATTTTCCCTTGACACCAAATTGTGGACTATTGTTTTCAAGTCATATAACAACAAAAAAAAAACAAATAATGAACTATGACAAAGACATCTACTACATTTTGGAAGATCTTTTGTCCACCACTAAAAAATATTATCCCATGACTTGGGAGTATAGGGTTCAAGTCACAAAAAACAAACTCATACAAAACATAGGATAAAGCTACAAGAAATAGATCATTTGGTTCAAAAAATCTACATCCCAAACCCACACTTGCAGGATTTTCATGGCACAGAACAAAGTTTTATACCATATCAACATGCAATCACTTAGTATCTTCCATGCTCAACTAAAATTCTATGATGAACTTGGGTAATCAAATACCGAAAGACATCAAGTATTGCATCGACTTACAGCATTCAAGTCATGTTTTTCCTGAAACTGAATGCTGTGTGTTTTTTGATAATTGTACAACAGAAAAGCAAATCATCCCACAACGACAAAAAGATTCAATTCATCCTGTTGTTGGTTACATCATCTTCCATGATTGCTTATTGGGCTTTTATCTATCTGTCATGAGATAAAGGGAATGCATAGAATTTAATAGGGATGTCAACAAACCAGGGCCTCTTCATCAAACACAAATCTCACCCGAGTTGCCTGCAATATGCACAAAAACAAGAAATTCAGTACAACAATAACAAAGATTGTGAAGGAGATTAGTGGATAAAGGAAGTGACAAAAGGCAGCAAGGCATTTAGATTTAAGAGGTAGTGACTAGAATACTTTAAATAAATATAAACACAACTACTATCCAAAATAACAATGCGTAAGTCATAATTACAAAAGGTGACGGATGGCATGGTCCTCACAAGTAAAACCACAATAATGACATTTTACAATCAAACAAATTCGTATTTTCTTAATCAAAGACAAGTAATAGAATCTTTACTATACAAATGCTGAATTTATAGGTTGAAATACACAATTTCCACAATTCCTCCAAAGATAAGTGCTAGAATGATTGCTCCATAAATGTTAAATTTATAGGTTAAAATATGCAATTCATCTACTATATCAGTCAATAAAATCTCAGTGATTGTAATGTTTATGGTCTGTGTGGAAGCCTATCTAAGCATGGTAAAAGTACATCAAACAGTACACAGACAAAAGCTTGTACAATCTTTAACAGAAAAAATTCTTGAAAGCAGTTCAATAAAGGACCAACAATGCAAAGATACTATTATTTACAAAGCTTTCTGAATATTTTCATACCTGAAATAGAAGAAGTGACCCAAGTAGGCCAATTGTAGCTGCAGGCAGCAGATTGTCTTGGTAGAGGAATCCACCAGCTATGCCTACTTATCAATAATTATGAACACTAAGATCAGGTTAGAATCCTTCAAATTTTCTTAAGTCACTAGATTTGAAAGGTATAACAAGAGATATTGTAAAAAATAAATTTTAAAAAAAACTAACAAATTGAATTTCATTATTGGCCATGATGTATTCGACATCACTATCAACTCGAAGCCCATCAAATTCCTAAAATGGGAGAACATGGACGCAACAATTATGAAAACAACATCCAACAACAAATTGAAACTTTGAAATTCAATTCATCTTTTGAAGACTGATTTCTGATGTACAACAGCTGTAACCTTAATTTAAAAAAGTTGTAAAAATATGTTGTTTTACACATTATTGATGGGAATCAGCTTCGCATTACAAATAATTGGTGGAAATCAACCTTGCCTTATACATAATTTATAATAATCGGCTTCTTTTAAGCCCACAGTTAACCAACAAGATGAGTAAGCTTCTAGCTTGCATGAAGCATTGCATTGGAAATAAAGTGAACTCAATCAGATTACTTAGAAAATACAACATTCACTTAAAAGACCTGTACAAGGAGAAACATCAATAGCTAGTCCGCTAGCCAGAAATAAATGCAAGATGATTCAATAAAACTGACCAAGTAAGATAACAGGAATTCTATAGTCTGGATCAGGGATAACGATTTCTTTTTTATTTGACCTTCGAAGCTGCTGTCAAGCAAAAAAAAAAAAACAATAAAAACGAGAAAGTACGTTATAAATTACACAGAAGCCAAATATCTAAAACGCTAATGCAAGGTGACAACATTTAAAAATGAAGAGATTTGAATAGTCATAGGTGCTAACCACACAGAGAGCATAAATATACATACATTAAGCATAATAATGCCAAAAAGAAGAGCATTGAATTCTAAGTAGACAAATTAAGTATTGTGCCTTAGTTTTTTCTACAACATATAGGTGAAATCCATTTGTGATCTTAAGGAAATGCAAGAAAGATAGCTATCTCTTAGAGCACAATGCGTGATAGGTTATGACAGAAGTTAACCTTTTGTAAAGCCAGTTCCAATTAATTGGCATGCAGCCTCTTGTTTTAGTCATGAAGAGATAAAATGTCCCTTACCTACCACTCAAGTCAGAAACGCTACATAATACCTTAAAGGAAAATCTAAGATGCTAATCCTCCATGTTTGTCTTGTCATGATATTGTAGCAATAAAATCTAACCATTCACCCAACACCTACTTACTTGCACTGTAAATAAGAGATCAAAACAACAAAAGATGAAAACAAATAAAACGCAAAAGCATAACAAATGTTAGTCCTATACAAGAAACTACATCTTTATACCATGGAAGCAGAAATTTTGCAGGTGCCATGGCTTTGAACTATTTTGAGAACACAACCCGTGCTGTAGTGGAATACGTGTGATGAACGAAGGCCATACCCCTTAAATGTCAATGCTTCTCCATCTGTGACAGAATCAAAAACATAAATTTGAGATTACCATCTCATTCGAAATTATAGCATCTTCCCCAGACAACTTCTTCTCTGATTGTAAAAATAAGCAAACATTCTAAGAGCGTGGGCTTCAGCATCGCAAAATATTTGATGGACTAAAGCAGCATGGGTTGCTTACTGCGACGGGTGAAAAGAGGGCGCGAAGATAGAAGGGTAAGAGTAGGCATGAGTCGCCTGGGAGTACGACCATCGGCGAGGATGCGGCTTTGGATGAGGGGGAAAAGAACTGAAAAAGGGGTTATGAAATGGTTACCGACCCGACAGAGAACTGACCCGAACTGAAACCAATATTGCTCTTTCAGCTATTTTATTTCTTAGTTACTTTAGAGAACTTCAACAAGCCATATAAATGTAGGAAATGACACTTTCTATATATTATTTAGGTTCTTCATAAGCAAAAATAAAAAAGAGTTAGAAGTAAGAACATAATGTGATTTTAAAAAGTGATGATATCTAATAGCAATTGACATGGATAAATGATAAAAATAATCGACAACAACTATAATTAATAATACCAAATTATAATCAAATATGGCATTAATATCCAACATTTGTATAGTTATGGACTACAATCAACTACAATGGGTGATAAAGGTAGTCACAATGATCAATGTCTGACATCAATTTGTGATATTGGGAACAATTTCAGTAGTTGACTATTGTTAATGATATGTGACAAATGATAAAAATAACTTATATTAGCTTTCATAAAACATCTTAATTTAAGCTTATAATATTCTATTATACATAAAGTTTGCTTTGGTATAACATGTGAGTTTAGAAAAAAAAAACTATTGCATGCCTCATCAAATCTTATTGTGTCTAATGTTCTTAAGACTATATTACCCAACTAAAGCTCAACATGTCTATATTGAGTAATCCCTACCTTGTACTTCAATTTGACTTCCTAAGGAGTGCTTATTTTAGATTGAAAAGTCTAGGCACCTATCCTAGTAAACACTTCTTTAATCATGACTTCTAACATATCAAAGTAATTCATTTCTTTCTAAAGGTTGGCAAGTCACCTGGGGAGAACTGTCAATTCCTCCTCAATGAAGGTAGACGCCCTAGCCTTGTTAGCTCATCGAGTCCCTCTTTTCAGCTTAAAATTCGTAATTTACCTATTATTATCCTAAAACATATTGCACTTAATACTAAATAGTCACTATATCTTTCAATACATAATCGACATAGTTATTTGTTTTGACCATTCAAAATATCATGTTAGCTCTTGTGAACCTAGAAATTAATTATTAAAACATTTGGGATTTGATAAGAATTGTTAACTCACATAGGCATGCCTAAGAAAAAACTAAATTGGGTTATCTTATATTTTATATGAATCACACAATTTGTTTAAAATAATTTTTACATTTTTAAAGCAAGAAATCAAGAAAATAATGTGAAGTAAAGTAAATAGTATTGAGATTTCTAAGTAGTTCAACTACTAACCTTTATACTATATTCAATCTTTAAGCACTACACTTGATCCTAACACCAACCAATTTCTCCTTCACTCCAATTAAGTAGATGGAGCAAAATTCCTCCAACACTTTGCTTGGAGTAATGCTCTACACTTTCTAATAACACAAGACCATAATGTGAGCATAGCTTGAATTCCCAACCTTGGATCAATGTCTTACAAATTTCTCTCAACACCAACTTCTAAGTAAGGCTTTCCTTTGCTCACAAATTGAACCAAGGGATTACTCCCATAATAGTAATTATAAGCAAATAACTAATCATGACTTAGTCTTAGCTTCAAGAGATAAATATTTAAAAATACTAAACATTAAATTAGATGTTACAATAATAATTAGGAGCTATGTTGAGTGAAGATATGAATGCAAGAAAATGTGTAAGAAGATCTTCAAGCCTGTAGTAAATTCTTTCTAAAATGATATTGCAATGAAGGCTCCCTTGAAAGGATAAATATTAGCTTAGGAAAATGAATACAAAGAGAATGTTCATGGAATTGCTTTACCAATGGTTATGTTATTATGAATGCCTTGAATTTAATTCTATTTATGATGCAAAATGGTTATTTTAGAATACTTAAGTGTGCTTAACATTTAATTAGCATGATCTCCCTCAACATTTAAAATGATGTCTGCGATGAGTTAGTCCAAATTTTATTATTGAAACTAGTTATTATAGCTTTAATATAAACATGTTAATTAACTTGATTGAGATATTAGATAGTTTCATCAGGTCAATTTTTATCTACTAGATTGATTAGATTAACTGTCACACAAGACAATATTCCTTTGAATAACTATATGAGTATTTATTTGATTATCTAATAGTCTTCAATGAAACTCATTTTTAGTTTAGATTTTACTAGATGATTTAACCAATGTTGGATTAAATATTAGATGCATCATTAGATGCCAATTAATTAATCTATTGGTCAACTAACAAAAGTGATATTTTGATAACCTAATATGACTACCATATGATGTTAGTGAGTGGTCTAATTATCATCAAACTAGATATTAGATTATTGATTACATTGTCTAATGACCTTTTAATAAACTTTTCAAATGATGGCTAAAATTTGATCAACCAATCTTTCCTATTGGAGGGTTTAATATTTATTGCATGGTCCATTAATTAATTCAATAAAGGGTCCTTTTGTCAATTAACTTTCTTGACATTGTAGTAATTCTTAATTTAGTTTAAGTGTTTAAATAATTGAATTAAATATCTAAATAATTTATATTTGAACTAATGAATAATTAAGATATTTCTAATGTGATCATATAATTAAAAGATTTACTTTATGAAAAGATTTTACAATTTAAATGGTCACGATTCTTTTACTCATTTACAATCAAATTGACTTAAGTCAAAAGTTTAATTTATAATCATTTAATGATCGAAATTAATTTGAGCATTAGGTAGATTTAATTCTATGCAATTGTGGCTTCTTCTTGAGTTTTATTTTGAAATATAAATTGAGTTATCATTAAATTTTTAAATTGCTTTTCCGATGAATTTTGATCGACATAAAAAATCTTTTATGAAAAAATATATTTTTAAGACCATCTCCTTTAATACAAAAACTCTTTATTTTTAAAATAATAAACTTATTTTCTCACTTAAGGAGAACTTTTTTTCTTTTATAAAATTATCTTGGCTTAAAGTTAATTTTTTAAAAATTATAACCAAACGAAAGTGCCATAAAAATTTCTTTTTAATTCATTTTAATATGACATTCTGTATTCAGTTAATCTCATATCTAAATTAAAACCATATCAAATTTGACATACAAATAATTCACCATTCTTTTATAAATAAAATGCTAATAACTATGATTAATATTATTTAACAAATACTATAGCTAATAACGAACTATTTCTATCATAGTAGCAACACATACATTCTAAAGATTCTAATATAATACTTTAGATATAAAGAAACATAAATAAAATCAAACTTTACTAACACCTTTCTATTAATCATTCTCTTAATTTTTATGTATTACATCAACATGACTTGAAACATTATAAGTCAAAAATATACTAAGTCAATCATCATAGGCTCACTAGGTAAACTTTTTACTCATATATACAAATCAGTATAACGTTGGGTCATGCCACATGTCATAATAAAATTTATCACGTATAAAATGAATAAGATAAGCCAAAATAATCATGCACATGCAAAAAAAAGTTATAATTTTCTTTAAGATCTTACTATTGTATTACCCATTTTATTTATGACATAACTAGCCAATCTATTAATCTAAGGAGAATCAAGATTAAATGTAAATAAAATTACATATGATGATGCATAAAACCCTAAGTAGGAACCTAATGATGAGACAAAAACTCAAAAACCAATAGACTAAGTAATATAAACCAAATAAAGCATTAGAATAAATAAAAGATTACAACTATATAAACTATATATAAAATTTTATATAGTAAAAACTAAAGAATTATATACATACAAAACCAAATATTGATAAATAACATATCCTAACTCTACATAGAATACTATCTACTCTCATATCTTAGAAGTGTGATCCTCTTTATAACATCAAAATTCTCTTCTCTTAGAATTACAGATATATGCTATGCGATCTAAATACTAATTAAATTCTAAAGAACCTAATAAATGAATTTAGTATGATAACAAATAAAATGTTATAATATATTACCAATATAAAATAATTTGTATGATAGCATGTTACCTATAATTATGAAATTAAAAAAAAGTCACAAACAAACTAATAATACCAAATAAAATATAAGAAAATGCTTTCATAATTGTTATCTTATTTCTCATTCTTCATATTTTGATTTTATAATACTCAATTTTCTTTTGAACCCAATAATCAATATTATAGCATCAACTAATATCCAATTAAATAGTCTTTCTAGCTTAGCCACTTATACAGAGTAGTACTAATGGCTCAAAATATATTTATATATATAGGTATCCACACCCTAAGGTCCTTACCCTATTAAATGATGTCATGTCACTTAACAGATCATCCTTACCAATTATTAACTTGTCATATTATGAAATATTCCATCGTCACTAATTACAAATTCAACATATATTTGTTTTATTTTTTAATAATCTTTTATATTGACATGAAACAAATGATATCACTATACAAAATATAATGACAACATGTGAATAGATTTTATGTAGAATTAAGTATTAAAATAATCACATATGAATAAAATATCATAAATCTTTTTAATATTAAAAATATCATAAAATCCAAATAAAATCATTTAATATATATATATATAAATATACTACATCATAAGTTGTCAAATTTATTTATCTAGATTTGAGACAAAATCTTATTGGCCACTCTCTTTCTCTTTAAGATTTCTTACAATGCTATACATGAATAATAATTATTATCTCTAACATTATGTAACTAAGAATTTTTTCTAAATTATTTAATCCTTAAATATTTCATTATGTTATTACTATACATCCTGTATGATTTTCTCATCATATTAATTAGCCTAGCTTTCCTACTTTAATATCTTATAATTGATCATACAATATAATCACTTAGATTGCCTAATTCATCAAGATCCTCCTTATAAAACTCATTTGATTCAAGCTTTAATCCTTTGCTCTCTACCAATTATATAATATGATCACTCACATTGTACTATACAATTATAATTGTTCTTCCAACTAACAAATTTGACCCAAATAAATATCATACTTGTAGATAAACTTATCATCCAGTCCAATGATCAACTCAATTTTCTCATATAACTACTCAAATCATCATACAATACAACTGATATTATCATAATATATGATCCTTAAGGATTTCCATAAACTTAATATGATCACATAATTCCTCAACAAACTCACATTGTACGATCCTATTCATATAAACCCCTATATAATTCCTAAACAAACTCATAATCCTTTATAATAACTAAAATTAACTTGATCACATAATACAACACTTATGCATGTACAATAAAAAAACTTTTAATTAACTCAATAAACATCAAATAATACGATGAGAATCATCGCAAATGTATAAACATATTCTCCTTACCTACCGGACTTAGCTAATCCATTCCCCTATCAACCTCTAACTGGTACAATCAGCCCATCATACTAGTATAATCTCCTCCTGATTACTCGTACAACACCTCATTGAATTAATATGATTCCTCAACAAGTACATTCAAACCCATTGTATTTATAAAACGCTAGTACCTACTCAATACTATCAACTTATAATCCATCGTTTAATACAATGTCGCCATCATCCAATAAGATCATTTTATTTATGCATATATGATGCCTCACTAGATTGGTTTGATTCTTTATTTCAACTCATTTAGCAATATGAGTAAGATTATACCATTATATAGTATAAACAATACCTACCATAATCTAAACCTCTCAATTTCTCTCCAAATCACTTCTTAATGGGTCCAAATCCTCTCTAAACTATTCTAACATCAATTCTAATCGATTTACATAAAATCAAATTGAATTCAACATAACCAAATCTAATTCTTACCTCTTTTTTAGGAAGCTACCTCTCCTTTGTTTTTTTTTTATTTTTTCCTTAATGTAACTCACACTTTATTTCCAAACTCTTCCTCTATGCTGTAACAAGAAGATTTAAACTTCTCTTCATTGATTCTCACTTTATTTATATTATTTGTCCTTATTTTTTTCTTCCAATTAAATCTCTCACCTCTCTCTTCCTTCCTCTCCCTTTCTTCATGACCAATTTCTCTCTTTCTCTCCATCTTATTTCTTATTCATTACTCATAAAACCAAATCAAGGATCTCATTTTTATCCTATCTTAATTGAGATGATCACAAATAGACTAAAAAAATTATAATTTTTTCTTTACATAGTTTAGAAAATTATTTTTATATTATATTTTTTGAAAAATTATAAATAATTATTTATACATTAAAAATGTATCTTTTTAATAATGTGCTTAAATAACATTTTTTTTCATTACATTTGAAATCATGATACATTCTCTAAGATCACATAAATTTATTATTATTTTAGCCAATAAATATCATATTTTAAATAATTGATTTTAACATATCAGAATATATATAATTATAACTCTAAATTCTTAATTTAATATTTTATATTATGTGATGCATATTAAAATTTTGGGTTATTGAACATATTGGTCCTTTGGCCCTTTTTGAATTTATTTTTTCATATTATTACATCATTAGGTTGGAATTGATAGATAAAGTTTTTCATAATTTTGGTTATACCTTTTTTAAACCAAGTTGTGATGCCCTTCTTGAAGTCTTTTGGGTTATGTTCTCTGTGTGTCTACCTACCTATCCAAAACCCTAAGTGACTTGTCTCATTTCTAAGTTATCGATCTAGATATTTTTCATGTATTATTTTGTTCCTCTTTGTACCTTTACATTTCTATACCATTTTAAACAACTTCCAAATAATACTAATGCAAATGCTAAAATTATGAATATAGTCAATTAATGCCATATAAAAAAGAGAATATGAAAAAGTAACATGTAATTGGTATCATCATTTTAAGCATCAACATGGCATAAATTTAACAGCCATGTCATTACATTATGCATCACCAATTTTTTTCCTTTGTGAATTTATGAATCCTATGCATTAAGGCTTCTAAATTCATATCATCAAACATAAATATATGCACCATAGCTTTAATAGATATCTATCTTGAATTTGATGTACTCATCACATACTTAGATATTGAATTATTTATAATGCAATTTCCCATGAGCTTCAACATGCTCAAAAGTTTTTCTTTCTCCCTTTATTCTTCTTGCTAAGATGCCAATTGAAAAATCCCAAAATTGTTAGGCTTTGCAAAAAAATTGACTATTCAATTCATCTCAATTCCTTACACAAAAGATTTCTTCCTTTCCCAATTTCTTGATGCAATAGTTGTTGTACCCTTTGATGTGATAATTACAAAACCAAGCTATTTATTATTGAAGGCTTGTTTTTTAAGTAAAATTATTAATAATTAATTAAATCAAGCCATGTATTTTAGATGTCTAAAATAATGGTCTCTAAGGGCCTTGAGGTCATGGCATACTTCAAGGAATTTTTGAGACATGCGCAAGATTTTTTATAATTAAATTTCTTTTTATTTCTCTTGAATTTGATATGTCAAAACTTTGAGATTATGAGGCACACTAGTAGTATTAACATTTAAAAATATTATAAAATTATTTAATAATGAATTTTCATTTTTGGGCCAAGCATATTTGACAAAATGTATAGACATGGGTATTTGATTTTTTAATATTATTTTGGAATCATTTTTTACGAATTTCTTTTCATAGCCACTTAATTAACTTATAATACTATAAGAATATAAAATTATTTTTATACACTTATATTCAAATTTGTGGCTAAAAAATTCGTCAAAAATACCCTAAAACAGCAAAAGTCTCGGGAAAAAGCACTGTAGCATGGGCGGGTCGACCTGGCACCAAAACAGCCGGTCCAGGCCTTTTAGAAATAAAAAAAAAGAAAAATAAAAATTTGGTTGACCCGAAAGGGGCGAGCAAAGCCCGCCCAAAGACCGCCGAGAGCAGCTCGGCTAGCGCTGGTCAACGGTCAACGGAACAGTGCCTGGCTAAGCCAAGCCTGCCGAGAGGAGCTCGGCTAAGTCTAACTTCAGCGCGGTCTACGGTCAAAGAACAGTGCATGGCTAAGTCAACCTAAACCGGGTGATGAAATCCCGATCAAGGAAGGGGGGAGCCAGCCCCAAAGTGGCTCGCAGGTTAAATGGCGCAAATTTATTATAAAGCGGTGTGCCAAATTTCATTCTGCAGTGTGGGACTAAAAAATCCCACCTTATAACTTCGGCAGGATCCAAAGGCGCAGATCAAGCCCGCCCAGATCCAACGGGGGAGAGTAATTTCGAACGGCTGTTTAATCAGCGCCGTTCGTTCAGCGCGTGGGATCCAATGGTTCAGATCAAGTCCGCCCAGATCAGACGGTCTAGAGATGATCAAGCCGTGAAGTCCATCCAGCCGTCCATTCTTGAAGTGGGATCGGACGGCTGCTGCTCTTCTTCTTCCTTTTCGGGCTTCCGGCAACGGCTATTTTCCAGATTTTTTTTTACCGTTTTTCTAGCCGTTTGGAATTGCTTTTTGGTGGACTATATATATAGGACATTTTACAATTTATAGGGTTGATGAATCCACTTGCAAAAATCTTCAAAAACTAAGAAAAAAGGCCAAAACCGAGAGCAACAATTGGCATACTTGTGGGAGCTGCGGGCTCAACCTTCTTCTCAAATTTCAACAGCTTTCTTCCACATTTCGTTGCATCATTCGGTAACATTTAGTTGTGCCACTTTGCTTTGAGAAATTAAAGGTGTAGGATTTTTGTATGCATTGCTATTGTAAAAATTGTATGCTTTATTGTAGCCGGATTTGTTCGGATTTTTGGTGTCTCGTTGGAGCACCGGTTGTACTTGGTTTACCCCTACCGGCTTCGGCAAAAGGGAGTGGTTAGTGGAAGCCCGATCGGGTTGATCGGGGGTGGATGTAGGCACGGGTTTGGCCGAACCACCTAAAAATCTTTGTCTCTTTTTTGCTTGTCTTATTATTGCATTTTTCGTTTTTATTTCACAATTTATTTACAAACGTTTTTAATTGAAAGAATTTTCAAAATCTAAATTTTAGTGAAAAGCACAATTCACCCCTCCCTTCTTGTGCGTTGTTCTCACACGATTTACATCAAGTGGTATCAGAGCGAGGTTTTGTCAAGAGAAAGAAATTTCTAAGACAAGATCCTCATGGCTCTTCCATGTGTTGAGGACAATGCTATCTTGTCTGAGGGAGCATCGTCACACCGTCCACCCTTGTTCAAGGGTGAATTTTATCTTTATTGGAAAAATAGGATGCGTTTATTTTTAGAATCCGTTGATTTAGAAATTTGGGACATTGTTGAAAATTCATTTGATTTTCCAATTAAAATGGTCAATGGCGAAAAAGTGAGAAAACCACTTGGTGAACTCACTCCCGAGGAGAAACATAAAGTCCAACTTAACTCTCGGGCCATGAACATTTTGTGTTGTGGGTTAGGTGCTTCGGAATATAACCGAATTATGAATTTGAAAACAGCGCATGAGATTTGGTCAAAATTAGAAGTTACCTATGAAGGAACTTCTCAAGTTAAAGAGACCAAAATCAATATGTTTGTTCATGAATATGAGTTATTTCGCATGAATTCGGATGAGACCATTAAGTCTATGTTTACTAGATTTACAAATATTGTTAATGGTCTATCTAACCTTGGCAAGGAGTTTTCTACTGGTGAACAGGTGAGGAAGATTCTACGAGTCCTTCCTCAACAATATGATCCACTTGTGACAGCCTTGAAAGCAGCAAAGAATATTTCAGCTATCTCACTAGATGAACTATTGGGTGAGCTGTTAACAAATGAAATTGAGCTTGCAAGAAGAAAGAATGAAGAGCATGCGGTAGAAAAAGAAAAGAAAAAGAAGAAGGAAGAGACAATTGCTTTTGTAGTCGATTCCTCCACAGATTCAGATGTATCAATCTCAAGTGAGGTAGCACTTATTTCTAAACGCTTATCTCGTTTATATAACAAAAGAAATACAGGAAAAAGATTTGAGAAGAATAAAAGGCAAAAGGGCAAAGTTGTTTCCCATGAAGAAACAATTTGTTATGAATGCAAATTGCCTGGGCATACTAGGCCAAATTGCCCTCACTACAAAGAGAGAGTAGAAAAATATCAAAACCAAAAGAAGAAGAAGAAGGCTATGAAGATCTCATGGGATGATTCAGATAGCTCCTCTTCTAGTAATGAAGACAAGAAGGAGAGCTTGATTTGTCTTATGGCAAAGGACAACATTCAAGAAGCAATATCAGATGATGAGGTATGTTCCTATTCCTCCTCTTCTTCATCTTCTTGTATGGAAAATTATGAAGAGCAATACATAGCCATTTGTACCAAATATAAAAAATTAGCATCTAAGTATCTTAAATTAAAAGAAGAGCATGAAAATTATTTAGGTTTGTGTGAACATTTGAATGAAGTGAATGTTAATTATTTGCTAGAAATTAAGAAAGAAAGAGATGAGAAGGCTTCTTTTATTGTCAAAAATACATGCATAGTTAGTGAATTAAATAATTTGAAAAGTTTGCATGCTCATTGTAGGATTTCTTTTCAAAAAACAAATTATGCAAGAACCATTACCTCCTTTTATGCACAAAATGCTATTTGTAATTATTGCATGAAGTTTGGACATATTTCTTCTTATTGTAAATTTAGAAATTCTATAAATAACAAATATTCTAGTTTTGTTTGGGTTAGAAAGAGTAGCTTACATAATGATCAAATTAAGACAAGTGGACCCAAAAGGGTTTGGGTCCCTAAATGTAACGTTTAATTGTGTGGTGTAGGCATGCTTTCCTTCAAGGACCGGGGAAGGCATGTGGTACTTGGATAGTGGATGCTCAAGACACATGACTGGAGATGCATCTTTATTCATCCACTTGAAGAGCTATGATGGTGGTGAAGTTACTCTTGGTGACAACTCCAAGAAAAAAGTGATTGGAATTAGAACCGTAGGCAACTCACATACATCCATAAGAAAGGTCCTTCTTGTACAAGATTTAAGGTACAATCTTCTTAGTATTAGCCAATTATGTGATTCGAATTTTATAGTTTTATTTAATAAACATGAATGCATCATTAGCAATGATAATCTTCCTCTTGTTATAGGATGTAGAAAAGATAACACTTATGTTTTATTTTTACACATGGTCAAGAATAGTGGACTTGAGTGTCTTACTTCACAAGACAGTAATTCTACTTTATGGCATAGAAGATTTTGTCACTTAGGAAAGTCATCTTTTAAAAAGATCATGAAGTTTGATGTGGTTAGAGGTCTACCAAATCTTAGTCAGTTAAGTGATCATTTATGTGGCCCATGCCAATTAGGAAAACAAACAAAGGAAAGTTTTAAGCCTCTTAAGGACATCACTACTTGTAAACCTTTAGAACTTGTTCACTTAGACTTATTTGGTCCTATTCATCCAGAAAGTCTAGGTGGAAGCAAGTATGGGTTAGTAATTGTAGATGATTTTACTAGATTTACTTGGGTTCTTTTTGTTAGAAAGAAGAGTGAAGTATTTGAAAAATTCATAAGTCTTATTACAAGAATTAAAAAAGAAC
Source organism: Vanilla planifolia (assembly GCA_023846275.1). Classification (NCBI taxonomy): domain Eukaryota; kingdom Viridiplantae; phylum Streptophyta; class Magnoliopsida; order Asparagales; family Orchidaceae; genus Vanilla; species Vanilla planifolia. The sequence goes on from CM043877.1 coordinate 6,054,346, forward strand.
ATGAAGTTAGGTTAATCTCTATTAGGAGTGATAATGGAGAAGAATTTAAGAATGAATTATTTGATGAATATTGTGTTAAAAATGGAGTGTTTCATACTTTTTCTTCACCTAGGACTCCTCAACAAAATGGCGTAGTTGAGAGAAAGAATAGGACCTTGCTTGATGCCGCAAGGTGCATGCTAAATGAGTATAGAGTTCTCAAATATTTTTGGGCTAAAGCAGTTAACACTGCCTGTTATGTATTTAATCGAGTCATATGTAGACCTTTGTTAGAAATTTCTCCTTTTGAGTTGATTTATGGCAAGAAGCCCAAGGTAGCTCATTTTCATGTGTTTGGATGTAAATGTTTCATTTTAAATAATGGAAAAAGAGACCTTGATAAGTTTGATGCCAAGTCTGATGAAGGGATTTTTCTAGGATATTCACTTTCTAGTAGAGCGTTTAGAGTATACAACAAGAGAACACTAGTTGTTGAAGAGACAATTCATGTTAAGTTTGATGAATCTCTTAGTGAGGCATCTCATAGTCATCATCAAATAGATCTACTTGATGAATTTGAGGACTTATGTCTTGAAGAAGATAAATTGGATGATATAGCTAAGGTTGAAGAACCAATAAAAGATGATAGTGAGATTGAGAAGCAATTGAGATATTCTAAGGATCATCCTAGTGAATTGATTATTGGAGATTTAAAAGAGAATATTAGAATTAGAAGTTCATTTAATCATGCAGCATTCGTGTCAAATGTTGAACCAAGTTCTGTAGAAAATGCATTTGAAGATGAGTCTTGGATTGCTGCAATGAATGATGAGTTAGTACAATTTGAGAGAAATCAGGTATGAGATCTTGTACCAAGGCCAAATGACAAAACAATCATTGGTACAAAATGGGTTTTCAAAAACAAGGTAGATGAGAATGGTGAAGTTATTAGAAATAAAGCTAGGTTAGTAGCAAAAGGCTATTGTCAGATAGAAGGAGTAGATGTGGATGAGACATTTGCTCCTGTGGCAAGACTTGAAGCTATTAGACTTTTACTTGCTTATGCATGTCACAAAGGATTTAAATTATACCAAATGGATGTTAAGAGTGCATTTTTGAATGGATATATAAATGAAGAGGTTTATGTTGAGCAACCTCCTGGATTTAAGATACATGATAAGTTAGATCATGTATACAAACTTAAGAAAGCTCTTTATGGATTGAAACAAGCTCCAAGAGCATGGTATGAAAGATTGTGTATTTTTCTTACTTCAAATGGATTTCATAGGGGTAAGATAGATAATATCTTATTTGTACAGAATTCAACTGAAGGTCAATTAGTATGTCAAGTGTATGTAGATGATATAATATTTGGAGCTTCTAATGTAGAGATGTGCATGAAATTTGCAGATTTAATGAATAATGAGTTTGAAATGAGTATGATGGGAGAATTAATCTTCTTCCTTGGACTTCAAGTAAAGCAAACAAGGGAAGGAATTTTTATTTCTCAAACCAAATACTTGATTGGTTTGCTTAAGAAATTTGGTTTTGAAAGCATGAAGTCAAGAAAAACTCCTATTAGCACAAGTACTATCATAAGTAAAGATGAAACTGGGAAGTTCATTGACACAAAACTATTTAGAGGAATGATTGGATCATTACTATATCTTACAGCGAGTAGACTTGATATTGTGTTTAGTGTAGGTTTATGTGCAAGATTTCAAGCAAATCCTAAGGAATCACACCTACAAGCAATCAAGCATATCTTTAAGTATCTTATAGGTACTAAGACTCTAGGCTTATGGTACCCTAGATGTGAGTCTGGATTTGATTTAATAGCCTACACAGATGCTGACTTTACTGGCAGCAAGACTGATAGGAAGAGTACCTCTGGCATGTGTCAATTGATTGGTGGTTCACTAATTTCTTGGGCCAGTAGAAAACAAAATTGTGTGGCATTATCAACAACAGAGGTAGAGTACATTGCTGCAGGTAGTTGTGTTGCTCAAGTACTATGGATTAAACAACAACTTTTAGATTACGGCTTAGAATTTAGTCAGATTCTAATTTTCTGTGACAATTCAAGTGCAATTTGTCTATTAAAGGATCCGGTTCAACATTCAAGAACCAAACATATAGAGCTTAGATATCATTTTATTAGAGAGCATGTGCAGAAGAAAGAAATTCAAATGTCATTTGTCCCATCTTCCGCTCAAATGGCTGATATTTTTACCAAACCATTGCCTACGGATGTGTTTCATAGACTTCGTTTGAGTTTAGGTGTCATTAACCCCTTTGAGTGATTACAAAAAGGGGGAGAGTGATGTGCTAGGATTCAGGGGGAGTATAGGCTAAGATTCAGGGGAAGCTATATTATAATCCATGATTGTTATTTATTGTTACTTTAATGCTTCGTCTTTTTATTTACTTTAATGCTTCGTCTTTTTATTTGTTTTTGAGCTTTGGTTTTGTAATCATCAAGGGGCACCCGGTTCAGGTTGATAGCCATGCACTGTTCTTTGACCGTAGATCGCGCTGAAGTTAGACTTAGCCGAGCTCCTCTCGGCAGGCTTGGCTTAGCCAGGCACTGTTCCGTTGACCGTTGACCAGCGCTAGCCGAGCTGCTCTCGGCGGTCTTTGGGCGGGCTTTGCTCGCCCCTTTCGGGTCAACCAAATTTTTATTTTTCTTTTTTTTATTTCTAAAAGGCCTGGACGGGCTGTTTTGGCACCGGGTCGACCCTCCCATGCTACAGTGCTTTTTCCCGAGACTTTTGCTGTTTTAGGGTATTTTTGACGAATTTTTTAGCCACAAATTTGAATATAAGTGTATAAAAATAATTTTATATTCTTATAGTATTATAAGTTAATTAAGTGGCTATGAAAAGAAATTCGTAAAAAATGATTCCAAAATAATATTAAAAAATCAAATACCCATGTCTATACATTTTATCAAATATGCTTGGCCCAAAAATGAAAATTCATTATTAAATAATTTTATAATATTTTTAAATGTTAATACTACTAGTGTGCCTCATAATCTCAAAGTTTTGACATATCAAATTCAAGAGAAATAAAAAGAAATTTAATTATAAAAAATCTTGCGCATGTCTTAAAAATTCCTTGAAGTATGCCATGACCTCAAGGCCCTTAGAGACCATTATTTTAGACATCTAAAATACATGACTTGATTTAATTAATTATTAACAATTTTACTTAAAAAACAAGCCTTCAGTAATAAATAGCTTGGTTTTGTAATTATCACATCAAAGGGTACAACAATCTCCCCCTTGATAATTACAAAACCAAAGCTCAAAAACAAATAAAAAGACGAAGCATTAAAGTAAATAAAAAGACGAAGCATTAAAGTAACAATAAATAACAATCATGGATTATAATATAGCTCCCCCTGAATCCTAGCCTATACTCCCCCTGAATCCTAGCACATCAATAGTAACTATCATGCCTATCATTTTGGCTAGCTCTTTAACACCTCAGTTGGATACATATTCTCATAGAAACTTAAGTCTTAATTCTAAATTGGAATGTATTTAAATTTTGAATATTAAGCAAATTTATATTTGAAATTTTAAAATTTAAATTTTAAAAATTGAATGAGGAGATAAAAGGATAATGTGATTATAAATGTTTTGTCATAAGATGATGTTACATGATATGAATCTCTGATAAGATTAAGCTAAATATCTTAGAGGATAAAATTTGTATTTTCTTATTCATTATCCAACCATAGGATGTACATGATAAGGATGAGCATGAAATTCCTAAAATCTAAGAATTAAAGGGAGGATATAAGATAAAGGAATTAATAAAAAAAAGTTATCACATATATGAATAAATTATTAAGATAAGGCTAAGGATAATCTTGCCATATTAAGTATATCCCTTAGCCGTATCTTCTTTTTGACACCTAACTTATAAGAAGTAGATATAGCTGACCAAATTAGCTTCATGAGGTAGGCTATATTAGATTTGGGTGAGTTGAGTGCTTACAAGAAAACCCTAATTAGTTGTTAAGTAAATCACTAAATTTAATGATGCTTAACTTAACATATTTAAGCATTAAGACATAGTTTTGTTAGGTTTTAGAAATACTCAGTTGTAAGAGCAAGCAAACATGCTAATCAAGAAAAACTAAGGGAAGAACCACCTATGAGAAAGATGAGGAAGAAGGATCATAAGATTTGAAAGTGAAAAAGGTTACCTTTAAGGAAGTCCTTTATTCAGATCGCAAGATAAGATGACTCTTTAGAATATATTAAATGTAGTTAAAAATTAAGAAAGATAAAAAGGATCTTTTACTAAATTACATGTGGTGACTTTGGAAAGAAAATGATCATGAAACTAATTATCTATCATCCCTTCCATGAAATTCATTATATGAGGATGAACTTGAACCAGTTGTGACTTGGAAGAATTTTTATGAGCATATCTTAAATTTCTTTTGATTAAAATCAATGAATATTCCTCAATATATTCTTAATCATGATTGTATAATAGAATTTTGTGAACATATGGTTGTTAAAGTAGAGATCCTTTATTAGCATATGTATGAATTCAAAATTTGAATTTAAAATGGCACGTGTTATCATGAATTTTTTTACCCAAATCAAGACTATGTAGTTTTGTGATTAGAAATATGTTAGATTAGAATGCCTTACTCATTTAATGAATTTACATACAATATGAAATTTTTTAGCATAGAAAATATTAAAATTATATCCCATACAAGAAATGAATGATGTCATTTAAAATTACTAACATGATTGAAGGCTTGATTTTGGTTAAAATACACGAAATTATAAGATGCAATTCTTATGCTAGTGAATGTCATAATAACTTATATTGTATAATTCTCAAAGCATGAATTTAAGATGATATGGATATCCTTATAGTTTACTAAAATCCAATGATATATGGGAAGTGAAATAATATGTGCCAAGCTAATGCATTAGAGGGAGTGAATTATACTTTTAAACTTTTACTATTTTGAAAACCTTTAATTACATAAAAATTTGATAATAATAAAATAGTTGATTTAATAGTTTATTTAAATAAAATTGTGAAAAGAAAATAAAAATTTTATGATTTTCAAGATATTTTCTAATAAAATATTTTATGTTTGATAAAAAAGATCGTGTTAAATTTCTATTATACATAATTTTTAATTAAATATTATTAAATAAAATATCATAAATTATATAATAACAAAAATAAAATAAAATAAAAAAGAGATTTTTAAATGGTTCTACTTAACTTGTGTTTACATTCACCCTTATTTAATCCGATTAGGATTTGACTATCAAAATCACTCTTTTTGTCATAACAAGTAGATGTTATCTTTTATAAATTATATATTTTTGTCATAATAGGTAGGAGTTTATCATCATAATCTTAATTATAAAAGTTTATAATATTAAAATATAATACAAAATAATAGATGACTATAATATTTTACTATTCACTTATAAATATATATATATATATATATATATATATATATAAGTGAATAGTAAAATATTATAGTCATCTATTATTTTGTATTATAAATCTATAGATTATGATGTTAGAATATGAATACACATGAAAAAACTTACAACCTAAAGTACATAGTTTTGAAATAGTAAATAAAGATATTCATTAATATTTTTTTAAAAATATAATAAATAAAGATCTTACATTAATATGTTCATTTAAAAAAAATAAAAAAAATAAGAAAATAAAAGATCAATTATAAAGAAGTCACTAGTAATATATACAAGTAAAGAGAATGATGAAAAAAGATAGAAAAATGAGTCACAAGCAGAATTCCAATAAAGGCATCAAAATTAGATTATAATTTTTTATTCTACTCATTCACTTCTAAAAATATTGATGTAATAACATAAAATTATTCTCACAATAAACTCTTAAGGCTCCTATATTTATATCAAAATATTTTAGATTATCATAAATTTTTTTTAATTATTAAAAAAAGATGACCCAAAATAGCTATTACAAACAAGTATTTTAGTAAACATAAATAATTTTTAGAACACTGATTATGAGTAGAAGCAGCAATGACCATCTAATCTTGGTAAATGGAACATGGACCATCCAATCAAAATAACAAATAAAGAGTATAGATTTAATCCTAATTAATAGATTTGCATAATAGATAGACATTGATGATGCATAAGAACACTGTTCATAAAGGTGGGATGATATTAGCAATTCTATCAAGCTTTTTAGATGGAAGGTTAAATGAAATATACTATTCACAAATATGGAGAAGATCTCAACAATTTGATTAGATTTTATAGATGGACGATAAGATGAAAATTATTATTCAAAATGATGGAATTAATTTCGTTCGTTTGTCAAACTTATTAGATGGATGGTTAAATAGAATCTATTATTCACAAAGATAGAAATGATCCTTATCATTTGATCACAAAAACATGCAATGAGATGTCACAAGTTTGCTTTAGTTCGAAAGCGTATAGGGCTAATTTTTAGTTCCACATTGCCTTATTGTATATGATATTTGGCATTTATAATTCTTTCTCTGTGCATATAGGTAAGTTTAATGGGGTTAATTATCCTATAGTACTCCTAAGAGGTATGATCCAAGTTACCTACACTTATATACATACATGTTTGACTTGATCGATCTTATTACTTAATAATTTTTTGTCCTATTGAACACCTTATGCCAAAGATAATTCAATAGTTATTTCTTGACCCAATTTAACCCAAGTTGCTAAGAGAATTATGATTTAACTGAATCTCAGGACTGACTTAACTCAATTCACCTAATCTTTTGACCACTGACTCTCTAAGATTCATTGCCAAGCACTTCGAGCCACTTTGACCCAAGCCTCTAGGCTTGCCGTGTATAGGGTGTTAAGCCAAATTTTTTATTTTCTTTTTTTAACCATCTTTTATATATTAATTATTTTTTTACTTTGAAAGCATTTTTACAGTTATTAAAATAATAAAATATTTTTATAACTACTAAAATAATAATATATATAAGAAATAAATGATCATGCACATGAATAATTTTATGTAACATAATTATGTCATATATAAACAAATGATAAGAGAAATAATCAAACCAGTATATATTTTGGAGGACTCATAATAGTTAGCTATTATATTAAGAGTTTGATCAACTGTGCATTGATATACTATTTAAGCCACATATGTTGTTTAACAATCATCACTGTTTGACATTACTTCACTTGTGGATTACTCTATGGAATATCTAGTTAAATTTGATTGATATTGTAAAAAAAAATGAGATGTATGACCTAAAACATACTAAAAAAAGTATTTAAAAAACTAACACGATAATTTTATTATCATTAAAGTAGTTCCATGACCAAGGGTGTAACAAGAATTTGAAATTCATTCTCAAATGCTATTTTTGATAAGTAAAAATTCATAAATATATTATGTGATAACTTAGGTTAAGCATGATAAACTTATAATCTAACATGTGTATCATAACATGTTGAGAAAATATGCTTATAATTATAAGAACTTGTTAAGAAATGAGTAAAACTTTATCATATGCATATTGAACCTTAGTTTAGGTCATGAACATTTGAATGATATTTGAAAACTTAGTAGAACTTAAGAATTATTGTGACCAAGTATCTCCTTACCTCTAATAGGTTTAGGAAGCTTTTGACATGACTTGGTTAAATTATGTGAGACACAAGCTTAAGCCCTTTTGTGAACATAGACGACTTTTTAAGATTAGTATGGCCTTTGGTTTTTAAAAGAGATGCTTGGAAGGGTTTGGTTTTGTGATTTAAAAGAAGGCTAGGTTGGTTAGGGTTACGATCAGCTAATAAAGAGAATTAGGTTTTGGCTATGATTGATTAAGGCTATGGATAGATTCAGATTAATAGATATGGTCTTATGATTAATTCTTAGATGATAATTCAAATAGATATGTAGTTTTGAAAAACATAAAAAGTGATACCTACTTTTGCTTGGCTAAAATAAGAAATAGGTTTGTTGCTAGTTTAAATTTGAAATAAATATGTGTAAGATAAGTTTAGCTTTGGAAATTTGTTCATGTTGAAGAAATTTTTAATGATAGATTCTATGATTAGATTAAGGTTATCAACACTTGATGAGCTTTATGTTTGCAAGAAATAAAGCCTTTGATAATGAAGCTTTTGGTAAAAACCTTAGAAGAAGATTGAAGGGTTGAAGTTAAGGTTTAGTGATGCACTAGGCTTGGATAAAGGATTTAATTATGTTTGTAATATTGTATAAATCCTTGGCTTAATGTGGTATATTTGGTAAGATCATGACTCTGATTAAGCTCTTAGCCTATGGGATGACATCTTAGATAGTGGTATAGGGGATGATGAGGCTTAGGAGAAGCCATTAGAAATGGTGTAAAGGCTTTGGTTTGTCTGCGATGCATAAGAGTCACTAGTGAAATTCGTGTAAGTCAAGACATTATTGATATAATTATAACTTAAATACTATACTTAAGAGTAAAATCCTAATATTTAGATTCAAATAGAAATGCAATGTATTATTACTCAAACAAACAATGAAATTATAAGAAGAATTTTATATAAGATTAAGATAAATACTAACTATATAAATGATGCTTAGATGGATTAAAGCATCTTGGATGATTGCTTTAGAGTTTAAGGGAAACACTAGGTATTAAATTGGGTTTAAAGAAACCATAATAGTGCCTAAATAATGATAGATAAAGGTTTTCATATGCTAATTGGCCATGAAATTTATTTTAATTAAGATAAACAATTCTATATAGTAGACTTTAGATCTTGGACCCTTGCATCAGAGATGGACAGGTAAGATATTTCTATTACATTGAAGTAATATTTTTCATGTGATTAGTTAAGCCTATAAGAAGAGTTTTAGATCACATGATAAGAAACTTCAGATTCAATTGAGTACAATTTATATATTTAGTTTCTATATGAATTAATTACATATTTAGTATTATAGAAAATAGATAAATGTGACATGATATATGATGAGAAGTACATGTGATTATTTAAGAGCATTATCTTTGTAGAGTACCAAGTCATATGATGAGATAACAATGCTAGACCTTGCCATGATTCCTATGGGTCAAAAAGAGTATCACATTCATAATGAAATAATGTGCATCTAATTATTAGTATTATAAACTCATGCATTAGCTTAGCTTTACAAATAGAGATACATTTTATGATATTTTATATTAGATGGTAATTATACAGTGCTCTTATATATATGTATATATATATATACATATCCTTGGTATTAATTTAATATTATGACTTTAGATTTTCCTATTGAGCTCTTCAACACGCTCCTATTTATATTTTGTAGGCCCACAGAGTTATAAGTCGTTTAAAAGCCAAATTTGAGATCATCAGAGTTACTACATTTGCTAGATAATATTTCTTTTTACATTTTATGAATAGTAGTATTGAGCTATTGTTTTTATTTATGATTATTATATATATTTATTAGCAAAAATTAGATTTTATGGGACTATTATTTTGTGTACTTTGATATTTGCATATTTATTTCAAGTTGGACTTTGGATTATGATGTTATTTTAGCATTGGATATTTACAATTTTTATATTTTAGTTTATGGCTTTGCATATGTTTTATTTTTTTAGAATTTAAGAAAAAAAATCAATTTTTAATATAAATTTTAGGTTATTTTTTAATTTCTTAATTACTTAATCAAAATGACTATAAAAACTTCATTCACTTGTTTTAAAATAAACTTCTTATCAAACTATATTCTCCATAAAATTTTCATATTTTTTAACATCATATGATATTTTTAATATTTTTCTAAAAATCATATAGTTATTATTTTTCCTAGTAGTTAAGCTTTTAAGACATGCAAATCTCAACAAAAGGAATATTATTATACTTATCTTATTTAAAAAAAAAATTTTGTCACCATTTTGATAGCTTTAATATTTTTCTTTTAAAAAGTATATAATAATATTTTTAACTTTGATATTTCATTTTATGATTGATTCTAAATCAAAATTTTATTAAATTTGTATCACAAAATTTTTAATAGTTTAAACTTTGATATTTGACTTTTACTTTCTTTCTTAAGTGAGAGTTCTATGGTTTGAAAATTTGTTTACGCTAGCAAAGAATTAAGTGTGATTTAGCTAAATAAGGGTTAAATGAAGTCAATGTAGAATTGATAACTAAAATATAATTTGAGATAAATATTTAGATATAAATTTTATATATTTTTGGAGACTTTAAAAAGATTAATTAGAGTGATAGTCTTTAAAAAGCTTATGATCAAAGGTTAATGAAGAATTGATTTAAGGTAGACCAAGAAAGGTAAGTTTTGCTAGAATTAGGGTCTTGATTGTATGAAAAAAATATCTCAGATATGAATTATAAGATTAGATCATAGATAATAAAACTTAGAGAGTCTTGTGTATGCTTGAAATAAAGTCACTGGATGGAGAAGTACTTAAGTAAATCCTTAGATAAGGAGAAAAAGATCTAGTTTAGGCCTTATAAGAATATGTTAGGGCCATGGGAAAAAATTACTTGTTCTTATGATGAATAAACCCTAAATATGACGTAGTTGATTTCGATAAGACACAAAATAATCTTATATTCTCTTATGCCATGAGTCAGTACTCTTTATGATGATTTGAGAAGTTATGTGAGTGGCTCAAAAGAAACTTTAGATAGGCACAATGACTCAGATTAGGCCAAATGACAAAAGAGTTATTTGTGAGACTTGTATGAAACCAGATTAGTGAGTTATCATATTTTGGGAAGATGTCAAAAGATAAAGCTAAGATATGACTTAAGTGAGAGCCCAATGGTAGCTAAATAAGCAAAATGGTTATGGTTAGGATTCCATATAAGATTAAGGAAAATATAAAACTTTTAAATTTATTAAATCATATAAATAATTAGATTATGAGTAATTTTAAAGCTTTTATATAATAATAAAGCTTCCATATAACTTATTTAAGGATTCTAAGAAAACCATAAAACTATTTAATTACTAGATGACAATGATAAAATTAGTGGTAATATATTATGTAGGATAATTTTAATGAGATAATATCTTGATGTAGTGAAGCTAGGATTGGAAATCTCAAACTAGTGATAACACAACTTAAAAAAGCATGTTGGTTTATATGGTTATGATACATCTTTAAAAAGAGTATTAGTTTATTTGGTTACGTCATATCTTAAAAAAGAAATGCTAATTTATATGAGTATGACATGTCTTGAGAAGGAACATTAATGTTATATAATGATAGACCCTTACTTTGATTGTATAGAGTTAAAGATAATTCTAGATCTTGATAGGCTATTGAGCATTAAGTTGTTTACAACATACATTCTTCTAGTTAGACTTGACAGCGTTGTTGCTTACTATATGACATGTATGATCGATCTAATCTTAATTTGTATTGATTATATATAGATTTGTTTAATATCTTAGTTTGCATGTGATTTTTATAGTATGACTTGGATTTCTTATTGGGGTTTGGGTTACTTATATTATTTTTTTATATATAGGATTAGGGATATAAGAGATTATATAGGCGTTAGTGATGTAAACAATAACTGATCAATTAAGATTTCTAGTTATTTGCTTTTGCTTAGTAGTTAGATGTTGATCCTTTGATTTAATATAGTAATTAAATTTTTTTTTATAATATTAGATTTTATTAATAGACTCTAGTTATATCAAATTAGTGTGATTGACTTTATAGTTGGATATTTCATTATCATTTTATATTATTTTCTTATTAGTTTGATTGATGGATAGTATATTTTATGCATGTAGATTATTTGTATATTGTATGTTACCTTTTGTATCTTGCATGCATTGTTGAAATTATTACCCTAATTTTACATTAAATAAGATCCTCATTCACATGGATTGCTATCAAATAAGAGTGGTTCATTGTGGGTGACATAACATGAGCTTAGTGATTAGATTGGAGAATCATGAATCTTAATTTGAATATCAAGCCCAATGAGTGAAATGATGATTAATCATATATAATTACAAATATAAGGGTTTTAACACTCAATGATTTTAAAAAATGGAAAAAATGATTATGTGTGATACTCCAAAGGAGTAGTGATGTTTTATATTTTATCATGGTCTTAAAATTACCAATATGTCTCCACTGATTACTCTTTTAGAAGAAAAAATTTGTAGAAGTGGTTGATAAAGGTGAAAAAGTATTTAGAAAGGTTTAAGTTCTTCAAGTAATCCTCATGTGCAAAATAATATTGTAGACGTAGAATATAACAAAATAATACTTTAATGCCCAAAATATGAAAAGTTTCATGAAGGTCCTCATTGCTACTATTGAAGTAAATTGAGTGTGTGAAAATCTTACAAGAGGGGTTGTGAATTATGAGTATTAAAATATTTTTTATTATTTTGTGGATTATATTTATTTTTAAAATTTTTTATAAAAACAATTTTACTTTTTTAAAAACTATTTATATTCAAATTTATATATATATTATTTTTAACTAATAAATTAAAAATGAAAAAAATTGAAAAGGTATACCAAAAATTTTAGGTGGTTCAATTCTAACTAGAACCTATGCTACCCATATCTGAGATCGAGAAAAATGTAGCTATTAAGAAAATTACAACTTAAGACCTTTTTATGGTTTATTTTCAATCTATTAACTTTTATGGGTTCACTAAAACTACTATCAAATAGAGAAGTATTTTTTTTAAAAAGGGAAGGAATTTCTCTCATACTTATGTTGAAGGAATATAAATTATTATAAAAAGGAAGATAATGCTTTTTATTTGTATTTTTTATATATCAAAAGCTTATGAAGTCATAAGATGTGCTTATGATATGTGAATACTTAAATGTCTTTTTAGATGAATTTCTAGGCTTTCTACCAATGAAGGATTGAATTTAAGATTCATCTATTTCTAATAACCAACCTCAAAAGTTTTATATAGAATAATATTGAGAGAGCTAAATGAAGTAAAAGTCTAAATTTAAGAATTATTAGATGAGGGTTTAAGTCATTCTAATGTGTCTCCTTGGGATGAAATTATATTTTTTTGTAAAGAAAAAAATGACAATCTTCAAATATGCATGGATGTTTAAGAAATAAATAAACTCACTATTAAGAATAGATATCCATTACCAATGGTGTATAATTTGTTGGATTAGCTATAAAGTATTATTATTTTCTTCAAGTTAGATCTGACATCTACCTATCATTAATTGAAAGTAAAAGGAAAATATATCTCTAAAGTAGCTTTTAGATCTTCTTGTAGACATTATAAGTTCTTGATTTTGTCATTTAGTTTGACAAATGCACTTTCCACTTTTATGGATTTAATGAACATTATTTAAGAAGTATTATATTAGTTTGTTGTCATAATTGATGGCATTCTTTCAAATTCGAAGACTATAGAGGATCATCAGAATCATTTACACATTGTTTTATAAAGCATCAGCAATAAAAAAAATTTTGAATATGATTTTTGGTTGTTTTAAGTATTATTTTTAGGACTTATTATCAATGCATAAATGATTTTAGTTTATCTTAAAAAAATTACAATCATTTGAAATGGACTTAAACTTGCTAATACTTTAGAGATTAGAAATCTTTTTTGGGTTTAGTTAGATACCACAAAAAATTTGTGAAAAAGTTTCTGAGATAACATCCCTAATAACTAAGTTAACTAAAAAAATAATTAAATTTGGATGTGATTCCTTTTTGTGAATATAACATTCATGCATTAAAAAAAGTTAATAATAACTTCAGTTTTAATTTTGCTAAAAGGAATTAATAGATATCAAGTTTATAATAATGCATCATTCCAATGACAATATTGTGTGTTAATACAATTTGGGAAAGTTTTCGCTTATGTCTTTAGACAATTAATGTCACATGAGAAAAACTATTCAATTCGTGACTTTAAATTAGCAACTATTATGTTTGTTATAGGAATCTAATGATATTATCTTTATAATATAAAATGTGAAGTTTTCAGTAATTATCAAAATTTAGAATATAAATTAATTTAAAAATAATTAAATTTGAGACAAAGGAGATTATAAACTTTATTAAAGACTAAGATATAGATAAAATTTATTATCCTAAAATAGTAAATATTATTACTAATATTTTGAATAGAAATGCAAATACCAATTCGATTATAGCTTATCCTAATAAATAACAAATAACTTTTAAAGTAGATAAATTACAATTAGAAAGAGAAATACAAAGAAAACTATTATATCAATTATCTATAAGATTGATTGGATAGAATTTACTAAAGAAAATCAATTTTAACATGAAGAATGTTAGAAATAAATTTATAAAGTTAATGATGGATGTGTATCTGACGTTCCTTTCGATGAAAATAATATATTGATATTTCAAGGTTAATTTTATATCCTTGCACATCAAGAATTATGGCCATTATTATTGAAAGAATATTTATTTTTTAGGAGTCCTTGTGAGCTTTTATTTGTTTTTATAATTATTATAAAAGCTTATTTTGGGCTATAGAGTGTGAAGGCTAGTGTAGCCAACTTTGAGGTATGCGAGAGATAGGTTCCTACTTTAAGCCTTGTGTAAAGGAGAGGAGGTTTTAAAAGAATTTTTGTTCTTGTGAGTCGAGTTTTTGCTTGTTTTTATAATTATTATAAAATCTTACTTTGGGGTTTTACTATGCGAAGGTGAGAATAGCCTACTATGATGCTTTGTGTGAGGGAGAGATGCTTATTTCGAGGCTTTTGTGGAGGGGAAGAGGTTTTTCTTTTTTTTTGCCTAAAGAAAAAAACTAGATGTAAGATTTCTTCATCAATTGTGGTAAAGGATAGCAAGAAAGAGAGTAGGTCAAAGTCCAATTGGATTTAGAATAGATATAACCTCATTTGCATAAGAGACATATCACCTAAAAAATCAAAGGTATTCATTTTTCTTACTATTTTCTTGCTTGCATTTTAAATTATGCACTTACTCTCTTGTTGTATATTAGATATTTAACTCTGTTGCATTGTTAATTTGAGTTTTCTTTCAAGATATCATTTTTAAAATTTAGCAATTAATTTACTCTATCCTTTTGAATGTAGTATGTGCCAATAACTCATTAGATAAGTTTCATGCCTCACATATCTCCAATTTATGGACTCAAGTAAAATAGCTAAAGTGCTTCAAAACTTTTATGATTACCCTAAACACAAGTCTATTTTAATGTTTATATAAGATGGAGTAACATCTTATGACAATGATATGAGACTTTCGATATTATTATTTTGTTAAAAATAGGCTTTTGCTATCCAGAATAACATCATCATATGATTCTCTACCAATTAATCTTTTGTAGCAACCCAACTTGCATATAAGAGCAATTATACTCCTCGATTTGTCTTTGTAATCCTCTAAACCTTTGTAGATGATACCTCTTGTATCTTCATCTCTTATAATACTTGTATTTTCTTTAGCATCTCCTGTTAAGACTTTTTTTTTGTTATACAAGCTTCAAAAGATTATTTTATACTTAGAAATCAATGAATCTCCTTTGTCATTAAATATCTATGATTTTATTTCTCAATTCTCAAAATCTTTTATATAAAAATTCATCATAGTTTTTATAATTTTTTTATTTTTATTTTTTCATGTTTTATTCTTTCATGAGAGCGTTGTGTATGTGCACAAAATATTTTTTTTAGTAAAGATATTTAAAAAAGTGTAATTTATGTGGATAAAATATATATTTATTTATTTTTTTTCCAAATGGAGCAAAGAATTTCCACCGACTAGGTTTAACGATATTTCGCCCCGTGCCGTTTGTCTCCCGTTCTTCCTCGTCTCTCTTCCCTTTCAACAAGTGAAGTGTTATCGGCACAGTAGCGAGCAGCGAGTTGCTCGAACTCAGGTCGACCCGTGCCTGCTTACACCTAGCTGGCCTTTCCTATGCATATTTATTAAACCGCCTTCGGCTTGAATCCAATCCCACATCGTAGATTGATCACAGTAGAAGTTCGCAGCATGGAAGGAGAGAGACGATCTTCTACCAAATGTCCTTCCGTTACAGTGGAGCAATTCGTCTCCATGACCTCCCTTTTGATTGACATGGAGAAGGTTTTATTCTTCCTATTGAAGTCTAATTGTCTTCCTTTATTTTGATTTTAATGAAGTCTCACCATATCGATTGTCGCACTTGGCACATCTATATGAGTTATTGGTTGGCATTGGTGGGCACCTTATCCTGTTATATGAAGTAGCATGGAATGCGTCTCGTGTTTTCAAGCTTGGAAGTTGGACTATTATTTTAAAAAAATATAAAAATCTGAAATCTTTTGGAAACGAAAAGGCTTATATAACATCTATTGGTCGAGGAATTAACTTATTAAGATAGCAATCAAATTTAGTCAAATGTGTTCATTTTCTTGGGTTATATTTGGATGTGCCTACAAAAGAAAAATGCATTGAATTCTTCTGTTTACAAGTTTCTTGTTGAGGGCTTTAGAGCACTGTGCAAAAATCCTTTTTTTTTTCTTAGCAATGTACCATGCCATCGATTGGGGTGAAATATTACCCTCTTGTATTTAAAATGTTGGCCATCATCTAATCTGATAATACAGGCTTATTATTTAATGTCTACAAAATATGCTTGAGAAAAATGTTGGCCGTTGGCCACGACTAAAATGAGAAGGATTATTGGTTCAATGAGGATACAAAAAATTATTTGTTAAATGAACCCATACATTAGATTTTATTGATTGCATAACTGGTATTCTATGTAAGAGAAAGACTTGGGGTGAGCCAAGTTGCTGCTTATCAACACAGACTTTACAAAGCATAAGAAATCAACTCAAATGTGTGCAGGCATTTGTGTATGATGCTTTATGCATCAACTATCTAACAAAAATAATATTTTGAAAAAATGCTCAGGTTTAATGCTTTTTGGTTATTGGTCTACTCTTTGCCCATACACGCTGAAGATTAATGGTATGGTATAATTTTTAATGATTTTGCATTGCTGATGTGCTCTTTGTTAATTATTATTTTTGTAGGAGGCTGAAATAGCAGCATCTCTTAGCCTATCTTCATCACGGAGCACAGATACTTTTCAAAAAGGGCAGAACACTATTCTCAATCTTAGATGTTCAGGAGTTCAGGTTTGAAATCCTTTTTTGAGCTCATGCACAAATTTGTAATGTACTCATACATTGATCTTCTATCATAAACTTGATTTATTTAGACAGGATTGATGGGAAAGACTCTTGTAGAGTTACAATCTAATAAGGGTGATGTTCTCCCTGTCCACAAGGTAGCGATTACATGCATTGTGTATCTATTCTATCTTCTTCCATTTATGCTCCATGAGGATCACTAATGCTTACTTCTAATACATGATGGACAACATTATGTGAACAAGTCATGAGAACCAATTTAGCACAACTAAAGGGTGGGTTTTATTTCTAGCCATTTTTTTGAAGAACCCTGTATGACATTTTTTCAATGGTTTTGAGCTTCTTAAGATACTAAGTCAATTGGATGAGATTTTGTCTTTTGAGTAAGGCCGAGTGAAAGTAGTAACAATTTGAAAATTTTATACGTTCTTCTTTAATAAGTCATCATTAATATTTATTTCATAGGTTATCCTTTCTCCACTTTGCCTTTGATTTACTCATATATTATTTGCTTTGAAGCAAGCTTCAAGGGTTTGGTATATTATCCAAGGTTTTACTTTGTTATACTTGCTAGTTTTGCTTCTTGCAACCTGAAACTGATCACTTGTCCAATCATGGTTTTGTTGTGGTAAGTGTGCAATTAAAAGCCTTATTGATCAAATTGTTCTCTATAATTTCACAATCATGAGCAATTAACTCGTTACACACTTGTTTTTACGTAAATAATCATAGTTTAATCATAGGGATGAAAAGCATCTTTAGAGTTGTTGTATTATAGAATGGGGTTTGCTTTTTTTGTTCTTTGACTAGATTTGAAAACTTTTCATTTTTTTACTCTTTACTTTAACATTTGTTGGAATTTGATTGTTCGAAACTCAAATTATATGTGCAGTTTACCCCTCATGATGTTGTTGTTCTGAAACCAAACAAGGCAGAGCATGATCTCTGTTTACTTGGCCAGGGTGTTGTCTATTGTTTAAAGGTACTAGTATTCTTTAGGAGTTTGTTTTAATATTTAAATGATTTTATCTACAAGTTCTAGGGAGTTTGGAATTGAATTTATGCAAACAGGATGCATCTATCACTATTGCTTTTGATGAAGCTCCTGAGGATGGGTTGAATAGCCCTTTGCGTTTAGAGAAAATTGCAAACGAGGTATCATTCTAGTGGTTGTACTTTTCATGTTAGCATTAAAAAACTTGTCATTTTGATTCTTGCAAATTGATAATTTCTAAATATTGTGTTTGTGCTATTTGTCATAGAAGTCTAAAATGCCATATAACTTTTTTTTCATGTTGATTTAACTAATTTTATCGATATTGATTGAATCATTATTTTTCAGATTAACTTATCATAGTTCATATTGATTGAATCATCATGGTTCAAATTATTTTTATTTTATCTTAAAGCTCATTTTTATTCTTAGAAAGTTATTTAATGTGCATTATTTTTCCGCTCGATCAAATATTTTCAAGAACTATGTGCATCCTTTGGACTTAGGTACAATATTGATGATGACCTTATTTTGGCCTTGGTTATTGTTAGACACAATGGGGTTGCTATTTATATTTTGTTGATTTCCATTGATTTGCAATATAGACTAGTTTCTATGGTTGTGTGAAAGCCATCATACCTTATCCGTATTAACAATTCTGGTTTCTTGTGATAACTCTATATTTGTCATTTCATCTTGAAATTTTGCTTACTAATTTAGGAGTTGTGTTATAAAGGCTTATGCTTGAGTCGAAAATCCTATTAGAAGTTATAAAGTGGCTTGCTTAAATTAGGAAGGCTTATGATTGCCTATCTTGCTTGGTGAATGAAATGAATGAAACTAGATTTATAGGAAATTTTTTTAGTTAATTTTAGTTAATGTATATAATTAACTAGTTTTTGACCTTGTATAATTGATTGAGAATGGTTAAACTTGCTTGATGAAAATAAGGTGGATAGCATTATTACCTTTGATAATACTTAGTTTTGTGTTATTTAATTACAATTAGTTCCATTGATTAGCTTTATCTAATATGATATATTAACTACTCAATTGACTAAGTACAAATATTTTCTAGTGTTACTAATTAATTTACAAACTACTATTTAATAGAAACTTAATTAAGTTAATCTTTCTTCCGTGGTGGATCAAGTAAAACTATCTCATCTTGTTTTATGGAAATTGGGTTAGTGATTTAATTAAATGGTTGAGAGTTAAATCATAGTTTTGTAGTTGATTTACTTGTTGTGAAGCTAGCATAGTTTATTATCTAATTAATGGTCTAAGTGTAAATATTTTTTTGTTTTAGTTAAGTACTTGATATAGGATGTCAAGATGAATGAATGATTAGATTCGAAAAGAGAAGATTAGATATGAGTGCATAATAAAAGTATAGCTTTAGTACTTATTATGTATTTTCTAATTGTAATTAGTTCCATTAGGTAGCTTTACTTAGTATGGTATATTAACTAATCAATTTAATAAATATAAATAGCTTTTAGTGTAATTAAATAATTTATTAGCTATATTTTTGGTAGAACACATTAGGTAGATTTAATAGGGTTTAGGATGTAAGAGGTTCAATTTCATCATAAGTCATGGTTAAACACAAGCAAAAGGCTCAAATAAGGGTTTGAAAGGGCTTTATTTAGTTTTTTTGTATTATTGTGTTGTATTAGGTTGGAATAAGTCATTTATGAAGACCAAGATGATTTTTTTTATTTTCTACATGTTTGTTCGGCTTTGTAATTTTTTTATTGTCATTTTATTTATTTTTTTAAGAGAGTATTATTTAAGTCTTGTCACTTTTCATTAGGGCTTCTTTCTTGTATTTTGTAGAAATACTTATGATTGAATGAAAAGGGAGTTTTTGAATTGTTGTTAATTGGATTGAGAAGGTCTTATGTGGTGCATAAAGATCTCTCTATGAAGATAAGCTGACTTTCGTCCCATCGATGTTGCGGTATGGATTCTAACCTTTCATTGTCGGCTCTATTGTTGCTTCATCTTCCTCTCCAGCTACCATTAATGACTTAATTGTCGATTGAAGCTCTCATATTACTATTGCCTTGCTTTGGTTGCAATAGGTCTTAATTGCTTGGCCAAATGCATTGACCTCATAATAGTCTTATTGCAACGTCCTCTCTTGGTTGGATTACCCATTTATTAGTATGCATGCACATCAATCCATTGTTTGGATTACCCATTTAGGAGCATGCATGCACATCAGTCCATTGTGCATCTCACATTTGATCTGCAAGTCTATCCCTTATGCTTGTGCATCTGACCATTTGTGCATTTCTTGTGATTGCTTTGCATCGTTGCATCCTAATATCCTCCTACAATTGTGCCTCTGCTTTGTGCCCAAATCCTCACACAAGTGCACTGTATTTCCATCTCATGCATCCATTCCTGCAACTATGCTTGTGCACTACTCCCTCATCTTCACGCAATCATGTAACTTTGCCCTCACTCCCATGCATGTGCATGACATCTGCCATAGCAGCTCTCATACACTTATGTGCACCACAATGACTGCTCGTTGCATGGTTGCACACCATGGGCTTGTGCTCTCTTATCTTAGTGCTACTTTTGTAGCTCTAGCTTTTGTAGTTGCCTTCGCACTTGCGCATATTGTAATTTGCACATTTTCATAGCTCGTAGTAGCAAATGCTGCATCCCATAGCCGTGCCATACTTCTTGTAGCTGGTTTCTGCTACCAATCAGGGCCTCTCAACTCCATCAATTTTAGTAAAAACTTATCTCCAAGGTAGGTTATGTAAAACCATCTTATCTTGGTTGGTGGAAAATGGTTAGGTGATGTAATTAAGTGGTTATGGTTAGGGATGTATTAGGCTAATGGTTAGTTGATAGGTGGGAAAACATAATTATGTAACTTATTTATTTGTTTTGTACCTTGTATAGTTTATAATATAGTTAATTGAATAATTGCAAATATTTTTATTGTTATTTGCTACTTAATATTTGAGTGTTGGAGAAGTAAGGTGTTGAGATAGATGAGTGGTTATACTTGAAAGGAGATTACTAGAGATAAGTGCATTACAAAGAAGGTTTGTACGGCTTGATGATAATCTTTGGAAGTGTTGGCTTGGATGGTTTAAACACGTTAATTAGCGGTCATGGAACACCCTTTTTAGAAGATATTAATTATGATATTTGTCCCTATGTATGTGGAAGAGAGAAAAAAAAATGTGACAAAGCACTATTAGAAAGGATTTAGTGTTCTCATACTAAATTTGATAAAAAATTAGTTATTAAATTTGAATTTGTATTACAAATATTTCTTCAAATCATTTTCTGCACACATCTTGACGATGTTTTCCTTGTTGCATGTGCAACTTTCATCAATTTTCGCTACCTTTCCAATACGAATACTATGTTTCTTTAAATATTTTATTAGAGCTTTCATTTACCATCTCAAGAATTGTTATTGTGCCTTTAGCTTGCTAACCATTGCTTCCTTGAGATTGATATTTGGCTCCCACTTGCAAACATGAAAGTAATTTTCTGCAAGCACTTATGGTTACGTACTCCTTCAATCAATCCATGCTCATAATCTTCTTTCATGCTTGATGCTGTCATGTAGAAATTCGTCCTTGAGAGATGTACAAATTGATAGCTACTTGTTTTTTGAACAACTTGTGATGATAGATTGCTTTCAAGGTTTTCTTATATGCTCCTTTTTCTCTATGTAGTGGGACTTGCTTTTCCTCTTTGGGATCCACTACTTTGATCTAATATTCATGATTTCCCAATGATCGTTAGGTAGTTCTACATAATCCAACACTTTTGCAAAGGATTGCTTGCTCATATTGGTTCTGATATCCTATCTTCCAACTTCTCTTGCCTTCCATTTACTTTTGTGGAACGAGCTAGCCGCCTTACCAAAATCGATGTTCTCTTTCTCATTGATCATGAGTGCCTCTCCATCATCTTAAAATGGTTATATGTTTTAGTAGCTTATTATTTAATTAGTATAAGTGTTGAATTATGTTAGCTTGGTAGTTAATTATTTAGTAATGATGGATCGTTGCAGTAAATAATTATTAGACTAATCAAAAGCTATGATGGCTTGCTTGAACAAAGCTGGTGGTAATAAACATATGGAATGGTACTGTTTCTATGCATATGAACTCCTTACCAAGATATGGTCATGTAGGGTCCGACCATGGAATCCATGTTTCCTGGGAAACTAAAAAATCTGAAGTGTAGAGAAAAGGAAAAATGAGCCTGTTGGAGATAGGGGTGGCAGTCCATATCGTATTCAAGAGTGGAATAAATTTAGATATCTTAGCTCCGCATTGTAATGCTGTCGATATTTCAATTCTCCTTGTGAAAGGCTTAGATTTGACTGACTTTGTCATGCATTTATATTTCTTAGTGTAATATGGTAAGTCATTTAATGAATTGATTAATAAAATTTGGTGTAAGATTTTGTGGCCATAATTTAAAACAAGTAGGTACATATTTTTTGAATTGCAAATAGTTGATTAGCTTTTAAAGGGTATTTAGTATACATTATTAATCTCTTTTCAGTATATAACTATGGTTGGAATTGTTTTATTCCTTATCAAATGCAATTGTGGATTCATGATTGACTTGCATACGCAATACTAAAGATAGGCTTATGGATTTCCTATCATAAAAACTTATAAAAATCATAGGGCAAACCAACGCCTACCAAACAATTGTGAGCTGTTCTCAAAAATGGTTTAGTAAACATTAAGGATATGCTTGTGGTGAGGCACTGAGCTTTATATGTTGTATTTAGGCAAAGCAATGGTTGGAATTGGTGAGCTTACACTTTGTACACTTAAACTTTCAGCTTTGTCTTCACTCAGCATTTTAACAAATACATTTTGTAATTCTGATTTTATTTATATTTTAATTATGACATTGCATTTATAATCTTATTTTTATCCTTTTGTGTAGGTTACTTATTGTAAGATGAAAGATGCCTTAGTTGCTCTTAGTAAACAGAATGGGCCAGCTATTGATGTGATCTCAGTGTTATTTGGGGAGAAACCACCTTTATTTTCCAAGAATATTATGCAGTTTACCCCATTCAATAAAAACCTTGATCATTCGCAGGTTCTACTTCTTGTCATATGGTTTTATCTTTACTTCTGTTGATACCAGCTTGTTGTTGGCAGTTCTAATATGCATTATATGAAGGAACTTGCACATATTATTTTAAGAAAATTATGTTTACATTTTGTTGGTGACTTTATATACAAAGACAATGATTTCCTATGATCATATATATATATATATTCACACCCATACATACATATATATTTATGTGTACACACACACATACATACATATATATATTTATACACACAAACACGCACACACAGACATATATATATATATATATATAATACCCATCATACATACATATGTATATATATATATGTTTTTTTTGTATTAAACAAAAACTTTTAAATTGTTATGTTTATTTTTTCCTTGTTTTTTATTTCTATTTTTATTTCATTTTATAGAAATTATATTTGAGAAACTACATGATTAATGGCATGACTATGGTTTTCTAAGACTTTGTTCTTCCTTAATGGCCTTCTATGGTAATACCATAATTGAAATTGACCATAGTCATTATGAGGACTTTTATTTTCCATGGATAGGGATTGTTCATGTTTAGATCTTGCTAACTATGATTTTATTGAAGGCATCATAATATAATTATAATCCCTTATCGATTGATTAGGGATGGTAATATCTTAGAATTCTTAATGAATATTATATCATGGCATCTACTTCATCTTCCCTAATTAAAGGAAGAAAGAGCTTCTCAATTAGAAGCTCTATTTTTCAAAAACATCTAAATTAGTAGAGTATCCTCTAATTGAGGATTTGAATAAATGGATCGTACCTAATGTCCAAAAGAACACAAAATATTGACATCTTTGATTTTGAAGGGTTTGTTTCAATCAAAACTATGGTGACTATAACTGTAGAAAACAATGAATAAATAATCGAACTATTAATAAAAGATGATTTTGATTTATATCAACAAAAACCATAAATTTCTATATGTAGGACTAATCCAAATTGCATTTAAACCTCTAACTTTAAGATATTTAAATGCATCAATTCTAGCTTGTTTTAGAGATGATCGTATTGTTAATTGGGCTCAATCTTTGATGAGAGTAATAGAAACAAGCTTATGTCATGGGCTGGTATACTTTAGCACTTTCCCTAATTTGATTGTATCGTTATAAGCTATTAATTTACATCAAGTAGCTAAACTATAATAGCAATTGCATGGATATTATTTTTTATTAGGATCAGAGATTATAATAGTTATATCTAGGATACATTTTAGAATTATGAGCACTTTATGTCAAAAATTAAATATCTTCCTAATACTCATCAACATTCTATTGTTATAAGAACTAATTTATTAATCTCAAACATAACTATTTATAAGGTCATTAAATAGAATGCGATACAATTTTTCATAACATGAAAAATATTTAATACAATTATATCTAAATCAATTAAAAATCATGAGATAAATTAAATTGTTCAAAAACTTAAAAGAGATGTAGAAGTTTTTTTTTCACTATAAAACATTAAATTTTCTTAAAATATCTATCCCGTCTAGCTTGGACTATATACCAGATACACAAAGTATGCAAAATACATCCAATAGACATCCTAGTGGATTGTTTAATGAGATCAAAACATCAGATGCACCTATAATGGTTCATATTTTTAAGGAAAAAGTCTTTCTGTCTTAGTAGAAATTAGTTTGGGAGCATAACTATGATGTATTTTGAACTAGATAATGAGTTTAGAACTCTTGTTAATTAAGAGTTTCAGTCAAATAAAATAACTGATTTAGGAATTATTATTTTAAATATTGTTCTATTATAGAATGTTATAACATAAGGAGAAATATTGTCATAATATGAAAAATAAAACAAATCGAGACATAAAAATATTAAGATATGCAGAATGATTTTTAAAAATTAAAGAATATATTAATAAATTAAATATAATTTTTCATAATCGGAATATTAAAAATTTGGAAATTATTTCTTCCAATATCCACTAATAATCCTATTAAAAGTGAAATCTGATGACTGAAAAATATAAATTGTCATATATGGATTGATTGAAATTAATTTAAGTACTATAAAATAAAACAAAATAATTACATTAATATTTGTGTACAAGTTTTATGAGCACACTTGACCAAGATAAGATTAGAAGATTGAAAAAAATAATGATAAAAGCTTTGGTAATTATAAAATCTATCAAGTAGATTTCTTTTAATTTAGCTACTGTTCTATATAAGATTCTAGATGGAAGCCTTGTAAAATGTAAAATTAAACTCTTTCTCTAAAAAGGAATATGATGAAATTCTTCCACAAAAGATACAAAACCTAGACCCAAATTCGGAATATCAATGTAATAATATTAATACTCCAATAACTGGATCAACTCCAATATTAATACTCCAATCTCGGGAGCTGCTTTCACCATCCTAGCATCCTGCATGACATGTTTGTTGTCTCCTTGTGTGATCGGTTCATGGATGGCTGTCATTGTGCAATTGTGTGACCATATCGGAATCAAAGCAGAAACTGTAGGTGAACCCGTTGATGATTTATGTGTGTGCTGTGGTTGGATCTCAGGTCATAAAGAATCAACTGTCCCTGTTTTGGCCACCGATGCTCTGTCTTATTGGGTTGCTACTGCTCCTCTGATGGGAGGAAAGGCCTCCTTTCTTGCTTCCAATGTTGTGTCTATTGGGTTTGTTGCAATGGTGGTCGGGCTGAGTGGGCTGGATTCGGAAATTGTGGTGAACGCGAATGTTGACCGTTTGGACGTGTGCCCATTGGATGTCATTTTGACTGGCTCTCCTTGCCATGATCCTTCAGCCTACCCATCAGTTGTTTGGTGCATTGCTGCAGAGAAGTTTCCATGCTTTACTTTGATTGTTAAGGCTAGGAATTGGCCTAGAGTGAGTCTAATTGCGAAGTTGGGTAAAGCATTTCATTGACCCCTATTATGTTTGAAGACTGTCATGTGTGGTAGAATTCCAGCCCCATAGATAAATCTTGGCTGGTTTGGTTCAGTCCAGCCCATTTTTGCACTCTCCAAGTTTTCACACAAATGCCGAAGGGAATGTTGTTGTCATGTAGGAGCTCATTGTCTTGGCTAATGCTTCTCCTACTCCCTAGAGTTTTACAGAAGCCCTTGGTGGTGAATTGTTGGATGGGTCTTACCCCATTGGGACTGGTTCTTCTCTTGGTCATGACGTATATGCAAATCCTTCCCGACCTATGCACATGGATGTTACCCATAAGGTGTCGAAGGATTGTTTCTACTTGAATAAGCATGTTGTTAAGCTTTTGTTAGATGCTTGTGCTAGATGTATGGAGTACCATAAGTTTGATTTGGTTGAGAGAGTTTATGGTAGTCGCTTCTCATTTCTATGGGTGGCTTGGGATCTTTATTGCTGATGGAGACATTATAGGGATTTTAAGGTCATGGATATGGGTAGAGGGCGTTTGCTCTTCCACTGCGACAATGGTATTGATCATGATGCAGTGTGGCATGGTGGGCCATGGATTGTTGATGGATAGGTCATGGGCTTGGATCTTTGGTCTCTTGACTTTATCCTTAGTCATTTTGTTATCATGTGCACTTTGGCCTAGATTTGGCTTCCTCACCTCCTCTTCACATTATGGGATTTCTTGAGAATATGGTGTGTTTTGTCACCTCCATAGTTGGACCTCAAGTACCAAAAGATTAACATTCGATCGAATTTATGCGCGCATAGACTTTTCTTCTCATCTCATTTTTGGTTTTTGGCTAGATGGCTTAAAAGGCTTGGTTTTCCAAAGGTTCCAATACGAAGGGCTCCTTATTATTTGCTTCAAGTGTAGGAAGGTTGGCTACCTTACTAAAGTGTATAAGAAGATTAATACTGGTTTGTGCAACCCGAGCAACTTGTAATCTGATCGGATGTAGCAAGTAGTTCCCAACCAGCTTGTTCGTGAAGATCCCTGCATGGTCTAGCAGCTGATTCCATCCTGTTGGGCCAAGTGGGTTCTCGATTGCGGATGACCCATCTAGCATGGGACCATAAATGCTCGTGCCTTGAAGTTAGAGGTGGGTTGCCTACACTCTTGGTCCCCACCTGGAGATCCCCAATAGGTAAGTTGCTTCTTCTATGTGCAACCTTGGAAGGGAGGTTGTGGTGTAGGCGCACCTAAGAGATTTTGGTTGGTCCTCCTTACGGCCATGTCGTCCTTCTAGCTGCTTTTTCTGTTGCTTGTATGGCTGATGATGATTAAGCTGAAACGAGTTGTTGAAACCTATATTAATGTCATTTAAGGTAGATCATACATGTAATCAGAATAGTAATATGAAGGAGCTTTGGTGGGAGGGGCATACCTGTACCTACCTAAAATTAGATAAAGTAGTAGCTCTAGCAATCTAGTTGGTCGCAGAGTTGACCTAGTTCAGTACATTTGTAATCCGGATATCTCTAAAGTATCTGATGTCTCATTAAATATGTCAAAGAGGATCAATCTTGTCAACATATGAGGCCATTGTCAGCCTAATGTTTGACATAGCTTGAAAATAATCAGACAATCCAAATCTCCATTGAATGTAAGAAAATATAAGTCACACATTAAATAGCAACTAGTATTGTCTGCTTCTTCATAGCCAATGCAGCAATAAAGAAACAAATCTATACCTCCATCAAAAGATGCCTCCCACAACGATCTCAAAGAATAAAACCAATACTAGTGATCAAGTCCAGGGAAGGATGAATTCAATTAGAGATCGGTGACATAGGAGCTGTCAGTCCCAACTGGTCCCAAGAGTCTTGATCATGTAAATGAGGCTATTCAACAAGCTGAATAATCAATTTGCAGATAATTATGACCGTGGTAGGTTTGGCATGAACTCTATAGTTACAGTTCTTCCAAATAAGATGCAGTTAAAAAATTGCAATAAAAACACTGAGAATCAGAAGGTGATGATATGAGTACTGCATCCATCTCATAAGCTTTGCAAAGGATGAAAATCTACTCACTCTGCCCTTTTTATGGAATAAATCATCCATATTTGTCGAACCGTTTGATAGCTCCATAAACAATGTTTAAGGTCATTAGCAAAAGAGTGGCACCACGGACAAGCAGACAAAAGACCCATCCCTTGGGTAGTAAGCCAAACTCAAGTATGAACTGCATCACGACAAACATGGCATATAAATATTTGAACCCTCGACTGAACACAAATCCTCCAAGTCTATGTCTCCATAGCTTAGTTCACCTTCTCAGTTCCTATATAGTATTGATATAACTCTGTAGTGTGGGTGGGTTAATGCTCTAAGCTGAGTGCCATACCAATTTATGTTTGAACCCTGTGGGTGCACAGAGAGAAAGAACAATGTACTGTACAAGTTGAGGGCTAAAGTAAAGTGAGAGTCGATCCCACTCTCTATTAGAGTCTAAAACGTTTGCTGTGTGTGTGGGAAAAGGTGAGTTCATATTGATCGTGGTAGACCACTACATAATATCCCTTGTACCAAGCCAATTGTCCAAAAGAGTGAGGCATTTCTGATTATCATCAATGTGCTACACAATATTGGTGCATGTGAAATCCTTAGTTCTACACAAAAGTTTCAATACCATAGAATCATATTTGCAATACTTAAAGAGAATAAGACATTTGCCATACTTGACATGAAGAGACCTGGTCCAAAGTGAGTCCCTTTTAGTAACAAAAGAATATGCATGGTGCATAACCTGGGTGATTTTCCTAGGAATTAGGCGATGAAGATCCAGCTACCCATATTCTTGGGTCTAGTGATAATAGCCTAATTTTTGTAATGAATAGAACGCCGACCATGTGAACCATTCGTAAAAGGCTCTGATGATGTGCTCTATTTCAGAGATAGTTTGCATTGGCACAATAGCATGAGATATGGTGAATACCATTAAATAAAAAATTATTGAGTTAGACAAAACTATCCTATTGGCCAAAGATAAGTGATGAGTGTCCCAAGAAGATATATGAGTAGTAATTGACTAAGATGCATAAAATCCAATGCCCATAAATGCTTTGCAACCATAATAATACAAAATTATTTGATTATGGAAGACTATTTCATCATGAGTTTGTTTGCAATTCATTTCTTCCTTTTTGGGGCCATCCCTTTACTAAACATAACTATAGATTTATCATAATTAATCTGAAAAATAGAAGCTTGACATAAGTAGTGAGGATCTTCCAATGGATACAATAGAAGCTCAAGTAGTTGGACGATAGATGAGGATGTCATCTACATATAATGAGTGAGTGATATTTGACATTAAAGGACAAATCTGATGTCTCTTATAGTAGAAGTTGCATGTTATGCATGATTATGGAGAAGAATTTTGAAGTAATAATAAATAGGTAAGGGCATAGAGGACATCTTTGTTGAAGCCCATAGGTTGTTGAAATTCATGAGAATCTCTTCTCATTCAAAAGAATGTCATAGAGAGGCCCATAAATGCATGCAATTATCTAAATACACCAAATATTTGGGAATCCCAAGTATCAAGACAAGAGAATAAAATCCTAATTGATACTATCATAGGCCTGAGCAATATCTAGTTTGAAGGACATCAGCCTCTTATAAGAAGATGAAGCATTGAGTTTATGATTTAGTTCCCGAGTCATAAGGATGTTATCAAAGATTGACTTGTCGTAGATAAACGCAGCTTGTTTTAGGTCAGTTAAGGGGGGAACTTCCAGTAAGAATGAAACTGAACTCTTGGTTGTAATCTTGTATATGGAATTGCAAAGGTTGATTGGTTTGAATTGGCTAATAGCTTCAGCACCGTGTGCCTTGTGAATGAATACAATGAGGATGTCTCTCTAGTATGTTGGCATCTATGTATGTGAGAATACATAATGAATTGTCTCATTTATGTTGGCTTGAGTGATGCTTTTATATACTTAAATAAAAGATCTAGTGATACCATCATTTCCAATAGCTCTATTGGGCCATAGGGACTGAATAGACAAACAAAGTAGCTTATTAGTAGTAACAGTAGCTCAGTTAGGGCCAATATCTAAGGAAGAGCACAAGAGGAAGCCATAGTCCACTTATGTGTTGAAAACTCTAAAATAGCATCCTGAATGTAATCGAAAGCCGTAATGTGTTTCCACTCTCAGCTAGGCGGGAGCTAATGTGGTTGTCATGTTAATGCTTAATAGCAATTGCAAAAAAAATAATGTGTTATGATCTCGCATATTGTGATAATTTGTAATGAATTTAAGAAGTTGCTTGTGCTCACTTTTATCCAATCCAACTTTAGAATCTTTTCTTTGAAGCTCTGTTATATCTTGTTTAAGTGTCTTTGTGGGAGTGGAGATCTTACCAAAAGTAGTTGAGCTCCACCTAGATAAAGCCCTTAGTGACCTGTCTAACTTAGTGCTTACGCTTATTGGAGGAGAGCATCTAGTGGTCTTGTGCAAAATCCCAGCCACAATGCTTTTGGCCTAATCAGGCAAGAAATTCTCAAATTGAATATGCCTCCTAGTAGACTCAAAATTAAGTCTTAAAAACTAAATAAAGATAGGGTAGTGATGTGATTCCATCTTAATAAGGTGAGTAACAATAATACATGGTAGAGCTCGTTGGCCCTTAGCGTTGAGGAAAACCTTATTAAGTTGTTAAAAAATTTGGGCACCATCGTCTCACTTTCAATAAAGCCCAAATCACAGAAATCAATTTCAATAATAACTTATTGGAATTTCTCTGAGGTCCTGTATACTAGAATTGCTTACCTCTTTTTTTCTCTTGTCATAACAACACTAAATCATCTGTTACCACTGTAGCTATATTTTTTATCATAAACATCATGAATAGCTCTCCAAGCATCTTGATGGGTAACATAATCTTTTGGTTGTATAAACCTTGCAAAATCACTAAGGAGTACAACTTTTCCTTGTGACTTAAAAGAAGAATCATCTGTTTTATTTCTTGGATATTAGAAATTTGAAACAAGTTCATCCAGAAAATAATGATCTCGTTAGATTGACCAACTGTGAGCTCAGTAGTAGAGTCACAATTAAATCAGAGAAGTTAATTGGCAATTTGCTTAGAGAAGGTCTTAATTTGAGTTTCAAGTAAGATAATTAGAAACACATTATGATGATGAACAATCATTCGATGATACTTATAAGAAAATGAGATTTTAACTCTTTTAATATTCCACATAAGTGCAGCAATCATTTTGGAAATATAGAGGATGTTACCGAATCAATTTGGTAACCGAGAACTTCCGGCTTTGACATCTCGTTGGTAGATCAAGGGCCCAAGCTGTATTATCTCCTTAGAAATGCCACTTGACCTCATCTGGCCACTTAATATTTTAGCCTTTCCCATCATGAACTCATTGGAGCAAGAAGGAAGCACCTCAGGAACATGTTCCAATGCCATAGAATGCATCGGAGAGTGAATTACTGTAGCAGTTTTCAGTGAGCTATCTTTGGGCTGAGTACCAACCAAGATAGGAGCATCCATGGCTGGAAGCACAACAACAACAGGGCCTGCCGAAAGTTGCAAGTTACGATGATTGAGACCTGCATGTTTCTTCCGTGTGCCCAACTTGTGTTGCTGCTGTTATGTTACCTATAGTGGATTCTTCATCTTTGTTTACGATTTAGCTTCATCTTGGCTTACCAAAGGCTGTTGTGGATGCTCACGTATTAGCACTCCATGAGGTTGCTATTGTTTTGCAATGGGTGTTACCTTCTTTGTCACAACAAGGTTGCTTTTGGGACTATTGGACTCTTACGGTTTGGGGTGGGATTGAGTGGTCTCTCTAAAATGGTAAAGAATCTGGACCCTCTTCTTAAACACCTAATGAGAGCAACAATGAAAAGTCACCTGTTTGTCAGGATGATATGGCTGCATCCTCGTATCCTCCAAATAACTACTGCACTTATATGGAATATTGGAGTTAAATACTTCTCTTCATTCAACTACTTAAGAGAGATTGTTCGTTACCATTGTGCCTTTTTAGTTGTTTTGCTTGAGACTAAAGTGGAGGCCTTCTCCAAGTAAAATGTTGATTGGCTTCTTAAACATGATTGAGAATTTGTTATTGAACTTGTAGTTGATCAGTCTGGTAGGATCATTATTTTGTAGATGATTTTATTTCAAGTTTCTATCATTTAGTATATGAGATAGGTGATTTCTCTTAAAGTCATTAGTGAGGGATGTTTTCCTTGGCTGTTTTGTGGGTTACGTTGTCAAAGATTATATTGCCAAGCAGGATGCTTGGCAGGCCATTCAAAATGGTTATGACATAAATATTTCGCATGGTTGTTATGGCAACTTTAGTGTTATGACCCATGAGGAGAAGATAGGGGGAGAAGATTTAAATTTATGGTGGCACAAGAGTAATCCAGTAAGTTATATTTGGATTGAATCTTTGTGAGTTGGGCTTTATTGGCAATGCTTATACCTGGTTCAATAATAAAGATGGAGGTGCTCAAATCTTTGAATGGTGGGACCAGGTCTTCCTTAACACAGTGAGCTTGTACACTTTCTCGAGTATGACTATCACTCACCTCACTAAGTTTGGATTGAATTACTATCTTATTCTTATTTAGTTTCAGAATCTTAACTTTGAGTCTATTGGGAGGTGCATTTAGTTTGAAGTTATTTGGTTAAAGTTTCTCGAATCTAGGGGTATTGTGGCTAGGAGCTGGTGTAGAACAGCGAAGGGTTCTTCTTTTACGGGGGTTAGCACCAAGTTTAATTGGTCATTGATGGCTCTTTTTTGATGAAGTAGAGATATATTTGGTAGCTTCGTTGAAGCCCCGATGGTACTTGAGAAGGATATTGTCGAGCTTCAAAGGAAGGATTCCTCCATGGGTTTAGAGGCGGCTGAACAAACTTCTTATTAATCTCATTGCAGATTATCATAACGTGCTTTCTGGACTAAAATGTTGGTGGTGGTAGAGGACCAAGAAACAGTACACTACCCTTGGAGTCCAGATTCTTATGTTTTTGTTGGTATTACTAAGTGTCGACAGGACAACCACATTGGCTTCTTAATTGGGAGTGACATCTCTGTTACAACCTATAAGGACATTCAAGATGCTATTATTGAGTTCTTCACCCACAAGTGGAACTCGACCTCCCTTTCCCTTTTTTCCTAGGTATTACCATTACCGAAGCTGCTTTCACTTCTGATTGGGCTACTTTGCTTGTTGCTTCTAAGGCAAATGACGTGATTTGTATGGTTGTTTGCTCATTCCATACTAATTGGCTCTTCATAATGACGGTATCACCGGATCTTTTATTAGAGGGTATTGGAGTACCCAAGTCAGATATCTTCAAGGTGATTCATTATGTCTTCACTCATGCACAGATGTCATTTTGTTGGAGGGATACACAAATTATACTTGTTCTCAAAGTTAGAGGTGTCAAAGATATTGGTTAGTTCAAGCCTATAAGTCTTTGTAATACATTCTACAAGATTGTGGCCAAAATTCTCGTATCACATTTACAGACTGTTCCACCTCACATTATTAGCCAAAAGTAAGCCACATTTATTCACGAGAGATCTATCTTTGATAACATCATCATGACATAAGACCTGAACCATGAACACAATACTTTCTCTTTGCGTAAGGGGCTAATGTTCTTAAAGCTTGATTAACGCAAGGTTATGATTGTATCAGCTAAAATTTTGTTCTATTCATGCTTCAGTATTTGGGCCTCTTGATATCTTGTGTGCTTGGGTGAGTGCATGTATTTGTGGGCCTCCCTACAACATTCTTTTGAATGAGAAGAGATATTGTGGATTTTTGCGACTCATGGGCTTTGATTGGGATATCCTTTATCCCACTTATTTGTTTATTATTGTTTCAAAGTTCTTTTCCATGATTATGCATTGCTTGCGAGTCGGTTCTAATGTTAGAGATATAATTATCTACCCATTAGTGCTAGTCATTACTCATCTATTATGTGTTGATGGCATCTTCAGTTATTACCTAGATACTTGGGTCTTGATTGTATCCATTAGGAATGTCTTTGCTTTATATTGTCAGATTATTGGTTGTTAGATAAATAATGGTAAATCTTTTGTGTTGTTAGTAAGGGAATGACTCCAAAGAGGAAGAAGTGAATTACAAGCAAACTTAGGATGAAGTAGTATTTTAAAGTCAGATACTTGGGTATTCTCATGGATGCAAAGCATCTTTAGGCATCTGATTTCATGTGCCTTACATTAGCATTTTGCTTGGACATCTTCATGGGGGACTTGTCACCTGTCCCTTGTTGGTCGAGTAGTTCTAGCTAACTCTGTGCACTTTGCCTTACCAGTGTTTACTCTATCTATGTTATTGTGTCTATTTCAAATCATTTTGGAGATAGAGCATATCATCAAAGCCTTTATCTAGGGTGGTTCCCGTTGATTGGAACATTGTCACCAAGCCCAAGGACATAGGAGGTTTAGGTCTCCATCATTTGGTTCCATAGCAAATCTCATTTGTGATGCGCTATGCTCTTGCATTCCTTTCTAGATAAGAATCACTTTGAATTATGTTACTATATGCCAAGTATGATAATCATTCTAACCTCTTTAAGTATCACAAAGGTGACTTTATGGCTTGTAGGCATTTTTGGCGGGCTAGTGATTTCACCTATGCCAACACTATATATCATATTGATGATGGCAAGAGGTGTCTCACCTTAGGACAATTGGATTGCCTTGAGGGCTATCATGTATTAGCTTATCACCTTCACTATGGATACTCCTCTTCTGATGCACTCAGTTGACTTTATGGACCCCAATGGAGAGTGGAATATGGATTGTTTATATATATATTTCAGTCCACAATTTGTGAATTGCATTGTTCTTTCTGTTTGTACAACCACTGGATCTGGTGACATGATAGAGTGGTTCTCTTTTGAGATTAAGTTGAGCAAAGTGGGGCTCTTTCGGCAATTTATCGGTCCTGAGGATTGGGGGATTTGGGAGGGGCTTGGGCTTTTAGGATTTGAGCTTAGCCGAGGGTTCAAGCCTTTATATAGCAAGTTTGTTGAGCAGCTGTTTCTACTCGAGTTTGGCTTATAGCTTGGGGGATATGTCTTTCTTCTATTTTTCTATGGTGTTACTTGTTTGCAGAGCATCTTGAATATGTTTCCCATCGTGTTTCTATTGTTGCATTTGCAATAATATCTCATATGGAAGAATCATAGCTGTAGAGTTCATACAAAGCCTTTCTACACTGTCACTGTGAAGGTCGATCATTCAGTTTACTTGGAGTTTCCTTTTTTAGACGTGCGGTGATTACGCACTTTAATAGGAGTGATCCTTTCTATTGGGTCTTGTGGGATAGTAGTTACTTTAGAGATATCAAGATTATTTGCATAGAGGGAGGTCAACTTTGTGGCTGATTGGATTGCTAAATATCTCTATTAATTTTGGGTGAGCCTGGGGTATGCTTCTCCTATTGGAGCATTTTTATATCATTGTGTTTGATTACATGTACTGATCACTTTAAATGGTTTTAATATTGGCTTTAGTCACCATTTTCAACTCAAATATTATACCAGATGCATTGAGATATACTATTATAGAAGACTAATATAAATGGATGCTTTATTTGAAAAAGTGGATATTGTCGTTAATAATGGTTATGTGGGCATTCTCTTTATGAATTGAATGTAGACTGCCATATCGATAAGAAAATAATAAAATCATTGTAATAGATGTTAATTTGTTGCCAAGCTTTTAAGTTAACAGAGAGTGATAAACACGTCATACATTAATAAATAGATTTATGAATACTTTTAAAGGATAATGGGATGATTATTTGTCTCCTCAACAATGTATTGAAATTTTAAATTTAGTAAAAATGGAAATAAACCTGTCCACTAGGTATTTAAGATAGAAATAAGATGCAATCTATACCCTAATTTTAACCATTATGGAACAATTTATGGGACAAATTTTCGATAATATAGGAAGAATTAAAGCTCTTTTCCAAACATTATAGCATCCTATTTTAACCCATTTTTGTTGGTACAAAGTTCCCCGTTTAACCGAAGTTATGACATTAGAGTAGGCTAATAATGGCTATTGGAAATAACTTTATTGACGAATCATATTATACTTATTAAAAAAATGAAAAAAGCTTTAAAAGATTCCATTGGTGGATATTTATAGCACAAGCAATATATGTTTGAGAATTTGATAAATTAATGTATTTGTGAAGGATTAGTTTTAAATAATGACATTAAAATTAGAAATCAACTTAAGCTAGAAAGATTAACTAAACGGAAATAATTTTGAGAATTTTGTGACCAATTCATCTTTCGATATCTTCAAAGTTAGAATTAGGCAAACTAGACAGATATTTAGACGTACAAATAAATAATATTAGACAATACGCAGGCATATGACCTCAAGAACTCAAAAGCAATGTTGTAAGAATTTTATGTGTTACAAGTGTGGGAGAATAGAACATTCTGTTAATAGGTGTCTTGTCCAAAGGCTTCTTAGAATGATAGAAATGGACGAAAATTTGAGATAAGCATTAATGAATCTCATGATCAATGAAAGTAATTAGGAAGTAATAGAAGTAGTCTAAAGACAAAAAAAAGGATCCAAATATGAGTACAAATTAGAAAAGAATGAAATTAATAAATCAGTTGAATCCAAATCCTAATCGGATTTATTATATTGTGAAAATTGTCGAAATGATAAGAATGAAAATTATTATGAAACTTATTTTAGAAATGAATGGTCAAATTCTCTAATTAATGATACTAAAAATGAAATAGTAAAAATTATTTCCAAAACCTCAAATGAAGAAGTAAAGAAAAGTTGTATGATATGCTAATAAAAAAAATAATTCTAAAAAACCTTAATCTTGCAAAGAGTTTTTAAGATAAATTTTGTAAAAATTCAAAAAAGAGTTATATTAAAAAAGAAGATACTCTTACTATAAATGACCTTTAAGGAGAAAGTAATATTTTCAAACAAGAATTAATTATCTAAAGGAGCAAAATTATAAACTTACTACTTGAATCTCTTCTATAGAACTAAACACTTCTAATACTCCATTGGAAATAGCCAAAGGAGAAACATTAGAAAAAAGTTTATAAACATTGAAAAACATAATTTTTCAAAGATGATATAGTTATATAAATTTAATTATTAATAATGAATATATGATTTTAAATGTAATAGGTAGATAGTAAAGTAGATTTAAACTTATCCAAGAAGGATTAATACCTTCTAAATATTTAGAAAAAGCCATTCAAAATTTAACTATGGCTAATGGTAATAACGTGCAAATTAAATATGAATTAACTAAGATCTCCATCTTTGGAAATACATTCCTTATCCATTTCTATTAGTTAGAGCCCTAACTCAACATTTTGTTTGAGGAACTCCATTCTTGGCAAATATTATGCCAATTATAAAAATTGATTTTAATATAATTTATTCAAATAAATTCAACAAACCATTAGTATTCGAGATTATCCTAAAAAATAGTTTTAAATGAGATAAAATATTTTGAATTAAAACAAAATCAAATCAGTTATTTTGAATAAGAAATTTAATTAATGATTATAAAAAAAATTCTAATTTGACAAAACAAAACAAATAATGCAAAAATTATCTTTTGAATTTTCAATTTTGGTTTATGGAGATCATCCTAGTACATTTTGAAATAAAAACATTTAATGAAAGAAATGTTCCTACTAAAGTATGATCGTGCCAAATAAATACCATTATATTAGAAACTTGTAAAAAGGAAATCAATGAACTATTAACTAAAAATTTAACTAGAAAAATTTATTCGGCTTGGAGTTGTATGGTATTTTATGCCAACAATGTTGCAGAGCAAGAAAGAGGTGAATTTTGGTTAATTATTAATTGTAAATCTCTAACCAAAGTATTGAAATGGATAAGATATCTTATACCTAATAAAAGAGATGTCTTATAAAGATTATATAGAGCAAACATATTTGCTAAATTTGATTTAAAATTAGGATATTAATAATTCCAAATTAACAAACAATATAGATATAAAATTATTTTTATAATATTGTTAAGACATTATCATAATTTTTACGTATAATAAATGATATTTTCTTTGAATATTTTAAATTTATCCATTTTTTTGAAACAATTGATCAACATGAAAATCACTTAAATATATTTAAATGGCTAATTATTAAAAATAAGTTAGTTTTATCAGCACCTAAAATGGAACTTCAAATTGAAAATCTTTAGGACATAATATCGATGATGATAGTGTTATTCTTATCTCATGAAATTATGATTTGCTTCAAAATTTTCACATAAAATGATAGAATCTAAATAGATAAAGAGATATTTGAAATTCTTAAATTATGTGGCAAATTTTTATAAAAATCTAGTCGAAGATGTTATTATATTAATTAATCGTTTAAAGAAAAATCTTATTCCATGGACCAAACGTCATACTAAAGTATTCCAGTTTATTAAATTTAAAATTCAATTTTTACCTTGTTTAAACTTAGTTGGTCCAAATAAATTTAAAATATTAGAAATTAATGTCTTTAACCTATGATTTGAAAGTATGCTTAAATAAATTTTTCAAAATCATGAAAAATTACTAAGATTTTATTCATGACAATAGAATTCTACTTAACAAAAATACTCTATTATAAAATGAAAAAATGTTATCCATTGTTATATCTTTAAATTCCAAGAATATTCACTTAATAAAAAATTTTAATTACATATTGATTCTAATGTTATTAAATATATTATTGAAAAAGATGTTCAAAATTTTATTTCAAAACAAATTTTTGCAATGTGGCAACTACAGTTAGTTTTTGATTTGATATTTTATATATCCCTGAAAATTCTAATTCACTTGCTGATTCTTTTTCTCGTGAAGTTTTCTGGGGAATAATGTTACTCTCTAAAATTAATCAATATTATCTAGATCTAGTAGCCTCCCTATAGACCTGGTTGTGGGTCTGAGGCTTGTATATGCCCCCACAATAACTCGTCTTGGGTCTCGGTGCCCACCATTATGGATCCTTTTTAGAGGATAAAGAAAAATTAGCCATTAAAAACATGAATTAATCTTCCAAATAACTTTTGGCCAAGGATTTGTTTAATGAGGACTTTGAATTGGAATATCTTATGTAAAAACTTTGACAGATATTTCATTAACTATTAAAAAGGAAAATTTTCAAATCCATGGAGCCTTAACCTATTCGCCCATAATGCAGGAAAATTGTGGTTTTCTTATGAAACCCTTCTCATTGACTTTAAAGTCATTGAGATAGAAAATCACAAAAATTTAGAAAACATGTTATCTTGTATCGTTGAATCACAATTTTATGTATTTTACATTATCGAGAATGTGGGCTAAATTCCCTTAAAAAGAAAGCCTTGGACGATAACAATGAAATAGCTTTTAATTATTTGGATTACATTTGTTCAATGATAAATGTTATTTATGTAGAAAATCCCAAAAGAAAGTTCTCATAGTTGATGGTGCTAATGCCAAAAATCATTTCATAAGAACTCTTGGTTTTGTTTTATCTCTGGTGGTCTAAGTTTAGAGTAGAATTGGTTATTGCTTCCTAAACATCCAATCTTTTTATAAAAAGTGGCTTGAAATCAACCTTAAAATAACACATTTGAATCGATGATCTAATCACAGGAAAATGCATCCTTTATTTCTTCGTTGAATTGCATTTGGTCATGGATTATTAAATATGAAAGATGTGCTTTAAATTGTTTAGTGTAGATTTAGAAAAAACTTAATTAGATGTTGGCCTAAAATCTAGCAAAAACAAAAATAGATAAAATAAAAATTTATTCAAAAAAATAAAGTCTTTTATTTGCGGACGACGTCTTGCTATATGCACTAGCTACATGTGCTGGAACCCAAACCATACGAAATACTATGAAACAATGAAGCCTCGATTCAGGTCAGTCAGTTAATTTAAGCAAATCAAGTGTTTTATTTAGTCATTGTATGGAGTGTAAGTGCAGGAAAATGTTGGCTGGGAAATTGCATATGAAATAAGAAAGTCACCTTAAGTACCTCAACATTGTCATTGTTGCAACAAAGCTTTATAAAAAGGTTTTTAAGTTCATTCTTCAACAAGTTGTAATGCGTACATCTACTTGGGCAATCTATTTACTCTCCATAGCAGGTCGGATTGTGATGATTAAATCGTTGCTATTTGCCATTCTTGCATATTATCTTGCACATATGATACTCCCAATTGATATAATTTATGAAATGGAGAAATTGATTCAACATTATCTTTGGAATGAATCTAATGATGGGAATGCTATTTATTATGTCAATTGGGACCTTGTCATCTCGTCGAATGAGCTGTTCAGTTTGGGAATCAGGAACCTTCATATTTGACAACTACGTTGGTCATGAAATATTGTAGGCGATTGTTTGTAAGGGAAGGCAGCTTTTGGGTTAAAGCCTTTAGTGCCAAATATTCGCCAACGTTTTATGACTTTAAGTATTCTTAGGGAGATTTGCAAACATATAAACTCTTTTGTTGTGCGGTGTAGTGGGTTGCCAACAACATCGTGTGGCATATTGTAAGTGCCGATCAATTGACCTCTCATTAAAGGTCAATTACTTTGTGTAGGAATATGGAAGCTGAGATATGCACAAGTCGTGGTAGTATTTTGCAATTGATTTGGTTGAAAGAACTTCCCGCGGCCTTGGGCTATGACACAGGTTAGCTTCAGTATAAAATAATTATAGGAACAGTCGCAAATTCAATGAAAATCTATATTAGGTTTTTACAATTGGAGTCCAATCATTCTGGTGTAAGTGTGGATATTACGTGGGTGTGGAAAGTCATGACTAAACCACACATACGGATGTTTCTTTGGTGGGTTTGTGTTAATACCACTACTACTTGTTCTTGGCTTTACAACAGATCTATTACTTCTATAACCAAATGTCCTTGGGGATGCAATCATCTTTAAACTTAACATATATTTTGGGAGTGCTCCATGGCTAAAGAGATCTAGTTGATCATTCTATTGTCACCCTTGTTTTAGTTGAATGCCAATACTCAGGCTTGATTTGGCTCATTTCATAACCTATTGTTGTGGATGGCTGGCAACTATCAAAAACCTGATGTAACAGAAGTCGTTACTTGTGCTGCTTATACACTTTATTATATCTGGAGAAACAAGAATGATAAACTGTTCTTAGGTAAGCATCATATTGCTTCATCACTCGCTTGAAGTATTCGTTATTCGGCATCAAATTGCTTCAATTCATTAGTGATGGAATGTGGGAACCAGTGCAACCCATTTGGGTTGAATGCTACCTCTTCATCAACTGGTATCCTTCCTTTATTGGTTGGCTCAGAATCAACTATGATGCTACTATATGTGGGAATGACAAGGCTGAGAATTGGAACCATTGTTCAGGATGCATGGGGAAGCCCATACTTGTTACTGAAAAGACGTTTTACTTTGCTGTGCCATTAGCATTAGAGAAGCTAGCCATTTTGGAAACTAATTCAACTATTAAAGGTCCAACATTCGAACACTGTCATGTTGTGGATTGAATCTAATTCTACATTAGTGATCTCATCATTGGAGCAAGCTGTCATGTTTGCTTCAACCTCCTCAGAATGCAGCAATGCCGTTGCTTTGATCCATAGGTTTTCAGCTTACAGCTGCTCTCGCATTTGTAGGGAAGGTAATTTAGCTACATACTAGGTTGCGCATCATGCTATTGGGCTGATTTTTTTATGGGAATGGGATATGCCCCTGCCTTAGTTGCTACAAAAACTTTTGTTTGCTGATGAACTTCCATAATGAGAGTTTTTTGTTGGCTATGGCTATTTATTATAAAACAAAGCGCTGGTCACACGATATGTACCTGTCTTAAATAAGTAGCGTATCATGTTTTTAGCTATACATTGTGCACGAAGTGCTGGTGACTAAATAATAAGAAGAGTATCATGTCCCTAGCCACATTGTGGAAAAAATACTGATGTTTTATTGTATATCTATAAATAAAATTGTCTTGATCCTAGGTATCCTTATCCATCATACTAGGTCATGTCATATGTAAGTGTATCTTGATCTTGAAAATAATATGGATAAGATTTCTAGAAAATATCAATTATTATATATTTTTTTTCTTTATTACTAACTATATCAAATATCTTGATAACTAAGTTATTTTTTTAATTATTATTTATATTTATATCTATTATATTATACAATCATATTCAAGTAATATCTTAGGTTCCATGTAAAACAAATGAATACACTATACCACGAATAAATAAAATATGAATAATATATCAAATAATTATTATATATATACACATATATATACACACATATATATACACATATATATATACACATATATATACACACATATATATACATATATATAGAAGAATTAATAAAATATTCTCAAATAAAATCATTTAAAATCATAAATACTTATTATTGTATTTATATCACAGTTATCACGTTAACTTATTCGTACCCAAGATGAAAATGCCTTGACAATTTTTTTTTTCTTAAGATTTCCTTACAATACTATGCATGCACAATAATCATCTTTTAGTCACATGTGTGATATGCTTATTAGCTATTTTAAATTATTTTAAAATCCTAATATCCCCTTATTGTTTCTTAAATTATTGCTTTATATTGTACTTGTATGATCTTTTGTTTGTATAATATGATTAACAAAACTTCCTAGCATCTATACTTGCATTGTACTTGTACAACCTCCTGATTGTACTGTACGATCAACAAAGCTTTCCATCATCAATACTATTCAGCACCTGATCATACTGTATGATCACTATGTTTGTCTAGCATTATCCTTACTCTCGTTTAATTGACTCATACGATTCAACACACGACTCATTATTCTTTATTGATCATACAATATGATGATTTATTTCGTACTGTATGACTGTCGTTCTCCCTCTAATTGATATTCTAGCCTATATAGTATTGGTACATTATAACCCCATCATTCAGTATAATCTATTTTTCACTTTCTAAAGCTGCTAAGCCCATCGTACTTTATGATTCATACTATTGTATGTACAATCCTTCATTATTAAGCTCAATAGACCTACAACCATTGTACCATATGATCACTAAATTGTACATGTATGATTCCTTCACAACTCTCATATGAATTCATATAAGCAATATCCGATATTTTTACACTGAGCACAACTAGATCATGTAAGTACAATCCATCCATTGCTTTTGTACGATGAAACCAAAAACCCAATCTATTCCTTTGTAACCATTGGATGATCATCTAGTACAATTCGTCTTAAGGAGGTTAGTATGCCTCATTTTAATCTTGTTTAACGGCATGAACATTTACAACTCGATGATACATCTAGTAGCTATATATAGGGATGACCTAAAAGGTATGTGGGTTACTTTATCTAACACATTATTTATTTGTTAACCCAATGTCAGCTGTGTGTATCTTGTTTTGGTCATTAGTTCTTAATTTGGGTAGGTTAGGTCAAACATGATTTTGTGGTTCATAAAATTGGCGAGTTTCTATAAATATCAAGTTAATGGAGTGTATAGATGCCACAATTTTTTGCACTGCACCAAGGTAATTTATGTTATCATTTTTTATATTACCTTTCAGAGCATAATGTTGGTTTCATTGTTAAGTTGTATTGAGTGCAATAAAATTTTTATTTTTGACAAGAATGCTGACAAAGATTACAATCTTATCCAGTAAAGCATCTTAAATTGGAAATTCAATTGATTTGATGATCGTTTTACAGTTTTTAAATGGCATCATTGTCAATGTGTCTATGTAATAATTTACATTCTTTAGCAATCTTGTAGAGAGATGCCATCTCAAGAGCCCTCTCTTCTAGAAATGTTTTTTTGCTTCATGGACCTCCTGGAACCGGCAAAACAACAACGATCGTGGAGATAATATTGCAAGAAGTGAAACGTGGGTCAAAGGTTCTTGCCTGTGCCGCTTCTAACATTGCTGTGGATAACATTGTTGAGCGGCTTTTTCCATACAGGTATCTTATCTAGAAACAAACCTCATGGTTGTAATGGGATTCTCCTTTATAAATGTTTATAATTTTTTGTTCTAGCAAGTTACATTTTACTCATTTTTAAGGTATTTCTCAGTTCATCTTTATGTGTTTATCTTATGCAA
The DNA here is from genome assembly GCA_023846275.1 of Vanilla planifolia. Classification (NCBI taxonomy): domain Eukaryota; kingdom Viridiplantae; phylum Streptophyta; class Magnoliopsida; order Asparagales; family Orchidaceae; genus Vanilla; species Vanilla planifolia. The sequence goes on from CM043877.1 coordinate 6,098,799, forward strand.
ATATTTATGCCATTTTAACACTGAAGTGTCATACTCTTAATTAGTACTTTACTGTATCTTTATGCTTGACCATATTTTGTGATCTTCAATTGTTCTAAATTTTTAAGGTAAATGAAAAACTTAAACTTCTGATGTCATTTATTTGGTATCATATCCATTCCCACAGGTAATAATTTCTTATTAAAATCTACCTATATTAGGATAGATTTTTTATATGAAGTAAAATAATACATTGAATTTAATAGCTTTAGACCTTTGTGTGGCATGGTATTATGTTTTTTTTTAAAGTTAGACTAGATTAATCCTGTTAGTATTTCATCATATTAGGTTGTCATATTAGGCTGTGCTGGAGTAAAGTTCTTAAAAATCTTGCCCAAGTCTTCCACTAACCATACTGTGTGTTTGGCTACGAAATCTGATATTTCCCTAAGGCTCACATATCTGATAAGATACAAATTCAATTTTGATGCTTCCTAATACTTGCCCAATGCATTATCAAGGTGTATTTGACATGGCATGTGGTGCATTGGATGTTAAAAAATTCAAATAGATTGATGTTTCTTGATACGTGCCTAATACTTTGTTGGACCATACTTTCTTATGCGGTATAATATATGATATACTATTAAAGGAAATACTTACTCTTTTCTACTTAATTTGAGGTTAGTTGTGTTTGTCTCTTGTGTATTAGAAATGACAAAGTAAACTGCATTTCAGATGAATGGCTACCTTTTATCCCAAATTGGAAGTAGGGAAACCTTTGCAAGGGAATCCATTGTACCCAAGTGTATCCTAAGACCAATAAATTATAGCTCATATGTATGATGTTAGCTGTATTTTAAAGAGAAGATTGAACATCCAAATCTGAACATAACCTTTGACTTTCCTTTGAGAAATTCTTGAATCTAATTTGATTTTAATGAAACTTAATCTAAATGAATACGGAGATAAAAACTCACTGTCACAAGCAGATTGAGGATTGTTTATCTGTTCTTCAATTTGAAAAAAGTACAACTTTTTCTTAGCATCAGCCCTTCCTCAAGTTTAGATTTTGCAAGCCTGTCTTGTGCTGTTAAGTTCACAATCTTCAACCGCATACCATGTTTGATGCCCAAAAAATCTTAATAATTTAAAATCAGGAAAACCTAAAAGCATATTGCACTTAATAAAGCCTCCTCGTGCCATCTATTCCACAGGCTGGCAGGGCCGGCACCTTCCTCTGGCTTGCATCCTCACACTTCAGCTTCTTTCTTTCACAGTGCTAGTGCTTTGTAAGCATAGTTAACCAATGGGATCCTCTTGAGGACCATTTCATTGTTCATTCCTCACACACACAATTAGGCCGGGAGGAGCCTTAAGAAAAACGATTCAAGAATTTTTTTAAAGAATAGTAAGATGACAAAAATAATGTGCATACAATGAATAACATGGGAAGCTTATCACGAGGACTATGGAGTTCTCTCATCCTGTAACCATTGCAGGATTTCTGTGTGATGAAGGATGTAATATGTGTGGATGAAGACAATAAATATGAAGGAGAAGATAAAAATCGATCAATCAAATTTCTTTAATTTTGTGTATGAGATTCTTATTTAATATTTTACAAAAATCTATATACTTTTTTATTGTTTATCACGTACTTTGAATCATGGACAATTAACAAAATTGTTATATTTTATGATGTAATACTAATGTTAATATAGTGTTAAAAATTTTTGAATTTACAATTGCATTATGTATGAAGATGTTGACAATTCTAATGGTTGACTTTTCTATTATAATTAATCATCATAATGTAATCTAAATTGAAATTTTAGAATTCTGAAGTCATGTCTCTTGGTTACAAAAAATGAATCATCTATTGAAGTATCTAGATCTTGTTATGTAATATAAATTATTTTTTGTATTTATTTTTAATGTTTATTTTTTTATTGAAATTTATTTTTAATTATTAGATCATATGGAATATTCTTGTGCTAATATATCCATTCTACTTTATTTGATTTTTTATTATTATTGCATTTGTATTTTATCATATCATTGTCCTTATTGGGTGAGTGTATGGTGGGTCATGCCTTCCATCTAGGACAATTTGCCACATATTAATCATAGAGGCACTCGTTTCTTAATGGGGAACCATTTTCGGGTATCATAGATATTAGGGGCTAGGATCGGATATGATTCTAAAAAGAGAGCACGAGAGATGGTTGCTACCTATGAGGTTTTAGATTGCCCAGAGTTTTTAGATTGAATTCCATATTGCTAAGAATCAATTGTACCATCGTGCATATGCTTATGCTTGCTATTGTTTTAATGACTCGATATTTGATGCATACAACTTTGGGGGGGGGGAAGACTGCAAGATAGATTCTAGCCACTACTTAGCTTTTGTTGAATTTTTCTTTAACGATTAATGATTGATCCCAACCAGATCTTTTAAGCATGATTGAAAATGATTGTGAATTGAATTTTACTCTTGTGGGTTTTGATCAGATCAAGATATGACTAGAGAAGGGAAGGCCACATTAGAAAATAGAACTTTAATGAAGAGTGTGTTACCATATTGACATGCCACATGAAATAGAGCTCTTGGATTGAAAAATATTTGAATAAAGTTCCTAATCATAAAATCAAGTAAGACAAGCTACCTCTTTACCAATGGGGATGCCATTGGTCTAGTTAGGCAGCAGCTCACCAAAGATGTAGAGTATGCAGCCCCTCCAACGTATACATCTAGAGTTTGATAAGAAAACTTGAGCACTTGTTTCGTGGAAATAGGCATTTGAGAAGTAAGTGAGGCATTGATAGCCTAAGCTTGCCTCAAACAAATTTGGGGGATCTTGCTGTGTCAGCCTAAAGAGGGCAAGCCCTTAAAAAACTTAGAGGGTGATATGTTAGAAAAAATCATCAACCCTGATCCTTAGCTCATGCATGATATTTGCTATTTGGTGGTCATTGTTGGGTTCTTTATGGGAATTCGCTTGCATGAAAAATCCCTTGTTAATTGTCAGATATATCTTGCGTTTGGTACTAAAAGGTTCTACTCTACGAGAACTCACTTTGGAAAATTGGAGCTCTGAGGCAGTTTTTTTTAACGTCTTGGCCCCTTCAGGTGTGGGGTCAGACCTTCCAAGGTTGTCAGTTGAAATCACCCATAATTCTTAGTTGGCTGAACTTATTGTATCTACTTTTGTTTAACATGTATTTCTCTAGCATATGTTTTTCATGTCTTTTATTAAATACTTTCCTAACTTTGCTGTCTTCAGGACTTGCTTTATTTTAGTTTTGATGATGGATGAACTGATGGACGGAGTGGAGGTGTAATATCAGAAAAATGATTTTTTGTAAAAACTGTTCCTTAAAAGTGCGCATGAGGTTTCTTCATCATACAATTCAATGCATAGATCGAACCTAAATCATATGATATCTTTTACAAAATGCAACATCGTCACATGTAGGGAAAAAAATTTGTTGGCAACAAAGTGGAAATCATAAACAACCACTAAAAGATGATAACTAAAAGGTTGAAAGAATTGACAACACAATATGCACCTTCCAATATCCTCCCATGATATCTTCTGTATTGGTAAAGTTGTGTAATGACATGCATTTTATTTTGTTTTCATTACTACTTGACAAGTTCTACAACTACCAACAATTTCAACTATCATTCTTTTAGTCTAAGCTAGTTAAATTTATTTTCTATTAGATCAATGGTTTGTCTCCATTACCATAGTGTTTCCTAAAATTTAACAATGCATTTCTCAAATAATAAAATTTCTAAACAAAATACAAGGAATGACAAATTGGTTACCCTTAAAGAGATACTCAACTTTAAGGATAAAGTTGGGAATATAAGGCTCATAAAATTCTTTGAAATCTTTGTAGTTAACATACTCATCTCTATTATTATCAAAACCAATAACTTACACTCATTATAAACAAAAAAAACTCACCTTAAAGTATTTGTGGGTTTTTTTTTACTTTATTTGTAATATTTTAATTAAACTAAACCTTTAAAAATATGAAATGTTATAGGTGTATGGTTGTATATTTAAATTATTATGGGTGAGAAACTCTTATTCTTGTCAATTCTAATACTTTCTTTCAAAACCCTCTTTTTTAATGTGTAAACCCACTTATTCTACATGTCATTTCTTTCTTCTTGTAGCTTAGTTTATTCCGATATACTTTATTCATAAGTAATATAATATAGTCTTTTATTGTACACTCTTTCTTGAAAGAATTGTTCATGTGCTTGGCTTTGTTATGTGTTTTTGCTTTGAGCCCTTGACAACAAATTATTTTTGAGTTACAACAATGAAAGTTGGTGTGATAATAGTAAGATGCTAAGGAAGAAAGAAGTTTTTTTTATCGTTAGGAGATTGAATTCTTTTAGTTTTCCTTAAAGGAGTTCTGAATTCCTTCATTTATCATTCTTATCTCTTTATATAAAGGTTTGGATATAATATTTTATTACAAAACATATAATATTCTAATTTTCAAAGAAATATGTAATTTTGTCCAAAATCACACATTTTTACAAATTTCGCAAAATTCATGGCCCAAGTAGCCTCGACATTCGTACATACATGTTGCTTGTTGGCGTTAGAGCATTGTTCATGCATGTGAGTACTGTTCCTGCACGTGAACAACTTTTTGCTCGTTTTGACCTTGGCAATCCGATAGGTTCACCTATTGCACGCTTGGCCTGCATGTGCAGTAGGTAGCTTACACGGGTGCATGTGTAGCACACATGCACGCGTCTTGTGTTGGCGTCCATAGCGTCGCGTCTGTTTGTGCACCCATCGAAGCCGTCGCGTGTATGGCATAACCTTTGCGTTGCAGCGTGCACTTCAACGTGCCTATAGAAAGCCACCCCATGCATGGCTTTTGTTGCTTTGTGTTACAATGATGTTTTTTTATCGTTTTGATTTTATTTCATAATTTTGGATTCTGTGAGCTTAAAATTGAGCTCTTAATGTTAAGTCTTTTTTTTTTTTACCAGAGTCCCATCGATTTTTCTTTTTGGAATTGATTCTTTACAAGATTTAGTTTGTTATTTTCATCAGGTGGTTGAGACTTCCAATAGCCTTATCAAATAGTTTCTTTGACTTTGTTACATACAACACATAACTTTGACAAGTATTTATAGGCCTCTTCTCTTGGTCAGCACCAACAATCCTTTTGTCAATGCTTCTTTGTCTTATGTATAAAGGAAGTGTTGTTTATCATTTGTGAGTTGATATCGTTGTGCTTGTCGATAATATATGATATCTCAATCTCCTAAATATGGATTTTTCAGTATAATTTAGTAGACATATAAAGGTACCACTTCACAGATAACCTCATCAATTTAATATTTAGTTGTTATGTCCTACTTATTAACTACTACCATTATTGATTAACAGTATAGTAACATCAGAGCACCGTAGCTTAATTTGATGACACAATATCACTATAGACGAGGATAATGAAAATAAATAATATATTATCGTCATATTCAAGCAATTTTTATTAATAATATTACAACAAAATATAGTAAATGCATAATTATTCTTTCTTCAAATTGAGATTCAATATTAATAACATTATAAGTATGTAATCATACTCACAAACTTCAAATGTTATTCTAAGGATTCTCTTTATAAATTTATGACTTATCTTATAATGTAAGTAGGAGAATGAGCATACAATCTTTTGGTATGTGAATTTTACATGAATGAATATTAAGATATGATAAAAGTATAATATCAAATATGATAAATATAATATTTACATGGTAATATGGTATATTAACTATGTTCATAATACAATGAACTAAAAACAGAAACAAATAATATATTTGATATATAAGCATTTTTGTTAGAAATCAAATTTTTTTCTTTTTATATGTTGCATGTCTTTTTTTTAGTTTTTCTTTTGTATTTCTTTTTTCTTTCTTTTTTTAATTGGGCCTAAATGTTTTTTTTCTTTTTCATCTCATTTTATCTCTAACATTTCATTACAGTTTCTTTAAACCTCTACTCGTAGGTATATCATAATTGGTTAGCTTTTTCAATCATATATCATCTTTGTACATTTGACTTTGCAAGAAAATATAGTGGTAATAGGATAGCACAAAGCTGTAATATACTTTAACAAATTCTATTTTTCATTAATTGCTATCTCAAAATCACTATTTACTGTCGGAATTCTGTGGTATATTCCTACACCATTTGTCTTTGTCAATGTCGTGTTGTTCTAACCAAATATCTAATTTCTTTGCATCTATTATATTATCATAAATTAATAAATCAAGTGTAACATTTACTTTGAAATGATGCTGTCAATTCTTGTGTATTGAAAGACTAAGATTGATGTCATTATCATCTTTATCTTTAATTATCTTAGGATTATTACTTCATCCAAAATTCATCTGATTAAAAGTATTTTTTTTTGCAGATTATTTTTTGAATATGTAATAAAAAGAGATTGAGATTTTAGCATCATTTTCATCAGTACTTGCAATTCTTGGGTTAATAGAGTTACTTGTGTTTTTAAGCTAGATGCTGAAATAGTTAGTGCAGTCACCTTGACTGAAGGCTCCTCAATCTCTTAATTCTTTTTTGTAGCTTGCTCTTCAGCTCCTTTTTTCTTAACTCCTACCATTGGCATCAAATCAAAGTTTTCTGATACAAAAAATAATATGATCTGTTTGCGAGGTGTGTTTATTCCTTGTCCTCAACAACAAACTTTTTTGAGTCACAATAGTCGAAGTTGAAGCACAATAATAGCGAAGTGTTGAGGAATAATGGAGAAGTTTTTTGCTACGAAGAGATTGAATTCCTTAAAATTTTTTTTTTCATTGAGTTCTGAATGCATAGGGTTTTGAATTCCAGATTCTGAATTCCAGAGTTTTGAATTTTTTCATTCATCATTTTTACCTATATACATAGATGTTTGGATATAACATTTTATTGCAAAACACATCATATTTTGGTTTATAAAAACGCATGTGATTTTGGCCAAAATAACACATTTCTACAAATTTTGCAAAATTTGTGCCTCAAGCGGCCTGGTCATGTGCATGCGGATGCTAGCCTTCCATGCTAGGGCACTGTTCACGCTTGCTGGTACTTTTTATGTGCATGGATGGCTCTAAGTGTGTGGATTGCGTGTGTTGTAAGTGGTCAACATGCGTGCACATGCTTCTGGCCCACGTGGGAGTTTGGCATGCCATGCTAGCACCTCCACGTGCAGCGCAATCTTGCCCACTTCTGTAGTGAGCCACCATGTGTGGCTCTTGCTGTTTTGTATTGTAATGATGATTTTTGTTGTTTTGTCTCATCCATTGATTTATTTTCATAATTTTGGATTCCATGAGCCCGCAATCGTGCTCTTGATCATTTATCTTGAGTCGGAGGGACTTTATTGTTTTGAAACTGTTTTAGGAAATTCAAATTAGAATTTGTTTATCTATTTATTTGGTTTTTTCTCGAGAAAGTCATCTTCTCTTTTTGATATTGTTTGTCTTGATCTTGTGGGATTTCTATCCATTGCATTGCCTTTTTTATTGGAAGGGGTCTTTCTTGTTTTCTATCCATTACATTCCATCTCCAAGATTACCCTTTGTAAACAAATTTGTTCAAGTTGGAGTCTTCTTCTTGAAGGGGTTTGTCACAAGGAGATAAGTCAACTAAGGAAATCCTCTTTAAATAATTTTTCAATGAGAATTTCAAGGGCTCTTTACATTATCATCATGATATTTTCAAAATTTTCACTTATCTTGTTGGTAGTGGGAATTTTGGACAAGGCATGTCGTGCCTTCTTTCTTTTTAAATTGCTGCTAGCACATCCTCCAATGAAGCATTTGGAGGTGTTTCTTTAAATTGAAGAAGAGGAGGATGATTGAATCTACTTTGGGTGTGCTTGGTTCTTGCCTTGATCAGATGATCTTGGCTTGCTCATGTTGATTGCTTATGAATTGTGAACTTTATGTTTTCTCTTTTACTTGGTACTAGCTCTTCTTTGGATATCTTTTTTGTTTATGACACTCTGCTTAAGCAAAGACCTTTTGGAGGGTTTAGTGAGGGAAACGAATGTCCTTTCAATGTCATTGGACTAGAGAGAATTTATGAGAGTAACCTTCAAGACGTAACAGGTTTTGTATTTCTCTTATGCCCTATCAAAACTTCTGTATTTAAGAATATAAACTTTCGTCTGATCTATTATTTCGATCGAGCAAAATTTTTGCCTACTTTATTTTCGTGGAACTAGAGAAGGATGATGAGAAGATCTGCTTAAGCTGCTTGAAACATAATATAATGATGCAACCTTCAAAATCAGTTTGATGCCAATTCTTTCAATAGAATTATGAAAGTACTGCACTTCACTGGATCCGAGGTGACATTGAGAAACATCACCCTCTTGAATTCTCGTAAAAAGGGTTAAAACTTTCCGAAGTATCAGGGTTATTGCTTTTGCAACTTGGAGGCAGTAGATTGTCGATGTTCTCATGGTATCAAAGTGAATTTTTTGTTTGGCTCTATTCATCGTGACCATCCATGTTGTATGGTTCCACAAGAGGAACCAAGAATTCAAAAAAATTTCACAGATTAGAAGGGGTTTATCATTTCAATAGTTTGGCTAGAAGTTGGTGAGATTGCAAATTAGGAGGGATGGTGAGAGGAGTAAACTTGTAGAAAGCTTGATTGTGATTTTATTATATGCCATTGTTTTTAATATAAAACTAATATGATGTCATTTTTATTGCAATTCACATAAATGGGCTGCATTGTTTACTTTTTCATCAATTGAACTAGCTTAAAAGTCAATTCAGCTTTTCTTTTCTCATTGAGAGATTACAAAGAGAGTGATCTATTTGTTCAACAAAGCCCACTTAAAATATTAACTAAATTATTAGGATCACAAGTTTTATTTTTGACTAGTTTTATTACGATTTAGACAATCTAAGCTATTTGATGATTTTTTGTTATTATACTTGTAATAAAAAAAGGAATTGCATTGTTTCTACATAATTTCTTTTGTTTACTCCTTTTTAGCATCATCTTTAGTTAATATTTCTTAGTATTATTAATTTTTTAAAATTATTATTATTAAAAATATATTAAATATTATTAAATTTTTGTTAGGAGTAAATTTATTTCCATATTGCTATATTGATGAAAATATTAATTATCTCAATAACTATTAAAATAGAACCAAGTGGAAAACTGAGAAACTTTTAGGAATGTAATTGACATATTGTATCATGCTATAGAAAATTCTTTTGATAACTTGATAGATCAGAAGCAACTTTAAATTACCTAACTAAACAATTTAGGAAATAGATGTCTGATATGAATAGAAACACTACACCTCTTATGGATGAGCCTTTGAAAGATCTACAGATATCATGCAGTTAAGCAAACTGGATTGGATAGAAGACCTCTATCTCTTAGAAATCATATGGATGATCAGATGAAAACCATAAAAGAGATTTGGGTAAAGATACCATCATTTGATGATATTTATGACCTTAAGAAATTCTTATATTGGTTAACCCAAATGGAAGATTTCTTTGATTGATACTAATTTGATATTATTGAGGATAAGTTTTGCAAAGATGAAATATGTTGGTCATGCAAAGATATTTTAGAATAATAACTTAACAAAGAAAAAATACTAGGAAGGAGATATATTTTGTGTCTTTTGAATTACTAAACACCCAATATTTTTATACATTTGATGTATACTATTTTGGAACCATTCATAGAAAAATATTTTGTGATCTATTATGATAATTTATTGATCTATTATTTAGATAAGAGTATTCATTTGAATTAACTTGGAGAATTGTTTGAGAAAAACAAAGGAAATATTATTTGTAAATCTGAGGAAGTTGTTTATTTATGAATACAAAAGTGAATTTTCTAGATTTTATTGTGTTTGGTGAAGGTCTATATGTGATCCTTTTAAATTAAAGTCAATATTGGTATGGTGTTTACTGAAAAGTTTTGTTGAAATGCATAGCTTTGATAGGTTAGTTATATCCTATAGAAGGTTTATTAATATTGTTGTATTGTTGTAAAACTTATAGTTGATTTATTAAAGGAGAATGAGTTTTTTGTAAACCAATGAAATAGGAAAAAACTTGTCTAAATTAGATTTTTAATGGTTTTTCACTCGTTTTAAAGTTATCAAAATTTTTTAAGTGTTTGAGATTTGTGATGCTTTTGAAATTGATATTGGAGTTTTGAGTGAAAAAGGAAATCCAATAGCTTATTTTTGTGAAGAGTTGAATGATGCTCAACAAAGATATTTTTTGAAAAGGAGTTTTATATATTTCTTGCAAGTTTTAAGGTATTAAAGATATCATTTGTTTTATAAAGAACTTATTTTGATTATAGATTATCACACCTCAAAATATATCAATACTTAGAAGAAGATGAATCATAGGCATATCAAATGGGTTGAGTTTTACAAGAATACTTTTATATTGAAATATAAAATTGGAACCTAGAATAAGTCAAGTGATATCTTAGCTAGAGATATATTTTGGGATTTAGCACATTTAAGAGGGGTTATATATTTTGTTTCAACTTTTATATAATTTATGATAATTTGAGAGAGAAATCTACACCTTTATATAAAATTTTTGATGTCAATGATAGGTCTATATTCAAGGAAACGGTTTTATATTTTTTTAGCAATTTTTACAAGATCTTTTTAATAATGAAATTGCATCTTGGAGAAATAATAGCGCATATGGAATGTCATAAGACCATTAATTATTGGAATCTAGATTTTATTGCAGGACAGCATATTATTTCTTAATGTTAAGTCTGTAAACTTGCAAGGACTACCAAATTAAAGTCTGATCGTTATATGTTTTTGTAATTTCAGTTATACATTGAGAAGATCTTTCTATGGACTTTGTTCTACAGTTCCATGAAAAGTTTCTCTTGCTTGGATTGTGTTCGCTCATCTGGCTTAGTCTTTGGCTCTTTTTTGGCTACTGAACTCATGCCAAAAGCTCTGCAGAATGCTTGGGATCAAATCCAGTCCACTTCCTGTAGCCAAGGTTGGGATGTGCTCAAATGGAACTATTATTTTGGTTGGCCAAAAACCTTCCATCCCTTGTAATCACATCTGTTTGTTTTGGAGGCTAATACTTTCAGCTTGCAACTCTTTGCGTCCATTGTGGCTTGCTTTGGCCTAAGGGACTTTGCATTGGTGTGGTTGACTCTGTATGGGCTTTAGAGAAGGTAAGGGCAATTCTAGTGAAGACTTGGTGTCTGGAAATTACCCCCCACTCTGGGCCAACCTCATCTATTTTTGAGATTTCTGGTCCTCTTTCTCTTTATTTGACTAGGAAATCACCCACTTTTGAATGCTGACCATCCTCTTCGGCTTTAGTCTCCGATCCTCCACCTCTTAGAGATGTTTCCAATGCTGACCGTCCTCTTCGGCTTTAGTCTCCGATCCTCCTCCTCTTACAGATGCTTCCCTTCTAGTAGTCGGTGCTTGTAGGTAGACATAAAAGGCCCCCCTTGATTTTCCTTAGTGGTCCTTGAGTTGGGCCTCCCATAGTGTGTTTCTTAGGATGTCTTGTTTTGTGCAGAATTGCTTGTTTGTTGCTTCCTTCTATCCTTACATGGGATGACACTTTTAAGCATTGTATATGTTCCCAAGGCAACTTATGCACATAACGTTTTGCAAGATATATAAGAAATTATTTGTTTAGTTACTGGTGATGCGTACTCATTTGATTTACTCATTTGTTTTTTTAAATTGTTAGATTGTAGAATCGGTCAAAAATTTTTGAACTCATGTAATAGTTTATCCTTTCCTCTAACCGCTAAAAGAATTATGTAATCAATTTTGCCTCTTACTTTTCTTTTTTTTTGTCACCAGGGTGAGGATGGTTAGGTTGGGCCATCCTGCACGTTTGCTGCCTCAAGTGCTGGAGAGCTCTCTTGATGCATTGGTATTGAATTAACTTAGTTCATTTTACAACAAAGTGCATGCTATTTAGATTTTGTGTGTGGTTGACCAGGCATTTTCATGTTGTTTAGAGTGTTTTTTTTTTATCTTTTACATTTTAATTATTTTTAGACAAAAATTATGTAGTCAACCAATTGCGTGTGAACAATTTTCATTGGTATTTTTCTCGTGGAACATGTTTATTGGGTAGCTTGTCTATTTTTGTTTTCCTATCAGAGTTTCTTTTTAATTTTCAAGTAACAATACATTGCAAATATTCACTAAGAATTGAGCATGATTTCTGTCATAGATCTTCAAATTATGATGATGCAATCTACTATTTAGTCAATATCAAATTTGGATGAACTATTCTATAGATTGCTAATTTTTCCACTCTCAATGTCATTATTAGGTTTATTTTTTGTTAAGTCTTAGTTAATATCTGTTGAGAATGTGACTGTGTGGTCTAATAGGTGTCTTTCAAGACATGATGCTAAAAAGTGCCATTTTAGTTAATAGCTAGAATGCATAAACTAATGTTGCTTTATGTTAATTTCTCATTTCATGACTTTATCATAATTAGTTCTCCTTGATTAGCTACTATAATGAAACACCTTGAATGTGCAAATCATGATTCAAGTGTGGCGGTGCTTTGTATTTCAAAACAAATAAAAATTAGCAAATTTGTTTAGGTAAGTCCTATTTTAAAGAAAACTAAACCTAAATGTTTATTGAAAATAATGCTTAATAATTTTTGAATATTGAAATTGAAAGTTTTAAAGATCTAAATGATTGGTGTGGTATTAGTTGCTAGTCATCTTGTTATTATGATTCACTAATTAATAAACAAGATTTTCTAAGAAATCAAGTGAGCTTGCAAAAAAAAAACTCTTTCATTATTATCAAGACATTAATGACGAGGCACGAAATATGCAATGTTGCATGTATAACTTTGCTAAAAACTACTACAAATTTACATTGTCATAAACTACATATCTGTTATGTCAAGCCTTGTTAACCTTGGATGTGTTTTACATCTACCATCAAACAAAGGAAGCTAAATATTCAAGGCCACAATCATGTATGTTAATATTATTGATGATCCTCATTCAAAAGAAATGAATAGGGTTCATGCATGGAGGATCAAGTCCAAATGTCATCTTGTTTTGGATGACTTGAGCAGATAGTTCAATCACTTGATCACATAGCTTGAATAGTCACATTGAATGATTAGGTCAGCCATGCTCTCCCAGTGGGATTGTCCAATATGCATAGCATTATGGTGAAAGAATTAGATTTATAATATTGTATGGGACTTGACATGATTGAACCATTTGATCATTGGATCATGCAAAAGTAGTATTTCTAGGATGTTGGCAATTGAAGGATTTAAGCTTGATTGAGCTGTTCAAATATCTCAATAGCCAATCTATTGATTTTTAAAGTAAGGACATCACATTTTTTTAATTGATTTAGTTGTCTTGGAAAAGATGAATTGGGAACTTTCTGGAAAGTTTTTGTCGTTTTTCAAGCACCAATGGTAATTTCTCCAGGGAATTTTTTTTTTCGCTCTTGTTGCTGAAAATTTAGCTGTGGTAATAGGTTTAATCTTGGAAAGCTTTTTTTAAGGAATTTTAATCTAACAGATTTAACACTAGCTACAGGAATAGATTTAATTTTTAACTTTTGTCTCATCTCGGTTTTCCTCAGGCTTGGGTGACGTGAACTTTTGAACTAACTGATTTGTGCAATGAAATTATTGTTTCCATGATTAAATAATTTTACTTGCTTTAATACATGGTTCATTATTCTGCATTATGTTCTTTACTTAGTTTTGTCTCTTTTCTTGTAATGATGTTTTGAGTATGTCTTGATAGGTTTTGAGAGGAGATAATAGTGCCTTGGCAAAAGATATTCGGAAGGAAATGAAGGTAATCTAACGTTTATTATGTTTGTTTGCAAAGCCAATGTAGGAATGCCTGTTGCTATGGAATACTTAAATTTTCTTTTGTAGCCTAACCTTGCGTGATCTTATGCTTATTGAATCATATGATGGTTTGCTTGTTGAACCATTGTTTTTGTTTTATTGCCTGTTTGTAACCGTTGTGCTAATGTGTACTGCATTGCTTTAGGCATTTAATGGAATTCTTTCCACAGGTTTTAAATGGCAAGATGCTAAAGTCTAAAGATAGATCTACAAAAAAAGAAATCAGGAAAGAGCTTAGGGTCCTTGCTAAAGAAGAGAGGAGAAGACAGCAATTAGCAGTCACGGATGTGCTAAAAAATTCAGATGTCGTCCTAACAACACTAATTGGTGCCTCTTCCCTCAAATTGGAGAAAATTAATTTTGATTTAATTATAATTGACGAAGCTGCGCAGGCACTTGAGGTGGCATGCTGGATTGCGATATTGAAGGTTTGGCTCTTTATTTTTCTATCGTGTATCTTGTAGATGATTGTTTACCATGTAACATATTTGTGTTTCTTCAGCTTGTTTCAAGGATTAATCTGAAGCATAAAGATCCTGAAAAATGTCACTTTGTGTTAGCATCTTATTGAAAAGTCTGATATAGATACCATCTCGTGCGTGCATTTAGCTTTCCTTGATTCTATGAATATTTTACGTGCATATTTGGATAAGCTAGTTTTCATGGTGTCCTCCTTCCGTTTGAAAATGGTGGAGAATACTCTTGGGTTAACCATTAAACAAGCAGGCTGCCTGAAGCTCGCAGTTGTCAGTCGTTTTCATCCTGTTTGCCTCTCTTCGTTTCTTGCTCAAGCATTCCATGTGGGTGCTGGTGATTTGCATGACTGCTTCCCACTAACACTCTGTGCTCAACTTTACTAAACTTATAACATGTTCCATAATCCTACTAGCTGCCCAAGCGGACACCTCCCACTTCTTTTGAATCTTCCTCCTGGTCATTGAATCTCGATTTCCTATGGTTCTGCTTAAAGCAACTCGAATAATTTATCACTTCAAATTTTCCTACACAAACTGATTGAGTTTAATTATAGAAAATAATCCTAATGAGTCTTTTGGTGGCAATCAAAAGAAAAGGATTTGGATTTATTAATGGCTCAAACCCACCTCCATCTGAGCCTATGACTTTTTCTACTTAAGTTTTTGAAAACTCTATTATTATGGCATGATTTGTATATTTAATTGTGAATGGCATTAAACAAACCTATTTATTGCACAATTCACATAATTCAAGTAATTCAGCAATGAAAGTCTTTGACAAATCTTAAAGACTCTTATAAAGCTTGTTTTAGAAAATCTTATTTAGCTTTAAAAACTTACCGTGTGAGAGTACAAATTAGAAAATATATAAGTAAAAATAATAATTTTAGGCGGTTAGCCAAAACCTCATATTGGGCCAAAGGATGTTATGAGCATTGGTTCAGAAAAACTTACAATCATTATGTCAAAAGACCTTACAACACCGACTTAAAAAAGCCTACAACAGAGGCTTAAAAAAGCCTATAACGCAAGGCCAAAGGATATTACAACTGGCCAAAAGAATAATATTGAAGTATAAGTATGAGGTTCTAATAACAGGACAAAAAACCAAATACAATGCTATAATATGAGATCTTATAATCCAAGTACAATTAAACAAGAGACATTAAATGTAAATAGAAACAATGTATATGCAATTTTGGTTGAGGAAGTATGTAATAATTTGACTTAGTTCAAAGAAGAATGAATTGATGGTTGGACATGATGAGAGAAGATATTTTAACTCAGTCTTGTTTTTCTCCAAATTCTTTCCAAGTAGAAGATGATTCTTAAGTGAAGTATTTTTTAAGGATATGCAAGTGAATCATTAATTTATTCTCTTCATTTAAAATTTAAATATTGTATTAAGTAGAAAAATGTTAGATTAAGAAAATTATACCTAACATTCTCCCTATCATAAAAGGATTTCACCCTCAAAATCAAGCAAAAAAACTCTAGCCACTTTCGACGAACTTCAAATTTTATCTCCCAAGCAGACTCTCGCTCATGACTATTCCGTAATACTTTTATCATGGGAAAGCTTCTATTCCTCAGTTGTCTTATGCTAAATTCTAGAATACGAACTTGTTATTCTTGATAGGCAATATTTGGCTAAATATGAAGCTCTTCAAGCTCTCTCTGAAGGACATGAGAAGGATATGGGACAAACTTTTTCAAGTTAGATACATGAAACACATCACGTATCCCAGCAATGCTTCAAGCTACTGTAGACGATATGTTACAGACCCAATCTTTTTTATAATTTAACACAGTCCAATATATTTGTCTCAATTTATTAGAAAGCTTCCCAAATCAGAACAACCCTCACATGGGACTGACTTTCAAAAATGCCTAGTCTCTGATCTCGAAGATTATCGGCTTATGCTTATTATCAAAATATTTATTTTGTTAGTTTTGTACCACATGTAACCTATAATGCAACCTGCGAATCTTCTTGGTAGTCTCCTTAATAATCGGTGCCCAAATGTCTGTCTGGACTCACCCTATACCCAAAATATGAGAGATTTGCAATGTCTCTTGTATAAATGTCAATAGTTGACCGATAACTATTATTGTAAATGATCTTTATTAATGGTAATTGGCTAATCCAATATGAGGACTATGATTGTACACTAAGTTTCAACAAATTCTCCAAGGTTTGGATAAGTCCTCTTTAATTGTCCATCTGTCTGAGGATGATATGTTGTGCTAAATCTAAAGAGTAGTTCCAAGTGCTTGATATAGATGATTCCAGAACTGTGAGGTAAATTTAGCATCTCTATCTAAGATAATCACTTAGGGGATACCATGCAAATGAACTATCTACTATACATAAAGCTGTGCTAGTCTTCCTACTGAGTTTGTCTTATTCACAGGCTAAAAAATGAGCCGATTTGGTCAATTGGTTCACAATAACCCAAATCATGTCACATCACTATTTGGTCCTAGGTAATCCAAAAACAAAATCATTGGTAATCTCATCCCATTACCATTTGGGTATGGCCATATTCTGCAATAACCAATAGATTTTTGATGTTCAGCTTAACTTTATAATAAGTATTTCCAAACATAGTGAGACACGTCTTTCTTTAAACCTCTCTACTAAAAGACAAGCTTCAAGTTTTTATACATTTTAGCTTCTTCTGGATGTATTGCCATACTATTGTTATGAATTTCTCTTAGCAAATTATCTCTGAACCCTCGGTGTTGAGAGACACACCACCTATCTTGCTAAGTCAAGATGCCATCCTTAATAGCATAGTCCTGAGACTCTTATTGCAATTGAGTCAGTACCTTTCGAAGTTTAGGATCTTCTTATCGAAGTGTCCTTAGCTCATCTAATCAATTGTCCTGGATGCTAAGAGTGCTGAGCTGAGCCAACAAATCCTAGATTGCTAAATAAATTTGAGCTTTGTCAATGTCAAATGTGGCTTCCTTTTCTGATTTGTTTATAAGCATAGACTTAAGAGTGATGCCTTTACTCAAGGCATCTGTTATTGAGGTGGCCTTTCTCACAATATTTTATATCTAAGTTATAGTCTTTAATAAGCTCTAACTAACACCTGTGTCTTAGATTTAGTTCTCTCTGGGAAAAGATATACTTAAGATTTTGTGATTAGAGAATAAATTAACCTTGGTATCATATTAGGTAGTGACGCCAAATCTTGAGGGCAAACACCATTGCGGCTAACCTCAAATCATGTTAGATAATTGCATGCATGCTCATGCAATTGCCTAGATGCACGGGCCACAACTAGACCATTTTGCATGAATTGCTTCCAAACCAATGTGTGAAGCATCAAAATAGATCTGATAAGGCTTACCCTACTCCAACAAGGTCAATATTGGAGTGGAATTTAGTCTATTCTTAAGCTCAATAAAGTTTTGTTCACACCTATTAGACTAAGAAAAGGCTATGATTTTCCTAGTTAATTGAGTAAAATGTGCTACAATTTTGGAAAATTTTTACACAAATTTATGATAATAGCCTACAAAATCTAAAAAATTGCAAATCTTTGTCATTGTAGTCAACTTTCAATCAACAATGGCTCTAACTTTATTAGGGTCAACAGAAACCCATTTGACACTCACAATATGCCCAAGGAAAGCTACTTGGTCAAGCTAAAAGGAGCACTTGAAAAATTTTGCATATCGCTTCTTGCTCCTAAGCAATTCCAACACTATTTGAAGGTGTCAAGCATGTTCCTCTATTCTTAGAACACACAAATATGTTATCGATGAACACCATGAAAAATTGGTCAAAAAAATGTTGAAAGATGCGGTTCATCAAATTCATGAACACTACAAGTATATTGGATAGCCCAAAAGGTAGAACTGTAAATTCTAAATGCTCATACCGTGTTTTGAAGGCTGTTTGTGGGATACCTTCTTACCAAATTCAAATATGATGATAACTTGAATGAAGCTTAATCTTGTAGAAAGCTGAGACATCTTACAATTGGTCAAGAAAAGTGGATCATTAATTCGTGATAAGGGATATCAAATTTTAATAGTCACCTTGTTTTGCTAACGATAATCCACACACATGCATTGGTTACTATCATTCTTTTTGACAAACAGTATGGGCCTATCCAAGGAGAAACATTGGGGTTGATCAAGCCATTGCCCACCAAGTGTTGTAGTTGAATCTTGAGTTCTTTTAACTCGGCTAAAGCCATACGATATGTCGCCTTAGTAATTGTAGTAGCTTTTGGCTATAGATCAATAGGAAACTCAATCTCATGCTTTGGTGGTAAATTGGGTAATTCATCTAGAAAAGCATTAAGACAATTTCTCACCATGGGTGTATCCTGCAAACCCAGAGCTAGGTCTATATATCTATTATAAAAGCTAACCATGCAGTGTAGTCCTCATGAACCAACTTTGATACCTGAATGACTAAAATCATATATACTTATCGATTGATTTCAAAATAGATTATATCATTTAAGTTTGGCAACTTGATCTGAATCTTCTTCTCATAGAAGTCGATCATCATGCCATGTTAGGACATCTAGTCCATGCCAACAATAATGTTAAACTCAACAATAGGAACTTGAGTGAGCTCTGCCTCAAAACCCTCATCAAGGATAACTAAATCGTCACGCACTCTAAATTTGGCTAAAATCTCATCACCAAAAAGCAATTTTACAAGTAATGATGAAGGGAGTTGTCCTTTATTACCATCAATTTTCTCCCAAGCAATCTCAAAGATAGAGGAATGAGAAGCGTCAGTATAAAAAAGTACTATAAAAGTAATATTGCAAAATGTGAACGTACCAATAATGATATTAGAAGCCTCTACAGCCTACTGTTGATTAAGTGCTTAAAACTCTTGGTCAACATCTTATTTGACTAGTGGTCTGAACGGTCTTCTATCCCTTGGGACAATTTCTCCTAATGTGTCCTGGCTTCAAGCAAATATTAACAAACATTCTATTTAAGCCTACAGGCTCCCATGTCTTCTACATAGCATCTGCATTTCAAGCCTTGATTTTTGGAATGCTCCACAGGTCGCTCACTAACTGGTTGAGCTATTATTGGTGTAGCTTAATTGTTTTGTTCTGACTTTTTTTGCCATTTCTTACCATGGAATTTGTCATCCCTCTTACTTTTGGAATTGTTAGAGTTCTTTCTTTTCTTGTTGGCCTTCTTATAAGCCTCCATCCGATGCTCGATATGCTTAATTGACTTGGCAGCAAACAAATCGGGTAACCAATAGGTGTTTTTGCTAAGAAGGCCTAAGTTCCTCTATTAAGAGCTCATAACGACTTGCCTCAGAAGTCACCAGGTCTAATGCATAAGTGAGATAAGCGAATCTAGTTGCATGGTCTGTTAAAGACATTTGCATTTGACTCAAATGAGTTAGCTCTTTACGAATCCGAGCCTTGGTCGTCTCTAGCACATAACAGTTTCTAAAAGCTGCTACAAATTGGCTCCAAGGAATCTCACTATTTTGCACATCCCCAAACATGGTTTAACGTTGATCATGCCACCGATTAACTACCTTCCCATCAAGAACCAAAGCTACTAATGCCACCATCCTCTTGGCTTAGCACCCCAATGCATCAAATAACTCCTGAATATGTGCAAGCTAATCATCTGCTATGGCTGGATCTGTCGTGCCTAAAAAGACTTGCGGTCTGAACCTCATGAAAATGTCCAAGAATGACTCCACCATAGCCACAAGTTGAACTTGTGATATCTTAATCCTAGTTGGTTGGCCTAACTCTAGCTCTTTTTAGACCTGTTTTGTGTCCATTAGGCCTCTCAAGGCAACATTATGGGTCTTGACCATTTGTAACAAGAAGAGTTATCATACTTAAATGCCTTGAGCAAGAATTAGAACACAAAAAAATTTATATAACTTACAAATCAAACTTATAATTTAATACTCCCCACCTTAATGGGACTAGATCTGATCTGCATAGGATTATTCTAACTCTTATTTAAACTATTGTAACCTAAGATATTCTAGCTTAGGCTCTGATATCAATTCTATTACACCTTATTTTTATAGTAATATTTTTTTTTCAAATCTCAAATTTTAAATTAGATATGAATTCAAAATTTGAATAGTTTTAATTTTTTAATTTTCATTTAAAATGTAAATATTACATTTAAGAGAAAAATATTAAATTAAGAAAATCAAACTTGGGTGTAATATGAATGAAGCTCAATAATTCTAAACCTCTACAAGCATCTCCTGAGTAATCTAATAGTATATTTGCATGATAATAGTATCGTATATGTACGTCCAGTATATTTAATTAATTTAACCTAGGATTGTCTATGATTGACTTTCTGTATATTCCAAAAATTAACTAATCATGCTGTACAATAAAATCATCATACAAGTATGATTAATATAGTTATTGCATTCTTTAATTCATTGACCTTTTAGTTTCTACTTGATTAGACAATAATGAGTGATGCAACCTATGAGCTCTATAATGTTTTAAGGTATATTTATATCTAAATCAGCCTAGATGAGATACATTTCTTAAATTAAAATATTGATGAGTGAAAATAGATTTGAAATTATTCAAATATTGTTACTCAAATCTTATCGAATTCTGGTGCCTTAGTGTCTTAAGAAGATCTTTATAGATTTTTACATAGTAATATCAATAAATATGACTTAATACAAATCTTTTCCAAGTCTTACTCAAACTTGTGTTTCTCGTGGTGTTAATTATGGTTCACAGCAAAACATGGTCATTAAGCTTATTGGGTTAATTAATCAAGCTTTCTACATGATTGATCTATTTGATCTTAAGAAGTATGATTTGAAAATATTTAAAAAAATCATTACTAAAATAATTCAATAGTGTTGTTATCAAACTAATGGTAAAAAGATTAAGGGTTCAACAAATATTCTCCCAAAAGTCTTGTTGAAAATAGAATTTGAGTCAAACATTAACAACTTATGAATATGTAGTTCATTCACTAACTTGTGTGAGTATTGGAAAGATCCTTCAAATATCATAATTAAAAAGATATGGAATCCGTCTTGTAGATTTTGGAAAGATCTCTCAAATCACATAATTAAAGGGACATAGAATCAGTCGATTTCCTCAATAGCCCATAATTGGGGAAGTTTTTTTAGAATGAATATTATATATTCTAATTAATGGGGTCTTCAATAGATTATCTCCATCATTCTTCCTAGTTAGTGATTTTACACACGTGATTTTCCAGAAATAACAGCTATTTGGAATTAAACAAAGATTTAAAGATCTCAGTTGATCTATAACCAAAAGTCACTATAAATATAGGGTGATTTATGTGATCCATAGGGCGAGGGAGAAAAAAGCAAGCAAAACATTTGATATCAAAATGTCTTTTCAGATCTCTTTCACTCTCTTCTCACAAACACACAAACTTATCACATCTTTGCAAACTTCTCAGAAATAGATAGAATTATTCTCATATTTGAGATTAAGAAAAATTTTGAAGTATTAAATTTAACTAAGTGAGTTCTACGAGAAAGATTAATATTTTGTGTTAATTGTTATCCACTAGAGAATAGGATGTATTACTATTTCAGAGATAATAGAATGTATTGGGTCCAACTTTGGCTGACAATTGACACATCTCCCTTAACAATTCCAAAAGGATTCAACAAAGGAAAGCAGTTACTTTGTAAATCAGTAATAAACCAGAAAAATATTCTTCAATTAGAGCAGAAAATTCTCAAGTCAAGGCAGATGTCATTCGCCTTGAAGGCAAATTTCAAGCAATGATTGAAGATATTTTGTTACATCTGTGACAAGTTTGTGTCCTTTTTGTTTGCATGTTGATACTCTTATTGGTCAAATTCAACATAATGTCATGGTATGTTATTGATATTGATAATATCGTACTTGTGATAGGACCAAAGAAGAGATTACAGAGAAAGTGGAGTTATGCAGAATGATCTTAGAGTTGAAAGGGTTTTGCTTTAAAAGAGCTAAAACTGTATATGCCTTGTGCAATTTAATCTAAGTTGGATTTTAAGTGACTTGGAGATTATAATTGGTATATAAAATATGAAAAATGAACTAATTTGTTGCCTTGAGTTTATTCTTCAAAATAATAATAAAATTGATGAAGATATAATTAAGAAGACTTAAGTAAATTGGATAAAATAGTTGAGTGCTTCATACCATCCCAGTCAAGATTACATATTAGTTTTTAAAGAGTGCAATGTGATTAATAATGTTACATGATATTGAATGTGCTTATCAACTTTAAAAATTTTAGCAAAATGGGTATTATGAGATGTTGATATTGAGATTAATGAGTAGAAACATTCAGGAGTATATGATTATGTTGATTGCATATGAGAGAGTTGATACAACATAAAATGAAGATAAGCTTAAAGAAGGTTGACTTAGATAGTTTGGATATGTTAAACATAAACAACTTAATGCTCTATTAAGGGAGGTATATCATTAGAACTTGTGAATTGGTAAACAGGAAGATCACAAAAAAAGTGTTAAAAGAACATTAGAAAAAGCTTGATATTATAGGATTCACATAGCTAACCCATTTAATGTGATTAAGATTTTTTATTATATTACCATGAAGAATTAAAAGCATTATTATTTTTGTGAATATAATTAGTTTCTTGGCTATTCTTGTTTGCGAATGTATTTAGTTAAATTTTTTGTTTGAGCTACTTATGCTATGACAGGGGTCTAGGTGCATACTTGCTGGAGACCATTTCCAGCTCCCCCCTACTATCCAAAGCGTTCAAGCTGAGAAAAAAGGTTTTGGAAGAACACTGTTTGAACGAGTGGCAGACTTGTATGGGAATGATGTCATGTCCATGCTTTCTGTACAATACAGAATGCATAAACTTGTTATGAACTGGTCATCTGAAGAATTCTACCGTGGTGAGGTGATGATTACAATAGTAGTTCAATGGAAGAACTCAGCTCTTATTGTTTACCATCAATTTTCAAATATTACATTACGATTCCCATTCATCTCATGCAGATACAGGCTCATTCAAGTGTTAAGGAGCATGCGCTATGTGATTTAGAAAATGTGAGAAGGTCATCCTCAACAGAACCTATTCTTATTCTTGTGGACACTGCAGGGTAAGTACTATTTTGTTTTCTTGCATAACAAAACAAACCGTATTTCTGCAACACTGAATGGTCATTTTCTTATTCTTCTATTAGAGATATCTTTCATTTGTTGATTAAGATTGTTAACGTTTTGCTTTCTTTGTTCATTAGTTTGTTGCGTGAGCCTTTTTCTGCATGAGACTATTTGTCGAAGCTTATTCACGTGATTAGCACAATGAAGTATTGAAAGCTCAGCAATCTGCATTAATTGATGGAACTAACCAAATGATTTCCTTTTATTCTCCGCATTATGATTATGATTAACTAGCAAGTGCTTCCTGGTAATTGGTGCCAATTCTGTTAAGATATGAACAACAGGAATTAACTTAACTAGCAAGTGCTTTCCTGGTAACTTCTAAATTTGTTCTTAGCAAATATATAAAAACTTCTTCAAGTTGAACCCTGTGCTTGCACTCTACCATAAAGGGGAACTTGGATTAGTCATAGTACATCATCAACTTAGCAAATTTCTCCTTGAAAGTGCACTGAATGGTTTTAAGAAATCGAGCTGAATTACTAGTCCAATCTTCAAATGCTTTTGAATGCTATGTTAAATGGCAACTATAATCTGCTTTCTTGAACAATGTTGGCATTAAGAAGGTGTAGAAAGTATGTTGAATGCTATTCGTTGCTGTCGGTAGCATTTTAGTTGCTTTGACGACAAAAAGGAGTAATAAGATAGACCAAAATATAATGATGTGCATGACCTATTTGTGGAAAGTATTGTTTTTTTCTTCAGAGTGATAACTAAGACATAGAGACGGAGTGGATATATGGTTTTATTTGTTTTTCTTTTTCCTATTTGTTTTTTCAAAAGCCAATATATTATGCTTGTGACTTGTGTAGCATGGATTGATCGTTATTTCTTGTGCACAGTTTTAATAACGACCCTTTTGCATATACTTTTTGAATAATTTGTCCATTTTTATGAATAAAGTAATTGTTTAACTCCATGCAACGTAAACAAAAGTAGTATAATCCAAACAAATAGAATCATAATGATTAAATACTCCCATGTTTGGTGTTATAGACCCTTGGCTGCCAACTTGATGATTGGTGGAGTAAAACTTATCTTTAGTGTTCCCTTTCAAACCTAGTTGTTAACTTAGCTTTTATGATAAAGATAATCACTGTGTTTCCTTCGTAACTTAAAAAAACTTAAGGTCACTATCCACACTAAATTTGTTGCAGCAACCGTATTGGATTGTTCAAAAGAGTTGTAACTCCATCTAAATTTCTTGTTATTCCTTGGGAACAAGGTTAATGTAGGACAACAATTGTTCATGTCAAATGTGATATTGATTAATTGGGATATCTGTGATTCTCAATGTAATAAATTACATGTAATTTAAGAAATTAATTTTTTTTATTTTAATTATCAAATTAATTTCGTTGAATTTTAGTTCAAGTTTTCAAAATTAGAATTTCAACTAGTTTTAATTGTCTCTTCTAATTAAGATTTCATAGTCTAAAAAGTTTGATTTGTAAACACAATCATTGAAAATCCCAACAAAAGTACCTTTGATGTAAAAGCTTTGAGAATCACATAGAATTCTCACTATACAACAAAAAAAAAGAAGAGGAAAACACAACTAAGAACTTAATAGAAAAGGAAAGCAATTATTTGTTGGGTCACATAGTGGCTTGATGGAGTCACACCACCGGTATAGGAATAACTTAAGTCTCACAATTGGAGACAAGATCTTCAATAAAATATTATTAACTAATGAAACAACATAAAATAAGCCTATATGACTCTAAAATTTTGCTTAGAACTAAAAAAAATTTAATTCTTGATCTATTGAACGTTCAACAATAATTAATACATCAAATGTCTAATTAGATAATACGAAGTCAATTGAGATAAATCTTCTCGATTGAAATTGTCTAATTGACACATCGGATGTTTGATCAATCTAGCAACTTTGAGATCTAATCTCATGCTTCCTATTGCGTCATAGGATCATATGGACCATCTCATTGATGCAAGGATTGAAAGCCGATAAGTGGGATTAGTCATTTAATTTGTGTGTTGACAACTTGCAGCTTTTAGATTATCTTCTGCACATTACAATTCAACCTTTCAACTATCCAAACAATTATATAGTAAAAACAATTAAAATGTGGTTTAAACAAGTGTATACAAAAAATAAAACAAATAAAGGTTCCATATTAGTGAAGGCATAAAAAATGTTAGTTATGTCGTGATAATCTGATTGGGTATTTTGATACAGATTATATTTTTTCTTTGAGCTTCACAACTCAATACCTAGAGTTTGACTAACATCATCTAATATATGCAAATCTCTATCAAGTCTCTTCTACTCAAAATGACTTACCTACGTTGATTGATACAAGTGATACTAGGGCAGCATATCAGCAATCAACCACTCCATTTTTTAGTAGAAGTCCAATTCACCTTAAACCTTATTCTATCCTTCCATTAAACTAGATATCTCTTGAGAACTCCATTAGCACTGTAGTCTATTTGATCATCCAAATCACCTCAGGTGCTAAACCTCTCGTGGTGACTAAACAATTGAAATGAGTAGTAGATGGGTAATATTGTTTGAAGTGGATACTATGTGGAATAGCAAGCATTGTTGATGAATTAGGCGAAGGAATAGAAATCCTAAATCTTTCACTTGTCAACCCACTAAAAGAACAAGAAAGAGATGCAAAAGAAAAATTCAATGACTGTTGTGAAGACTCATTATAAATAGTCAAATCAAGCGCATTAACGATAGAATGCACGCCACAATCCATTAATATTTCTATCTTATATGCATTCTTCCTTATTTTAGTTAGAAACAATGAAAAGACTTGTCTAATTTCTTGAATGTTCTTGAAGGTAACGTGCTTAGAATCAATCTAACTACAACTAGATCCCCTTTTTTAAACGTCAACTCGCTCTTGTATTCTTTGATCTTAATTTGATATCCTTAATAAATAGTATGATTTCATTTGAATATGTTTATGCAAATGTTATGCAAATTCACTAGAATTATTTGCATATGGTAATGGAATCAAATCCATATGAACTTATGATTTATAATCATATACAATTTCATTTGGAGATAAACCCATGAATCCATTCTTAGAATTGTTGTAAGATAATTAAGTTTGAGGTAAAATCAAATCCTAATTATCTCCATGTTCTTCAACAAATATTTAAGTAAATTATTCAAAATTTTATTAACTACTTTGAGTTGTCCATTGTTTTTAAATGATATGCAATAAAAAATAAAACTTTGGTACTTATTAATTTTCATAAAATTTTCTAAAAATAATTAATGAATTTAATTTCTCTACTAGATACTATAGTTTTAAGAATACTGCAATGACTGCCTTTTTAAAATAAATTTTTGCCATATTAATTGTGAATAATGAAATAAACCATTTTAAAAATATTTGTTAATAACTATTAACACAAAATTATATTTTCTAAGTTTTTCAATTATCATGACATACAATCCAAGTTAAGATCTTCCCATGGTATCTTAGATATCAAAATAATGTGCAAAGTATAATATTTTATTTATTCTTCTTAGCTACCTGACAAACTATATAGTTATTTACGATTTTAGGTACCAATATTATAATCCCTGGCTAATAAAATTTATCTCTTGTCAAATATATAGTCTTTTTTGTTCCAAAATATCCTTTTAAACTTCCTTCATAATAAAATTCTTCAATGTTGTAGGAATACATAATTTTGTACTAGTAAATAGATATTGTCTTTAGTAATAAAATTAGAAACATACTCTGGCGGATCAACAGCCATTTCTTTATAGCTATTTGAGAAACTTTAAAACTACCATATTTATTCTTATTCCTTTCAAATCCAACAACTTGAACATATATCATATGCAGAATAAGATTGACCTTGCTCAAAGCATAGATAGGTTTGTTTTCTCCCATCTTGCAATGTTTTAAAATAAAATTATACCAGTGTAAAAATGAAAGCCACTTAGTTATATCACCTTCTTTCCTAATCAAAATATAGATCTTTTGACCTTATTAGTTATATCACTTTCTTTCCCAATGCACAAGTCTATTTTCATTATTTTTAGGTACATGATGTTATGATAAAAATCTTCTCCCTGTTATCATTGCCACTGCCTGGCCCTCAATAATTTCTTACTGTTTGTTCTCTCACTAATAGTCTAGTAAGGTTTTCTAATGCAATTTTCACTCGAATTTTTCACTTCAACGAATTCTATCCTTAGGTTGTAAATATCTCCTTCTAATTCTCATCTAATTTGTTCCATTTTATCCACTGTAGCATTATTCAAATGAGGTTCATCAATGGTATACTGTAATGTGGGGTGATATGTGGTGCTTTTACGAGTGAACATACAGCACAAACACCATATACATCCATAGTTGACAGGATGTAGATAATGTTGGTAAGGAATGAAACAAAACAAATGCAAAAGACGTATTGCTCTGATACAAAAACTGCAGAAAGACACATGTCTATTGAACACCACATTAATTCACCAAGATGTGTGTTTTTCAATGCAATGAACTATGTATAATATATAACCAAAAGAAATTAAATTCTTTTATTATTAATTATCAAGTTAATTTTGTTAAATTCGAGATCAAATTTTCAAAAACAGAATTGGGCCTAGTTTTGATTCAGTTTTCCCCAGTCAACATTTCGCAAGCTAAGAACAATTGCAATTTGTTAAGAGTTTCAATTTAAAAGCACATAATTTCAGCAGCTCAACGAAAGCATCATTAATGCAAGAAATTTGAGAATTAGATGGAATCAATCACACAAGAGAATAAGAAAAGCGGTGGAAACACAACATTAAAATGTAAATAGCTAAGGAATATGATTGCTCATTGAGTCTTGATGGTAGTTTGGCAGAGTCAAAACATTGGAAGAGGAAATCCTTGGGTCTCATGATCAGAGGCAAGATTCTCAACAAAATATCATAACCTAATAAACCTTACGTGATTATTTATAAGTGACAAAAAAAAAATCACAACAATTCGAAAATCCAACTCAATAAAAAATTAAACCTGGATCAGCTATTAAGTGACCATTCGATCAGTCGAGATGAAATTAGTCAAGACATATATTGTCAATTACTATAGTTCGATTGACAGAGTGGACCTGCAATTGGTCTAGCAACTCTAAGACCCACTTGTTCATGTGATCAAATGGACCATCCGTCCAATGGCTGGATCAAAAGTCCAATAAGTAGGGATCAGTCATCCGATTTGCTTGTCAATAACTTTTAAGATCTAAATGATCTTTTGTACGCCACAACTGGCCCTCCAACTATCCAAACAATTCATTGTTAGTACAAACAGTAGAAGTAAGTGCTTAAACATGTTTAAAAACTAAAAGTAAATGTAGTTGTTAGTACAGGAAAAACATCAAGCCTTTTCACGTTATAATGATCAAGCATGGCAGCGGTAGATCACAACTCCTTTTCGAGCTGTTCAACTCAATTTTTGGAACTTGGTTGCTTCATATAGTATGTGCAGATCTCTATCAAGGGTTAACATCCCTTACTGGAAATTACTAATCCTAGCAGGTGACTTTGTAGCATCATTGAATAGATCATGGAAATCAAGGAGTTTAGGATTATGTCTAACGCCACCCTTTCTTGGTTTTGCATTGTAATGAATGGCATAACTTTTTTTTTCTAAAACCTGATGCTAACTAATCTGCTTTGGCCAGAAGAATAGCACCAATAAAAAATAACCCTTCTATATGCTTAAATATCCATTTTTTCCAACACTTTCTTGTAACGGTTTCGAGCATTGAATGGCTTATCTCGTTTAACAGGTTTGAAATGGAAGAAAAAAAGGATGAGGAAGATAGCACGTTGAACTTAGGCGAGGCAGAAATTGCAATAGAGCATGCTATGAGACTTGTTGGGTGTGGTGTTCGTTCAACTACTATAGGAGTTATAACACCATATTCAGCACAGGTTTTTCTCAATAAGAATGCTCAAATCTCACAAACCTCACACTTCAACAAACAACACCACCCACCCTCTCAATCTTGTTGCTTCTTCCATAACTTAGACAATCAACAATGTCTGTATGCATTTGTTTGTGTTCTATTTTTTTATCCTGTTTCTTTTGTTGATCAATCTGTTCAACTAATGCATGAGTTTGTTTTATTAATCAATTCATCAATCCTATGATTTGGTCCTACATCTGTTTTTGTTTAGTTGCCTAACTGTGTTGAAGGATGTAGCAAATCTGTACATGGGAGGCAGAAACCGTCTTTAGCTCCATCCAGCATTACTATTACAAAATCTAATCTGTCTAGTTAGCTTTAGCAAGCTTGAGAATCTATGCATGCGAACTTGGATTCTGTTTCAAGCCAACCTTTTTTTATTTATGGATTGTTTTTATTTTTCAACCTTTCTGCACCATCCACTTCAATCACTCTGTTATTTGTAAATCTTTTGGATTTGGGTTGCATTTGAATAAATCCATCATGCAAACCATTTTTTTTCTCCTTCTCAACTGTATTTTATGCTTTCTTGTGTATTTAATTTTTTGACTAGTTCTTTTTTTGTGACAGGTAACTTGTCTTAAGATGTTGCGTAGTAAGGAAGAGAAATTAAAAGATGTTGAAATTTCCACAGTTGATGGGTTCCAAGGTCGGGAAAAAGAAGCCATCATAATCTCAATGGTTCGTTCTAACCCAATGAAAGAGGTAAAAGTTTTTGTTTATTTCATCATTTGGAATAGTGCATAATCTGGCTTGTTTGTTATCACGGTTATGTTTGATGCGGGGGGAAGACTCCAACACTACTTTGACATGAGCTACTTTTTAAATCTTAGCTAAATGTAAGTCTTTGTCTATGAATCTTTCAATTTCCATTTAAAACACATGAAATATGTGCTCAAACATACGATAATATGTCTAATGCTACTTCATGAGGGGGAAAAAACTTTGATAATTTGAATGTCCAACTTTCAGAGTATATAATTTTTTAGATAACAATTCCGAAGTGAAAGTTCTTAAATGTCTCCTTTTAGTTGTGTAATGACATACTAGATTAAGACAGATAGGAAGAAGGCGATTTGGAAAGAAATCACCCAAATGGTGAAGTGTAGCTTCCTTGCAATTTGACAGAAGTAAACTGTAGAAGAATTGTGCCCTATTTAAGCAAACCAAGTCTTGATAAAGTCCTCCACTTGGGCCCCATGAAAGAAAACCAAGCCTAAGTGCTCAAACTACGTCAATCCAAAAGCAACATAAGCTTCAAAGAGTTACAAACTGTATGTTAAATTTGAATTATTCCAAATTTATATAAAGACATTAATGTAAAATACTCTAAGGCTGTAATCTAATCTACTGTGGCCCAATCATAATTATGAAATGTTGCTCAGGTTGGCTTTTTAACTGATCAAAGACGTATGAATGTGGCCATCACGCGTGCAAGAAGGCAGTGTTGTATTGTGTGCGATACTGAAACGATAACTCAAAATAGCTTTCTTAAGCGTCTAGTGGATTACTTCCAAGAGCATGGAGAGTATTTAGACGCATCAGATTACAAACATTGAACATCAGGTTTGCTGCCAGCTTTTAACCATCATTTCAATATTAGTTAAACCTTTCATGATCCATTTAATATGTCAAGGAATTGTATGATGCATCTTCTTCTACCGTTGAAGCTAGTTGTCACGTGATTCTAATTCTTACTTTTGTCCTTGGAAATGTTTAACTTCTGTTTAACTTGGTATGTGTGGAAAACTTCCTTTCAGTTCTTAATCTGTAATAAGTTTGCACTAAGTCCCATATGTTACTGGTTTTTCTTTTGCTACGTAGGGTTTGTTTGATATTAACTGGTATTGAATATTAAAATGATTAATAAAATATAAGTCCGAAAATTATTGTTAAATATTATTAATAACTTTGTATTTGATGATATTTTGTCGAGAAGTGTTTAATTTAATGAATTTGATCAAATAATATTTTGACTTCTTAGTTAAAAATAAAATTAAAGAAAGAATTGGAAAATAATTAGAATTTGCTAAGTTGTTTGGTACTTAAAATTAGCTCTTGTGTCCAAAATTAAGTCATGCTAAACCAGCCTTTGGTTTTGCTTGTTATTTGATTCCCAAAATTATTGGCTTCAATGTTGGTAGAGGAGTCCTATGCCTGGTAGAAGACTACGTATTATAGGTCTTGCTTTAGTTTGCCTATTTAGGATTGTGCTCAATTGTAAATTTGTTGTTAATATCACATAATATGAGGAGGAGCAACATTTGATTGCAAACTTTCATGGTGGGAGATAGAAAAAATTTTTTCTTGTTTTGCCCAGCTATTCATGTGATGAAATTCCAAATAGATCCCTTTTTTAGTGCACAAACATAAATTTGAGGAACAAACCTATTTAAACATAATCTAGGACATCGACAAAAGACTTAGGAGGATGGTTGAAAATTTGGCCAATGGGCGCAAGTTCTTAGTCAACTTTGCTTATAAAAAAAAAATCAGTGGCATGCTCATCAATAATAATGACAAAAGCATAGCATGAACAAAAAATAATGGGAAGGGCTTTGGTTTAAAGGTTTCTTAGTAAGTGCATTAAACTAAAGGTTAGATGTCCAAAAAAATGAAATAATTCTTGTTGGAAGGAGGGATGGCCTTAAATGGAATCTGCAAATGTACGAAAACCTTACAAATTGGTGTGGTTTGGGATTGGGATGTTTCATATGTTATAATATTTCTTGATGTCTTGATGGTTTTCAGACAAATGTTTGGGGTGTCTCCCATATGTGTGAAGATCGGTTGACTCTGTAGGATTTGATCGATTGAATCCAACCCATACTATGTTGGTTTTGTGCTGAAGGCTGTTTCCATTGATTGATCTATAGAATTTTTGCAGAAGAACAACTTTGCGCTGCTTCGTGCTTGATGGTTCCTTGAGAGCTTGGTTCTTAGGAGTTCAATTATTTCATTAATGGGCAACCAAGGCCTTGTTTCGACAATTGTCATGGGAATGCAGTGAGATAAGAATTTAGTAAAGTTGGTGAGGTTGGAACATAGTGATATTTTATAAACAAGTCAAAATGTGAATTTTGAAATAAAGTGAAGTTATAAAAATGAAGCTATCTTTTGACTTTTAAAGAATGAGGTAAAAAGCATAAAAAATTGTAGATATTAAATACTAGTTTTTGTTCTTTTAATTTTTTTTTGAAAACTTAGTGAGGCCTTATGTTCCATCTCTATGGCCAAAATATAATTCTATTTGGGGTATTATCTTCAAATATAATTTAATGAGTTTGAAAAATTGTGGTTTAAACTTTGAAATGAATGGAGTCCAAGAAGTTGTTTTGATTGATATATCTTATTATTGTTTGATTAGCACATGTAATTACATAACTTTGTTCCTTGAGGACATTAATAAACAGATGAAAATATTCCTCTTGCTTTTTAAATTGCATGCTAAAATGGGCTGCAATTTAACATTTATATGAATGATGATGATATATGAGTTGGGGATGAGATGTACATAAAAATGAGCATGATATGTGTTATATATCAATGACATTAATGATATTTTTTTGTATGAGTTTTTCATAGATCTCATGCACTTATTCTACTATTTTGTTATTATAAGTAGTTCTCTTTTATTGCATTTTATATTGACTTATTATTTATATCTTTTAGTTTATTTGTTGAGTTTATAAAACTCGTTACTTACATTACAGGTCATACTTTAGATATGCTTAAGGGTCGAGGAACCCGATGGCCAATGATTTTAATTCTTAAAAGAGAGTTATGTAATGAGTTGTATGAGATGCATTGTTATACATAATAATCTTGCGAGGTTATACTAAGATATGTGAATTATGTTGTATTCTTGTGTCATTTTGTGTTTTATTTTAGTTTTATATATTAGTTTTGACATATGTTTTATCATCCCCTTAACATGAATTATTTGTTAATGTCATTTAGCTTGCTGTTAACTCCAATATTTTTTTAATTTTTGTATTATTTTATGTATTAGTAGGTAAAAAGGATAGACAAGATGTGATATAATTGTAATTTTTTAACCTTTTGAGGATGTGATAAAGTAAAAGTATAATAATTTTAGATATTAAATGCTATTGTAGGCTTTTTTTTTTCTTGAAAACTTAGTGGTGTTGTGAGGTCTGTCATGTGTGGTCAGAATGTAATGCTGCTTAGGAGATCATGTCTAAATATTATTTGTTTGAGTTTGGAGTACAATGGTGAAAACATTGAATCAAGAAAAGCTCAAGAAGGCCTTAATGTTCAATTTTTGTGCTTGGTTTGTGTAATTTGATTTTGTAGCTCTTCTGTTTTGATTTAACTTTGTTAATGATTGTTTTTAATTATGTAATTGGACAACTTTGTTCCTTGAGAACTCATCATAGACATACCAAAACATTTCTCTTACTTTTAACACGAGATAAATATTAACTTTCAGACAAATGGTTATGATTCATGATGCTTAAGTGAAGATGGCAATGTTAGTGTTCTTCTATATGATTAATTTTTTATGGATTAAGATTTTTTTATTTTTTTATTTTTTTTATTTTATTTTTGGTTTGCTTTCTTTTGTAAAAAGAGTACATGATTAATTTTTTATGCTATCCTTTTTGTTTGGCATTTATTTTCTAATATAGCATGCACTCATGGCTTCTTTTCCTTAGCATTCATAAACCAAGTTTAATGCTAATAAACATTATGTACATGGTGCTTTGATACTTTTATAGGCTTTTTGAAAATGAAAGCATAAAAAAAATTGGTTTGTTCCTATATTAATGTATGGCAAATAGAAACTTTTCTAAAGCTTCACTTTTTTTTTTTTTTTTTTTGGAATCTAAACCTCTTATTTTGTAAGGCAAAGATTTTTGACACATGAGCTTTAACCTAATTTGTTAAAAAGAAATTGGGAAAAGTTGGAGTTTGAATCCTAACCTTCTTATTTGGATGCTTGAAATGTTCAAACAAGCTATGCCTTGGTGACAATCTTGTAAAATATTGAGCATAAAGCTTGGATGTTCTTTCTTTCAATGGACAAAAATTTCACTAATGTTCATGCCTTTTGATGTAATATATGTGATTGTTAGAGCTTAATAATTGTGAGATGTTAACAATAGGAATTAGGAGATTGGATGATCTTCAATTTCTTGAGGGTGTTGTAATTTCTTGAGTATGTTAACCCATATGATTTTTTTTACTTTAATATAAGTTTTCAATATTTGTTATTTTTGCTACTTTGGTGTATTTGAGATAATTCACATTTTATTCATAGGTATAATAAGGACAATTTTTATAAAAAAATACTTTTAATTTTATTTATTTATTTATATAATTTCAGAGTTTAATTTAGAGGACGATCACTTGGCAGGCATTGTTGTCAAATTACTCTTCAAGTAGGCGACAACACATTATTAGTATTGATGAACTTTAGCACATATTATCAATTAATAATAAATTTATTTGTATCATTGTTGTGTATTTCTTAAATGAAATGAGGAGTTTTGATTGTTATACTCTCTTGATCATGTAATGACTCCAAAAAGGCACAATTCTCATACTTTTAGAATTTTGCTCTTATATATTGTGGGTTATTTTGGTATACTTTTTTTGTTTCTTTGAGGTTATCTCAAACATTAGTATAACACTAATAGGTACATCATATCAATTGTTAACACTAATTAAGGAAGGGGGAGGGAAGAGGTGAGGAGGATGGTTTGGTAAATTGGATTTTTGTTATTAGATGTGAATAAAAATTATTTGAATCTTAAATAATTATTGATTATAACAAGTCTACATTTCTTGTCTCTTAGGTTAGTAATTTTGTATAGGTCTAAATTAGTCCATGTGAATTAATTATAAAGGCCAATGTGGGTTAGGGGAGAGAGAGATGAGGAGAATGATTTGGTAAATCATATTTCTTTTATTAGATGTGGATAAAAATTAATTAAATCCTAAACAATTATTGATTTTTATAAGTCTATATTTCTTATCTCATGGATTAGTAATTTTGCATAGGTTTAAATTAGGTCATTTTAATATAATCAAGTGCATAGCACACTCCAAAAGATATCATGATTATTAATACTTTTTTGTATAACAAAATTCATAATTTTATCATTGGTTTATAAAGTATTGGTTAGAATCTATAAATCTAGCTATTTTTATTAAAGATATAAATATAAATTCATACATTGATATATCATCTTAAATACAACTATTCGAATGTCCTTTAAGGTATATAAAGATTAATATCACAATTTTCTAAAAAAAATGATCTATTAAATTTAAGTACACCTAATGTTTCTCATCTTTTAGTGTTTTAAGATTTTGTTATGTAATATAACTATAAAATAAGCTTGAAACTCTAATAATTAAATTTTTATTTAAACAATAAGATGAGTTAAAATATGATAATAAGATAAACTATAAATGACCAATAAATAATATTAAACAAAGCTTGTGATCATATAGAATATATATAAGATAAATGAATATAAACATTATATCCAAATATAAAAAGATGTATAGGCATGTAAGAGAATATGAACAAAGTGTGAAAATATATAAATTAATCAACACATAAAAGATGTACTAATGTATATTCTAATTATGTTTATGCATACACTTCTCTCTACCCCATTATAATTTATTTTCTTTATATGAAATCTAATCTCTCTATATATTTCTAAATTATTTTTATTTTAGTATTTTCTTAATATTTTTCATCTCAAAATTGTTTCTTATTTATTTAATATTGTTCATATTTATCATCAAAGTTGAAGTATTTTTCAAATGATTATTATTTTGATATCATAGGATCTCATCTCATCTATATCATATTTGTATCAAGCAAACAACATGCATATCTCATATCATATCATTTGATATCGCATCATAACATATAGACTTAGCCTATATGCATATCACATTATGTTTACATCATAACAGATCTCATATCTAGACTAAGATCACATGATAAACAGCTCACACATATTATATTTGTATTATATAGATCTCATCTCTATTAAATCACATATCAAGCATCTCATTATATATCATATGAGATTTCATGTCAATAGTACCATATCATAGCACATCATCTCATTTTTCACTTTTAATTCTTATTTCTCATCTACTTTCTTTATTCTTTTTTCTATTCATTTTTTATATTTCATATCACTAGTATTACTAAATTGATCAATTATTTTTCATCTCTATTTTTATTTTTTATCACATAATATGTAATAATGATATAGAATATGATATAAAAAAGAAAGGATAATCCAAAATAATATTAAATGTTGAATAATTGTAATATAATATCGTACTTATATTACAATTATTTATAATTTATCAACTTGCTCTCCTTGGAAAAAAAATCTTGGATTAACTTTTTTTTTCTTTTAGCTTCTCAAAAATAAATGATTATCTAATTAAAAATGACTATTATTATATTATTACTTAATACTAATTTAAATAATATTTCTAAATCAATGAATTTATAGTTTAATTAAATTATAAATTGTAAAATTTAGAAGTCACTCACATTTAGATAATGTTATTAATATAACTAGTGTCATTTATAGTTTTGTTTTAACGTTATCATACAAATTCAACTCTCTTATTATATTATCATTATATTTAAAATAATATATTTAAAAGAGAATTCAATGTTAGTTGCTTAAGTTTCATTTCTGATTCAATCAAGCAATTCTATTAACGGCCTTGCAATGTTTTGTAGAAAAACCTTCAAACTTTTTTATGTGTATCAAAGGTAAAGAAATATGCAATATCTCACTGATTTTCTATTTCTTATATTAAAAATTACAAGCTTGACTGTAGCTACTAAAGCTCAAATTTGCAAAAACAGCCTCTTTCCCATCTCAATTTTGATGTAAAATGCTTAAAATCAATTCCTTTCAACTCCTTGAAAAGCAATATGATAAAATTAGGTGAGAAATCGAAGCCAATCATAGCCTTTCCAATTTTCGACGACCTATGTAACAGCCCTAGTTTTCTCTTATTTGTATTTTTATATACTTAAACGAAAGAGCTTTGTGAGACGAATCCAACGATGTTAAATTTGTAATTTTCGAAGCTCTAATGAATAAATTATGAATTTTTTAAGATTTGGGATAAATTTGTAACATTGAGAATAGATTTGTAATTTTTAAATGTCGGTTTAGTTCAAATCCGATTGGCGGAGGGTATATTTGCAAATATAAAATTTAGAGGGGGTTTTCTGCAAACACGCGTTCCATTATTACGCGTTTTCTGCAAATATGCGTTCCATTAGTTCAATCCGATTTTTGCGCGTTTGAAACAGCCGACTTTGTGCGTTTGAAACGCTTTTCTGCGAATACGGCGGCGAACACGGCGGCAAGGAATTTTCGTGATTTTCGGCACGCGATGACGACGGTCAACGAAGGTTAGAATTTTATTTGCTTTGTTGTTTTTATAAGCTTTTTGGGAAGCGACGGTCAGTTGGCCGGCGAGAGACGCAAGAAATTTCTAGGTTCGCCGGCGAAATATTTCGGTTTCGCCGGACGCGAGAGAGAGAGAGAGAGAGAGAGGTGGCGGCGTGAACCGGTCCAGGCTTTGGACCGGGTTACGCTGCTGAACCGGATGCCGAGCGTGCGCGGTCCAGCGTGCCGAGCACGCCCGATCCAGCGCCGAGAGCACGCGCGGTCCAGCGCCGAGCGGGCGGTCCAGCGACGGCGGAAGAAATTTGGGAATTTAGAAAGCTGTTTGGAAAAGCTTTTAGAAAGTTTTTCTGCGCAGGCGGTTCAGCGACGGGCGCGGGCGGTCCAGCGTCTTTTGGGATTTATTTTGGGGTGTGTTTGGGAAAGCTTTTAGAAAGCGCTGTTTGGCTATAATTATTTTTGTATTTTATGGGCTTGTAGGACATCAAGAAGAATCAGAAGTGAGTAAGACGGGTGGTACAACAAATTCAGTGGATAAATTCGTAACCTGTGATATAGCACAATAGTATTTATTTATATTTCGATACATGGTTTCTTATGGGCTGCATTACAGTTTTTCTTTACATGACTTGTATCTCATGGCTTGATATATGTTTTATGGTGTTATTTTCGAATTGAACTGAAAGCATAAAAGATGACAAAAAGAAAATTGAAACAAAAAGCATAATATGAGATAAAATATAATTGGTTGGACATATTGATATGGTTTTGGCATATTTATCACATGTGTGACATGGTTGGAAAATAAAAATGAAAATTGGATTCCTGGAGACATTATCCTCACCACTAGGCCTAGCGGATGAGATCGCAGGGTATCGATCTTCGGATCAGATATCTGCCTAGTGTGTATGTGTACCATGACCTCCGTATATATTGATGACACCAGGCCTAGCGGATGTGATTGCAGGGTATCAGTACTATACATGCCTGGTGGCACTAGGCCTAGCGGATGAGATCGCAGGGTATCGGTCTTCGGATCAGATATCTGCCTAGTGTTATGTACTGGATGGATGCCGGCTGGAGGGTCATTTGATATGATGATTGGATCCAGAGGATGATGATTCAAAGGGAATCGGGCCCAGTACGTATATAACATATAAAATAATGGAAATGGAAATTTGGTATACATGTTTATCTGGTTTACTTTTGATATTGCATGACATTTGATATGAAGGTATTCATATGGTTTATTTTTCACCGCTTATGAGATGGATTTTGTTTTATCATGTTTCACAGCTTGTCTTTTATATCTGGAGATTTATTTTACTTGGTTACATAATGGATTTATCTGCTGAGATATATATGTCTCATTAGTGCTTCATCACAGGTCATGTATCCACTACACCAAGAGCTGGGGATTATAATGGTACAGGAGAGGACTATACTCCTGACATGTGAGAGGGGATAGATTTTTGGTGGGAGTGGATTTGGTTTCATTTTGGTACTTTTTGGTACTTCAGTTTTGTGGTTTATTGTGTATATATATACAGTTTAATATACACATGTTTTCATTTCAGCTCCATGGTTTGGATTTGGTTAAAATGTTTTAAAAATATATGGGATTGGTTAGAGGGTTAGAATTGTCTCACCGTCGGGTCCCCACCTAGGCATGGTTTGTCCTCACTCGAGATTATTTCTTATGCAGCATCCTTAATTTACTGTAGTTGGTAAGGTGGGGTGCCTGACAACCTACTTGTGACTGTGCTCTTCCTTCAAATCGAAGAGGAAGAGAACTATAATAGCAACTCATGAGCCCCTTATACTTGGCCATAAAACTCTGTAAGGTTGCATGATAGCAAGATGTTGAGATAAAATTCATCAGAGCTCGTTAAATCAACATAATGGTGAGGTAGCGAGGTAACGAAGTGACGAAGTGAAAGAATTATTGTCCCCTTTTAATTTCACTGACCACATCCATTGGAGCTTCTTAAATTAGCGTGATGGTGAGGCATCAAGAAACGAAGTGACGTAATTAGTCAATCACACACATGAGGGAGAAAGGAGAAAAAAATCCTTTGTTGGTTGAGTGAGAAAGGAATGTAGGCTAGGGTTTTTTTAGCTTATTATACTATTTTTAATTATTTAATTCTTAATTTATATATTGTTAATAATTTGACTCTTTTTTATAAATTTGTACTAGATCCAAATGAACTATAATTGCAATGTAACAAATATTGACGAACTCATCTTGGCAAGCTCAATCCAATGATATATTCATTTTTTAAATCTAAAATACTTGATAAATACATATTTATAAGCGAATTATCTAAAATTATTATTTGAATCAATTTTATCAAAAATCAAAATCTTAATTCCATTTATTAAATTATTTAGAATTATTTAAAATCAATCTTACAAAATTTGAGTTATGCACCCAACCTCTTGATTTTGGTCATGTTGCTCGTCCTCAAACCATTGGGCCCTTCATGTTGGGGGGAAATGGTTGGCTTTACCAAAAGAACCCACACTTGTATGAAAAATTCATTCAATTTGTAAAGTTGGTATTATAATTGACTACCTTTTCTTGCTTGATTTCTTAGTGATATGTAATGTAATGCTTTAGCTCCAAGTGCTTTATGTACCTAAGATTCTTAGGATTGTTGTGAAACAATATATGGGATTATCATGTTTTTTAAAATGATGCCTAAAATTATCAAGATTGCTATAGATACATATAATAGAGAATTAAAATAAAAAATTGTGAAATGATTTTTAACTTTTTAAGAATAAAACTTCCTAAACTTTGTTCAAATTCTTATTAAATAAAAGCTTTCACTTAGAAATTTTTTTTCAATTATATTTGACAAGTCTAAGATATCTCTCATTTTACTCCAGGTTAACTCCAATCATATGATTATAATCATGTGAATAATAAGACATGACCAAGTCCTCCGAAAGAAGTATTACAAAACTTTAATCAAATATAATCAAGAATCATGCATTCACTTCAACAAATAATTAATCTAAAAGTATTTAAGTACAAACAAATCAAAATAAGGTTGTAGAATCACAAAATCTAGAATTAGAATACCAAATAAAATAAACCATGCCATATTAAGGTAAATCAATTATACATATAATTGAAGTTTATTAAAATTAAGAAAAATGCTCATTAAGTCAAAAAACAAAGTAAACAATTATAATAAAAATTGGTAAAATTCTATAAATGTGATAGACAACAAATAAAAACAAATAGTTCTCATGGTCTAGAATAAAAAATAAATAAAATTGAGTTTAAAATATTGAATAGATTATTGAGAAATACAACTTTATAACGAGAATATAATTAAAATACACTAAAATATGTGAAAGATTATTTTATGAAACAAAATACATTCTTTTAGAGTAAAAAATGTTTTGAGGATAATAAATATGTAAACATATCACTAACCTAATATATATATATATATATATATATATATATATATATATATATATATATATATATATATATATATATATATATATAGAGAGAGAGAGAGAGAGAGAGAGAGAGAGAGAGAGAGAGATTCAATCATATTTGCAAAAATTTGTTAGGATATGACTGAATAGTAACCGACAAACAATAAAATTAAAGTGAAATATAACTAAAAAAGAAAACATAGAGATTTAGAGGAGAAATGTTAAGTTAGAAGAAAACTATTGAGATGAGATCAATGAAGAAATTTTATTATGTTGAAAAGTTAATGCATAGATATTTTCTCTTCATATCAAAATCTATAAAGAAGATAAAACGTAAAGAAACGCATGAATAGAGTTTCTTCATAATGTAGTTTTATGGAAGAACTCCTCAAATTGAAATATTTTATTAAAAAGGATAAAATAATAAGATTGATCTAAATAGCCATGACTAATGGATTTGATATTATAATAATTTTCTAGTACTAGTTGATATTATTATCAAATTGATGTGTATCATTGATGTCATTTGTAGATACCATATTGGCACACTAAAGATATGTTGGCAAAAAAATATTTGTAGTTAAAGGAATTGAAAATTGTGTGAATATTTTAGATAAAATAAATCAATTTTGAGATTATCATAAATTAGACATCTCATTTAATATTAATATTTACATTGTCTTCAATTTTAGCTAATAAATGTGGCATAATAATTATAAAAATGGATATTCATTTCAATTATTTGCACAACGATTGCGAAGAAGAAAAAGACAAGGAAACACATAAAAAATCAAGAATACATTTAGCACGAGTAAGCCTTTAAAAAACAAAAATGATCTTCAAAATTTTACTTCTGATTTTGTATTGCAACGAATTCACCATAGAAACAATTCATATCATGCATTAAAAATTGTTCAAGCAATTTTTTTTTTATTTTCAACGAGCATAAAACTAAACGATTATCATAAAATTGGTAAAAAAACCTATTATTAAAAAATTAATACTTAAAATTATAAAAATTAATACTTAAATTTTAACTTATAAGTAATATTACCTTTAATCATACATTTATATTTTTTAAATTATTAAATATTCATCTAAAAATATATTAGATCAAATTTAGATATTTGTTATAAATCTCTCTCTAATATCTAATTATTCACACCAATGACCTTATTAAT
Organism: Vanilla planifolia; assembly: GCA_023846275.1. Lineage (NCBI taxonomy): Eukaryota > Viridiplantae > Streptophyta > Magnoliopsida > Asparagales > Orchidaceae > Vanilla > Vanilla planifolia. The sequence goes on from CM043877.1 coordinate 6,141,451, forward strand.
TGTTAAAAAAATTAGAAACTTTTATTAATATTTTTTTTGTGATTATAAAAGAACTTTTTTCTTCTAATGTGCAAAAGTTATTGTTGTTACACAAACTTAACTATTCCAAACATTTGCATATATGAGAAATTATTGCTATTTCATTAATCATGACTTAGCTTCAAATGTTTGACCATGAGGGATGAACAATTATTGTTATTGATGATTAATCTATATAAGATAAAATGTATAAAACTTTGATGTGTCCTTAAAATTAACATATTTATCGGATATCAAATACCTGAGTCTAAATAACCTAGTCTTAAGCTTTTTACCATTGTTGTTTTCAACATGATAATTAAGATTAAAATTATGAATTCTTGCTTCTTTAGATGGATTAGTTAACCAAATTCTTAAAACTCATTTAATATCCCTACTCACATTAACCTTTCTTGCTTGTTCAATTTTAACTCATAAGCATAACAAAACAATTATGGAAATAGATGAAGCACTTGTAAGAAATTGAAAGTATGTTTAGTTTGAATAAAATTTCAAAAAAAAGGAATTATTTTCATAACAATTTTACTCTTGATTTTTGTTGCATTTAATTCATGAAAAAAATAACTATTTGAGATAATAAATTTTATTGGATAATTCATACCATACATTAAAAAATGTTTAAATGAAAATTTTCATTTTCAACCTATATAAAACAATATTGTTATTATAAAATTACTAAAACAAATTTAACTACCAATAAAATAATTAGTGCTTAAAATATATATTTAATATAAAAATTAATTTTTGAATTTGTAATCTTAAAATATGATTAACATAGCCTTTAATTATAAATTTATGCTTTTAAGTTACTTAAAGTCCACTAAAAATGCATTAAATTTAACTTGAATTTTTATTTTGTGCAACTCGATAATAAAACAATGAAGTATAATGCTCTGTTTTAGTGGTTCGCTCTTCTGCTCCGCAGTGGTTCGCTCGACTGATGTCGATTAGCTGTCGAGAGGAAAAGTGAAGCAGTCTTCTAGAGAAGGATAGCTCTGTTTTCGTGGATATAATGCTTTTCCCTCGTGTATCGTATCTTTATTGATCTGTACCTGCTTTGCATTCACAGAAGTGGAAGAAAGCCCACTTCGGATATGTTCTTGCAGTATGCACACAAGCTGTTCGATGAAATGCCTGTTCATATCATATGACGAGACGACAGCATACACGAAGTAGAAAATGTGGTTTAACATACGCCTTGGAGGCACCTCAAAGCTTTTTCGGCCGCTGTTGATGCGGGGAGCGAGCTTCCCTGGACCCAAGTCAGGTACTGAAAAAGAATTCCCCCAACATCTTATCTTCCATCTTCGTTTTCACATGGTGAGTCGATAACGTCTACTCAACAGAGAAAATGGCGCGGCTTTATGGAGCGAGAATCTCTTTAGAATATGTTGAAGACGTTCCCAAGCAAGATGAACCTCCTGCATCGCTGGCAAAAAGCTTAGCTTGTCTTCCTGATGAACCACAGTCTACAGAAAACCAGCAAGCCACTAGCTTCATGGAACAAAAAAGACTAATTGAGCTCCGCATCAAAAAGAGAGTTAAGGCGCAGTACCACAATGACAAGTTTTATGAACTCATGGACACAGTTGTTGCCAATAAATACACTCTCAGCGATTGCTATGATCTGGTACGGCTTACCTCTCACATTGAACTCACATCAGAGAAGGACCAAATCTGCTTCTCCACAATGGCAGAACAGCTGGAGAAGGGAGAATTTGACGTTGCTGCCAACACGGTGACGATGCGTGCAAAAGGTGACAAGATGCAGTTCTTGGTTCTTCCAAATCTAAAGCTGAGAGTTGTGCAAGAATCCTTGAGAGTCGTACTCGAGGTAGTCTTCAGGCCGCACTTCTCTAAGCTATCCCATGGCTGCAGAAATGGAAGAGGGCACCGCTCGGCCTTGAGATATGTCAAGAAGAAAATTCACTCTTCAGATTGGTGGTTTACAGTATCCATGAACAAAGAGGCTGACATTGGTATTCTTTCCAAGCTAACTTCTTTCATGGAGGAAAGGATTCAAGACACTAAGCTATTCCAGTTCATTCGTCAAATATTCGATGCAGGAGCCCTCAACCTGGTGTTTGGGGTGTTTCCAAAGGGCCATGGGCTTCCTCAAGAAGGAGTTCTTTCTCCAATTCTCATGAATATTTATCTCAATGCATTTGATAAAGAGGTGTTCAGAATTTCCCTGAGATACGAAGCCCTTGGCCTCGGACGCGGCTTGCAGCACTCAAACCTGCGATGCTGGTTTCGTCGACAGATGAATGATTCAGAAGCTTTTGAAGGAGTGAAACTAAACGTATGTAGATACATGGATGAGGTCCTTGTTTTTGTTTCAGGTTCTAAAGATGTTGCAACCAGTTTTAAGTTTGAGATGACAAACTTTCTAAGGGACTCCCTTCACTTAACAGAGGCTGAGAACCAGATGGATCCTGTAGCAGCTGATGACAATTGTTTGCAGTTCCTCGGTATGACTGTTCAAGTGAGAACCAGTGAAGGTGAGGCCTTGAGAGTAGTACATAAGTTGAAGGATAAGGTTAGGCTATTTGCTTCTCAGAAGCAGGAGATTTGGAATTCTCTAACCCTTAGAATAGGCAAAAAGTGGCTTGCTTATGGTTTGAGAAGACTAAAGGAATCAGAAATCAAGCAGCTTGGGCTCAGCACTCCTATTTTGGATCACATTTCCCGGTTCAGAAAACCAGGGATGAAAACTGACCACTGGTTCAAGGAACTGCTCAAGTTATGGATGCAAGATGTGAATGCAAAGAAAGAACTCGATGTCGAAGCCATCCTATCCAAGTACATCACCGAACCAGGTTTACCCCAAGAACTCAAGGATTCCTTCTACAATTTCATCAAACAAGCAAATGAATACGTTTCATCCGAATCAGCTGCAACTCTTGCCTTGCTTAAAAGCTCCAAAACAGAGACTAATCCCTCTCAAAAAGTCCTAAGGATGAAGGCACCTGTAAGTAAAATAAAAAAGAGCCTGCTTCGATATGGCATTGTTACAGCAGAAGGGTATCCTAGGCATGTTTCTTCCTTGGTCTTGCAAGATGACGACCAAATAATAAGTTGGTTCTTGGGTTTAGTTTACAGGTGGAGGAAATGGTACTCTGAGACCGAGAACTACGACTACATCAAGCTTTTGATGACAGAATGCTTAAGGAAGTCATGTTCTCGGACGTTGGGAGCAAAGTACCAAGTGGCCGAAGAGGTGATTGAGAAACGATTTGATGCAACTTTGAGCTGCATTCCCATGGCAGAGGACTTGGATGCCGAGATGTGCCTCGATGGTTTGGAGGAGGGGCTCTGTTATGGAGCTTGGAACAGTGGGTTGTGCTCGTTGTCTTTATCAAGGGTTAGGGTTCCGACGAGATCATTCAGCTGCTTCGTGATGGGATGCACTTCCCCGTCGAGGAGCATGTATACACTTCATGTGAAGGAGAGGCAAAGGTTTCCGGGTTGGAAGACGGGTTTCCTGTCATCCATACATCCAGCATTGCACCGAGAAAGGATTGGGTTGTGTAATCGACATGTAGAAGCTTTGTATCTGGGTAAGATTTCTCTCCAATCTGTTCAATTTGGAGCTCTAAGAAGATGAAAGGTGAAAAACATACTTGAGAACCACCCAGTTTTAAATCTACCACAGAGCTTTTGGCCACTACATAAGAACAACATTCCAATTCATGTTACAGCAAAAAGGTAAAGAACAAATCAAGGAGGCAGACATTTACAATACAATGTCTTCTTACAGCTGAGTTTACAATACGAAGCTTATGGAATTCACATGCTAGGGCTTCACGAAAGGCTCTTCTTTCTTCTTCAATCTTAGGAACCGCAGCAACAATCTATATGCCAAAGGGATTATAAGGTTAGTAAGCAATTTGGGAAAGAGCAAAATCCATGGCAGATCAACTAAGCACGAGTCATCTTTAGGTAGGAAAACGAACATATACCTTTTGTTTTAAGATCACAAATCTTACTTCAAGAAAAACCCAAAACATCTAACAGATTATCATTCATCACAGTTGTAAACATTTCTTAAGCATTAAAGTTTCCTTGGATTAACTAATTTTAAAAAGTTAAATAAAGATAACATTTTATAATTACCTTTAGTAGAGGAACCAGGTTGATATCACTGGGCCACAGCATCAAAGCAATACTTCTTGAAGTTAATACACTCTTTGACAAGGAACTCACTGCAAAAAAAACAATGATCTCATTAGAAATTGCTCGGAAAAGATTAACATGTACCTTTTATGTAGCATCTTACAAGATGCGTTCTGCCATCTCTGGTGCATCCCATCTAGGGCTCCAAGGATAGTCGGATAAAGGAAGAGACAATATAGGTGCTCCTTGAGAATTGAAATGCTGAGATTATAGCTAAAGAGGGTTATATATTTAAGTTTACATAACTCATCATACTAAACCTTTAGGAAGTAACAAAAACATTGTCTTCAACAACTATAGTTTGCTAGAAAATGCAATTAGCTTGACAATCTTACATTTTGTTCATTTTCATAAATAAATTTCATTAACAGATTTTTATAAGGAAGTTCTTATCGACAGCTTTGCCACTCGAATCCCTCAGCTAAAGAGTGTTAAGTGTAAGATGAGTCTATATAAATGCAAATATTTCTTAAAAACTTCAAACCTGAGAACTTTGCAATGTTAGTGTAGGTTGGAGCTTAGGAAACTGAGCAGAAAGTGAAAAATGAACCTGCAAGAATGATATTTATTAGGATATAAACACAGCAATTAAAACTATATTAATAACTATATCATGTAAGTATTGCTATGATTAATGGATGAGTTAAATGGAAATGATAAATGTTAATCTTCTTGCTTGCTTATATATTCATCTTATAATACCTCAATAGCTTTCATAGTATAAAGTTCAATTATTTTCTTTAAAAACATTACATCATTAAGGCAAACTGTAAAAAGAGCCACATAGGAACTTATATTTGAATATTGCCATAGCAATCCATTGCTGTGATCCATAATAAAAAGATATATGAGAATCCATAAAACCCAACAAAGATAGTCAAACTATGGACCAAAAGCTAAGGCCTGCTTGTTTTATATTTGAACAATCAAATCCCTTCTCAAAATTCTCTTCTTAGTCCTTCGCATTATAAATATTAGTATGAAGGAATTCCTTGGTTTCACTAGATTTCAACTCAAATCAAATGTTTCTAATTTATAAATCATGGCTGTTCTTGCAAAAACATTTCAACTTACAAGGAATGTGAAGACCCCAGTGACAGCAAGAAATGTAGCCCTCCTACAAAAAATCTGATAAAACAAGTATCAGCTTACACACCAAACAAGATTAAAAATCTAAAAAGAGTTGGATGACTGATGGGCACCGGATCGGCTTCAAGTGGCCGTCCAAATTTGGGAGCTAAGGCCTCAATAAAACGTCTTCTACCACCAATAGATGCAACTGCTTCCATGATCTACAGAAACCCCAGTTAATAATACAAGTAATAATGCCGAACAAAAAGGTCATGACTTGGGAGATAACACTATTAGATCCAGGAAGAAGGCACAAAATAAAAGCCATGGCCTAAGGAGGTACAACTTAGTAAGCACAACAGAGCTTTACAGCATGCGGCTGTACCAATTGACGTTTTAAATTCAAATTTTAATCATGCCAAAATCTAGAGCACAATCTTCATCTCCTACAGTTTAATAAAGAAAAAGAGATTTGTTTGAGAATTTGAAAATGGATAAATTTTAGTATTATTCCACACCTTGCCAGCATCTACATTATGTGCGGAAAACTTTAAAAGTAATGCTTCAACTTTAGAAGAAAGAGTGTTTTGACACTTTAAGCTAACTTTATCACAGAAATATGAGAAACAAGGCAAATGGAACTCCCTTCACAATACTAAGATGATATGGAAAGTTTCTTTCTCCCAGTTAAAGCTTTATAATCATGCGTTGACTTGATGGAGCTCCATTCACAATGTTGATTATAATGAGATATTTTGGCATCAATTGAAGAAGTTGCGTCACCAAGAGTTTTACCTCAGGATGCTTGGAGGAATAAAGACGAAAGTGGCATAAACTTCAACATCAATGGGACACGGCAGTGCAAGAGCTCATGGCAAAGTTTAGAAGGTAAGCTGTCATAGAGATCATCAGGACAGAATTCATGGCATTGCCAAAACAATCTTGGCCAAGCTAGTAATTCCTCTATGGCAATAGAAATCAAGTAACAAGCCTAATGAACCTAAAAATTGTTGATATCAAAAGAAGGAAAGTACAACAAAAGGAACCCACTGAATTGCATTGGTAATTCCTCTTCTATGTACACATCCTCTACCTCTTTCTATGCTAGAAAATATCACAAGCATTACAGATTCACGGTCAAATTAATATTAAGTATTATAAGTTGCATTCAAAATTGCTTCCAAAAAGTTCAAGAAAATTAGAAAAAAAGGGAGGAAAATTATTATAACATTAAGCAAAGGTTCGTATTAAATCAAAATAATGGATCCAAATCAATCCTAGATGACCAAATTGAAGGAGATAGAAAAGGACCCTTTGAAATTTGATACAGAAGAGAATCTCGTCACCATCCACATGTAGATCAAGCAAAAAGCCCATACAAGCATAGGTCAAGCAAGAAGTCCATCTGAGTATAGTCAAGAAAGAAGTAATTGAAATCATCTAGACCCAAGAAACCAAAAAAAACTCATCTCAGAGTGTAAAGGCACAACCTGGAGATTGATAAACTGTGCAAACTCTGTTTTGCCGTCACATACGACGACATCAACAAGGTCACGAGACATGGTTAATAGACCTTTGTCATTCTTAGTGACCCATATATGTACGATTATCATATTGCTTATGATCAGAGGTAGTAGCAATGTTATCTCACTAAGGTTGGTCACATCTACACTTTGCATGATGAGAAAGGTTCTTTGTTGATGGATTTAATTGTTATGGAACAATAGAACATAGGGTGAACACTTCTTATAGATTATTTCTCCCCTTAATTTAATCAACTAAGTTACATTGTAACAAGAAAGTGATGAGTTGAAATATATGGTGGAAGGATGTGCTAAGCTAAGTTCTTCAAAAAGAAACATGAATTACCACTAAAAAAGAATGGATTACAAAACATATCTCATTTCATATTTACCTATTAAAAAAAAAATCCAAATTAAAGATATATCACAATGAGTAAGCCAATATAATTCTTAGACAATTTGTTATAGTTTGTCTTTGTATTGGTTAGACCATATACACATCAAGACTACTTTGTGCAGGTGGCATAACCCTGGAAGAGTTGTAAATCATGTCAAAAGCAAACTGAAAGGGTTAGCAAAAGAACTCTTTCATAAGATACAAATTGTGTTCCAAAGAAAGCCAACCAAGTGGATTGTAGCATTTGCATCCAGAACAAATGATCAGCTTGGATTTTTCAAGACCTTTCTAAACTGAAATATCCATTGAACATATCATGTATATGCTTAAACATAGCAAATTTCGCACAAAGCTGTGTATTGTACAAAACATTATTGTCGATGAATCAAAAGAAAAAGATATATATTCCATTTACCTAAATTAATGGGGAGTAAGGTGGAACAAATTAAAAGAATCTAAAATATAAACGAGAAAATGAAGCAAAAATTGAACAACTTACAAAATTATAAGGAGTCATATGATGGTGAATTGCAACAGGTGTTATCATCCATTAATTACCTAATTCATGGCCAATAGAAGCCATTTGTAAAGGGCTTGATCTTGGAGGAAGCTAGAATTGCAAGAATGGAATAGAAGAGTCATGTATCTAGAAGAAAATATAGCTTGCATCAACATCAAAGTGGTAAAGTAAGAACTAAGGATTCATTGGACTGAATCCTCCTCTATAGAAGGGATCGTAAATAAAGAATCTAATCATGGAACATTGATCAAACAAAATTGAGCCTTAAAGCAATGCAAATTCAGCTAATTTCAACTATTAAACAAATTCCTTAAGAAATTTTTGGAAACAAATAAGTCAATTTTAAAACTAAAATCAAGTAACCAACTTGACTAAATGTCTTTGGTTCAACTAGGCCTGGTTAATTGGTAAAATTTAAAATCAAATTCAACCAAACATCTGGATTCAATCATATAAGATTTGGCAAGAAAAAGAAAAGTGAGTGTCATAAATCTAATTTACGACTCAAGGAAATGTGGAAGAAGTTGTAGATCTTATGCTCTATGTGATTTGAAATAACAAAACCGATTAATTATAAACTAATCTTTTGTATAAGATGCTTTATACGAATATTAGACTCATAAGTAAAGAAGATGGTTCAAGATTGATAATGGCATTGCTCAAGAAAAGTGACTCAACATTTATATCAAAGAGCCAAGTGGATTCAATTCTGGATAGAATAACTACCCATCCAAAACTCTTCATTTATACATAATTTTTTAAATGATTAAAATACAAAATCTTCACTTAATATCTTATAACACATAGGATTGCATTCATTCAACTTATTCATGTGTGTCTGTTACACATCTTATTCATGAGTTAAATTGTGTTATGTATTAATCAATCGTGTGAATTCATGTCTCAATAGTCAAATCAATTATGGAATTAATAATAACCTAATGTTCAATGAAATCAAATTGACACAAAACTCTGTATTTGATCTACTCATTAATTGTATAAAATGATGTCTTATATTGAACTTATAAGTTTAGTCTTTCTGCTCTATTCCTCAAGTCTAATAGATGTAAAGTTGCATGCTATATATATATATTGTCCTTGTACGATCATTGTTTTCAGTAAAGCAGACAGATTATATCATGATCGTACACCAGCAATATCCGTTATCAGCTTATGCGATACTAATAGTTTTGTGTTCTAAGAAAACAATTGCATCATACAATATGAAAGATCTTGTCTTACTTGTACGATATCATTTTCTCACAGAACACTTAGAAAAAATTAGGAAAAAACTGAACTAAAAGATTACTCATAATCTTGTATTGTATGAATACGATATACATGAGTATAACATAATAGTAAAGCTAAGAAACCTTTGTACAAATACGACATATCTATTATATCGATATGAAGTCATTATAATCCAAGAATATGAGTCAAAGCTTAAACTTGAACACCTTCATACTAATAAGATGTAATTATTATACTTGTATGAAAAACTTGAAAACCCGAGAATGATTGAATTTAGTACAAAAATTCATTACACACATAAGATCTCGGATGTAATTAGAATACACAAAACTTTAGGAGTATCGCACTTGTACGATTCTTATGATCTCTAATATAAAGTTTTGAAAGCCAAAGAGTGATTTCAACAATGTTAGCTATGCATGCATAGTATAGTAAAATGTATATTGTCATATTTGTACAATATATTTCAATTAACTAAAATACTAAGGCCGTATGGGCGTTTCATCAAGTGATCAACTTTATTTATACATCACCTTGATACGATCCCCTAATCATAATCATAAGAACATAAATTAAGAACTATAAAAGCTAGTTAATCTCATTAAAAATCTAATTTTTAGTAATTAGATTTTCCTAAAAGGCTGTTTAATCAATTAGGAAATATAAATAACAAGATATTTACATAGAATAAGGTTAATGAATCAATTGTCTTAACTCTTAAGAGTTGCCCACATTTAATAATGCATATTCCTTCATTGCTTAAAGAGTTAAAGTAGAATTGTCGCATCTTATTCTACTCAATATTCATCATCCAACTACAAACACTTCGTAATATCTATGACATATAATTTAGTAGTTATTCCATTTTGATATACAAGTGTAAGGTGCAATACGTTTTATTATTTAAGTGTTGAAATTGTTTCTAAATAATTGATGTTGTGTATCTCACATGAGTTTGTGTATATAACTCTTTTGAATATTGGATAAATCTCTGTGGATTTTTTTTGTATAAGCCCAATCAGCTTTGGCAAAAAGGTGTGACTTTATTAATATATGCCTAGCATTTGTCTAAGGGTAGATGTAAGCTTTAATTTTGGATTAAACTATCTAAACATCTATTATGTCATTTATTTACTTCTATTTACTTTTAATTTCACTATTTAAAACATGAAGGATCACAAAACTAATTAAAGATTTCTTAAAAAAATTACTCGATAAGATATTATAGCAATAATAAACTTGTTTTCATACATATACTACCATTCAAACTTTGTTTTAAGTTTTAAAAAAACACAATTCATCTCCTATCTTATGACTCAAACATCTTAGCAATTATTTTCTTAAGACTTATTTAAAGTATTATTTATTGTATATTTTATTTCTACGTTATATTGAAACTTTGTATGGTTGAAATGGAGATCTTCATTGCCCTATGCAATAATCCCAACAAAGGGATTTTATGAGGATGGCTATCCTTCTATAAAAGAGTCGGCCATCCAAAGGTGGGGTGCTCAAGGAATATGTTAAGAGGATTTTAGAATTTTGTTGATTCTAGAGATGGTCTCAAGTGGGTCATAGGTACTAATCTCAAGAGAATCTTGCAGGTTTTGTTGTCTCAGGTGATGGTTTCGAGAGGACTCAAGAGAGAGTGTTGAGGAGAGGTCTTAAAAAAGGCTTCTCAAGGTGGTCTTGAGAGATTTTGCAGCAAATAAAGACTATGTGGCGATGAAACCCAAGTATACTAGATGCACTATGGATTATGATCTTGGAAAGGCATCTCGAGGGATCAACTAGAGGTTTACTTGAGGGGTAGGTGAAAGGTGGTTGCAAAAGGACTTGAGGAGAAGGTGACTCAAATCGAGGAATGTCAATTCCATAAGAAGACCCTCATGCAATGACTGAAGGACTCCAGAAGTAAGATTTGAAGATGACTTATCCAAGATCATGAGGCCTCGAGGAGGTCTCATGAAAGTGTTTCCCAAAAGTATGGGCTGAAGTGCATAAATGCAGAGTTAGTATTGAATGCTGTGAAAAGCAGAATTTGATTTGGATTCAACGGACAAAGATTTAGCTAATCTATTCTGGTAAAACCTTACATGTTTATCTCGTTTCCAGTTGTTCTAAATGCCTTCAAAAGCTACAAATGACAACCTTAAAGCAGATTTGAGAAATCGTTAGTAAGAACCTGAGAGGTTTTCCTGCTATTGCGGATGTGTCTGAGTTGTGGCTGTATGTTCTTAATAGTTTTTTGAGAGGGTTTAGGTCAGATTGGCTTTTCCAAGAGCTTGGTTGTTTTCTGCAGGGTATGGATTGGATGGTTGCCCAACTAGTGCATGCAGTTGTGTTTTCCATTGCATCTGCTCTGGAAAACATTCACACGAGGGCTGATAAGCATCCTAGAACAGATACTAGAAACTTTTACTTCTTCTTGGCTTAGGTTTGCTACAAACTCCACTTCACCAACAATATGCAACAAACTCCAAGCCCTTACTCTTCCATTCCTCTTCAGTAAAAGCTCTCAGCGTACACGAATGGTAAGGTGCAATGGAATAGTCCTAGCAAGATGTATGCAAATCATAGTGTTTCTTATCACCACCATGTGGAGCAAGATGGTAAAATAAAAAGGCTGCAAACTCTGAAATTATTGCAAAAAAAATATGCAGGTAGAGATAAACCCATAAGCAAATCAGATGAAATAAAGATAATAACCTATAAATTTAATTAGTAAAGGAGGTACAAGTAGAAATACACCAAGTTTAGCAAACATAGACTGACCTGTATGTTAAGTGTGTCTTCTAAGGAAGGAAGGTATTCAGCCATGCACCTACAAATGTGGCGTTCAAATGACAGGTAGCAGTTTCGAAATTGCAGAGAAGATAAAGGAAAACTTTTTTGACCTCATAGGTTACTTACATTCCATCAACCCAAGAAGGAAGTTTGACATCTTCAACTGAGAATAGATCTTTCAATTGTGAAGAAGCTACTAGCTTTATACGTGGAGCAGAAGGAGAAGAAGAATACTTTCTAGAGATAGGAAACACAACCTGCATAAATAAAACTTATGAATAACAGAGAGTAACAAAAGGCAACAAATATCTGCACACTATAGATGAAGTAAATTTGCATCAACATAAAAAAAAGCACTATAGACTAGCAACAAGCTGTATTCTAAAAAAATTCCAAAATGCTCACCCCAAGTCATATGTAAGCTCTAGGTCAGCTTTAGACGACTACAATGCCGCATATGGTTCAAGTAGACAAAGGGAAATTTAGTGATATATAATTACCATCTACACATATTATTGACTTATGAATGATGAATATAAGAGAATCAGATAAAGCTAAAAGCTGGGCTCATTGGCTTACACAGGCGTATGCTTGTCCTTATAAATAAACACAGCAGAATAAACAAAATAACCAGTTCATCAAATCTAATTTCTTAACCTTTCTATTCTTAACCCTTCAAACAGAAGATATGCTGTTGATTTGACCTTAATATTTGATTCTGATTGGCTTCATATTCTTTGCAGTCTTGCTTGTCAATTCTGTTCTGGAGCAATCACTTCTGCAACACCCTTCCAACTTATTTGTGTCTAACCCTTCATTTAGATTGCCTAATCCTTGTCAACATATGGTATCAACAAAACCTTCCATCTCTCCCCATATAAATATTTTTTTAACCCACCCTCCCTTTTGCCGTCCTTATCAAGCCTCTTTCTCATCAACCTTCGTAAAGCCTCCAATTCTAGATTTTTGTATGTTCTGCCCTCTGTTGCCATATTGCAAACCTTACCAAAAGTAGCTGCAAAGATGATATGAATGAAGACTTAATGAATTAGATACTTCAGGAACGAAACATCATTGCTGGTCCTAAACCCAAATGACAAAGGTGGAGGATTGCAGAACAAATCAACAACCACAGAATAAACCTGTATGAAAATGCTATAGGGCTAAGGCTTCCTGTGATGTCAATGCACTGTATTTTGTGAATATGACAAGTGTAAAATGGATAGTGCATTGTTGCCCAAATCGCTAACTAAGATTTCCTCAACACCGGTGATTACAATAAAAGAAGCTAGTGGAATATATTGAGGTGAGAGAAAGACTTGGAATACAAGTATTATGGAAGTAGAGAGAAAATGGTATTTTCGTAGCTTTGTAGAGTGCAGGTGGGAAACCTTAATATTGTTATTTCTTTTTATCTTGAAATGTGATTGGTTATGACCATAAAGAAAAAGGCTTTGAAATGAATAGAAAGAATTCATACCTGGAATCCCAAAAGCTGGAAGGATTTATTTATTGGAGGAGATCAAAGAGAGCATATTGGAAGAGATGCTAAAGAACTTGAAAATATTCATGATGGTTAGTATTTTGTAGACAACAGTAAGAGAAATAATTATAAAATCTTGCTAACAAATGAGTTTATGGAAAATAACACTTTATTTGAAAAACAAGAAAAATTTGTGAGCACCAAAAATGAATCTTCAAGAACACAAATTGATAATTTTTTTAAAAAGAAAAAGATCTGGATAACAAAAGATTGTAATATTATTCTAAAAACAGTTTCACCACTCAACAATGACTGATGACTTAAAATACCAGATTAATAATTTAAAAATCAAAATCAAGTAAAATACAAGTTCTAAAAATTCAATGGTAAGATCTAAAGAAAAAAAAAATGGAAATGTCAGAGTTGGCCTAGAATGCAGTGGGATGAATATAGGAAAGCTAATCTCATATGATAGAATGTCGGTAGTTGCATAGTTAAGGTTGCCAAAGCGGAATATTCAAAATTTAAATGATATGCTCCAAATAAAAATTTTGCATAATTTAAAAAAAAATGCAGTATAAGAAAATGTTAAAGTGAATATACATTCAAAGATTGATGTACTTGTAAAAACATTAAGAATAGGAAGGTAGATAAATGGCCATGACTATAGTCCAAAGAAATAGTGTTTGAATGCCGGCACTTTGTCTTCTATACAAGAAGTTTGGATGCACAAGAAAGACAAGCACAATAAAATACGAGTGAAGCTGTTGCTTGTAGAGTTTATGTTTGGGTACTATGGAGGGGATGAAAAGTGACGAAAATTAATGTTCGCGACAACTGACATTTTTTTTTTGGAATACGCATTTCTTGTCTTGAAAAATTGTTCAATGTGATCGATCATATTGAAATGATGCTAATGAACGGAACAAGAATACTTTATGGTCTATAAGTGTAAAAAAAAGAGAAATTTATAACTGTGCAAATTGCCCAGGTATTAAGTTGACGAGAATTAACCTTCAAACTATTAAGTTGATGAGAATTAATGTTTAAACTAGTGCATCTTAGCATCAATTTAGTTTATGCCAAATAGATCTACCAGGAAGGTTATGCATATGTCAAAAAATTTGATGGAGGAGCTCAATAAGAAAAGAATATCTTCACTTGATTTTAACTAACTAAAAAAGGTGCACAATACAGTCTCATGAGAAGCACTCTAAAAGCTTTAACAAAGAAATGACTCATGCTGCTTATGTTAAAGATATGTAAAATGAACAAATTACTTGTGCTCATATGCCATGGGGATTGAAAGGAAATTCCTACTACAATCGGATCATACCAATGCTAGTCACATTCAAGTGAAGGTGCAATGGTGTAAATTTTTGCCTATGATATTGTTCTTATCACCGAAACAAGAGAAAGGAGTTAAGGCAAAACTCAATTTTTTGCAGAAACAAGAGAAAGGATTAAGGCACAACTCAAATTGGGAGATTTTATCTGTAGTTTAAATATTGGAGATTCTGAAATCTCAGATTTATTACACAAAAATAATGAACACATGGCAATGTCAAAAAATAAGATACAAACAGGATAGATAATGTGGGCCATATTTAGTATCTATTCTAATAACAAAAGTCAATTCAAGTATAAAGGTAAGTTTAAATGATCTTTATCTACTAACTTAATGATGGTATATCTCCACCATAACCAACTCTTTCTATTTATAAACAGTAGTGCATAACTGCAAAAAAAAAAAAAGGCATAGGATAAAGCTAAAGGGAAAAACATAAATTATTATTTAGAAGTGTAGACATACAAGAAACGAGACAGAAATAATCTCTTATCTAATGTTGCAACATTCCAACAACAAGCAGCTGACTTCATATGCAAGAAAACGAGAGTCTTTCTTACTAGAAACTGCCCAAGACACATACAAGGGAAAAAGCCAAAAAGAAAAACCTTCAAGTAGATCTTTTGCTGTTGTTTCCAAGGACAGGCATGCACAAGTTTGTTCAAATCCACATCGAGTAATGGTACAACAAATTTGACCTCTTCTGTCTATGAAAAATTATAAGGATGAACTTGTTAATGGAAAAAAAAATAGCAAGGCAGTAGGGGAAAACAATGACATAAAAATGGAAAAACAAAAATATTACAAGTAAAAATATGAAAACTATACATCTTATGCAAATATCCAAATAGCCCAAATTCATACCTTGTCCGGCCCAGAAATCAAACAGACTTCAATCCCCTGCAGGAAAAATTGTCATATTCACTAAAAACACTATACCACAAAAGTGAGAAGGAAAAAAACAAGCAGATCAGTCAGAAAATATTTCCAAATACCAAACGCCTTATACAATTGAGAAAAAGTTCAAAATACTAATGAAAACTTGTTATCCTGTGAACAATTTATAGATCAAATAAATTTCCCAACCACTTATTCAAAACATTCGTTTTTATGTGTGAATATTAACATATATATTCATAAAGAAATATTCATTGCAAGAAATTCTTTTGAGATATCATGTATCCACTGCCAAGAAAAGCAAGGACGACCACATTTTTGACAAGTGTATAAACAGCTGAACTGAATTAGGCAAATGTAAAATGACCATGAAGCCATGCTAGCCTCCAACAGAAATACTTACAACAATTTATATGCATTTCATATTAAAACAAGGATATTTTTTTTTCATTTCAGTGAGCCAGAAGAAGGAAGTTGCCTATCCAACTGTCCTTAAAAGCAGAAAAAAAAAAATTTTTTTGAAAATACAAAAGCCTAGCCGTCATGACTATTTCAACTTTTTTTTTTTGAAATAATAGTATTGAACTATAATAAAAAACCAGTAGAAGCTAAATACAATAACAAACATAATCAAGGATGAAACCAAAACAGGGGTAAGGGACATACCCTAAAAATCCAATAGGGTCAATCTCTATACTTTTTGTAGATCTAATTACATGTGATATGCATATGACTATGTAACATGATAACGATATGATGCTGTTCTTGAAACTGTAATCCATGTCCTCACACATGAGGCCTTTATATAGCTTGACCACCATGGTCGACAAGTCAACCACAAACCAAATCCCCTTGTAATCATTGGTGATGGAAGTAGCAAAAGAAATAGCAAGCCAAGAACCCAAGACTACACAGTAGACAATGCAAAAATTTTCTAGTGGCAGCCAACGGCAGCATTGAAAGTGGCAGAGTGCTCCTGAGCAATAGCAATTGAGCAAGGTTCAACACCGCTGTATACTAACCCATCAATGTTCACTTTAATCCATATTAAGATGGAGGGGATCTCACTGTGTGAGAGAAGAGAGTCAGGAACCTTTAAGGCTATGAGAACCCCAAGCTTCTACATTGGAAGAACCCTCAACAGGAGTGATAACAATGTGGACAAAAGTTTCAAGGACAAATGAAGGGCAAAAGTTCCAATGAACCCTAGGATTATGATTCTTTCAAATCCAACAAAGTGCTTCTACAACATAGGTAGTATTGGCACTTGAACACTCATGAAGGGTTTCAGCCAGTATAAGAGAAACAAGTGATAAAATTTTGTTTGAACAAGTAGTAAGAGATAAGGACTTTCATATAGTGCAAAGAACCACCAAGGCTTTCAGGTAGTAACATCAAGAATGATCTAGAGTTTCTTTGGTCTGACATTCCTAGAGAAATGGTAGATCAGGAGATGTTCCACCAATGGAGCCATTTGAAAATTGAGATGGCATTATGACCAAGCTCCCATAAAAATGCAGAAACTTGATTATGTTTTGATTTTTCAGACGCATGAGCAAACGGTTTGAGATTCATAAGGTTATCATACAATGCCAAAGTAGGAGCAAGGGGTGGGTCCATCAAACACTACATATGGATGTAATGACCCAAGAGAGGGGACCAATCAACATGAGAATGCTCTCAACCAAAGAGCCACGGAATAAGGTGAGAGATCCTCAAGTTTCTATTGCCCTACATCATCTAAGGGGAAAACACAGTTGTCATGTCATGCTGAAAATTAGTCATACCTATTTACATCACAATTTAATTAAATTCACCTATATTAGCTCCCGACAATCTCTCAATTTTTTGTCATTTTTTTTTTTCCTTTCATTTTCTGCAAGGAATTTAT
Organism: Vanilla planifolia; assembly: GCA_023846275.1. Classification (NCBI taxonomy): domain Eukaryota; kingdom Viridiplantae; phylum Streptophyta; class Magnoliopsida; order Asparagales; family Orchidaceae; genus Vanilla; species Vanilla planifolia. Next base: position 6,158,834 of record CM043877.1, read on the forward strand.
ATTCTATCTCAAATCAATACAGTTCATAACACTATACATATATCAACAACGGAAAAGAAAATGTGTATACATGCTTGTATATCCAACATATTGCTTATTTCAATTTTAGTTTATTATATTATGAGCATTGCTGATATACCATATTGATATTATACTTATCTCATTTAATATTATTCTTTTATTTTATTTTGTTATTAATTCATGTAAAATTTATCTGTTGAATGTTATATGCTCACCCTCTACTTACATTACAGGACATGCCTTAGATTCATAGAACGAGAGTTTCGTCGTCGAGAACTTAACGGAGAACTACACCAATTCTGCAATTTTAAAGCATAAAAACAAAAATGGTAAGATTTCATTTTGTCTTCTCCTTCGATCTTTTGATTTTTGCCAATATACACCTCATATGGTTCTTTTTTTTGGTTTTTGTCAGCATGCAAGTAAATCCTCGGCATGACAATAGTGGTCAACTATATGGTGTCCATGTTTATGAACATTCACTATAGGTTGATGGGATTCAACCCACGCAAACAATCTTGGCTAAATTGTATTAGAATACCATCGATGACTACCGAATTTGAGTTATGGTAAGCTATGGAACAATCTTGGCGAAGGAGTTTTTAGGTCGAAGAGTCACCGTAGCCACCATGCTTGGCCAGGAGACACTTAGCCCAAAGGGTAGAGGATCCCAAAAACCGAAATAGTAGTTTGAATACGATGATATTTCTCCAACCTAGTACGTTGTATAATATCCTTCAAAGGCACCATCTCTAAAGTCAATTTCTCCAACCAATTTCATCCTTTCAATCGCCATTGTCATTCATGCTCTAACCAGCAAAACAAACTAGCATACTAGAAGTAAGCATATTGCAACATCATCATAGAATACACACCATGATTTCTGTCAAGTATATAGCTCTTGCTTTCCTTGCAAAGCCTCATCCTTTGTTTTCTTCTAAGGTAAAACGTATCACAATCTTATAAGCATCTACTCCAAAAGATCACTTGAAAAACATAAAAAAGCACCACACCTCATAACCCTTCATAAAAATATTCTTAAGCGACAACAAACCTCAATTAAACTCTACATGGTCATGAATCTAACACATCATTCATAAATGCAAATGCAACATCTCCAAATCAAACCTCTCCACTAGGTTCATAAAAACTAGATTGCTTGGGCATCCCAAATCAAGATAGCATGCACTAGCCCCTTCTAAACTTGAATGTAGATTAAGAACTCAGAGTAAATTCTAATAGTAAGCTTCTACTCAATAACATCATTAACCTTACCTTGGGCCTTTATAAAAAATGATAGCCTTAAGTCAAAGTCAACTCTTCCAAGAGCATGATGTTTCATTGCAACTACACCAATAACCCTCTTCAACATCTCACCATCTTACTTGCCCCTCTACCTCATCAATTTGAGATGCAATTGCAATAATACTCCTTGATATGTCAAACTTTCTATTAATGATGACAAGGGGAAATTTTTATAAGAATTGTAAGTACTTTCACCTAGGATCACTTAAAGCCACCATCCATTGCTTCTCCTCTCGAACATAGTTCCTTATTCTCGATAGAGATTACAAATGTATTATCTACTCAACACTAATGATGGGATAGTGTTTCAATACAATGGCAACATAAGAAGCTAAATCTAATAAATATTTTGTCAAGAAACTCTTCTCTCCAAAATTCCCCCCAGCTAGACAACCTATCTTTGAAATTCTAAAGCCTAATTTGACGATTGCTCATATTGTTGGCAAAGTTCATGCCACTTCTATTTGGCTTCTTCATAGACTACGACAAAACTCCGACAAAGCTTATCAAATTGACTCGAACTACAACTCTATACAGCACTAAAATGCAAAAGTTTGTTTAGCCACAGGTTTATTTCAACCACCAAAAAACTTTGTTGAAACTACTATACTCATACATAGAGAAGTCTACTATTAATTCAACCATCCATCGTGCCCATCAAGCCATTCTCTCCTAAAATCATAAGATCTCAATGGTTGTCCTCACCATCACCCGAAGATCTACCTCATTCGCTGCTTGCTACAGTCACTCTATCACTCTAATAGTAGACTCATCCCCATCTCCCAACAATTTATGGTAGGCACCACTAGCTCTTTCCATCACATTTTCTCAATGAAATTCCAATTACTTGGATGGTTGTCCTTCTTGCACCATCTCTTTTATGCAACTTTTATTCTCAACAATTCTCCCACTTCTCAATTAGAACATGCATAACCACAACTCTACTCACAAAACTATACCCCCAAGTAAGATCTAATGCTCTAATGCCAATTAGATAATCCATCCCAACAATGGATACATTCAAAGTGGCAACAATGAAACCGAGGGAGTTGAACAAAGAATGGAGCAAAAAGCATATTCATGGCAAAAAAAAAAAACGAAAAACTCCAATCTTTCAAAGTTAAAAACTAAACAATTTATTTTAAGTAGGTTATTAAAAAAACTGCAAAAATAACTCCAAGCCCAAAAACACAACTTACCCAAAGTAGATGCTTTCAATAATCTTGGTCACAAGCCCAAACAATATGTTAATGCAATATGTAGCCTTCATCAATTGATCTCTAATGTCAATACCTCCCCAAGGGTTTTAATGTCTAAAGACCAAAGAATAATAACAAATAAAAGATACATAAAAAATCTAATCCTAATAGATTATGAAAACAAAAAGAGCTTAATGATAAATATTAATAAAAATATATCAACCAAATTCTACTTTTATGCATTCAAAATACCAATCCATGCATATCTAGAAATCTCCTATATAGCTATACTGAATTAGGCACAATTTCTCAATTCAATAATTCGAAGTATGCTAAAAAGCTAAAATATTCTTCTAGAGCTTTCAAGTTCTTCACTACCGAAGTCCAACTACAATGGTAGTAAAATCACCCACAATCAATAGAGTGAATTGAATCAATTTCCAACTCATTTTAATCTTCCATAAGAACTCTTCTTGAGCCTTGTATTAGCCAACTTAGGATCACCACTAGATCATCCTTTCTTCCCAAAGACTACATAACAAGCCCCTTATGACTTCAAGCTTGCCCCTTGAGACCATAGCATCCCCTCGAGACTCAAGTCCCAAAATTATCTTGATAGCTCTCGTGAGTACTTCATGATGGGTAAAACTCTCTCGAACCAACCTTCAAGACATATCTCCCTCATTATATGATCGTCTTTGTCCCTTCAAATTACTCCTTTCCTTGAACACACCTTGTTAGGCCTTCACTAGTAGCTTCTTCTCTTATACAACTTCATTTGCTTCAAAACCTTGACAAGGGTCTCTAAGCTAACCAATACTTATCGAGAGCAACTTCTCAAGATCCCCTTATCTTCCTTGGGCTTTCTCTAGGTCTACATCTCCCTCTTAAGCTACCTTCCATATTTTTTTAGAATTCCCTAGGTTACATCCAAGATCTCTCCAAAGCAATTACAAACTCACATTAAACATTAACTAAAGAGAAGTGATACATAAAATACCTTCAATAGAACACAAACAATAAGTCAAATAACTTTGATTTTAGCATGAAATAGAAGGATAGGGTAGAAGACTAAAGGAATATTGGCACAAAAAATGGAACAAACTAATAAGAAGGAAGATAAGAAGATGAATATTAGACAACAAAAAATATAAACAAAGGTATTTTCCTATTTCTAAGAAGCTCATAGCTTACTTCAAAAACCCATTCTAGCTACATTAAAGACATGAATAATAAAAAATGTCTTATGTACAAACCCAAGGAGGTCAATTAAAGTGTTACTTTGTCAAAGTTGATCTTCACCAAGGCTCGAAATTATGCCCTTATCATTTTGCATAAGTAATGGATGCTTTTACTAGTCAAAAACAAGATGAAGTACCATGATGTATGCTTTTACTAATAAATGCAAAAAGGAGGTAAAGCCATCCTTTGCTATTTGTTGTCTCTAAATTTTTTTTGTTGTTTTTTTATTTTTTATTTTTCAATATTGAAATTTGCAATTTCAATTTTGAATTGATTTAGTAAATGATTAAAAATAAAAATGTGTTGGAAGATATAACTATAAAAATTGTAAACCACAATCAAATCTACAGAAGCATTAGTTTATACATTCTTCTTTAGTTTCGACTTTTCAAAAACTCTATAAGCATTTCATAAAAATTATCAATTAACTCCTTTTTTATTGTACAATGAAATGAAAATAGAAAAGTTCAAGAATTACATGCATTTCTTCTTTATAATTAATTTAGCCAAAATGATCTAATCTCTAAACTATAAAAAATGATTTCTAAAAAACTAGATAAAAATTAGATACTAGAATTAGGTAGTTGAATTTGTACCTTATCAACCAATAATAGGAGAATGAAATCAAGATAAATACCAATACCTACTAGAAGTAGAAAGATATACAAGAAACTAAATAGTTCTTGTGGTTCAGAATAAAAAGCAAAAAAATCGAGTTTAGAATATTGAATAACTTGTTGAATAGTTTGTATCCATAAAAAAACTAACACATAACAAATAAATATATAAATATATTTAAATAATAAATATAATTAACAAATACAAAGTATAATAAATATCAGAAAATAATAGATATATATAATAGATAATAATTTACATAAGTATAAGATAATAAGATATAAAATTAGATACCTAATAGATACTTAAACTTCTAAAGATATAGACATATCATATTAGAATAGAAGTAGAAGAATACTTAGAATGAATTAAATAATCAATATTAGATTTGATAAAAGAATCTTATATACAAATTTACAAAATCAGATCATAAAGAATTAAACTACTGCTAATTTTAAATTCTCTCATCTTAGTAAGTCTAGAATGTAATCCAATTTTAGGTATAGAAGGAATATAAAACTGATAAATATTACTTTGGAGGCCATAAAATATTTGAAAATATGAGATTTAATTATCTAAGGTCTTTACTCCAAAAATTAATAAAAAGTTAATGATATGGACCAAGTAAATTAACCAAAATGAAAGAGTTCTTCTAATGTACAATATGATCAAAACATCTCACATAAGGCTAAAAGTTAACGAAGATGTTGAGAAAAATAATTAGCTATACTTAGAAAGGTATAACTAGAAATAGATGCATTCAATTAAAAGTTTATATAGCACCAACTAAAAAAATTAAGCAGTTGACCTACAAGAAGCACAAACACCTCTAAATAGCTCCTTTTGTCATTGTGGGACACATAAAACAATGCAAGACTCTGCACAAGGATATCATGGATTGTACAAATTAAAAAATAATTAGAAAAATGACCAAAGCACGTGAGACCCCAACACTTTATGCACGATTCAAGGACATGATATTAAATTGGTTGTATCATTATTTTCTTGTGTTCATCTCCTTCAATTATTCTATTAGTGCATATGCATTTGCCTCTAACTCTTGACATTGCATGCACTCACCTTAAGCTCATTTTCCATTTCTAATCAAGACTAGCAAGTTACTGTTCATCATGAAATCATTTCAAATCTTGCCTCCAACCACTTGAAGTTTGCATTTTACTTCTAACCATAGACCTAGGACCTTAAAGCATCTAGACTTCAATCTTTTATTCAATCCTTCTCCATCAATATTCCATGCGAAAAACAACTCCAAGTAATATCAAGGTCTAGAACAATTCTTAACTTGTGTATTTTACCTATATTTCTAGATTTTTTTTTCTTTACCTAATTTGCCTTATAATGATAAACATTTTATAATTCATGTTAATTTTTAAAAATTATTAGCAGCATATTTGTGAATATAATTTATATTATTTTTCATTTATCTTTCCTACCATGCCCATTTCCTTTCTTTTAAGCATATCACATCATCATGTCTTGTCATCTTATTCCCATATCCATGTCATGCGCATGATTCATAAGTCAAATTTAGTGTTTTGGACATGTTAAATAGAGGCTATTTAATAACCCTTATTAGCATTTTTTAGTTCATGGGATACACATAGGAATAGAGGACAAGTCTGACCTTAAAGAAAATGGCAAAAGTTAAAAAAAAAAAAAAGATTAGTCTTGGATATAAATGATAAACTATTAATGGATAGTGTAATGACATCAAAAAAAATCATATAGCTAATCCCATGGTAGTAAAACCTATTGATGTTTTTGTTATTGTTATTTTTAGCTATGTTACAAAGTGTTACCTAAACTAAAGGTCCACTAATCACTAATTTTCTAAAAATAGATAAATCACACAATAAGTGCATTTTTCATAGTTCTTTAGGAGACGTGGCAAACAGCTAGCAAGTGTTTATAGCCATCAAGAGCGGAGTTCCTCCTGCTAAGCTGGCAGACAGTTATAACAGCCAACCCCGTCTTCAATTGGGTGGGCAGTAATTTGGATCGTCCACTTTTCTTTGAGGTCTTTTTGGAAAATACCTAGGTCATGGAAAGAATAGGTTCCAAGTCATGATCGATAGCACATACAATTTGACCAGTTGCTTCTAGGACTCAGCTGTGAGTTTGTATCCCTTTGGTTCTATTCCCAGAATTAGCCATCCTCCCTTGTCTCCATCGATTTTAAGAGAGATCCGTTGCGTTCGGGAAACTAGAAATTGTTGTTACTACAAAGAAAATGGGATGCTACAGCACATGACTTCAAGAGTCATGATGATATTACTAAAGACATCTTTACCAGAATATTTTTGGTTCGCACTTTGGACAGTTAACAATAATATTTCTGTGGACAATTCAGAAATATATGAATTAGGGGAGCTTATGTATCCCTATGATAAATGATCCAAAGCCAAAGCAAGCCACACATGAGAGAAATACATGAATTCCAAAGATTTTGGGAAGAAATCAAACCCCATTTTTTCTTGGAGAAGTTCCCTAATTGATAGATGGTTCAGAACTAATTGAAACGACCCTTTTTCCTATTCTATTCTGTTATGTCTTGATAATCACTTTTCAGGTCTATCTTTTCAAAGATAGTGGCCCCAAACATCTTAGCAGGTCATCTAACTGGAAAACGATTTGTGTGCAAAATCACGCTTTGTAAAGTGCATCCACACAAAAGCCAAAATCAAGAAATGTTCAATTTTCAAAAAGTAAAGCTGTTTCCAGTTATGCTAATAGATTTATAAGATATTAAGTGACAAACGAAATAAGGGTTTATGACGTTTAGGAGAAATTTTCTTGTCTTCTGCTACCATATATGTTACAACAGTCACAGTGCACAACTCATCTTTAACAAACCTCACGGGATAGAATCGTGTTAATCTCAAACTTCAATCTTGCATCATCAATTTTCCCAACACGCTTCCTCTGATGTTGTATGTATAAATCCCTATAAAGCAAGTTAGAATATAACCACCATAAGGAAGAACTTACGGTGATAATTAATCAAAAAATTTCAGTAAACATCTAAAAAGGAACCTGATTTCGTTCACAAGTTTGAGAAGCCTAGAAGGGTCTTTACTATTCCAGTCCCACAAACTGCTGCACTTTAACCAGGCTTCCGATTCAGGTTCACCCTCACCATCAAAACCTGGTAAAAGCGGGCAGAATTCTTCGTCCTCCTGCGAGAAGACAATGTCGGGTGCCACAAAGGGGAAGAACGCATTGTATATAACATCCCCTGTCAGAGCAAAAAATAAAAACCCCACTCAAAATGTTGTCGTTAAAGAGAGAATAAATGGTAGAGACCGAAAATACCCACATTTGATGTAGTCGAGGCAAAACGGGACTAAAAGCGTAAAACGATCAGAGAAGCGGGAGCTCTTGCAGCCGGACCAAATTTGCTCGACCTGAGGATTCCAAGATTAGGGTTCATATAGTTGGAAAAATGGTGGAGAAGGGTCGGATAAGTGAAACCAGAGACAGAACCCGAGGTTTGGCGAAGTACCCTGAAGGGAAGAGGACAATGGACGAGGAGATACTTGAGCTGCGCGGAGATCGCAGGCGGAAGAGGTGGCTCTGCAACCATGGTTCCTTCAGCTCTCGAGAGCAAGTGATCACAAAACGAAGGAGAAATGATTCCCGATTTGCCGGTTGAACGGACCGAATCAAGAGACGAATTTGTGTAATTAAAAAAAAGGAAAAGCAAAAAATGAGTGCCATTGTATTACGTATGTATGCTTCAAAGCTTGCTTTGGTTATCGAAGATTTATTTAAAAATAGTTTATTAAAGAAAATCTAAAATAAATTAAAAATGAGCTTTTAAAATCTATATAAATAAAAATAAAATTGTAATAAAATCTTTTTCAAGAATTTTGAAACTTCAATCATTTGAATTAAAAAAAATTAAAACAAGATTAACAAAATAAAATTGTCAACCAATCAAATTTGTATCAAGTAGAGTTCATCTTGAATTGACGTAAATATGATTTTCAAATATAACATAAATTCAAATTTTTATTATGATTGTTCTTAACTTTTCATGAGCTTTTGGGGTAGATATAAAATTATTAATTTTTTATCAATCATTGGCCAAATATAAAAAGCTAGATTATATAGTGATTTTTTAAATTAGAAGATTTTTTTTTAATATAGAGACATTCTCAAATTTATAAGCTCTTTGTTAAAATAATAAATGTATACCAAAAATTATAAATAAAATATTAGTAAACTTTTTTATATGAACTATCTAAAAATGAAATTATTTTTAGAATCAAATATATTTCTTAACCTACTTTAAGATATACTAATAATTTTTCTTTTAGAATTTATGATAAATTTATTTGACCTCTAAAAATTATAAATATACAGCCATTTGACTCATCCAAATATGGTCTATAAAAAACTATTATTATTTCAAAATTTAAAATATTTTGCACAACGAAATATTTTATGAGATATGTCACAAAACTTCTATCTTTTCACTTCCTAAATTAATTTTTTATAGTCAAAATATCAAGATTCATATAATAAAAATATTTACACCTTATATTATATCATTTATACATACATACATACATACACACAAATATACACATACATAAAAATCCAAAAAATTTAAGAGTTATATAATGAATAAATAGCTGTCTTTTTTATTACCAAATACCCTTAGTATTTTTATAAATTTGAAGAATATGATTTTTGTTGCTCTTATGCCAGCCTTAAGAGTGGGGAGTTAAATTAAGTGTAAAATTGTTTTAAAAAAAACTTTCTTTGAATATAATGGATACAATTTACAAAATTTTAACAATTAAAAATAAAATCAAGTTGCGAGGAACAAAATCGAATTTGAGAAATTTTTAAGTGATTCATTTTTTACCTAATAAACCTATAACCACAGTTAATCCAACTAGATATAAACATATGCTATCATTTTCACTCTTTTATTGTAATCTACAGAAAAATCATTACAATTGTATTTTTTCCTTAAAGTTATGACACAATCTCCTCACTCTAGAATATTTCCTTGGGCTAAAACTTGACCATAATCCTAAGTCATACTCTTTAGTCATTTCTAGGGTTAAGACTAAACATCTCACTTAACTCTTTTATGAGACTAAAGCTTAACTATTACAAGATCTTAAAGTCCCTCAAACTCTCTCTCTCTCTCTCTCTCTCTCTCTCTCTCTCTCTCTCTCTCTCTCTCTCTCTCCCTCTCTCTCTTTCTTAGTGAAAATTACAAATTACTTACAATAAAAAAATTTACATGGCTCAAAGATGATATTAATGAATATTGAAATGCTTACTAATTGTGAAGCTTAAAAAAAGATGAAAATTTTGAGCAAGGTGATTCCTTTAATTGTTTCACTAAGCTCTAATAGTTAAGGCAATTTTTGGAAACCAATTAAGGATTTTCAAATGGGAAAAATGGCAATGATTTTCTAATGTACCATGAGTAGTAGTTAGTCATTGATTCCATAAAACTTTATGATTCAGTGCATATTTATAGTGTTTTAGACTTAGTTATGATTCTTAGAATTATTCTAAACGTTCAACATGTTATTAACTATTAATCATGTTTAAAATTGCTTCAACTTTTTTTAGAATATTTGATAATGACTAGGAGATAAATTGTTATATATAATCTCATAAATAACTCATTCAACTTAGATGTTATCATAAAAATTTATCTTTAGACCTTTTAGGCTCATAGGGTTAATAATCATCCCTTATTTTTGCTGATGACATACCATTTATGGTTGAAATATGAAATGAGGAAACTAAACATTAGAAAGTTTTATTAGCAAATTGTTGAATAGTTGCAACATTACTATTAGAATTAGCATTTTTATACCAAGGTTGAATAAAACATGATAAATCAATATGATACAAAGTGTTGGAAAAACAAAATTTACCCAATGTTAATAACACAAATTATGTCAAATGTTATTAATACTAATTGTTGGTAATGCCAATCTCTATACCAATTATTGGATTGAAGTCAATTTATATAGTTTTTTTAAAAATTTTTTATAGCTCCTACTTAATTCATGGCCTAAGATTTACTTACACTTCTACATAAACTCTTTCATAAACTTGTACATCTATTTCTTAGTCTTAAGTATTTTTTGTTTAGCATGCCATTCATTAGATGATTATTGATAAGTTTAAAAACATTCCATAACTCAATATTAATATTTTGAAGAAAGGCTCTAAAATAAAATTTTCATTACAAAGACTCTCTTCCATTGAAAAGAGGTGGGAAATTCATAACAAATAAATTATATTGGTGCCTTGTAACATTACTCTTAAAATGTTAATCCCTTTCAAAGAGCACTTACTTTGATACTATTTGTTGGTTCCATGACACCGTCAAGGATGAGATGAATTAAGTATAAAATTGTTTTTAAAAAACTTAATTTTTAAAACTAAAGACTTTTTTAGTGTAATAAATATAATTCATAGAATTTTAAGGTTTACCTCATTTAAAGGAATAAAAATCATACCATGAAAGTTTTAGGTGATTTTGTTTTTACCAAACAAAACTACATTCACCCCCTTCCCCCTTCCCACCACACACACACGCATGCACCCGCACACACACACACACAATCTAACTAAATAGTCCTAACCCTTGTTATTCAAACCTTTGTTGCAACTAGTGGAGAAACCATCATAAGTTTGTCTTCTCCTAGTGTCTAAGGCACAACCTTCTCATTCTGAGAGCCTTTTTCATAGGTTAAAACTCAATCCAAATATTGGGTCTCTTTCAAGATAAAACTCATGTTACTTAGGCCTTTTTATTGGCTAAAACACAACCACTCTTGAGTATTTTTCTTATATGAGGCTAAAAAATTGAACCTTTATTAGATTTCTCAAACTCACATTTTCTCTCAAGGAAAATTAAAAAGTTCTTATAATTGAACATATATATGGCTCAATGATGATATGAATGCAATATTAAAATATTTATTTATTTTGAATCTTATGAAAAAATATAAGATTTTGAGCACCATGCTTCCTTTAAGTGTTCCACAAAGTTTCAACAAACAAGATAGCTTTTGAAAACCAATCGACGAGTTGTAAATGCGAAAATAGTAGCTAAGTTTCAAATGTAATATACGCAAAAATTAATCATCAATTGCATATAACTTTAAGATTTCATGACTTTTTATATACATTTAAACTTAGTTAGGATTCTTCAAATTAACCTAAGCATTCCACATGTCAAATAGTTATTAATCATGCTTGGCAAACATCTTTGAAAATGTTTGAGAATGACTAAAAGATGAAGCCTTATGGGTAATGTGGTTAATTGCAACTAACATTTAACTTGCATTATGAACTTTGACATATCATACATTAATTAAGATATACCATATATAAAATTTTGTTTCAGATTTTTTTTTTGAGCTATGTAACATATAGTTTTCTCACATGCCATTGCTTTTGAACTATATGTATCATACATGTAAAATCACATGCTATATGCAAGTCTCTGGTCGGAATGCATAGGAGCCAATGAATTATTCAATTTCCCTTCATGCAATCAAAGCAAAATTTCAACCTCCATCTTCCTTGTGCTAACCACCACCTAGGATTACTTAATTGTAAGAATGTTCATACCACATTATATTCTAGCTCATAGTTTTTGGATGACCATCATTCAAGGTCAACAAAGCTAGGTCATTAAGCTCTTATCATGTGCATGATTAACAACAACTAGCTTAATTAATTAAATTTATAAATTTTTAATAAATAAAATCATAAGAAATAACATACCTTAAGATAGCTAAAAGACATGTAACAATGTTGCATTTAATGTTATTAATATTGATACTATTTGAACAATGGTTTTGTAGTCAAACATAATTCTTAACCTTATTCCATTACTGAATAATAGCAACACATATTATAAGATTCATGAAAGTTGTTTTGTTTCTATAATATTTAGTCAATATTCTCCTTTATATATTTGGTGTGATGATATTTCATCTACAAAAGAATTTGTCATGGGTCAATATAAGATAAAAAAAGTCTCAGACTAAATGTATAAAAGGAATGTAAAAATTAATTATAAATGAAAAATTAGTGATAATTCACCCACATAGAATTCCTAATAAAAGTTTTATTCATTCATAAGAACCTAAGCCACAAGTAAAGTTTAAGCTTAAAAATAAGCTTAAACTTGAAAAAAAAAATCAAAATCTTTTTTCCCAACAAATCATAAATCTATTTTTGGACTTAATGCCTTCTAATAAAAGACTTAAAGCTAGTTCTCAAGCATATTTGAGCCATCCATTTTGTCATTTACTATAAAAATATTAATGTAGATCCCTGTTCGTACCCCTAAAAAAATATTCTCATAAACTTATGTTTTTAATCCATAACATTTTAATTATTCTACTCTAATTATGGAGATAATTGAATTTGTAATTGTTATATATTTCTCTTCTTCAAATTCTTTACGTATTTTGCAAGAGGAATTTAATTTTAATTATTATATAAAGACTTTATTATTATGTGGGATGTTTTAAGGATATCATTACTATTACCCACAAGTTATAAGAATTAAAGATGGTTACTCATCATTGGTAGTGGATCATATTTTAACAAACCACCAAATGAGTTAGATTGAGGTTGTATCTAGCTTGTTTGTCTAACTTTCTATGTAGTTAAACTACAAACTATCTTGATTTTCTAAGGGCACCTATTGTGACACCTTGGTTTTACCTAAATAAGTTTGGTTCTTTACACAGGAGCCTTTTTTGCTTGGTCAATCATTCCAATTATACTTAATCATGTAGTTCTTATAGGATCCAACACAATTTTACCCACAGTAAGTATTAATATTTTAAATCATGATATCTCATACAAAGATCAAGTTCTCTCTTTTAATAATCAATTTGAGATAATTTATTTCTACATCTCTAAAAAAGTTGTAAAGAAGTCACTCTTTATTTAATAATTCCCTTCTCATGATTTCACTCAATATCCACATCTCTTTGAGTGTTATAGCCTACCAACTTCTACTTGGTTCATCCTTAAAGCATATCAGACTAGTAAAAGGGGTCAACTCTAGTGCTAAATTGTGATATCATTATCTTATTATGTTAATATTCTGTTCTATGAATCACTCCATTTTAAAACAAATAAGTTTTATCCTTCATATAAAGACCCTTCCAACTTGGTCTCTCATCAAAACACTACTCTAAACTAAGCATATTTAATCATAGAATTCTCATGAGATTTAATGTGAACTTGTCACTCAAAAATTTTTTGATACTTTAAGATCATGATATCTCACATAAAAGCTTAGGATCTCCCCTTAGTAACTAAAGTAGTGTAATTTATCTTTTTACCCTTAGAAGATTTGCATAAAAGATACTTCTCTAGTAATTTCTCTCTTAAGATATCATATAGAGTATATTTCTTATCCTCTTTGGGTGTTATACATGTAGAGATTGGTACTAAGTAAATAAAGATCTATTTTGAGTATAATTTCATATAATAGAGTTTTTTTTGTGGGATGGAATAATGTAAAATAGCTTATATCCAAATTATGATTTGAGTTGATATATAAATCTATTTATTCTTTCTTATTTATCTAGTAATTTTAGTTTGTTATGAGTTATAATTAGTTATATATGTCTTTTAGGAATTACTAGTTATTTTTTGTACATTTTCTTATATTTTAATATTTTTTAATAGAAAGGGTTTTTTGTCATTATATTTTGACTCTAAGGTTTTGTGCCATTTATTTAAATTCTTTTTATAGAAAAAAAAAGTAAATTTATTTCCTTGGAATCACTTTTTTCTTGAAACCATGATTTCTTTTTCATGCATAATCTAAATTATGATTTAGATTTATCCATTATATTTCTTATTATTGTCATCCTACAAGATTCACTCTTACCCAATTGTCATTAGGGTAGGCTCAAATCAAAATGTGGCTCATTGAAAAGGAACCAAATCACCTAACAAGTCTTAGTATGATTTACTTTTATTATATTTTTCTTTTTGGTCCTTATTGCTAGAAATGTGAATTGAATCAATTGCAAGTTTAAGATTGTTGTTTTACTTTAAATGTAAAGATTTTTAAAAGAATTTTTACACTTAATTCATCTCTTCTCCTTGAGTTTGTGTCATGGGACCAATAAAGACATTTCAAGTAAAAAGGGACTCATCATCCTCCTTATAATAAAAGAATCAAATACTTGGATAGGAAGAGATAGAGGTAAACGTGGATTAGGATCTAAAGGCAAAGGCAAAGGTTCTTCTTAGGGAAGATGTAAAATGGAGATAAAAAGATAAACAATGAATAAAAAAGTATAATTTAGTTTAATTATTCTGAAAGATTTGGGCATATAGATTGGAACAAGTAAAGATGAAAAGTTCAGAGAAATAAAATTCATTACAAGTATTGTAAAAAGTTTAGTCATATAAAGGAGAGTTGTTGTCATAAAATAAATTCATTACAATTATTCATGGCTCATTTTTTAAAATAAATTATTGTTTGGGTTTTGGATATTGAATTATTCTTGTTGATAATTCTTACAGTAACCAAGATAAAAGTTTAGTCTTAACAATAATTAATGTTGAAATAGAATGTGATAAATATTTTATCTTCAAGTATATACTTTAATAATTGTGATTTGATTTAAAAAAATGCAATGAATCCATAAAGTGGCATTTTTATTATGGACATATTCACATTAATGGGCAAAAGATATTGAGCCAAAAGGTATTGTTTTGGCTTACCATAAATTGATTATATTGATTTTTATGAAGTATGTATTATGGAAAACAAAGTCAAAAATTCTAGTGTTCAAGTCATGAAGAGCTTTTAATTACATTGGATTAGTATTTGTTGATTTATGAGGTTTTTGGGTGCTTAGTCATTTGATGGAAGCTTTTATGTTTTTCTTCTTATTGATGATTATTATCACATAAGTTGGGTTTATGTTTTAACATATGGAGTACAAGTTTTTAATAATTTCAAGAGGTTCAAGGCCTTAGTTGACAAGTAGATGTTATGTAATCACACTTAGTATTGATAAAGGTAGTGAATTTTTATCTCAAGATTTTATATATTTTGTGAAGAAAAAATATGAATAGAAAATTTAAACCATCTTAAAGACCAAAACAAAATAGTATATGTAAAAAAATGAACACTAATTAGAATGTCAAGAAGCATGATAAAAGTAAATGAACCTCAAAACAAATTTCCTAACTTGAAGCCTTATATTAACTAATCTTAAGCTGATTTATATGAATAATTATTAGAAATAATAATACTACAACTATTAGGTAAGGGCATTCTCATAACCTAATACAATTAGAGGATATTGCAAAATTTTTCATCCAATTAATAGTGTCATTTTCTTTATTAAGGATATGACATAACTGATGACTTATAAAAAATTATACTCTCAAAGAATCCTACAAAAAGTTATCCCTAAAATCTTCCCCAACAAATGCAAGGGCATGTCAATTCACCATTACCAAAGAATCTAACTCCAACTATATTTTGCAAGAGTAGTCAAAGTGGATCAATACCAACAAAATCATCACAAGCATAACACACTCTTCCATAACTTGTCCCATGAATAGAAATTCATTCCTACATAATGCAAGAAGTAGCTAACTATCAAAGTCCCAAATCATGATGTCATCCTTGATTCTATCATATATTACTAAAGCTCTATCGTAATTGAGCTTAATCCATCCTTGAAGGGGAGAAGACACCTAAAAGAGGAAGAGAAAAAAGGGCCAACATGGCTTTAGTGGTCTCAATATTCTAGATTTAGAAGTGAGATCAAACGCCTTGAAGATTGGTTGATATGATGGAATGATGATAAATGTCCCATTTAAGGTCTAGAATCAAGCTTACAATACTTGTTACATTAGAAGTAATACAAAAGATGGCCATAATAATTGAAGGAACATCTTATTACTCTGTATATATGCATTACTACATCCAATGCATAATAAATATTAAGGATCCAACATGAAGCATAGGGCATACTAATGAAGAAGTGAGAAGACTTGTTACACTTTTGAAAAATATATGAAAGAATGCTTAGTAGTTTCTATGCAGCTCCAACCCTATGGGTAATGGAAATCAATTCCTAATCCTAATGAGTGCACAAAAAGAAGTAATGATAATGATGTATATTTTGAATATCTTACCAACAAAAGTAGTTAAAAATCAAACATCATATGAAGCTTAGAAATGAATTGAATAAGTAGTAAGCCATTTAAAAGTGCTTGGTTGCATAGCTTATGCTTTAATCACTTCACATGATCATGGAAAGATTAATAGAACAACACAAAAATGTATTATTCTTGACATAGTCCTTAACCAAAACCACACAACTTATTTGACTTAATAAAGAGCAAACATTTCCTAGGTAATGTGTGTTTTTTGAAGAAAAAACTAATTAGAATTGAAATAAAATGGGAAAAAATATAGGTTCATTACCTTTTAGAATGTGTTAATTTTCCAACATATGAGAAAATTGATGGAATACGTTCCAATTCTTTTTCAAATCCAAGTTGTGGTACTTCAACTAATTTTACTTTTATTCAATTAGGTAAAGTTGATGAGACACTTCCAAGAAATGTTAGACCCTTAAAAGAGATATATGAGTTTTTTACACTTGATTTATTTGTTTTTTGTTCAATGAATTATGAAGAAGAAATAAAAATACCTAAGGAAAAATTTACAAAAAAAAAAAGAGGGAATAAATATATCAAAATGAATCAAATGTGAGAGTTAGTACATTTATCATAAGGAAAAAAATGTTATTGGGCTTAAATAGACTTATCAAACAAAATTTCATTTAGATGAAAGTATATAAAAATATAAGGCATGGTTGGTGGCCAAAAGGTTATTCATAAGAATAAAGAGTAGACTTTTTAGGAAACTTTTTCTCCTATTACTTGCTTTGATATGGTAAGAACTACTTTAGCTTTAACAAATTATTTAGATTTAGAGGGCATAACAATTTGATGTGAAATCTACATTCTTGAATGGTGATTTAAAGGAGGAATTCTATGTTTCTCAATAATAAAGATTTATTGAAGTAAAAATAAAAATACAACTTACAAATTAAAAAATTATTTTATATGGACTTAAATAGATTTCACAAGTTTGATATACACAAATTGATAATTACCTTTTAAATGATAGCTTTGAATGAAGTAAGAGAAAGTCTACTCTTTATGAGAAAAAGTAAGATAAATGTGATTTTTTGTTGTGCCATTATGTTCATGACATGATATATGCGAGATCTTCTAAACCTATTATTTTTTAATTTAAATCAAGTATGATAATAAACTTTAGAATGACAAATTTGGATTTATTGTATTAGGCTTGATGTCAATTAAGAAAAATATTATTTTTTATGTCTCAAATGAAACATACATCTAACTTATCAAAATAAAATTTAATTTGTTTTACAATAATATTGTTTCTATACCCATGAATGTTCATAAAATTAAGGCTTGAAGATAGAACCAATATGACAATGCAAAATATTTTAGAAGTTGAGTCGATAAATTGGTTTATTTATTAATTCAAGACCATATATTGCATACTTTGTTAGTGTTGTGTCCAATTTTATGCATAATCCATCAACAACATCTAGGTGTAGAAAAAGAGATTTTTCATATTGTAGCTAAAAAGAGTGAAGAGTATTTGGTACTCTATTGTTCTTGAAATTAAATTATTTAGCTTTATTGATAGTGATTGGGTAGGAAGCATAGATGATTGAAAAAGTATTAGTGAATGCATTTTTAGTCTTGGATCTAAAGTAATATGAAGTAAGAGATAGTTGTATTGTCCAAAACAGAAGCCAAATTTATGAAATAACATCAACAATCTATCAAATTTTAAGGTTAAGGGGAATTCTTATTTATCTCAATTCTAAATAAAAAGGTTTAATAATGACTTTCTCTTATAACAATCCTATAATTATTGTGATAAAAAATCCAATTTTTATATCAAGACAAAACACGTCAATATTAGATATCATTCTATTTAAATCTTGAATGATAAGTCTTATTTAAATATCACAACAATGACCCTTTTTAGAGTTTGGATAATGTTGGTGAGTTTGGAATGGCTAAGAAAGTAAAAAAAATATAAAAAGAGAGAGAGATAATGCAAAAGCAAAGAATAGAATTCAAGTAAATGCTTTATTTTTTTCTTTTCTTTTCTAAGGAAAGCCTAGATTTTTCTTATTTTCTTGCTCCCTCGTCAAACCAATCTATAGTAGCATAAAAGGATATTATTATTATTTTACACGCCTTTGGCAATTTCTTTGTCATATAAGTAGCTTTAAGGTAATTGTGCACTTAACACACATGTGTAACATGTGTTATTATATACTTGAGGATAATGATCACAAAACCTATATCTTAATTGCTAATTGATATCTGGAGTGCTTATGTTTGTAGACCTAGTTAATGAATATAGTGAATGTGAAACATAATAAGGGTAATGCACTTTGAATTAGAAGAAGTTTAAAGACCTATGCTCAAGCTTGGCTCAACTTACATATCATAGAGTCATTATCTCAACTCTTGATAGAAAAGATTCCCATCAAAAGTTCATTAACAAGTCATTTACTTGGCTTGATTTGTTAACCCACCACTTGATTTATATGATACTTAAAAATCAATTAACTCATGCATGCATTCTCTTGGAAAACCATGTCTTGAGTTATTAATCTTTTTAGTACAATGTTAGCACATTTGTAACATTAATATAAAACATTCTAGATTAAATTCAAGATTTAAGTTAATATAAATAAGTTTAAATCAAATAATGTTTTCTCACTACATACTGATCATATGGTACTATGGTTAATATCGTACTTATATGGTTTGTATTTAGGCTATAATATAATTGAAGTTAAAGTTTGTCATGATATTTTCTAAGTACAATAGGTCTATCATACATATGAGATTGTCATTTGAGCTTAGAATACATGAGAGTACTTGATTGTATAAGGTATTACCTTTGTACATATGTTATTTTTTTAATTTAAATTATGAAATTATAGCTTGGTTGTATAACCAATAGTCCTTATACAATGATCATGTTCTATGAAAATTATAACTATTACATCGTATAGTATGAATTAAAGTATTATATCTGTATGATCTACCTTCTTCATAGATAACTTAAACTACTTAAGGATAAAAATTCATATAATATATCATATGAATAAAATATATGTATTATATAAGTATGATCATCATCTAATAAAATTAAATTTTGCTTTACCTCTATTATACAATGATGATTTAAGTATCACACTTGTAGGATTCCCTCTAACATAATACTTAGAATGAGATTGATACAAAGCTATTACACTAATACAATGAATTTACCATATACGAATAATTATCCTATTAAGTCTAGTTAAGCTAATAATTATATGATCATAATATGATTTATCATTATATGATCATATTATATTATATTTCTCTTAAAGCTTTATGCTTAATGAAAATAATTATCATAGAGTGGTGATCCATTATTGCACGTATACAATATACTTGAATTGTAGAAATGAACTATGTTATACTTATATAGTTCTTATGATTAATTGATACCATGTATTTAGAACTTAAGCATTAAACTAAAAATCAACATCAAAATATGAAGATACTTTTATTACTTATATTATAATTCATTGGCAATTACTTTGCACTAATCATATAGTCACATCACCTAGGGCAATCTCATTATTGAGCTCATCATCTTAACATAATAGTTTTGATGTGTAAATATAATAAGTTGTTAAAATCTATAATCATTAGTTGAAGTGTCTTGGAGATTTTATTATAGCCATTAGAACTTTTTTTATTTTTTTTTAACTTACTCAAGCATATTAATAGGGACTAAGATCAATAAGAATATATTTATGATTGATGATGCTCTAAATTATAAAATCTTTTGAAGTAAGCTAATGCTAAATCCTAGAATATGGGCTATGTTAAATACTAAATGAAGTTTTTCTTATTTTTCTTCAACAAAAGTATTCTTAATGTGCTCATTTTGTACATGCATTAGACTTTATCATTTTGAATAATATCCTTTACATTATTTCTTTTTTATGCCATATTGATTTCATAATTATATAGTATAACCTTTGTAGCTTTATTATGTTAAATGTTCTATAATAATTATAATAGTATTATACTTATTCTTTTGTTATATGTACTTTTATTGATTTTGACAAAAGGGTATTATATTATAAGGTTTACCCTTATCAACTATGATAAAAGGGTACAACTTGTTAATTAAAGGTTGTTTTGATTGACCAAGTGTGAATGAAAGAACTAATTAAGCTAAATCATCTTAAAATATTTAAGAAAATATTATTTTTGAATAAATTTATATTGTTATAAATAATTCAAATGATAGATCTATATTGATGAGACAAACAAATGCACCAAGAATGAATTACTTATAAGGTGCTTTGTCTTAACACACTAGTATAACTATATGTTGTCTAACTACTTGCTTTGAGGTGATTTAAGAGTTGGAGAAACTATATAGTGAATAATAGGTTAAGATCATTAATGAATACAATTAAGAGAGAAGAAAGAAAAAGAAAACAGAAAAAAGGAAAAAAAATCTTTGTTCAAGTAGCTCTGATCAAAGTCACTCAAACAAAGGTATATAGCCTTAGACTTGTTTTAATAATTCTTTTTTTTGAATCTTGTTACAAACTATCCAACTATTTTAAAGAATTAATATATGAGCATAGAAATTTAATCATGTATGCTAAATTGAAGAAGAAATGTGCTAAATAAAAAGATTATATTCATGCATTTCAAAATCAATGTAATGTACTAATGAATTACTTCAAAAGAAAATAAAGTTACATTTTTCTTAAACACCTCACAAGATAAGTTTAATTAATATGAAAATTTATTATTAGTGAATAATTCTTATTTAGATTCTTTAAAATCTAAGAACGTTCAATTGAGAAAAGAGAACTCCAATCTTAAAAAAACACTAACAAAATTTTTAATGATTGAAAAATGATTAGAAGGCTTGAAAGCAAAAATTTATTGGTGTACCTTCACATGTTTCTTCTTCTCATGTTTACTCTTATTCACATGTGCATTATCATGTTTTATCATATGATGTTGTGAAAAGAGATACTGCTCATTAACATACACAGTTTGTTGTTACAACTCATTTCAATGGTATTTATAGATTGAAGAGATCATATTTTCATATGAATAATGTAACTCACATTGCTTCTATACATACATATTATGCTCGTGTTCCATCCAATTTTGTATACAATTATTGTTATAAGTATGGACATATTTTTTTTTAATTTCTTAATTAAGAAGTCTATAAACTTAAAAGATAATAATTATGAATGAATTCTGATGCCGGACGGATTTAAGCTTTTGTTTATTGAGCAATACAAGCGATTAACCTGCAAACTTTTAGGGAAATAAAGAAAATTTGTGGGAAATTATGTGAAATTTCGAAAAAGGTAACACGCTTGAGACACCCGTCCAAGGCGATCCTAGCCAAGAGGGGACCGTGGGCAACACAGAGGTTGCTCCGTATGCTAGGCCCACTACCTCTCGACGGCGCAGACACGGGGTACTCGGGATGGGTTAATAATACCGATCTCGAAAAATAAAATTTTGAAAGATCGCTCAACACAGAATTAAGAGTCGGATGATCGAACTAATCAACACTAGTTTCGAGGATAACGAAGTAAGTTGTACGCGAAAAGAGTGAACCAGAGGAAATGAAGAAAATCGGATAGTAGGAAAGTGAACAGCGAGGAAATCCAAAATCCGCGAAGGAAACACGTTAAGTAAGGGAAGTGGCGAGAAGTTTCCGAGCGTACCGTTAGTACGGAAGTTGACTTGCGTTTCGTGGGTGATGCGCGAAGATATTGCTTCAGAATGGTTGATGGACTGGCACGGCGTCTCACCGCTTGGGCCTCACACCCCTCATTCCAGTATCAGAGTCTCGACGAATCAGCACGTCGAAGTTCTTGATGCACTCACACTTGAGCTCTCAACAAGATGCAAGAAAACACAAATTCTCATTCACTAAGCGTATTCTAAAACATAAGGATAGGCCTCCCCTTTTATAGGGAGCCTAAGGGTACAAAAATACATAAAAGCCTTAAAATAAGCTGTTCCCAAACTTAATTAGAACTTGCAAGGGGACGGTTGAGCTGTCGCACGTGCGCCGCACGTATGGGCGCCGCGCGTATGGGCCGTGGGCACTCCTGTCGGCGCTTTCGGCACGGCGTAGGCGGGTGCGGAGGAGTTCGGGTCGCTCCGACCCGCGAGGGCGGGCGGGTGACCCGAAAGCATAATCGGGACGGGCGGACCCGATACCGACCGTGGTGACCCGATCGGAGGCGGACGGGTTGCTGGCGGCCCGCAGGGGCCGTCGCGCCGATGGTGCGGTACCCGTGCGCGGGGGCGCGCCGCGGTCCTGGCTAAGCGCGCGCGCGCCTGCGGAGCGGCTGTGGGGCGGCGGCCGGCGGACTGCCGGCGGACGGCGGCGGACGGACGGCGTTCGGCGGGGCGGTGGGACCTGAGTCGCCGGTGAGCGTCTTGAATGTTTTAAAAGTCCGTTTTTGAGCATAGATTTTATTTTCGAGCTCCAAATTGACCCTGCACAAAAATAAATCCCTCGAGCTATATCGTGCCTGACGGGATTGGGCGCGTCGAAAGTCTCGAATGTAACTGGTGTCCGCACCAATTTCCCCAGGGCACTTATGTAAAGAATATCTTTACAAATCATCTCAATATCGCACTACCACATATGAACCCATTATGGCTTGGGTTCTTAAAGTTAAGCTTAGCTAGTTGTGTTGTGTGTTTCCACGATAAGAATCTATGGAGACAAACCTTGGCCTATGATTTTGATCATATCTCATTTGACAAAATTGCCTTCTATAAGCAAATGTGGTCTTAACCTAATAATAGCAAGGATTATATAATATCAACATTATGAAATTAACTAAACCATCCTTATTATCATATATGTGACAAATGTTATCAAATTTAAATGAGTTAAGGAAGCTATGAAAGCTTAAATCTTATTTTCCTTATTTGATAAGTTGATTGACTAGTGAATTATGATGAAAGAAATAGAGGATCAAAGATGGAGATAAAATTTTGTTTCATACTTCATTGAATAGGAAATGAGAGTAAAGTTACATTAAAATTAAAGATTATAATTATTTGGACATGTATGATTTTTACGACATATAAGATTTGACTTAGAGTATATTAACTCAAGAATTATTAGATTTCGGTACAAAGTCAATCTAGTATGATCCTTTTATTAGAAAAATAAAAGTAATGTAAATTTAGGCCATTTATAATTAGATTAATATGATATCATGTTGGACTTATATGATACAAAGTTTACTATAAGTATTGAGTTTTTATGTGGATGCATTGTCTGTACTCATATAATAGAATATTGTACATGTACGACATATCATCATCTAGAACCTAGATCAATTTTGTAGGGTGGTTCGTAAGGTGAACAAAAAGCGCGTAAGAAAAAACAATGTTGGTAACAGACTAGTTCAAATAGTTAACTCTAACAGTATGATCATTATCAATTGATCAGACAATAAAATTAGTATCACTCGAACATGTACAATCATTTAATCTTCTATGTATAATGATAATACTTGCACATATATATAAAGACACATATAAATAATACTATCGAATATGGTGACTCATTTGAAAATTTAATAGAACACAAATAAAAAAAGGTAAATCATTTGAAAGGAGTTATTTGGTGATTTCTTATATGATTAGCTCCAATTTTTTTTCAATTGATTTAAGATCCTTACTTTTAAGTAAATTCAAACTACCTTCTTAATTCTTTGTATTTACTATTAAATCTTAGCTTTATTGCATATTAGGTAATCTTTGAAAACCTAAAAGATATTTTGTATATATGTTAGTTCTTAAACAATGTTTACTACTATAGTAATGTAGTAATATCAAAGTTATAACCATGACTAAGAGAGTGCATACCAAGAAACCAACTCTTAGAATTTCTCAACGTTTGACCAACTATATTTTAGACATAATTTTTTAGGAAGAAAATTGAAATGGAGGCTTTTGAATAGATTAAGGACTATATGATTAACATTCTAAAACATCTAAATGCTAATTTAGAATTTAAGTAAGGTGATCCAATTTTATTATAGTTTGTTAAGGTGGACTAGAGGTTGCACTTTAACTAAGGCATCCATTTAGTAGTAACATGATTATATACTTTTATAAAAACTTAAATACTTTAGAGGACTTTAATGTAGTAAAATCACACTTGTGTAGGACCCCAATTAAGATCACTAAGTAGGATCTTAATAGATTTGTTAAGATTCTTGCATCCAATCCTACTTTATGAACAAATTATAAAAGCTCAAGTTTCAATTAGATTAAAGTGAATAAATTAATTTGTAAAATGATTAAAAGTAGTCATGTGTAGAAAGTGAAGTTCATTACCAAATATACCCATGTAGCACAATACTTTTTGAGAAGTACAATAATGTCAAAGAGTGGTGATAGATAGAACATTATCCCAAGGCCTTCACTTGTCACTTATTACTTCTTAAGTGGAGAGACAATCTTTAGATTAATAAACAACATTCTTGTGCTAAATAATCCAAAATATAATAATTAAATAAATCTAAGTTATGGACCTTTAATTATTGCATTTATCAATTTTAAGTACAAGATAATATAAGAGGAGTTGGATTGCATTCCTAAGGTTATTAAGGGTTTAGACATAAAGAGGATGTAGTATTTTGTCAAGTCACATTTAATGCAAGATAATGAAGCTCAAGTGATTAAAGACCTGCTAGCTATAAAAGTGTATCAGAGATAATAACTCTTAAGTAATGATGCTCCTCAACTAGAATCTCATCAATCATCCACTTCTTTTACTAGAGTTTCTAATACTAGTGCATCACATTGCATGTTGCTTTCAAATAGATGCACAATTTAACAAGCTTGAAATTTGATATCAATAATAGAGTGTTATAAATAGTCGAATTGATATTCTCTCCACCACCATTATTGATTTGATTAACGAAGTTGAAAACTCAAAGTTAAATTAAGAAATAATTTCTAAATGTGATGTAATATATATATATATATATATATATATATATATATATATATATATATATATATATATATATATATATATTAAATAAATTGAGTCATTCTATATTATTTATATGAATGGATATATGACACTTTGGTTTGTATGATTTCTTGCAAGTCTCCTTGAGTAATCACAAAAAAGGGTGAGAAATAAAAATATTGGAATTCAAAATTCTAAGAGGTGATCAAGACTATAAAAGGTGCTACTTTGTTATGCTACGCTATATAGAAGTAGTGTAATAATTGTTGTTTATATTATTGAAGTTAATTGATGCATGGGGGTAAAGTTTTTCATATATCTTTCTTAGACATGTTTGTTGTAATGTATTATTTTTATTTTGATATCATGATTAGCTGTTGATGCATATTGTAATATCTTTACATCCAATTTAATAATTGTTATAGTTTGTTAAAATTGAGTTATTTATAGCAACATATATACTTCTAGCTTAATAATTATTATATTTTGTTGATATTAAGTTTTTTATAATAATATATTTACTTCTTAGTTCTTTATGAAGTAATATTCTTCTTCCATCACTAGATTTGTATTCACCAAAGGAGAGAATATTGTACTATTAAGGATGATGATTACAACACCAAGTTTTTTATTACTAATAGATATTTAAAGTATTTAGATATGTAGACCTAGTTAATGAATATAATAAATATTAAAAATGAGGAAGGACCATGCACTTGAAATTAGAAAAGTTTGAAGACTTATTCTCAAGCTTGGCTCAATTTACATATCATAGAGCTACTACCTCAACTCTTGGTAGAATGGTTTCCTATTAAGAGCACATGAAGTCATTAAATAGCTTGATATATTGACTTATCACTTGATTTTTGTGCACTTAAGAATCATTTATCTCATATATGCATTCTCTTGTAAAAACTGTCTTGAATTATTAAGCTTTTTAGAATTGTATTAGCACATTTGTAATATTAATACAAAGCATTTTAGGTTAAATTCAAGCTTTAAGTTAGCAAGGGTAAGTTTAAAGCATGTAATGTTTCTCACTACCTAATAGTTTTAGATATAATAGTTAATATCATATTTGTATGGTTTGTATTCAAGCTTATAATGTAAGTTGAAGTTTGTCATGACATCATATAGGTATGATAGGTTTTTCGTACAAATGTAACTATTGTTTTAACTTATTATAAGGGAACAAACATAATCACACAAGCTATCATGTACAAGCATTGTCTATTGTTCATGAGTTGATTATTCATTAACATCATATAAGTATGAAGTCTACTTCATTTGAATATATAGCTTATTTCCTCTAAGAACTTACTATTCATATAAGCTTAGTTATGGTACGACATTTAATCAATATATTATGCCAGTATGATCATATGCTTAACTTAAATTATGACAGTATAGCATGGTTGTACAACAAATACTTTTTATATGATGATCAAGTTTTATAATAATTATAACTATTACATCATACAATAAAAAGTAAAGTATCATATATATATAATCTATCTTACTCATCCATAATGTAAACTATATAAGGATATAATTCCCCACAAATATGATATTTTCATCGTATGAATACGATCATCATTTAATAAGATTAAATCTAATTTTGTCAACATTAATGTATAATGTCGATTAATATACCACACTTGTAAGATTCACTTTCATATAAGACTCATAACAAGATTGATAAAAGAGTTTTTATATTACTATAATAACTTTATCCTATATACATAACTATCTTGTTAAGTCTAATTAAGTCAATAACTATATGATTATATAATAATTTATTGTTATATGATTACATTGCAGTATATTTTCTCTAGAACTTGGCTCTTGGTAAAAAAAATTGTCATACGATGGTGTTTATTATTATATTTATATGATCTACTTGAACTATAAAAATAAAATATATTATATTTATATGATCATTGTAATTATCTAGTATGACATATTTAGAACTTAAGCAAATTATTAAGATTCAACATCAAATAATATGAAGATATTTCTTATACTTGTATGATAACTTGTTAATAATTATTTTGCTTTAATCATATTATTGTATTGTTTGAGGTGATCTGAGCATTACATTCATCATCCAAATACTATAATTTTTTCATGTACAAATATGATATATTGTCGAAACTCATAAAGACTAGTTGAAGTGTCTTTGAAATGCTATTATAGTCATTGGAATTATTTTATGTGTTTTTTAACTCACTAATACATATAAATAAGATAAAAAAATTAACAAAAATATAATGATAATTAATGATGTTCTAAATTGCAAAATGCGAAGTGAAATTTAGTGTGAGAAACTCACAAGATAGAGGTGAATTATAGGTTTTAAAAGTAATTTTTGTTCTTTTTATTTCTTAAAAATAATTTTATATTTGTATAAAACTTTGATTATATGTATATATTATCTTGAACATTATAAATAAAAATAAAGATAAAAATTAAAATAAGACAACCTACGTCCACCCCTAATCGAGGTCGAGAAAAGCACCACCAACAAAATGTTACAACTTAAAGTTTTTCCTTATGGTTCACCTCAAACCTACTAGCTTTTACGAGTTTAACTAAAACCCAGGCTTTTGCGAGCTCAACCCCAAATCGGTTTTTTTACTAGATCAAATCAAACTTAGGCTTTCACAAATGATGGGCGACCCAACCTAGGAGAAAAAGAAAAATGTAGTAAGATAATTTTTTATAAAATTGTACTACTTTTTGTATTTATTGATTAATATAACAAGGCATAATGAGCTTAAATTTAAGGAAAAAAATAAGAATTTGAAAGATTAGACATGCAAGACTTAGCAGAAAAACTTTGATAATTTAAGAAAGAGAAATTGAAATTGATGTCAGTAAAATTTATACCAGTAAAATATAGAGTAGCAATTTGTGGAGATTTCAAAGATTGATTCACATTCATTAGATGTTTTATTTACAACGATTAGGTATTTATAAAAAATGTTTTAATTATAGTCATCAAAAAGTATAGAAAGCTATTTAAAAAGCTATAGCCAAACAACTTAAAAAAGTATGTTAAAATATTTTTTTAAACAACTAACATAACAGTTAAGTAATTAGTTGTTATAAGGGATGAATGAGGCCCGTTGGATCTAATTAGAGGTGATACTGATCATCAGATCTAATGTTGAAATGTTGAATATGCGGATGAGTTTTGGATGGTCTGATCAAAATAGATTTGATGTTGGCCATCTGATAATGTCGTATGATATTTGGATCATTTGATTTAACAACAATAAAATCAAGATTATATATGGATCATAAGATTCAAATAGAAGAGATCTGAGACATCAGATAAAGGATAGATTATGTCAAATGACAAAAATAAAGATAGCCATTTGATGAAGTTAGATGAGATCAAAACTATCAGATGGATCAATCAGTTACAGTGAATTAAGCAATAATTCTTCGATTGACTCATCAAATGGATGTTGGGTCTATTAGAATCAAATTTTAGAGGCAAAGGCGATATACACCATGTGATCATAAAAATGTGCGATCGAACGATGCAAACAAAGATAAGGACTTAGTCTCATATTGTAGAAAAGGTGGAGTATTGGAAACATATAACTATTTGCATGGATGTGTTATGCAGAGCTAAAATGAGACTAACTCCCCCCTTGTGCACTCAGAAATTCATCCCCTAGACGTGCTCGTAACATACAAGTTTATAATATGGGTCGACTCATACGTATAATTTTTAGTTCTACCTGGCTTGATCCAATGCCTTACCCCAATCTGGTTCAAGATTCGCTATCAGCTCAAATAGGCTCGATCCGATTTTCTTGACCCAAGGCTTGTGAGTGCTTGCTTGGTTGGGCTTCATTGACCCGAGAGCTTTGCCAGTTGGGATGTGGCAAAAAATCCTTTTATTTTAATTATTAAAGATTTAACATAATTACTTTTTTATTTTAATTAAGATTTGGCAAACTAACATAAAATTTTGACAATATAGAATTTAACCAAGAAAAGAATTATAGACTCAAAAGTAAAATCCTATTTGTTTGCTAAATCAAGGAGATGATTGAATATGATTTGAAATTAATACAAAATGAGAGTACTTTTAAAATAAAAAAATTAATATTCTAAGAAAAACTTATCAAAGCTTGATGCACATGTCTTCAATACTTAAAACTTGTTGAACACTCAAGGTACTTTGATGACCACTCATTCACCATCTTTTAAAGTGCATGACTTGTTTATTGAAGTTATACCTGATTCACACTAAACAAGTCTATTACAATAACATGCTAAATATTTAAGACTTGACTTATCAAATACAACAGTAATAATCTTCCTCTTTTGATGATGCTAAGATATAATGTTTAAATAAAATATAATAAGTAAAAAATATTTAAGAAATGATAAAAGATATTAAAAATGAAATATATATGCTCCCCTTACTTCATGCTCCCCTTATTACATGCTCCCCTTCACTTATCTAAACAATAACTATTCTCTCCTTTTGACACAATCAAAAGGGTCATATAATTTATATAATTTCTATTACACCTAATTATTGTCGTATGATTTGAAATTGTTTGGTTGGAAGAGACTTAGTAAATATGTAGACCAATTCTTATTTGGTAGAAACATGTTCAAATTATACTAAGCCTTTAGCTACTGGATCTCTAATAAAATGTTATCTTAAATCAACATGTCTGGTCCTAGAATGATAAACTTATAAAACCTTGGCGTGCATGTCTTCAATTCTTAGAACTTGTTGAGTACTCTAAGATACTTTGAAGACCATTAATTCACTATTTTTTAAAGTGCATAGCTTGTTCATTAGAAACTACACTTGATTCATACTAAATGAGCTTATTAGAATAACATGTTAAATATTTAAGGGTTTACTCATCAAACATAAGGGTGACCTAACAAAATATTGAAAGTAAGCATAGGCTAAATCTTATAATATAGGATATGTTAAATAGTGAAGGAAGTTCTCGCCATTTTTGTTAATAAAAGTATTCTTAGTTTGCTCATTTTTTATGTTGTATAAGCTTCATCTTGTTTGGTAATATGTATTATACATTATTTAGTTTTTGTGTTAAATAGATCTTACAAGTATATGGTATAATATTTGTGAGCTTCATTATGTTAAATGTGCTATAATAATTGTAAAGTTATTGTACTTGTTCTTTTGTAGTTTTTACCCTATTGGCTTTGTTTAAAGTATGGCATTATAATGGTCATATCGATAACAAAAATGTATGGTTTATTAGTTGAAACCTATTAGATTGATTGGAGATGGATATAAGTATTGATTAGGTCAAACTACTTAAAAATCTTACACCTATTTTGTTTAGATTAAACGTGTCATGTTACACTATTGTAAAATATATACAATTAGCATACAAGGTTTGAAAATTGATGATTTTTTTAAATAGTATTTGTTATCAATTAAGATTAACAATTAATTTCTTTTGAGAGACTATGTGAAAAGATAAATTTATTAAACTAAAATTTTTTTATGATAATCTTATCTTGTATTTGAAATCAAGAAGTTTTTAAATCTTTGCAATTCACCCCCTTATTATGTTTATTATTACCCTAAAATTACATCATGTATAACACTTATCGCGAGTAGGAAGTGACATGTGCCATGCTTATCATATGAGTGGATGCATGCATGTGTGCTTAACACGATTCTGCTATATTTGTAGCTTCATATGTGCACTCTTTGTGTATTCTACTCATGCATTGACCTATTACACATATAGTTCATTACAAATTGCTCATGGTCTATAGTGGCATGCAAACACAAGCACCATTTGCTATCATAAGTACCCCACAGGTTATTTGTGCTCCTTATCAAATCTTGCGATGATTCTTTTTTTTTACCAATTTTTATCATAGAAGTCATTTTCTTCTTTGGGTTCTTCTAAATATTAAATGATTCAATGATTTTTGGACTTAAAACAAATTCTCTAATCACATCTTATTTCAAGTAACACATTCGTCTTAAAATTCTATCAGATAAATGAATAAATAATAGATGTTTTTATAAATGTCATTTCTCAAGTGAAAGATGAATATCTCTAAATACAATTTTAAGTTTTGAATTAAAAGGGAGTACTAAAAAATGATTGAAAATATTTTTTATTTACAATATTTTATTTGTTTTATTTAATTAGTTAAATTTTTTTCTTTCAAAATTTAAGGAATTAGCTCTTTGTATTAGTTTAAAAATTATGTAAGCAATTAAAGAAACAATGATTTTTCAATTATGAATTCTTTTAATTCATTGAAATTATTTTTATGGTTTCACTATTGAAGTAAAAGAAAAAAAGGAAGACTTTTTTTCTCTTCTTCAATTTGAAAACATTATTAAGTTAACTACAAATCATGTAATCCAATAGTTAAGCTATCTCTATTAGTTCTAACTAGGATTTTGAAGATTTGTTATAATGGTGTTTATTGAAAATCCAATATTTGCACTAAATCAAGATTTTGTTGTCTTGAAACTTCTTTTAAGTTCTACAACAATGTTTTGATTTTTTTTTTATTTGAATGCCATTAAATTCATTTTTAAAGATAAAACTTTTGTAGAGTTTTGAGAAGGAATGAAAGCCTTCCGCAGTACATAATCTGATGCCATTTAGGAGCAACGGTCCTTAGCACGAACGACCATTTACCGTACTATATGGGTTACATGTATTAAACAAAATTGATAAGGAAAAAAGTTATGAAGGCAACATTCCTACACCCTCCCTCCGTTCATTGAGAGACGTATTAACCAATTTGGTCGACGATAGTTACATGCACGCAGATTCGTTTAATGGAATATTATGCACACCAATTAATTAATATTGGAGAAAAAATGTTGGGATTACTCTTTCTTCTATCTCCTCTTCGGCAGCTGGAAAGCCCTCTTCAAGAAATTGTTGGCCGCATCATCGTTCCGGTGGCAGATAACTCGCAATATGGTGTTGGGATCGGATCGGCTCCACCTCCCGGTCGTTGGCGGCATCGGAAGTCTTTGCCCTTCTGTGAATCCGCCGCCTCTGCCAGCTCCGCCGGCCTCGCATGCGGCGATGATGAAGTCCTCGATGATCCTCTCCGTCGGTAGGCTCATGAGCCCGATGATCCCTTCCACCACACTGGCTTCCCGGTCCACCGTCTCCTCCGCTACCAGACCCTCTCCGGAGGCGCAGAACACTCGTTTCAGGTTCCGGAAATCCTCCATTACCATCTCGGAATCCGTCCTTGCAAATGCCCTCTCCGTGCCGCCGGCGAGGAGGACCATCAGGAATGCCTCGAACGTGGCCCGCATCACCTCCTTCACCGCCACAGGCTGGGCTCGGTCCGTCAAAACAGTGAGTAGTAGATTCAGGTTTTGCTTCAGAATCCGCAGCGAGGGTCGAATCCTCGATCCCGCGACGTCTCCAACGTACAGGCCTTCGAAGAAGGAGTGGGTCGAGTCGAGGAAGATGAGGCGGTGAGAGGCTACCTCGGACACGTGCTGGATGGCAGACTGGATCGAGGCGCGAACGATGTCGAAGAAGGTGGCCGGTGTTAGGCGACGGTTGGCATGGGCATGTTGGTGGTGCCGCAGCGCTGGAGAGGGACCTGGGTGGGCGGAACCACCTCCGCGTGAGAAGAAGGTGAGGGATTTGTCGAGGGAATGGATGTGAGAGTGGAGGTAGTGCAGGGTGTTAATCCTGATGTACAGCCGCTGGGTCCCTCGACTTGTCGAAGGCCGCGGGTGGTGGGTCTCTCCCGCCGGCGTTCCCCCCTCTGCTCCTCCACCGCCGACGCCAAGCCTTTCGATGTCCATATTCACCGTGCAAGGCTTCGCCTTCTTCCATAGCTTGGTGAAGCGCGAGTCCTGGTTGCACCTCGTCAATTGCGGTAGTATTGGCACGTAGCTCTGCCTTGTTCCTGCATTCGCCGCAACAACCATTTAACTGTGATAATTCAAAAAAGGTAGAAATACACTTACTCACCACAAGAAGCGACGAAGGTGCTGTACTCTTGGAAGATGACCTCGAGCCCCTCAGCCAGGTCTTGCACCATATCATCCCTAGACGTCACCGGAATCTGAAAAAATTCATCAACCGTCACCTTCGCCAGCTTTATAAGATCCACAGCCGACTGCGCGAATGGCTCGCCCTTTGATTTGGGCATCCAGCTCTGTTTTTTTCGTTCCCCCAACGTGTTTGTTATGAGGACAAAACGAAACTAATATCCAGCTGATTTGCTTTTACAAACAAAGCACTTACCTCGGTCTCTTTGGCACGGTGGAGGCATTCCCGCCCAATCCTGAGCCGCTCGTCCATCCAGGTCTTGAGTAGGCCGGCAGCGATCGTGTCAACTTCGTAGGGCAACATCTCCTTTAGAAGATTCTTTCCATCCCCGTCGTCGATGTCAGCGGCATCATCCACTACCATCTGCATCAAGAGCTTTTCAAGGCGGCCGGCGCATTGAAGAACTCGAACGAGTTCGTTGGTAAGGCTGCTCACTTTGGCAAGGTACTGCTTCAGCACTATCCCAAAGCAATTATGTAACGTCACAACCGCCACCCCCGTTGCGGCTGGACACCAATGCCTCAGCACTGGGCTGAAGGTTTCCCTCTCCACCACCGCGAGTGCTTCGGTGTCCTTCGCGAGTTGGATCAGAATCTCGCCGGGATCCTCGTCCACCTCGACGATCATGCTGTCTACGTGCCCATGCCCGGTCTCAAACACCTTGGTCAAGGCGTTACGCAGAGATCTGTGGATATAGAACTCCACCTTGTTGGTAACTGATCTTGCCGGCATCTCTGGCTCTACTAGCCCTGGGGTACTGCCGACCATGCCGGGAAGATCGCCAACGATGATCTTCGTGGCGGACAGTGCGAGGGAGAGGATGCTTTCCATGTTGCTCACAGTACCTTTGTCATAATTTTCATGGTAGTCGACCAGTCTTTTCTCTGCCCACACCTGAATCGATGCCATCACACCGGAAAGAACCTTCACATAGCTCGGTTCCCGTTCGGTCGTTCGCTTTGCATCGTTTGCCACCTCGACGAGCATGCTTAGGGCGGCCTTGATTAAGTCCGGCTCCACCTGGCCGGTGGCGACATACTGCTGAAATAAAACCCATGTGAAGCATACATTGTGGATCATACGGTTGATTCCCAAAGTTGGCCACGTCTTCTTAATGAGCTCCAGGAGTTCATCAACCTCATCGAGGACGACTGTCTCCTCTCGCCTGTCAAAGATGGCGTGGAGGAGGGTCAGGTAGAGGTGGACATTTACAGGGAAGCCATCAGCCCAGTGGCATCTTTCGGCATTGGATGTGTTGTTGCTGCGCCAGGCGAGCGTGGTGAGCGCGCTGCTGAGGCTCCTCATGGCCTCTGAGTTTTTGCTGGTGTCGATGGGTTTTGCCTCACTATGCCGTAGGAACTCGCGGAATCGGAGGGCGGCAGAGTTGAGGCGGTCGAGGGGGACGCAGGGATACAGGAGGAGACCGACCTCGAGTATTTTTAGTTGCCGCCGCTGCCACTGGTGGTATTCATTGCTGTCAGTGAACTCCGAGGGTTTTAGATGGCGAAGCAGCTCCAATGGAAGGATGATAGTCTCCGCTCTTCTTCCGTTCTGCAACATATTGCAGACGAATAATTTAACTTCAAAGCTGATACGTAAGAAAAGTTATGGTAAGAGGATGCGAACTTGGCCGAGGAAGCTTCTCACGAGGATTTTCCTCAACCTGTTGTCGCTCTGTTCCGTAACACGCATCTGTTGCCGCATGATCTCAGCCGAAGTCATCGGCCGCCTAATCTTTCCGGGGGAATGGGTTATCATGCTCCGGCTGGGGGAGTTAGGGATGGCAACGTAAGGGCTGCCGACCGCCACCGAAGTCAGCCCCATGGGGTTCATTGCACGCATCGGAGGCGGGCGGCGTGCCTTGAGGCCGAGGGTGTTCTTCACCTTGCTGGTGACAACCATCATCCCTGTGCCACCCTTGGGACCGACCACCGACGGCGGCAGAGTGGGGGTGACATCCAACACGATCTCTCCGCCGCTCCCGATGACCGCAACGCCTCCTCTGGTTCCACTGCTATTGAAGCCAGCGGAGGAGCGGCAAGACATGAAGAAGATCTCGTAGGCCGTTTCCCTGAGCTCGGAGCGGCGAATGGTGTCGAGGCGGGCACCAAAAGGCCAGTCAATCTCGCTGTCGCCGGAGGATACGGAGGCCTCCGACTCAGACGTGGCGGAGGCGGAGGAGAGGGGGGAAGCGCGGCGGCCCATGGCGGCGGCCGGGGCGGGGCGGGGCGGTAGAAGCACGCGCGCGCCTCCCTCGAGGTCGCGGCGGATGAGGTCAGACGAGGAATGGGCTCCAATGGATGATCTAATTTCGAGGCCTGCCGAATCTAATTTTGGATGGTTAAGTGGAGAGGACGGAAGTTCGTTATTCTGCGTTCGGAGGTTGCGGTGGCGGAGGGTAAAATGAAATCTCAGTTCCGTCAATTTCGGCCTTTAGACAGGTCAATTCCTTCTGGATGGAAATCCCCACCGTTGTGTCTACTCTAATAGTTAATTTTTTATAACTATATAAATTTTAAAATTATTTAAAAACACATACACATACGTGTATATATATATATATATATATAATTTATTATTTAAAATAAATAGATATTTGTTTTGTGGAAGTAAATAATATATAAATAAATATACATGTCATATGTTGGTCTTTATTATAAAATTCAAGCATAGTTTTGTTTTAATTTTAATATGTTTGTACATGAAATTCAAAAGAAAATTCAAAAGGTCAATGATAAAAATACTATAGCATGATTAATAAATTAAGTATATAAAATATAAATATTGTGATAATTATCTTTGCATTATAAATGCTTTTTATTATATTATTAATTTTGTATTAAATGAATAATTTAAAATTTATATTTCATATTGTTAATATTTTAAAAAAAATAATATATCATGTATCGTCAATGACAAATAATGATGAAGGTTGATAGCAAATATTAATGAAAAGAAATTTGAAGGATAAAATAGTATTAATTATTGAAGATGATAGCATAAATTAGTTAACTAAAATATAAATATTTTGTATTTTAATATCCATCATGTGTAGCTCACTATTCATCTAAGCCATCCATTATGGCATCAAGAGAGGCACATATGTTGTAACATTAGATTGGGTATCTGAGAATGACAAAAGGACCAAGAGAATATCAAAAGTATAGGGATCAAAGGGTAAACTAATTTTTACATTAATCATAAGAAAGAAGATCTTGAATGATACAAATAAAGTTATAATAGTTGAAAAAGTGTGATGCCTTTTAGAGGCAACTTGGACTTATCTCCATGCTTAAGAATAGAATTAGAGAAATTTTCGAATGAGTGATCAAGAAAGAAGAAACTTTGAAAAAGACGAAACTCGATTAGTTTAAGACAAATAATTCACAAAAGAATATTAGGATATTATAATATAATATCAAAACTAGCCTCCTCTAATCTAATGTGATTTAATGACAAGCCAAACGAAAATTATTGGGCATGTAATACCTAATTAGTTATTCGAGAAATGTGAAAAGATTAGAAGAATATCTGAAATATGACAGCTAAGATGGTGAATAAATTTCATATTGACTATAAGAAATAATATCTTAAGTGATATGAATAAAGTCATACACCCTAAAATGATGAGACATTTTTTAGAAGACAACTTAGGCTTAGATCTCATGAAAACTTCATGATTAAGCATAATAAAATTAAAAAATATATATATAATAGATGACTAGCAATAAAGGTTCTCTTATAAAAGGATAAAATATGATTAGTTTAAAACCATTCCTGATCAAGACAGTTTGGGATGTTACAATCTCTGTCATGTCCTACCCAATATCAATTAATTTAATATGATGAGAAATATTCATAATATAAGACCATCAAGTTATTTAGAGTTTTTATATGAAAATGAAGATATATGCTACAAAAAATGAACAAAGATGACAAAATTTTATAGTAATCTCAAAATATTTTAACAAAAAAAGTAATACATAATAAAATAGTTATCACACTACATATATGTTAAAAACTAACACTGATATAAATTTTGAAATAAAGAATAAATACATCCATACATACATAATATTCTTTACACTTATTAAATACATCAATCTCTTAGTTTCTAGGTCATAAATTATCTTCTTAAGACCATATTTAGTGAGTTTCAACATCCTATCTTATAATATAAGTAAGAAATGAGAATAATATATTTAATAAATAAAATTTTAGCTATATAACAAAATAATACAAAGAGTAAAATAATAGTAGAATAATAAGATAAAATAATAAATAAATAATAGATGATAATCTTTATAAAAAATATTATAGTAATACATATATGACCAAATAAATATATATTTAATTTATTATAAGCACAATATACCTTTTGTTTTACTTTTCTATTTTTATATTTATTTTTTTCCTTTATTTTATTTCTTTTTATAAATTTCTTCTTTTTTTGGGCCTAGAGTTTTTCATGACTCTTATCCCAATATTTAGAAATCTTATATCATATTTTATTTAACAAAAATCTTAATACTCTAAAATGTCATGGTCTTATCTATATGTTATAATATTAGAAAATAAAATATCTCATCTTCATTATTATCTCACTCATTAATATTAATATCTTATATTTGATGAGAAATAAAATGCTCAAAATGTTAAAGCTTCATCCTTGACTATCCATAATAGTTAAGAGTGAAGTATCTCATTATCATTAAATATCATTATCAACGTCTTATTTTAATAAAAAATGAGATATTAGGAATGCCCAAACTTCATCTTTAAGTACTCATGATACTCAAAAGTGAATTATCTCATCATCATTAAGTTGATCCATTCACTTATCATTATTATATTTTTAAGAACCGCGATATTATATGTGACATATATCATATATATGTTTTGTACTTATATAATTTGTCATTTATATACATAATATCATAGTTTACTTGTATTAGTTCGTTCTATATTCTATAGTTATATAATATATAATATATTTTCATAATAAAATAACTTCGAACATAATCATTCGATAGCATGGTTATACAAATACGATTCTGAATTCATGCAATAATGTACAATTATATATATATATATATATATATATATATATATATATAAAGCTAGTACATTATTGCATGAATTCAATATATAGACACATGTCATATTAATGTGATACATATGAATAGACTCAAGTAATATTTTATTATCTCATTATATTGTATGATATAGGTTTCGTACTAATATAACTCATATACTTTATCATTTTAACTAGTTATCGAATAAACAATCCTGAGTGAGAATATATGCCCATCATACTATCTGATATATGGGTCATACCAGTATGATCATTATCATTAGCAATAATAACCTTGTGAGAATCCTCTCATTAGCTCTTATTATGTCATTGTATTGTATTATTTAAAACTATTTGTTATGATCCATTTAGCTGGAATGTTAATAGTCTTTGTCTCCCTTGATTACAACCTGAATCTTTCAAAATCCATTTCCTTACCAATCTAAAAGATCAACATGTGCTTTAAGAGAAAAACCTCAATGATATCTTATATTGAAATGCATTTTTCATAAATTGGGATTAGAAACTTATTCTTCCATAAAGCTTTTCCTCTTTCTTTCTAATCTCATTAAAGTGGTGCAAAAACTTAAGATTTGAAAGATGGAGTGTTTCCCTTCACCCTTCGAGCTCCTCCTCTTCTGCCCACTTACTTTCTAACTTATTTTTCAAACACTATAATGGACTTTCAATGAATGATAGGGAGCTTATCATCTCATTTAATATGAGAGGATAAGTTAGCCACTGTTTAATGATTTTTTAAAACTTTTATCTTTAAAAGTTTTCTAAAAACTAAAATAGTATCCAAAAAATATAAACCACATATTGCAATTCTTTATGATGAAATTTTCATAATAACATATTTAAATTTAAGATCTAATTATTATTATCTTAGCTTAGGCACTTGTTTGATTATATTTTTTTAGTATTAAAATTATAATATATGTATTCAATATATAAATATAAATTTAGAGAGGATAATTTAGGTAAGTTTATTAAATTATTACGTGTGTGCTTCAATTACTTATAATGTAGCCATGGGCTTTTGTACCCCTCTTTTGAGTTTGAGGTCTTTATCTCATCATTTAGTGATAATTACTTCAATAGAACTTTTAAGTCCTACATTACTATGAGCTTAAAGAGACTACTTGCAGGATCTTCTTCATGCCTTATCATTCTACCATTGGCTTTAATAGTAATGGAAGTAAAGGAGGTGTTGTTTATCATTGGGAGTGGCATAAAGATTATGGTAATTTATGACACTATAGGCATCGATGATGGCAAATAAGAAGAACCTTCTAAAGGAGATGATTCCCTATGAGGTAAACACCTTACCTAAAAAATTGGATGAATGAACTAATTTAGATTGATTACGAGTGCCTACATTATGCCAAAGAGACCAAAACAAAAGTTTAATTTGTCAAAAAAAATTCAACTAGGCAACAATTTGATTTGGACTTTATAACAAGCACCCTAAGAGGTAAAAAAATGCTTAAAGCTTAAGTCAAAAAAGGAAATTATCAAAGTTTGTTCAATAAGAAAACTAAAATTAAAATAATACTATAAAATATTATTTTTTTTAAAAATAGAGTAACTAAATAACTAAAATATCAACTTTGTAATAAGGCAAATGGTAAACAAAATAGATCAAACTTAACATGCTATTATTTGAGATGTTCAATTTTTTATTTTTTATTTTTATTTTATTCATATTTTTATATATTCATCATTGGACCTAGCTTCTCTATATGCACATAACCTCTTTCACATGATTGAAGGGAGGCAAATTCATCCGCATGACTCTAAAGTGGCACCAACTCGTCTCAACGAGTTAATAACATCACGTTTCCTAGTTCACTTGATGGACTTGTTTAGAATGAATTATTATCATGTTGTTTTATTCATAAATAAATATTATTTATATTTAGCATCATGTTATGTATGTTAGTTTGTATCATCATGAAAAATATTATATCAAGCTATCGATAATAATATTGCTCAATCAAATGTTATCATTCTAGGAAGAAACAATGTTAAGTAGTAATCTAAAAAGTTCACATACCACAACATGATTTTCTACAATAATAAAGTCATACCAAAACATCATGCCATAATATGTTGTCAACAAAGGACAATCACATTTATCATGTCATTGAGATAAAAGCATGTCAACAATATAATGCAACTCATATACTTCTAGAAACATGGACAATGGTGCTAGCAAAAGAATTGCAATATCTTTGGGTCTTTATCATGATACACTTCTAATGACCTATCATAGAGTCCCATATTCAATGGAAGGAAAACATTAGGTACTTTCAAAGACTAATTGAGAAGCTTTAATAAAAAATAGGTGGTTGGAAAAAGAAGCTTTTTTTTACTAGTGGTTGATTATTTTTGGTTAAGCATGTTTTGAACCCTATTCTTACTTACATACTTATGTTAACTAACCCTCATTCTAAAATACAAAAAATGTTGAATCTTTAATGAATAACTTTCTATGGTTAATGTGGACTAGAATCAAATGCACAATTAGATGGAATGGAACAAGATTTGCAAACCTGCAAATGAGAATAGCTTAGACAAAAAATGATTAAAAGTCATCAACAGAGCTTTCTCTATTAAATTGAACTAGAAATTGCTTACTACTAAATCACAGTGGTCAAATTATATGAAGGAAAAATATCGAGAATGAAGTCAATCAAGTTTCAAATCAAGAATATGGAAATTGATTTAAGCAACCTTGAATTGACATTAACACACTCAATCAAACCCCAATTAGCTAATAATTATTAGTGGTCTCTACGTTATGGTGGTACTTTCAATTTACACTTAACCTAGAATGTTATAAGAAACAAGCACTCAACTCTTAGATTTGTTAACATGATCTAAAATTCAAGATTCCCAATAAAACTTTCTACCCTCATTTGGAGGATAATTAACAATTTATTATCTTTTTTAGATCAATTGTAGAAAATAAACTCCAAATAGCATCTAAATGTCCAATGTATAATAACAAATACTTATTATTTAGGCTTTCATTGAGTGTAATGTAACTTCTAAAATGTGGTCCTTTTTCACTACAGCTCTCGGGATCAAGCTTCAAAATTTAGAGAAAATAACTGACATGCTTTAATTATTGTGGTAGTAAGCAACAAAAAGTGTGGTAACAAAATAAGTGCTTTATTTAATTAGTTCTTTATAATGCAAAAGCATATGGAA
The DNA here is from genome assembly GCA_023846275.1 of Vanilla planifolia. Taxonomy (NCBI): domain Eukaryota; kingdom Viridiplantae; phylum Streptophyta; class Magnoliopsida; order Asparagales; family Orchidaceae; genus Vanilla; species Vanilla planifolia. The sequence continues at coordinate 6,200,792 of CM043877.1, forward strand.
AGCAAGAACAACAAGAGTTTTTTAGAAAAAGAATGTTGCAGCAACTTATTTGATCTTGAACATGATTAATTTATGCAATAACATTTTGACAAGTATTCCATTAACCCAACCAATAGATGATACCCTTTATTTATATAATTAGGCTTATTATTACTATTCAAGTATCTTAAAATCAATAAATATTATAAAGTATTTTGGTAGACACCTACATATAACCAACTAAAGCTAAATATTCATGGTAAATCTTCTAAATTCAACTCTATTAAGGTTGGAATATCAGAGATCATATTAACCAAGTCATATATGCTTTTTCTCTTTTGCTTGTAACATCATTAGCTATGGAGGCCAAACTACATGTAATTAAACATGGTCTTAAATGGTGTCATCATAAGCAATATGTATAGTATTAGTTGACTTTGATTGCATTAATCTGCATGATATGATCAGAAGTTTTATTAAAGTTAATTAGAAAGTAGATAATATTGTTCAGCAAATTATACAAACAATGTCTACATTTCTCTCAACCAAGTGGAATTTGCACGTTAAGGAAGGTAACACTACTAACCATAAGCTTGTTATATTATCTACAAACACAAATAAGCTTTTGATTTGGGATTCAAATTCAATATGTAGAAGTTGAAAAGCTTTAATTATGCTAGAAAATAATGGCATCCCATATATCTAAACCATTTTCACTAGAAAACAAAACATCATACAAGCTAACGTCCAAGACGATGCCTAAATCTAGCTTGGGAATAAAGGAAATTTTTCATAATATTGGAGGATCTTGGAAATCATATTATGATGAGAAAGGAGAAGTATTACTTTTTCACAAGTGTTGACTATTAGACTCACACAATTAGGATAAGACAAGCTATATTTCTTAGGTTATTATTCATTTTTACATCTAATCATATTTGGCTAAAGTGAATCAAATCTTGAAAGACTCATAATTTATCACATTTTGTATCTTGTCATAAAATCATGATAAGAGATCATATTAATACATTTAATGTCGTTGCTATTCATCTATTGGTAACATCAGACTTAGATGACTATTTATTTTGGATCTTACTACTCTAATTATTCATAAAAACATCAAGTTCATCACTTTATTATAATTACATAGACTCAACGGATCAAGCAAAGATGTCAACATCAACTCTTGGTGGATTAATTGGATAAAGATTAGGGTAGGCATATAGTTAGGCTATTAAAAAAAGAATGAAATCTCTCTTTTATAGCTAGACTCTTATACGACATCAGATTGGCTCGATGTTAATGCTACTGCCTTCAATATCGTGTTCATATAATTTATGCTCCTTGGCAAATCATATATGTACGATAGCAGACTCATATACTAAGATTATTGATTTTTTATGAGGTGTTCCCACACTTATTAAACTCATAATAATAGAAGTTAAATTATGAGAAATAACAAAGAACTAAGAATGAAAGAAAGAGTATACCTTTTGCCATAAGAAGATTGAATACTTTAAGAAATTAACATTACTTTGTTCATTGTTTTTAACCCTTTATATAAAGGTTGGCTATAATATTTTATTACAAAATATTTAATATTTTAATCACCAAAAAACATGTGACTTTTGACCAAACATGTAATTTTTCAAATTTTGAGTTGGCTAACACAATGACCCACATGTGGATTTTTTGTACTCCCAATGTTATGCTTGCATAGAATCTATGTACACTAGTGGGTGTAGTAGTGGGACCTACCTTGTGTGGTGCAAGCTAGCACTAACCCTCAGAAGACTTTGTACATGCAAAGGTCAACACAACTGCCAATCATGTATAGTGCACTTGACCCAGGCTGTTGTCGTGTTTGCTTTTGTCTGCATGCAACGCTCATGGTGATGCGTGCACATGAGCACAATTAACTTTTCTTCAAACCTTTCTTTGGGTCTAGACATATTAGATTTTCTGATCATATGCCCTTTCTTTTCATGATTCGAGTTTTATCAAATCAAACTTAACTAGATTCCTTAATCTCTCTCTTTTTTCATTATTATTATAAACTAAGGTGAGAGAATAATTATTGATCTTTCTTCAAATCATATCATTTTGTAACAGTAAGTCTTTTTTCTTTCTTCCTAATTCAGTAAGTAGTCATGGTCCCCTTCCTTATAATAATTATCTCTTTTTCTTGAGGATGTTATCTGTGTTTAGGATCGTGCCATCATTCATGACAAAGTTCTTCATTGGTGATAAGTGTTCCAAATGTTCTTCATCAAGCATAGATGGCTCAAACGTCTTTAGGTTATCCACGTTTAGGAGTGAGTACACTTTCATATATGTTGGTAAGTCGAGTTAATAAATATTATTTTTAATCCTTCATATTATCTTGAAAGAATAAAATTGTATCAATTTTACTTCTTTCCATCTCTTTTTAATCTTTTCTTTCTAATATGAAGCCAAATAAGGTCACATTCTGTGAATTTCTTTTCACCTATATAGTAGTTGTGATGTTTCTTATACTTCCTCTATTTCGAGTAGTTGTCTTTGAACTTTGGCATAGATTTCTTATATTCTTTCTAGAAATTTTTATGGTTTTTATTGAAAATTGTTTCTATTTTCTCCTATTTTTGGTATCTTGAATTCCAAGTCTAGCAAACTTTGGGGTAGGAATCCCATACAAGCTTTAAATGAACTCATGGATGTCGATCCATGCACAACGCAATTTTATGCAAATTGTACATACATAATATCACTATTCCATGTTTTTAAGTCTATTATAAACTTTAGGTAAATAAATAATTATTTTATTTATCACTTCAGTTTGTTCATCTGTCTATGGTTGGAAGGTTATACTTTGCATCAAAGTGGTATCCATCATTTTTCATAGTATCCACCAAAATTTGCTTAAGAATCAAGTATCCCAATCTAATATTATGGAGAATGGTAGCCCACCCATATATTTTGGAAGAAAAGGGTATGTGTTTGTTCACTTTTAATCTCTTATATGCATGATATTAGTATGACCATCTTGGAAAATCAATCTACCATTACTAAAAAATAGTTATGTTCCTATTGAGTCATTGGTAAAATATTTATAAAATCCACTGAGATATTATTTTAGAATCTCGTCAATATCAGTAAAGGTATACATAATCCTTATTTGTGATGTGACGATTTTAATGAATAATAAAGTATACATCCACAAATAAATTTCTCAACATCTAAATTCATGCATATCCAATAAAGCATACTTTTGTAAATTTAGGATAGCCTTTGGTACTCCAAAATGTCTCAAGACTCTAGAGGTTTAAGTCTCACATATCCAATATTTTCGATCACCATATTGGGGTACACATAATTGCTTCCTTTGTAGAGCACTTCTTTTTTTATAGCATACTCAGAGTGTTTATCTCTTTTTTTATATCGACAAATTTCTCCAAGACTGAGGTCATCTTTATACTTTATAGGAATGCTCAAATTCTATAGATTATACTTGCATAATAGTTATTAACCATATTAAGTTTAAAGAAGGCTGAGATAATATGTATACAAGTTTATTTTGACTTTAATTCTTGTATTTAATAATCAAGTTAAAAAAATTGTTGTAGTTATGACATCCACTTCAAATGTTGTGCTTGTTGTAGATTTAATTGGGTTTGTAAATATTAGAATACTTAATGATCTAAATGCACTATAGTTTCTTTTCTTGAGGATGTATAGCATTCAATGTTTTACAATTTGATGTAAATCTAAAAGCTCTTTGTCATATATTAGATAATTCTTTTATACACCTTATAGTAATTTAGAATAGTAAGCTACAAGCTTGTCTTCTTGTATTAGAACTACCATGATAGCATACCCTAACGAATCTACCTAAATCTCAAATAGATGTTATATATTTGGTAGAGCTACAATTAAAATTTTACAAACTACCTCTTTTAATTATTGAAATATTTGTTGTTGTAGCTCTATCTACACAAACTTTAGGTCAATACATGTAGTGATGTTACTATTTTCAAGAATCATTTGATGAATTTTCTTAAGTATTGATAAGCTCCAAAAAAACTCTTCACATCAATAACATTTTTAGATTTAGGACATTTCTTAATTTCATTAATTTTTTCTTTATTGATTATTATTTTTTCATTGACAACTTGAAATTTAAATATAGAAGCATTTCCCTTACATCTCACTTCTTCCCATTTAATTTTGATTGGTGGGACTATAAGATGTCAAACACTTTACTTATATGCTTTTTATGCTCTTCAAGTATATTACTATAAATGAGAATATCATTAAGGTAGACTTTCTCAAAATTTTTTAAGTATGAATAATATTGTTCATTAGTTTAATGAACATTACGCATTATTAGCTACTTATATAATCTTTATGAAGTTTTAAAAGCTTTTTTCCAAATGTCTCCTTTATAATACATACTTGATAGTATCCTACTTTGAGATCTAATTTTGTGAATACTTATGCATGCTTTAGCTGGTTTAAAAGACCATCAATTCTTAATAGAGGATACCCATTCTTAACAATGATTTTGTTGAGAGCTCGATAATCTACACATATGCATTATCTTTTATCCTTCTTTGGCACTAAGAAAATGAAGAGTTACATGGTGAATTATTAAGCTTGAGTACTCCATTCTCAAGTTACTCTATAACTTGCATCTTTATCTCTTTATTTTTTTATTTTTGAGTTAAGATACATACCTATATTTAGAAATTTTGAATTTGATAAAAATTAATTTTCATGCTCTACAACATGTTTTGGAAGTAGCCTTTTTAAGTTTACTAACTAATGTAAACTAATCTCTTAATATCTCTTGAAGAGGTCTTAGTAGGTTATCATATTCTTTGATATCAATATTTAGCTTCTCAAGTTAGACTAATAACAACACATAATTTTTATTTGTATTTACTAATTTTTTTATTTGGCCAACAACAACAATATATACTATTATCTTTCTCTTATCCATGTTATAATAAATTTTTATCTATCCTTTGTGAATTGATATTGTTGGGCTTAACATTAGTATATAACATCTTGATCCTACAAGTATAAGCATTTAAATATGATTTAGCAAATATCTAGTAACATTACTTTACAAACAACTTCATCAATATATTCTTATGTGATTACCAAGTTTATCTTGCTTTATCATTCAACTCTTACTTCATAATTTTTTTTGAATCCGATAAAAAAATAAATTCATGGATGAGGAGTAGTTTCTAAGCAAAGTTTCTTCATAAGGCTTTTAGAGATTAAACTTTTCTCGCTGCAAGTGTTAATAATAACATTCACCAACTCCTTTGCTTGAATGAGGGTTGTAAAGAGTTCCCTTTTCCCTATTATAGTCTCATCTATATTAATCATGATCTCTTTTGCCCTTATCAGGAGAAATAGACTCTCATATTCTTGTTAAAAAAATCTCAAGAATCATCTCACTTTCAGCTACAACAAAGATCTCATTTTTCTCATTTTTTGTAGACTTCTCTAAGAAAAGATTAGGGTGTAGGATCCAATATTTTTTTCTATATGTAATTTTTCTTTTCATAATTGGTACAATATTTTTGAGTCCTAATTATACATAGAGTATCTGATGTGATGATCATCTTTATTAGAAAGCACTCTTTCCTCTTTTGCCATTAGTTCTCTTAATGTTTGAACTCCTTGCATTTGGTTTTCTACTTTGATTCTTCTTTTTGATGACCATTACAAATGTGCTAGCTTGTACCAAAGATTACATAGGAAATAAGATACTTCTGTAATAATAAGATAATATAAACTTAAGATATATTGAGATAAATTCTATATCTCATCCATAGGTATCCCTAATGCCATGGTTTACTATCAAAATTTAGTGGTGTATTTTTATATTATTTGTAACCCATGTAACTTATGAGATAAAATTCTTGTCAGATTAATTTCTTAAATTTCCTTTATCTTATTTTGGAATCTAAACCAATTCTTAAGTTACATTCCACCAAGTCAATGAATGACTCTTCATTTTTAATCAAGTAAAAGCTACTTTGTTAGCTAAGGAATGGTCTTGTTGAGAGAAATAGGCCTTTAGTTGTTCCAATAAAGAATCTAAGTTTTTTTCATCCATTGTATCATTGTAAATAGGTAGATTAAGTTTAACATTTACCTTGAATGGACATTATCAATTCTTAGGTATTAATGGGGTAAGATTGATGTTGGCATCCTCATCCTTGTCTCTAAGTATCCTTGGGTTAAAAACATGTTTTTTTGGTGATTTATTTTTCCAAAGTTTTGATTAGAGTGGGTTGGTTTTTTAATATTATCTTCATTAATATTTATATTTGTTAGATTAATAGAGTTACTTATGCTTTCAAGTTTGATGGTGAAGTAGTCAACAAAATTACATTGACTAAAGCCTCCCTAATATCTTGATTCTCTTTTATACCATACTTTTTAACTCACTTCTTCTTTGTTCTTGTCATCAGTATCAAATCAAAAAACTATGATATAAAAAATAATATGATCTATTTGTAAGCATAATAGTTTGACTAAATATTTTATCTCAAATACATAATATTTTATCTATCAAAAACATATTAAACTTTTGACCAAACTCATATAATTTTCATAAATTTTAAGTTAACTAACATAATGACCCATCCACAGATGTCCCCTAAATGCATGTAGAAATTGTGAGCATTGGAGGGGGTTGTAGATGGTACCCATTATCACATGGTGCATGTAGGAACCAACCCCCAACGTGCTCTATTGTAAAGGGGTCGATAAATCTACAAGTTATGTTTATTGCATGTGACCCTAGTTAGTACCACTCGTGCTTGAATTTATGCATGATAATCAAGGTGAAGCGTACACTCACTTTTGCATGAGAGTTAGCAAATGTTTTTTCAAACCTTTCTTTGGGTCTAGATCTATAATAGATATCATTATCAATTATTTATGAGGGTTATATATATCTAATCCATGGGGCAACCTTCTTATCTTAACTTTGTACAAAATTTTTTAAATATAATGAAAAAAGAAAGTGCAAAAAAAGACTTACGATTTAATAATAATTGCAATTTTTCAAGTTAGAGTAGAAGAAGCTGAAATCATGATTGTTGTAATAACATTTTTTTATTAATATATCTCCTTTTTAATTTTTTGCTCCAATATTTTTTCACCTTACTATTCCAAAGACTTCTCTATTTTATTTTTTTTGCTAGTATCAAACTTTATAGATTGGTTTAGAGTTTAGATGGAAAAAAAATAAAGAGTGACTATAACTATTTTGAATATTTTTAAGGTTTACATCTCTCCTAAATCCTAATGTAATAGTTTATCTTTTGAATTTTGGTTGTATATCCTTGCATGGTTTGATGTTGAGATGTTAGAGACCATGCAATTTCCTTCAATGCTCCAAAAGATCCCTTACATAAAATATTTCCATGATCATCTCATCTAGTATACTCCAAGTGATATCATTTGCTAAGGTAGTTTGTAATTTAGAATTTTGTCATGCATAGTGTGATAACTTTTATTCAACAAAAGAGATCTTCTCAAATGACATATATTTGTGAAGAGAGAAATACAATTAAAAGCTATTTTAATCAATATCAAGCTTTTTGATGTTGAGTTCTCTGCCATGCATCATCAGTTCAATAGAGAAACTCTTGTTAATAACTTTGATTAATGAATTAGAAGTAATTCAAATCTTTGGTCATCGTTTCATTAAGCATCTAATTCTTCATCTCTCTTCTTTTGGTGAGATTTTACCTTAAAACACCTCTTCCTTCATGTGATTATTATATGATCTTTATTATGATTTAAGCATGTTGAATTTCAACAATTTGTTGTTCTATTGAATTTAGTTGTTTTTTTTATTTATAGATTATTGTTGATTCTTTGTCAGACTTTATTTTATCTTATTAGATTACTTTTCTATTCCTTCTCTTATTCACATTATGATATTTAATATATATATTATTGTCATATCATGTGAATTTTTTTTAGGCTCTTAGAGGGGGTTAAAAAAATCAAGAATTCTTTAGAATTCTTTCAATTTGAAAATTAAGTAAATCTAATTTTATCAATCAATCTTATGAAATAAGGATAATTGAGTATTTTATTAATTTATATTAAGAAATATTTTTGTTAAATTATCAAAATTATTCAATATCAGGTAATTTTTAGGTGTACTCAACAATTGAATAAAAAAGCTTTTTTTTTGTATATTTATTCTTATAAGAATTGAATAGTTTATGGATAACAAATTTTAGTTAAATATATAATTTTATAAAATAAATATATTCTACTTAATTTGGTATTTTTAAAATATAAAGTTTCGTTGAAGGAGGTGGCAGTGATGTTTGGGCCCGGCCAAGCTTTTCCCCGTCACACGATATCTGAGGTCCGCGGGGAGCGCACGAGTAGCTGTACCGTTGTTTACCGATCTTGCCAACTCCTTCGCGCCTCTGCTATCCTTTGGAAGAACTTTGCAGAGAATCGATGAGGTTTGGAGTGGGATTGTTTTACCGAGCCCCTTTTGCCTATGCTCTGCCTACTCGTTGCTCCAGGGCTTCCAGCATCCTTTGCTTATCATCTCGTTCTGTTGTCTCAGTCTCCAACCCAAGCTACTTGGGTTGTTTCTTTCTCCCTACGATCTTTCAATTCTTTCCAATTCAATTTGATGCCTCGCTGTTTCACTGGGACACTTTTTACGCAGGGTTGTAGCTTTCCTTCAAGAATTTGGGCGAGTGCTTGTAGTTCTCTGTTTAGTGATAATATTTTATCGTGTTTAACAGAAATAGTTAACTTTACCGAATGAATTCTTAAGTTAACCATGAAAGAGTTGAGAAGAAGACCTGCGAGCAAAGATTTCACTGCAGAGCAAAAGGTAGAGTAGTCCAAATTCTCTCTTTTGTTCATTAGGGAAGTGAAGGATACAATGCCTTAGAAAAACTCAGGTTGAGATACTGGCCGTCCATCTAAAACCAGAGAGCAAAAGTAAGCAAGTTTAAGTTGGGAAAGTTGAGCTTTACATGTCTTCCTAGAATGGTAAAACTGTCTGCAGGAGGAAGTTTGATAAATCTGAGCAGTTTCCTTGCATATTGTAAGTGAATTGCTGCACGGGCTACCAGCTCATGAGTGAAATGCTAATCAATTTCAATGCGATGCATGCAAGCTTGTCTGATAGGGTTGGCAGCTATATTGATAGCTGGGATTTTACCTCATACTAATGTAGGAGTGAGTGAAGTTTTATAAATTTCATGGAGTAGAAAGTAGAACCCTTGAAGCTCTGTTGTAGCAGTAGCCATGGCATGGTATTCAGCCTTAGTACTTTAAGAACTTATATATTATTTGACATGAGTGCGGTATACTCGAGGATTGCTTGTACCCAATGGTTGTGCTTGCTGGATGGAGTATATGAAGTCAGTTCAATTAAAGCGGGGTTAATTATGGGGTTGAGTAATGCTTTTGGATGTGGATTTTGTTGACTTGGTGTTTTATTTATTCAAGATAGTTATGAAATTTTTTGTGTAAACAAGTTGGATGAGATGATCTATGGATTGGTGGATTTGTGAAGAGTTTGGTGTAGAAGGTAAGTGAGGTTGAGTGGAAGAGGAAGTTGTAATGGGGGGTTGATGGGGTTATAGTTGTTGTGGAGGGATAATCTAGGGTTAGAAAATGGTAAATAAGAGATGAATCAAAGGATTTAAATGAAGGAATACTTGAGATGGTTTTTGAGGTAGATGATTGATAGAAAAGTAAATGTATGTTCTTGAAATTACCATGATTGTAATGACATTTCTAGCCTTTGTGAGTAGTATCACAATTTAAGAAGGAAAATGATAAGGATTTAAGCATCGATTTATTGGTATGATATTGTGGTAAAAGTGGAAAACAAAAACATTCAAAGATCCATGGAATGTTGTGGTTAGCTTTTTTATTGTATAGAACTTCATGTGGAGACTTCATATGAAAAATTTTGGAAGGAAGACAATTAATTAATAAATGCCTCAAGTCATTAGAACATTGGAAAACTTGACTATATCAAGAGACAGTTTCCTAGTTTAATATTTACTTGTTTTTATGTTCGACTATATGGTTTTGTTCTACTTTATATGGGCAAGATAATCTTTTTTGAATGCCATGTTAATTAAAAAAAATATGTAAATTATTTACTGATAAGTTCATAGCATTGCCTAATTGAATAGGTACAATTATGAAGGGAAGGATGTTTTTTTACCATGAGTTTTTGTTGAGTAAAGACATTATAGAAGTAAGTTTCATGTGTTAAAGGAAAAATCTATATAAATCATGTGAAATCATTGTCAATAGAGATGTAAAAGTGAAATCCAACAATTGAGGGAATTGAGAAGGACACTAAATATCTGCATGTTTGTGGTTTCTTGAAGTTGATACTTGAAAGCAAATGATGTGCTTATGTGAAGGCCATAGACAAAAAAGAATTAATAGCAGGATGCTTGTGTAATGATAATTTTGAAGAGAGTGAATGAAATAAGACAAAGGAAGGGAGACCTAACCAAGATTGCCAGATATCAACACTAGCTCAAGCTCTATGAAAGCATAATGTGTAAAATATTTGGAATCCTCTTATTGATTTAGTCCACTATGATAGTGACCATAAAGCATAATCTTCAGCACATCCTTCATAAAAAAGAATTAACATCCAAAAGAAAAAAAACACAATGATGCTATTGAACAAATTGTCTTATAGATAACATGTTCTTTTGATTTGTGGAATATATATGCATAGTTAAAGAACTAGTTGCAGATGGATGATGACATAATATATAATGAAGAGTCATTGTCAATAAATTTTTGATTGTTTACTTGGATAAGGTTGTACTAACTATAATATTTGGAAGAAGAGGACATGTTACTGATAACATTAGAAATGAAATATCAATCCAAATTTAGGTTATCAATAATGTTAGTTGTAAATAGTTAATCTGGTACAATGCTTGTTGATATATAAAAGCACCACATTTTGAGCACAAGGATGTGTGGCCAAACTTATTACATATTTACCATTAGTTTTGTGTGTAAAAAGTGTAGAAATAGAGGTGGCCAACATGTGTGAGTATCTTAGGGTAGAAATTAATAACATAGCTTTGACCACAATCATGAGCATTACATCTCTAAGTAGAAAGTAATAAGTATCAAGAGTAGTTTTGGAAGATGTACTAGTGTTGGACAGCGTTGATGTAGAGATGGTTGCTCTTAATGGGAGCATACTACTAAGTAAATATTTGATGAGGATTTTTTCTTGAAATGGTCATTAACATCTTCAAACATTATGGAAATTCTAAGATACAAGGATGCAATGAATTCTTTAAATTTAGAACAAGGCCATTAAGATAAAATGTTCTGCATCATTAATAAATATCAATGAGATGTCAAAATCATTCAATGGGTTGGTAAGGGTTCCTCTTAGGTAGATAATCTGATATTGAAATATCAAAATTTTTTTTAAGGAATCTCAATTGATCGCATGAGTGAATGTAGGTTTTAGATACTAGAGAAAGTCTCTTTCAAATAGAATATAGGATCTTAAAGAAAATGGTGTGAGATAGTAAAAGGGATTGAATAAAGGTGGCATTGTTGGCCTTTATCCAACTATGGACAAGTTGCTCAGTCTTCTTCCATAGGTTATAAGCTGGACTATTGTGAAAAGGTTGGAAGACGATAAGGAGATTTTAGGAGTAATGAATGCAATAGGTCATACTTGAACACATCTTCAAATTGGGATTGCCAACAAAGATGAGTTGTGCAATCCATCGGCATATGGAAATTGTTGGAGATGTTAATGGAAGTGTGGGAAGGGGAGAAGAAGAGGAGGAAGTTGAAGAATATATTGGAGAAGAACTAGAGAGGTAAGCAAAGAAGTCTTGTACGAGATCTTGTCCATGTAAAGCTTTTGTGCAACATCCAATTGGATCTCCAACTCACAAGGGTTAGGAAGAAGACTTGCAAGAAGAGAATCTATTGTAGAGCAAATGGTGGATAAAGAGAGATTTTTTTTTGAGAGAAGTCTTAACTTTCTTATCTATTCATTAGCAATGTTAAATTTCATTTTGAGTTAAGTCCTATTTTTCTAATCCATTCATTGAAACAACGAAGGATACAATTCTTTATAAGACTTAGGACAAGATCTTGTTTGTCCATGTAAGACCAAGGGGAAGGAACAATATAAGCATAAGAAGTACAATATGGGCTAGCCAATGGGTTTGTATTTCATAACACTTAATATTCTTGTACTTATGATACTTTCATACTTTTCTTTGTTTTCTATTTTCTTGAATGTTAATTTTTTGTCATGGACATTGATGGAGTTGAAGTTGATTGATTATCTTGGTTTTATTTTGTTGGAAGTCTCAACATTTGTCTTTGGATGTGCAGATCACGTTTCTTTCATTAGAGATGTTGCTACTATAAACCCTCCTGAAAGGCTCAATTGCCTGATAAACATTCTCCAAGCACGAGGTAAAACTTACTCGATTATATTGCAAATCCATAGTTTTGAATGTTATTTTGCTTTCTTCTTTGGTGGTTGATTGTTCTAAAGAAATTTTGTAAAACTGAACTAGTTGTTTGATGGAAGAATTGAATCTTATTAGAATTACAGTTTGCATTATGATATAAAGCTGATTTTGCTTCATTGTACAATAGACTTCATCAACTTCATTTGGTAATTCTAGTTCATAAGCATTTACTAATTCATCATTTTCAAAGGCATTTGCCATATAGCCAAAAGAAGAGCCTATTTAAATTGGTGCTTGTTGATTAATTGTTAAGCTTCAAAGATGAAATGTGAAAAACCTATAGGAAAAGATTCTACCCTCATAGATGCTTGGAAATGTTTAGAAGGGATTTTTTTAGCTTATTAAGTTGTTAATATTATTTCAAAGACCAAGTGCTACTTGAAATGTGCTTTGATATCTATTTATAAGAAATAAAAAAAATATTTAAAATTGTGTTAATTAAATACGAACTATGATGTTGAGTCATATTTTGAAACTATGAAAACAATTATTAAGCATAATTTATGAAGTGAGACTACTATATCTTTAAATAATTTGGTTTTTGTGTTAAAAAAAATCACTTGAAGGTTAGACAATTGCTATAAGATTTAATGAAAAAATTTAAGATAAGAAAAAAAGGATTTTTACTAAAATTTTATTGAGCTTAAGAAACCTAATGATAGTATATTGAGAGAAGGACCTTGGAAGATCATTGTAAATAAAAGAGTTAGCATTGTACATGTTCAAGTTATTAAAGGCATGAATGATGGATGAATGATATGTTTTTATACTTAGGGAGAATTGATTAAAGAGTTCACAATTATTGTTGAATTTGTTGATGCTCCAATTTAAATTCTCATCCTTTGGTGTTATGAATGGACCTACTAATCAAATTCATGATAAATTGTTATGTTGTATACTTTGTGTTGATGATATTGTTTTTATCGATAAAATTAGAGTTCAAGTTAAATTAGATTTATAGAAAATGACTTAAAGTGTGTAAAAAAATTTTATTCTAGTAAATATAAAATCTAGTATGAGGGATACAAGTTTAGTTCAAATAGGATTACAAATTATATAAAGATTATTAGAGATTATAACATATTGAAAAACGTGAGATTGTTGTCTTTATGTCTATTCTATAAAATGATATTGAAATTAATGGAGATGCTAATTGGATTCAAATAAATTGGATAAGTGAAGGGCTTGTATGATTGAAAAATCTTAAATAAGAGTCCAAAAAAGCTTTATAAGATTGCAAAGCAATGTTGCATGTTAATGGATTGTTAGTCTATGCAGTCAAAACATACAAATAAAATAATTATTATAAAGACAAGGATGTTGAAATAATTGAGTGGCTTTATTTGAAAAAATAAGATTAGAAATGAGTGCATGTTAAAGAAAGTTTATGTAGAGCATCATTTAAAATAAATTTAGAGAGGGTCATTTTAGATAATTTGGATATATTAAATGAAGGTAACTCATTGATCTTATTTAAAGATATGGGTTGTAATATTCCATTATGAATGAAGAGATTGACCTAAAAAGACTAGATGAAACAATTTGATAGGAATTTGCATGCATGGGTATGAATGAAAATTTGTTGAAGTATAGAGAGCAATGACACCTTAGGATTATGAACCAATTCCATCATTTAGAGTACGGCTTATTATTATAGGCAATTAATGCCATACTCCATGACGAAGCTAGTACATGTACCCTTGCCACAATGGCATGAAGGTATATCTTCATCTTTTAACCCCAAATTGACAACCCTTGCATTTACCTTTGTGCCTTAGGATTTAAAAAGAAATGGCTTTTGACGTTAAGCAGACTTGAGCATATCATTTGACACAAAAAACTCGTGGATGTTTACAATCCATTTCTTTGACATTGAAGAAATTCTTGTCAACATCCTTAAGGAGATCACAACCTTGAAAGATGTGTTTCCTTAAGACTTAACAATTGAGTTGCCTCTATTATAAGACATCTAGCATGTAATTAACTTAGTCTAGGTTTTTGTTCTAGCCAATTAATCTCATTAACTTTTAAACCAATTGAATAAGTGTCAGATTTTCTTTTCTTATAATATTTTTTAGCTGATAAATTCTTTGAAAGGTTAGAGGGGTTTGCCATATGTTAACTATTTTAGCTACTGTCAATAACTACAATTGCCCATCAAACATGTCAAAAATGTGAGAGCATGTAATCAAACAATGATAAGTGACACTATGCATGCAAAAGATGGCTACCACCTCATTAATTTTCCTGCATTGTTCTTCCCCATCCTTATCTTTAGTAGTTCTAATGTTATTCTTTGTTTTTTTTCTTTTTCATTCAATAATGAAAGGAAAACTATTTGAACTTGGAACCCTTGTTATTGATTTTCAACATCCATCCAAACTCAAACAATTAGGCATCGCCAAATGAAACTTAAGCAAGATTGTAAGAGCTTTCACTATGCAAACCACTAGAAAGGATGAAATCATGCAATATTTTGAATAAATAAATAAAAAATGATGAATATGTGGTTAAGGAATAAACCATTAATAATTCAAAATAAATAATAACCTTAAACTAGGATCATACAGGTTCCAATATATAAATTAAAATGAAAACTTTATCAATTGTCACAATGTAGAGATACTTAATAGTAGAGGAGAGAGATAAAAGATTTACTTATGGACTACCATAGGCCGATGCGCATTGACACTTGACGAAAGACCTTAGCATAGCATAGGCTTTGTACTCGATTTGCTATATAGAACTCTTCATCATGAGTCTATAATAAGTCATTGTTTGTGTACATTGGCCCATGCCATACATTATATTGCATATTCATATTGTCATTGTCTTAATTTGTCTTCTTATTCTTTGATGATATAGCTAAACTCTAAGATTTTTTGAAGACTATCATCTCTAACCAAGACATCTATGAATTAGTTTGTTCTGAAATATTTTATGGATATCTTATGTTCTTATAGCTTATGATACACAAATAGATAACCAAACTAAGTTTATCAATCGAACTTTAGGAAATCTTCTATGATGCCTTGTGGGTGATTTATGTTGAACTAAGATTTATTTTTATCCTAAATAAAGTTTTCTTACAATAGCTTTGTGAATTAATCAACATGGAATTGTATTTTTGAAGTGTAAGGGTTCACCCCCAAAAAGCCTTTTGATCTCATATTGAAAACCTTAAGCATGACACATCCATACTATATATAAAGAGATTTATTCATATTAGCAGTTAGCAACTAGACTTACAAGGTTTATGTTGGCATCCATTAGTGTAAATTAAGTTTTTGTAGAGATTTTTGCTATGGTCTAGATTTGATCGCAACTTCTAGAAGCATCTAAGAAGCTTCATGCATGCTAATTCATTCCTTTTCAAGCATTGAAGAGGATTGGGATGATTGCAGGTATTCTTATTTCCCTCTGAATATGGCATAAGGTCCACATTTAATATCTCGGATTTTTTCCCTAAAAATGACCCTTTTTAACATCCTAAATTATCCTTTCAATCAATACTATAGAAGGGAGTGAACCATCCTTTGAATGTCCACCTCTCAAGTCTAAAAGCAAGCTCAATGGATTGAAAGCATACTTGATGCTAGGTTATATCCACATTACACTACAACTATCAAAAGTAATTGTTTTGATGGAAGAATCATCCCTTGATAAACAACATGTGGATCCCATGATCAAAGGTATGATAACTATCTCTAGATCTTCTTTACTTAAAGGATAGTTGAGTAAGTTTTTTAGACTCATAGTTGACTTGTGTACACTTTGATAGAGTTGATGAAGAGATCAACCATTTTTGCTTTTTCACATGATATCTTAGTCCTTAAGGCCATTTTCGATCACTTAAACTATTGAGATAAGCCTCTTAAACTTGTAGCATCCCCTGACTTTGGTGCTTAATATTCTTCTTTTTTTTTAACTAAAATCTCATACTGACCATCACCGTCAAGGACCCTACACTTATCTTCCCTTCTTGACAAACATCTAAGTTGATATTTCTTGAGGACATTGAGCTATCTTTCCTTCTTGATATGCTTCAATCTTCCTTGTTACTTTTATCTTGAGAACTTTTTAGGGACCCCTTTAACTAATAGCCCCATTCTTAAGATTATCTCAAGACCTTGCTTAACCCTAGTCCATATTTTTACCTCCTTATCCACCTCATTGGACCATTGCGACTAGCACTTTGTGATCTTATCCCTTTACTTAACAACTCACAATTTTCTTGTCCACATCAATTGAGAGAGTTCTTTCTACTTGTGTGGTGGCTAACACCTTTGCTAGATCATTTGATCGAGAAATTTAGCTAGAACGAGAGCATTGTTTGCACCCTTTCATTTCAAGTCCATTATGAATTCATGTATGCTAAATTGGGTAGCTAATACACCTTATCCTAGGATATAAAAAGGGCCTTATTCTTATTTATAATTGAAGTTTATTTTTTTTGGCTCTTTAATAGAACCATAAGGAGGACTTCAAGAGATGAAGGATGTGTGAGATCTAAGGAGTGAGAGGCCTTTTGTTAGATTAATTGTCATTGTGATTGGTAGCCGAATCGTGCCCATAGTCTTGTTGGTGATTTTCGTGCTTGTCAATAATCATCTTGAGATAATTCTGTTTGGATCAATTTTTCTCTTTAAATTACAACCTTTGCAGATCATGACTCGGTTTAATGAATTTAAGGTCACATCATTGTCTATGAGTAAGGCTTAATTTTTGAATCAACATAAATTTTAGTTCATATAATTTATGATTTTCATTCTCATGAACTACTCCATATGTCATGGAACTATTCCAGTTTTTGAATAACCATATGACACAATTTTATGACATTTCTCTATGACTACTTTTGCATCTTATAGTAATTGTACAAAGTAGTTCGATGATCTCATTGTGTCACTAATGGTAACTCTCTAACCAACCAGTCAAGTTCATGAAAACCATTGTATATCGGTCTTGATAGTGTGTTCCTTGCCTTCGATTCTATTTGATAGGGGGCTACTAGCCGTGCTAACAGAGGAAGTTCATGATGTACACTATTCAAGGTAAAATCATATTTTTTATATTTTAGTTCTCATTGTTATCTTTGGGCTTATTTTGTAGTTTGCTATGAATTTGAATGTTTTATATAATCCTTTTCGATCTTTGTGGCTCTATAAATTAGACAATCTTAGAATATATGAACCATGACTTGGTAGATACTGAACTTGATTTTTCCAAATGATCACTTTATGAGTGGATGCTTGAGTAAGCTCTATGAGAGTCCAAAGTGTTAAGCTCTAAGGAATAATAGGTCTTACCTAAGTCCTTTTTTGTAAGAATGCTTCATGTGAGTTGGGGTTAAAACTTATGGGATTTTGAGGCCCTTCACATTATCAACAAGTTTTGGTCATTTTTCACTTCCTTGACTACTTTATGTTTTCTTTTATTCTTGCTGTTGCTTCCACTAGTCTTGTGCACCATGCTTTGGCATTCATCATGCATCAATGATGCATTCTCCCCATAAGCCTTTGTCATACGTGGCCCTGGACCATAATGCACATTGCTCAGCAAATTGAAGGAAACTAATGACAAAATCAAGTAGAAGATCATCATGAAAAAGAGTATTCTCAATGTATAGTGGATGGTTCATCTTAGTTTTGTTATCTTGGTTACAAGATCATTCTTAGAGCAAGAGGAATAGAATCGATCTTGGTTTTATTGGATGAAATTATTAGATTTTAAAACTAAGTAATCAACTATAAAATATTTTGTATGACTAGTTGATTATGAATTAATTGTTTTGGATTCATTTTTTCCTTCTTTCATGTAAGAGAAATTAACGAAACAACTTCATGTTTGTAGACTAAGCTCGGGATGTGATCGTTCTAAACCTCATTAGGAGCTTTGTTAGTTCTAATAAAAGTTAGCTTATTCTATTTATTGAAATAAATAGATTATTTTTTAACCATATATGATTAAGTGCTCTTATCCTGATAAGAACAATATTTCTCATATAACTTTTTCTTTCTATTATGAATCTATATTTAGGAGCATATGGAATTCTCTCTAGAAACTATGTTGTTTCCCTTACAAGAACAAAATCAAAGTGCAAGTTTATCTTGCTTTGTTAGACATTAGGCATTTTTGTTTCCACACAAAATTTTTGCAGACTGGAGTCTGATAAATTTTGTGCGTTTCATCTTCGTATATAGTTCGTTTTATATCATTCAAATCATGGATCAATGTGGTCACCCAATTTTATGCAAATGTATATTAACATATTAGTTTTCTTGGCTTTTGCAAAATTTTAATGCTTTTTAAAGTAACCCAAAAATAGTTTTCTAAGAAATAATTAATTTTTTTACATACGAAAAACTGTAGTGTTGTAGTTGATATGAATCATATGCACACAATAAAAAACAAAAAACTGTAGGAAGGGTTATTTAATTATTTAAACACATTTAAGAGCAAGTCAAAATTTAAAATTGAAGGAATAAAATTAAAATTGAATATTTAGTAAGGACCAAAATGAGCTTCAAAATTTGATTGGGAAATGAAGGATTAAAGTTCATCAAATTTTCATTCAAGACAAAAAAGCAATATTATGATCCTCAACTTTCTATCCAAATAAAGACTTACCTTAGAAGAACAATTTGTTGATTAAGATTTTTTGTGAATAATATTGACACTTATGTCTAGATTTAAAACTTGAAGTTAATATTCACTTGCATAAGGGGAATGGTAGTTATTGCGTTTGTATGAATCATAAAGCTAAAATATTATAAGAATATTAAAAAATGAGGATCTAAACTAAACATATATATGTATGTGCATATATATATATATATATATATATATATATATATGCACATACATATATATGTTTAGTTTAGATCCTCATTTTATATATAACATTTCATTAGTTTGAAGTGTTGGTCCACAACACACCAAGAGGGGGGAGGGGAGAGTATTGGTGCTCCAAGCTTTTTGCGAACAAGTTCAAAATTTAGAAACTCTTTTATGAAGTTCCTTAGTGCTTGAGCTAGTTAAAAACTAATTATGCGACTCTTTAGTATATCTTGATGCAATTTGAGCTAAATCTAAAATCCTTTTCCAAACCTTTTAAGGTTGAATGCAAAATATAATATGAAATCAAGTAAAAGGAAAGAAGATGAGATTTTTTTAGGTGATTTGTCTTTATTTATAAGCCTATATCCACCCTTAAGTCATAAGCTTGAGTCACTCTTTTGTTGTAGTTCAGAGAAGAAACCCAATACAAATGTGGTTTTCTTGGATCAACCACAATTAAATCGCCTCTCATATACTAGTCTGGAGCAAGGCCAAACATTCCGTACTATTCGGTCTAGAGCTGGGCAAAAAAAGGAAAATTATAAAGGAATAAATCCTCACATAATAGCTCCTGCTAAGTTCCAAAGAATACAAGTTCTAGATTAAGAAATAGTGGCTTAAATAAGAATGCAATGAGATGTTCAAGTTATGCTCAAATCTTATGTGAAATGAAGTTTGAAGGGACATAAGAATGAATGTTGTTAGCTTCAACACTTTGAAATGTTTGGAAAGCTCTTAAATGCTTGACAATCTAAGCTTCAAAATATCAAGTTTAAAACTTATAGAACCTGATTATCTCTATTGATAACATTTTTGAATTCAAAGGATTTGACTTTTGAGGGCTCTGGTGTCCCAATGGTATTCTGGCAGCATTTAATTGTCTAAAACCTACAACTCTACCATTTTCAGATGTCCGCTATGCCTAAGTTCAAATATAACATTATATATTAAGCTTAATATACCATACATTATTCATATTTTGCATATAACGTACAATACATAAAGCATTACCATATCTTTTTTCTTGGTTTTTTTCTAAGTTTGTTTGATAGAACTAAATGTATTGTATGAAACCCTCGGTTTTAGTTCCTTGACTTGCATAAGCCACTCAACTGAACAGGCGTACTTTATGTGAATTCATTTTGAATCGTATGTTAGTCTTGAGTTTTTTACATCCAAAATTAGTTAAATTCATTAGTTAATTATATATTATCTAAAAAACTAGACATACTGTACGTTAATAAATACAATATTTTACGCTAGTCTCGATTTTCCTACTTGCAATTCAATGCATCATCTTTTATCCTACATGCATTATCAAAATGGGCTAGACATACTGCAAATGAACAACTGCGTATTACATATTAGTATTTTGAAGTAAATTATTTTGTCAAAGCATTGTCTACGAGAATTAACTTATCAAATGAATTAAACATATTGTACATTGATGTTAATGTATTATACACACAATTAAAAAAGTTATAGAATAGAAATTTTTCCTAATTGTATTTTTTTTTTAAAACCATGCATGAATTTATTTTAAATGTATACCAACTGAGTTACTAATTTAATTTATTAATCTAGTCAATCACAAATTTCAAGATTATCATCCATTTTGTTTTATCACCTATCTTGTCTAACCTATAATCAGCTAGATGATCAACTGTGATATGACCTAATTGGGTTGTTAATATTAAACCATTTTTGAACATTGATAGACTTATAGGACTAACATAGAGTATTGATAAATTAAATACTTGTTAATGATTTATGTGTATTCATTCATTTTTAGATTTTCTTTTATATGTTTTTTTTTTTAAATAGAATTCTCTTTGGCAGTTCTGCAAGGAAAAGCAATGATAACCAATGGTTATAATTGCCTGAAGTTTTCTTTCAGGTGAAAGTATAGTATCTCCTGGAGCCAAAGAAGGGCTTATTCCACTTGTTATTCCTTTATCAAAAAATTCTTCGGGTATGTTCTCTGAATTAAAGTTGTAGCTTAATTGTCAAGATTGCTTTTTTATGTTAAGCTGATCTGGTTGATTTTCCATTTGTTCAAAATTTCTTAGGTGCTTTAACTTCCTTATTAAGATGGCCAACATCTCCAACTGGGTAATTACTGTCCCCTTCTTTTGATTAGGCTTTTTATAGAAGTTAAATCAATCTTCTAGCTTTCTCTTATTGTGTTACAGGATGGAGGCTCCAGTTGTGGAAGTGAAAAGTCATGGCGTATTGTTCTTGGCAAAGTCTGTAAGATTTATACTAGCTAAAGATGGATACCCTTTTCGTTCTTTGCAAGATTCCTTTTTGGCTTGATAACAAACTTTCTTGTATCATGAAGATTTCGAAATCAAATAACAGTTCGTTCCCTTTGTGTTACAATTTTTCTCTTTTAAGCTTCGTATAGTCAGCTGAATGTCAAAGTTAAAAAGACGACATACTACCATTTTTTTTGAGTTTTTTGCACCTTGTAAAGTTTAAGCCTATCAGTTGGATGAAAATATGACTTCGATTGCCCTGTTTAGATGTTCACTTGGCTGAAATCTTTCAAAAAATTTTAAGTTTGTATGGTGTATAAAAGAATCTGTCACATATTATCTCACTAGTTCCAGTGAATGACAAGGAGAGAGCCTTATTCTAGCAAACTAAAGCATCAGAGACCTAGAAATTTTCTTCCAATGTCAATGTAGTTGACTCTTTTATCTTTCAGTAGAACTGCTGTCTCAAATGACTACTGAATAATTACTATCCTCGTGTGATGCCAACCTCTCTAGCATGCTATTGGTTTTCTTATTAATTGTAATTTATGGTTGGATGAATAGAAGCACAAGATTGTAAATGTAACTTCCATGGTTGTTCTAACCAGATGCTTGTGCTTGTTGCAGGAAGCTTACCTCCCAGTAGTCATGATGTTTAAAAGAGCACCCTTTACCCAAAAAGATGATTTTTTTCTTTTATCCTCGTGTTATAGGTGGACCAATACATTTGTAGGTTACTTGCCGAGGAAGATGCCAAAGGCCTCCATAGAAACAATGAAAAGCTTTGGGAGGTTGCTGATTCTGTTGGAAAAGAACTATATCGCAAGGGTGGTTTTCTAGAATCTGGCATTGCTGACCTTGATGTGTATCTGCTAAAGAAGGTATTTGTTATGTTAATGATTCCAATGATGAGCTTATGGGCGACGTGCTTATAGTTATGTTCATGCAGGTGGGTGTTTTTCCAAATGTACTGGAGCGAAAAATTGCATGCTATTTGGAGAAAGGAGATTATGTGAGAACAGTTTTATTTTACCGACCCTTTTTATGGATAGACATCTTCCTTTTGCAGTGGTTTTCTCATGTCTTTTGTTTGTTTCACGAAGGTTTCTGCCCTGGTAACTGGGGAGTTCTACACAAGGAATCACTTTCTGGGATTTGGAAGGCCTTTTGTTTTCAATGCAGAGATTCTGTTGAAGTTTGTAGAAACCTTTTAAACTTGAAACGCATTAAGTTCTTAGATTTGTTTTCAATAGATTGCTTTTGGTTAGTTTGCAATCAACCTTAACTGTGCAAATTCCCATAGGGTAGGCCGCAAATCTGAAGCGAAAGATGCTGCTCGGGGAGCACTGAAATCTCCATGGTGGACCTTGGGGTGTAGATATCAAGTATAACTATTTTTCTGGAGTATTTCCCATGTCAAGTGGTGTTCTTTTGCTATTTAATCTCATATGTTGCTTCGTTTTCTTGTTTTGTATACAACCATCCAGGAAGTTGCAGCGATCGCTGGGTGGGATGATGAACAAATTGAGTACATAAAAGAGAAGATTTCAGAGGAAGGTAGGAAGGAAGACCTGAAGAAGGGAAAGCTTCCAGAACAGGTAGATCCTTTCAACTTGCATAGCGTTTCATACTTAAGTTATAAGAAGTTGAGCATATACTGGCAAACCTTTTCTAAAATCTAACGAGAAGTGAAGGTGGCACTGGACGAGGCTGCTTTTTTGTTGGATTTGGCCTCTATTGATGGAAGTTGGGATGCTGTGGTTGATCGTGTTGCAGAATGTTACATTGTAGCTGGACTTCCTGATGTTGCAAAGTTTGTTAAGTGTAAAGGCTAATCTGGCTTGCGTTGCAGAGGTGAGATGTTGCATTAGTGTTAGAAACTAAATAACATTTTATTGAAGACAAAAGATAATTGATTCTATATGTGATTAGTTTAACTTTATTGCGCAGGTGGGCATCAATAAACTGCCGTGTGTTGACTAACAACCATAGTTGATGTTTTTGAAAGGTAATCATAAGCAATTTTCTTCATGTTTTTTATTTGAGGAACATGATGGCTCTGCCCAAATATATTATATTTATTTATTTAAATTAGTACAAAAGGTGTGAGTTGGAGATTGGGGAAACAAAGAAAGTGGGTTCTAAAAAAAAGAAAAAGAGTGGGACATGGTCATTTTCAAAAAATGCTACTATAGTTAAAATACAAAGTAGCTACAGATCAGTTAAATCTAAGTCAAAGTTTACCTTACAGTTCATCAAGTAGACCAATTTCATAGAAATGGTTTGATCCAACCCAATATACAATGTATGTAGCATTATAGCCCTACCAACATGCAATCCAATTGCTTAGAAGCATCAAGATTCAAGCATAGATATGATATGATATAGTCTCTAAAACCTCATGATATGGTCCATATGTATTGAAGCACCATAAATATGTTACGAGTAGTGGTGTGGTTCAAACTTAGATGTGACACATTCTAACCAAAAATATGATACAATACAATCCTATAAACCATCCAACTAGTACAAGCCTTTGATGTAGTATGGACCTCGTAAAACATCTTATGATTTCAAGTCACTACTATGGTATGACCCAGTCTAATGATATGATATAAGTTGTCCTTCTGGTAGAAGCATGTGTTGTGCAGAGGAAGGATGCCAAGTAGAGCAAATAAGCAATGTTAATTTAATTTAATGATTCAAAAGGTCTATATTTCATCTCATATGAGACAATAATCTCAACTGGAGCTAAACATATAATGGTTCACCACTTTTTAGATATGGTAGATCTAGATGGCAATAGCTTTTTTATTCGACTATTTTATGTTGTTGGATGAAAAGAACCAAGCAAACATGTTCCAAATTAAGAGCAGAGTAACGCTCAACTGATTAGGAGAGAACACTTTGGAGATTATGTCATAACTTTGCGATTGGAAAATCTAGGTGATCATGGAACTAGTTTTTAGAAAAATAGAATCTAAAAGGCTTTGGCATACCAAGACTTACCTAGCTAGCTATCTGTATTAAGATAATTATGATAGGCTAGTCAAAGGAAGACTTGAACTACAATTTTAGTATTACAACTGCAACTTGTAGTGTTTGAACCATATGAAGGGAATATTATCTATATTGGATTTAGCAAATAACCTAGGAGTAATTTGTTCGAAGGTTTTTGATATTGTTCTAGGTGATTTATGTATGATACAATTGATATATAGGCTATTATGTTGATTTGTTTTTTTGAGTTGTTACAAAAGTTGTATCACTTAAGATATCTTGAATGATCCAAGTCACCCAAAGGCAATAAGAAGTTAGGACTTGCCAACTAATTTATAGGCTCTTATGACTATATTTTTGAGCTATAGAAGTTGTATGAATGGATCCCTTATTAATCCTATTAAGAACGGTCACATCATTTGCAAAAACCATATTAGTGACATGAATCCCTTAATTGAGAATAGGATTGAGTCTGCGTTGCATCATTGAAGCATCTAGATCTTGAATAGCTAGTTTGGTTGTAATTGTTTACGATGCACTAACACCTCAAAAACTATCCAGTATAGAACCTCTTGGCTAGTCGGTCTTGTAACACTTTTATATTCTACTTTCTTGTTCTTAACACCACCCCATTGTGGTCATTTCCCTCCTTCTCATGCCATTAGTCATAACTATTTCCTATCATATCATAATCATATGTTACATTCATTCTTTACCACTAACTTTCATTGTCAACTTCCCCATCTTAAAATCATAACCCAATTGTAGTAATCTAACTAATCATTATTGTATTCCACTTGCATGCTTCTTCCTCATCTGATTACAATTATGTCTTTGGATAATTCTCTTATCCTTAATTATATCCCTATTTCTAGCATTCTCGTCTTGCAATCTCCTCGCCATTCTTTAGCCACACTTAAACCCAAACTTCTCTGCTACAACACGTAATAGTAACTCCATCTTCCTCTCATAAATAGATTTTTTTCCTCTTCCCTTCTTCACTCTTCCAAACTCTCTTCATCTTAT
This sequence comes from Vanilla planifolia, assembly GCA_023846275.1. Taxonomy (NCBI): domain Eukaryota; kingdom Viridiplantae; phylum Streptophyta; class Magnoliopsida; order Asparagales; family Orchidaceae; genus Vanilla; species Vanilla planifolia. The sequence continues at coordinate 6,226,449 of CM043877.1, forward strand.
CTAGTTGATTAGTCTCTTTAATGCTTTTTTCCTTGATTGGAAGGGTCCATTTGACTAAGTTGCAAACTCTCTTTTATTAGCTCATGTTCCTTGCAACAATGGGGTAGTCCATATCTCATTAGAACAAGCCTTTGATGTACATGTTGGACAAACATTTTAGTGGGCTACACTATTAGCAGATGACTCTTGTAGTCAACTTGAGGGGGTTTTTTTTTTTCCCTCTTTTGAAAATATTGAGGGCATAACCATTGTTTTGTTATTATAAACATTGGGTTACAAGAAAATGAGGTGAAATGTAGACATCTTAAGGGGAAAATCTCGATTACGAAAATGTTGAACCCGAATAGAAGCAAAGCATTACGCAAGGCATAGACCCACAAATCAATGTAATTGAAAAGATATATAAAAAGTCAGTGATAAAAACCATGCTTAAATTAGCTATACAAGGTTAGTAGCAAGTGAGGAAGCTGAAACAATGTAAGGCAGACTGTATAAGATGAACCAGAGGAGCAATGCAATGCCTTATTGATGGAAAATGGGGTAGACTGAAATCCTACAGTTGGGTTTTGATCTTCTTTGGTACCAAATGATAAGATAAAACGAGATAAGTTCTTATTTTATAGGTTGTATGTTTTCTACTTTACTAGTAGGGAAAGCTGTTTTTGACACCAAACTTTTAATCATGTGGTTTCTTATTGAAATCAATAGATTTATTTTACTTTCACGAAGTAAATTTATAGAAATTTAAATGTTGAATCAAAATTGAAAGTGAAATGATGAAAATACTTTTTCTCAATAAAACTTTAATAAAAATATAAAAAATATATGGAAATAACAAATAATTTTTATGGGTTTTATGTATGATACATTCCAATTCACAATGAATTAAAAAATATTTAATTAGAAAATATGAACACGATATAATGGATCAAGACATCATAATTTGGAAGTAGATTATTTTACATAGGTCTACCCATTCTAAAACTATTGTCTCCGAAAGTTGTTCATCTAAACCAACTTAGGACCAACATCAATCTTGGTAGATTTGTTTTAGGAAATTTAGACATTATATGATCTCATTGCATGGAAGATCAAGTGGGCAAGTTGGTTATATTTTTTTTTGTGCTTATCTAGCGGCCAACCTAAGTATGGTCCACTAACCATTATGAGTAATCATCTCCAATTCCTAAGACATGGATAACAAAAATAATGTCTTTGAAATGCATCTCATATAGTATTAGTGATCTTCATACGATAATTAAAATTATTATCACAAATTTAAATAACATGTTTGTGAAATAAGAAATTTGGAGAAGAGTAGATAGAAACTACAAATTAAATAATATTCACATAAAGAATCGAAGAATTATGATTTGTGTATCAAAAGATGCAAGTTTATGAGAATATTTTTAGACGAGTATAGGACAATATTTGGAATATATTTTTTATAATAGATGGTCAAGTGGATGGTTTAGATATTGTAGAGGAATTAGTTTTAAGCGTACCATAAGAAAGCATTGAATCTAAAAAGATTTGTTGCTCTTTTTCAATTTTGTATACTCTTTTAAATTCATTTTCAACTTCATACACTCTTTTAGGTTCAAGCTTTGTTTGTGACTTAGATTTAGATTTAGAAATCTAACTTTTAAAATTAATATTGATTTTTTATTTAAAATTAATTATCCCATTTTTTATATTTTTAGTTTGATAATTATTTATCCCATATGGGTCCAAGATAATAATTTTTTATAAATAGAATAATATTATACTAAACATATAAAAGAGAATATTGAAGTTTTGTAAGAATAAAGTATCTTTTTAGGAATCTCACAAGATGACTTGTTATCATAACATAATAATGTTATTGATAAGATTTTGTTATAAAATCATTATCTTGAATAGTATCATTATTAATAGTATTGACTAGGTAATCAAGATCAAATAAATCTTGTATGATATGACATTGCTAAAGAGTGTGAAATATATGATATTTGTGAAGAATTTATCTATAGATGAAAGTTTTGATATAATTCTCATACAATGAATAGATTTATTTAGTAATTCATCATCTATATATATATGATGAAATAAAGTTTTCATATAGATTATGTTTATGTAGGATATAATATAAAGTTTAAAGAGGATAGTCATTCAAAGATAATTTTAGAAACATTGAGATCAAATTAAAAAAAATTATTAATATATTAATGATAAAAAAATAATCATCAATGACGTCATGCTAATTGTTGAGCTCTAAACTCTTAGTATTATAATTGATGACAAACTTTGGTTAAAAACTAGATAAAAATTTCTTGAAAGCACTTTTGAATTTTAAATAAAATTTGGTTGAAAGTTGTTCCTAAATTAAATTTTACATCAATTGAATGATTCATTGTTGTAGGTTGGTTTAGTTTAGGTTAAACAGTTTAGTGCTATATGATTATACACATGTAATGCATTCTAGTTTTGTTGGCATTGGGTTAATCCAATTCTATTTTAGTGATATGACTCCTTTTTCTAACTCGATAGCTAGGAAGTGGTCGACAACTTGGTTACTTTGGTTTGCACAATTAGTTTAGGTGCAAGGATGGTGACAATGCGGTTGTAAGTCACCCAGGTTGGCGGGGTGGGTTTAGGTTGGTGGACGGCTTTGCTGTGCAAGAGCAAATGGCGACAATAGCAAAGCATATGGCAGAGGAAGAAACATAGACCTGAGAGGTAGAGGTGGACAATGGTAATTGGTGGCACATCAATGGATTAGTAAACATAACGACAAGGTGTAGGAGACAATCAGATGGTTGGAACATCTCGAAATGTACTATGATTTCTATTGATGGAGAAATAGGTAGGACGAAATTTTGCAACAAAGATATCTATCTTCTCTAATACCAGATGATGAGAGAAAGAGATATGAGAGATATGTTTTTTACTCTATTAATATGATTTCCTAATCTATTAGTATGGATTTTTTTAGATAGTAAGCTTTTCAAGGTTTGAAAAATCGTCACTCCTTTTTCATAATCAAATCCACACATTAATTTGTATTATATAGAGAAACTTATTTATAGAAGTACAAAGACTAAATATAAATCAAAATTGGAAAGATGAAAATACCTTCTCTAGTAAAAATTATAAAAATATGAATATGCAAAATTAACAATGAATATGTAAAATTAACTAACATGTTTTATATTTGACCAGAACATATAATAATTGGTTGTACAAGAAAAGCATTCGATGAGAAAATAGGCAAAGCAAACTAATAGAATAGGCATTGTATTTGACATATTATAACTCATTATAAACTAAAAACATTAAATAAATAAAAAATTATAAATGTGAATTACTAGATTAATTAAGTCATCATTTCGATGCAACTTGTCTTGCATCACTTATGACCAAAACATATAACAGTTGATCATACAAGGTGAGGATTCGATGGGGAGGCCTAAATTAAATTAGGGCAAGTAGGAGCAAGTGAGGAGGCAACAAAAAGAGTCATAGTAGTAAAGTGATATCATATAAATCAAAATTGATCAAAACATGCTAGAATTGGCTAAGTACTAGATAAGGAACTTGGATGGAAGTAGGGTTGGCTGGAGTAGGACTAAAAGTAGAACAAGTTAGAGGAGCAAAAAAGCATCCTGTATACTTGATCTATTTATGAGTTATTCTTGCTTCGAGCACTTGTTAGTAGATCTTCTATTCAAATTAACACAGTGAAAGCAGAAAATATGAAAAAAAATCATGAAGCAAAATGATCTAAAGAACACAGAAAAGAAGAATAAAACTTTTGTCACAAGAAGAATGAATACTCTTAGAAAGTTCTCCCTTTATTTAGCATTCTTACCCTTTTATATAAGGGTTAGATATAATATTTTTTTTCGTAAATTTAATATTTAAATTACAAAAAGATGCTTTTGCCTTTTGATTTAATTTCACAAATTTGAGTCAATTCCCATACCCTCACACGAAACACCTGTTTGCACACATCCTCTACTTGCCAATTGCCCCCCAGCGTGCACGCATGGCTTTCACGTGGTCATGCAAAGAGTTTTTTTTGTTTCACTTCATGTGATATCTTTTTTTTGAGTCATATAAGAGAATTTTATCTACTTTTTGAGGGGTTTCAAGCATCTTTTTAGTCTTAACTATAATAAGTAATTTATTCTTCTTGAATTTTTTTAAGCAACATTATGGATGCAATTTCTAGTACTTTTTTCATACGTGTCCAGTCTTTTTACAATGTTCATATTACTTATAATTTTTGTTGATAAAAGTAGTGTTGTTAATTGTGGTTGTAATGAACTTTGTGATGAATACTCTTTTTTTTTTGCATCAATTTTCAAACTCGTTCAAACCTTACGGTATTTTGTCCTTCAAGTTTTGTTCCTTTGCATTTATTCTTTTTTTTTTCAGATAGCAAATGTACTGACTTGTTTCAAAGATTGTATAAAAAAAGAATAATTTAATAACAATAAGATAGTATATATTTATAATATATTTTGATAATATATACATTTCTTCAATAGGGTAAAATTCTATTCAGATTAATTGCTTAAAATGACTCTAGGTCACTTATGTAATTATATCTTTTTTTTATAAGCATTCTATCAAGCTAACATATGATTTATCATTTGTAATCGAGCATAAACCGCTTTATCAGACGACGAGTTGTCATGCAGAGAAAAGTAGATCTCCAATTGTTCTAACCATGCATCTAATTTTTTTTTGCATCCATCGTACCATTATAAATAGACAAAACAAGTTTAGCTTTTACCTTAAATGAACATTATCAATTTCTCAAATGACATTAGATAAACAATTGCATCCTCATCCTTGTTTCTAAATATCTTTGAGTTAGGAACATTTTCTTTGTTTGGTGGTTTCTTTTTTATAGTTATAATATGAGTGGATTGGTTTCTTAACATCATCTCTATTAATATTTGTATTTATTATTTTAATAGAGTTGTCTGTGCTTCCAAGTTGGATGGTGTAGTTGGCACATTCATTTTGATTGAAGACTCCTCAATCTCTTGATTCCTTTTCGTAGCTTGTTCATCAACTCTCTTCGTCTTGGCTTTTGCCATCGATGTAGAATTGAAGTACTCTGATACCAAAATAATATGATATGTTGTGAGGTGTCCTTGCTACGAACATTCGTTAGTAGATTTTCTATTCAGAGTAGCACAATGGAAGTGGAAAATGTGGGAATAGTCAAGGAGCAAAAGGAACTAAATAATACAAAAAAGAAGAATATAATTTTTATCACAAGAAAATTAAATTCTCTTAGAAAGTTTTCTTTATTCAGTATTTTTATCCTTTTATATATGCATTAGATATAATATTTTATTAGATAAAATTTAATATTTAAATTAGAAAAAGATTCATTTGTCCTTTAAACTAATTCCTCAACTTTGAGTCTTTCGGCCCCATACCTATGCACAAAATGCTAGCTTGCGCGCATCCTCTATGTGCCAATTTCCTTATGCGCATGAGGCTTTTGCATGGTCAATTGCAAAACATGCGATTCAGGTTAGCGTCGCCTGATATCAGGTGTGTGCGCCTGCATGTGAATAATTGCGAACGTAAGTGCACAACGCTCGATATCGGGTGCATGCACCTACATGTGAATTATCTTTTTTTCCTGCATTTCTCTTTTGTGTCTATGTTTCCTGATAGCGCATGCATGCCTCCACACGTAGTATTCAACTAATGCATTGCGGTGTGCACTCTGATACACTTGCAGCGAATCTCTGTAGGCAATCCAACTACTGTTTTGTGTTGCTCATCGATTTGCATAATCTTTCTTCTCCTTTGATTTTTTTTTCATTTATTCTAAATTTAGTGACCTTGGAAGTGATCTCTTGATCAATATTAGAACTTGCTAGAAAAGATAAGCACATGGACGAGGAAAGCTTGACAGTGCAAGGCTGGCTGTAGTCATATACGTAGATGTTAAGCTATGCTTGACAAAAGTTTGGTAAGCATGGGAGGGATAGCCAAGTGGGGCAAAAAGGAACCACATATGGCAAAAGTGTACTAGAAGTGATGTAAAGGTAATTGGTTAAGAATGTTATGTGAAGCAAGAGAACAAAAACATTAAGGAGTGGCTTGGATGCCAAAGAGATAAGAGAGAAAACTAGACAACAAAAAGATGAAAAAAAGGTGAAGAAGGATGGAGCACATTATGGGCTAATGGTTTAGAGATCAAGTTAGGTAAACCTAACCTAAGGGGAGGTGTGGTAATGGAAGAAGCTAGATCAATAGCCATGGCCAGCTTCTAAGGAGATGTGAGGAGCCTAAAAATGTGTTTGGAATGTTGACAAATTTAAGAGAGGACAAAAGAAAAATCTCATAGGAAACCAACATTTGTGGTAAACCTAGTAAATAAGTGCTAGGAGAGGATTATGTAGTTTGTCAATAGGCCTTACCAGAGGGAAAAGATGAAGGAATCTCATATGATAATGGGGGGGAGGGAAGGGTTCGAATCTTAAGTTAAAGGGAACAAATTGACTAGGAAAATGAGCCTCCATTGAGGAACACGAGCAAAGTAGCAAGCCAAAGAGGGGGAAAGAGGGTGGTAATGCCCAAGGGTTGATAATAGACAACACTCTCCTTCCTTATAAGTAACACACTGAGGGAAGCCCCCACCATCATGGTTGTGGACAAAGGAAGCAAGTTGGAAGAAGTAATGCTAGTAGAGTAAAAGAATTACCTTCATAGGTGATTAAGAGACCACTTCCAATGTCATGGAATAAAAAATGAACGAAAAAAATCAAGAGTAGAGACAAGCGATAAAAAAAACGAGAAACAAGGACGAAAATTGATGACAACATGAAGCGGCAACATCGTGCGTGGGTTGATCACAGATAGTGCATTACAATGTGCAAGCCGATTGCTTGCGCGTTGGCATGAGCGTTTGAGCGTAACTGGAGCATGCGCAGTGCATGTGCTTTAGTCCATCACGTACCATGCGTGCACATGAGGTAGGTGCACTTACCACGTTGCCATGGTCAATGTGTGCACAGTAGGCTATCTGTGTACGAAAATACTACTTGTGTGCGAGGATAGCCCCTTGATGCAATTGTATAGTTGCGTGGTGTGAGGCATGCGTGTTCATACTTGGCGAGTAGGTGCAGAATTCGTGAAACTTTTGAAAATTTTAAATTCTTGATCAAAAATACATGTTTTTCCCTTTTATGATTAAAAATCGTATCCTAATCACCATATAAAGGGGTGAGGACGATGTATAAACCAACTCAGTTGAATTCAGAGTGAATTTAGAAGAATTTAAAAAATTTAGAGTTCTAGGAAATAGAACTTCGTGAAATTCAATGACCCCTTAGAAGAAAATTATCTTAAGAAATTCAATTTCTTTGTAGCAAAAATACTCCTCATTCTTCGTCTTCTTTTACTCTTAGCTATTTTCATGCTTTCATTTTAACTACTGCTACTTTGAAAAGCTCAATTGAAGAGAGCTTGGGGTGAGAACACCTTGCAGACAGTTCAATAAGAATGGTAGGAGAGTTGCTTTTTATGAACAAATCTTAGTAGAGTATAATGCTGTCATAATACATAGCAATGATTAAGTTGTGAAAGATGTTTGTTGCATCAAAAAATTGAAGGGGCGATTGGACATTTACATTATCCTTAAAGGCTTCTTTGTCTTCTAATTCTCATTCATTGTCAAGGACCTCATTGCCTTCATGTTAGTGTATGTTTAATTGTTAGATGCGCTCTCATTTATAAGAGATGACCCTAGTTTTGCAAAAAGATAGTTTTGAAAAGTTCCTATTATGGTGAAATTCTTAGGTTTCTTACTTCAGTTTAGGTTGCTAACATGTCTATCCAAGTTGGCAAGCTTTTTTGGAAAACTCCTGATGGTGGATCATGTTTTAACAGCTAATGCACATCTTAGCTTCATTATCATTAGAGTAGAGATGCCATTATCATTATTCAATTGTTATTTTGGTTGTTCTTGAAAGCGAGACTTTGCAAATTGAAGGTACGTATGATTGGGTCTCTAACCCTTGCAAATTATGTAATATGTTTAAACAAACCCATTCTTCCTACCATAACGTGGCAAATGCTTTTGGCACTACGTCCAAACCAAACTATCGCTTCTCTTGGCCTAAGTGCAATATTCATAATGACATTACTCAACCTCTTGTTAAGGGAAGAATTACCTTGACAGCCAGTAGGTGAGACTTGAATAAGGAGGTTAGCAAGTTTCGAAGAGGTTGAAACAAACAAAAACAATTAACAAATCCAGTTCTTAACTCTCTCCTTTTATATTCAAATGAGACATTGTTGTACCCTTTGATGTGATAATTACAAAACCAAGTTATTTATTATTGAAGGCTTGTTTTATTTAAGTAAAATTGTTAATAATTAATTAAATCAAGCCATGTATTTTAGATGTCTAAAATAATGGTCTCTAAGGGCCTTGAGGTCATGACATACTTCAAGGAATTTTTGAGACATGCGCAAGATTTTTTATAATTAAATTTCTTTTTATTTCTCTTGAATTTGATATGTCAAAACCTTGAGATTATGAGGCACACTAGTAGTATTAACATTTAAAAATATTATAAAATTATTTAATGATGAATTTTCATTTTTGGGCCAAGTATATTTGACAAAATGTATAGACATGGGTATTTGATTTTTTAATATTATTATGGAATCGTTTTTTACAAATTTCTTTTCATAGCCACTTAATTAACTTATAATACTATAAGAATATAAAATTATTTTTATTCACTTATATTCAAATTTGTGGCTAAAAAATTCGTCAAAAATACCCTAAAACTGCAAAAGTCTCGGGAAAAAGCACTGTAGCATGGGCGGGTCGACCCGGCGTCAAAACAGCCCGTCCAGGCCTTTTAGGAATAAAAAAAAAGAGAGAAAAATAAAAACTTGGTTGACCCAAAAGGGGCGAGCAAAGCCCGCCCAAAGACCGCCGAGAGCAGCTCGGCTGGCGCTGGTCAACGGTCAACGGAACAGTGCCTGGCTAAGCCAAGCCTGCCGAGAGGAGCTCGGCTAAGTCTAACTTTAGCGCTGGTCAATGGTCAAAGAACAGTGCATGGCTAAGTCAACCTGAACCGGGTGATGAAATCCCGGCCAAGGAAGGGGGGAGCCGGCCCCAAAGTGGCTCGCAGGTTAATAGGCGCGAATCTATTATAAAGCAGTGTGCGAAGTTTCATTCTGCAGTGTGGGACTAAAAATCCCACCTTATAACTTCGGCAGGATCCAAAGGCGCAGATCAAGCCCGCCCAGATCCAACGGGCGAGAGTAATTTCGAACGGCTGTTTAATCAGCGCCGTTCGTTCAGCGCGTGGGATCCAATGGTTCAGATCAAGCGCGCCCAGATCCAACGGGCGAGAGTAATTTCGAACGGCTGTTTAATCAACGCCGTTCGTTCAGCGCGTGGGATCCAATGGTTCAGATCAAGTCCGCCCGGATCAGACGGTCTAGAGATGATCAAGCCGTGAAGTCCATCCAGCCGTCCATTCTTGAAGTGGGATCGGACGGCAGCTGCTCTTCTTCTTCCTTTTCGGGCTTCCGGCAACGGCTATTTTCTGGTTTCTTTTTTCTTAGCCGTTTGGAACTGCTTTTTGGTGGACTATATATATAGGACACTTTACAATTTATTGGTTGATGAATCCACTTGCAAACTTCTTCAAAAACTAAGGAAAAAGGCCAAAACCGAGAGCAACAATTGGCATACTCGTGGGAGCTACGAGCTCAACTTTCTTCTCCAATTTCGACAGCTTTCTTCCACATTTCATTGCATCATTCTGTAACATTTTGTTCGGATTTTTGGTGTCTCATTGGAGCACCGGTTGTACTTGGTTTACCCCTACCGGCTTCGGCAAAAGGGAGTGGTTAGTGGAAGCCTGATCGGGTTGATCGGGGGTGGATGTAGGCACGGGTTTGGCCGAACCACCTAAAAATCTTTGTCTTCTCTTTGCTTGTCTTATTATTGCATTTTTCGTTTTCACAATTTATTTACAAACGTTTTTTTATTGAAAGAATTTTTCTTAATCTAAATTTTAGTGAAAAACACAATTCACCCCTCCCCTCTTGTGCGTTGTTCTCACACGATTTACATCAAGTGGTATCAGAGCAGGTTTTGTCAAGAGAAAGAAATTTCTAAGACAAGATCCTCATGGCTCTTCCATGTGTTGAGGACAATGCTATCTTGTCTGAAGGAGCATCGTCACACCGTCCACCCTTGTTCAAGGGTGAATTTTATCTTTATTGGAAAAATAGGATGCATTTATTTTTAGAATCTGTTAATTTAGAAATTTGGGACATTGTTGAAAATTCATTTGATTTTCCAATTAAAATGGTCAATGGCGAAAAAGTGAGAAAACCACTTGGTGAACTCACTCCCGAGGAGAAACATAAAGTCCAACTTAACTCTCGGGCCATGAACATTTTGAGTTGTGGGTTAGGTGCTTCGGAATATAACCGGATTATGAATTTGAAAACAGCACATGAGATTTGGTCAAAATTAGAAGTTACCTATGAAGGAACTTCTCAAGTTAAAGAGACCAAAATCAATATGCTTGTTCATGAATATGAGTTATTTCGCATGAATTCTGATGAGACCATTAAGTCTATGTTTACTAGATTTACAAATATTGTTAATGGTCTATCTAACCTTGGTAAGGAGTTTTCTACTGGTGAACAGGTGAGGAAGATTCTACGAGTCCTTCCTCAACAATATGATCCACTTGTGACAGCCTTGAAAGCAGCAAAGAATATTTCAGCTATGTCACTAGATGAACTATTGGGTGAGCTGTTAACAAATGAAATTGAGCTTGCAAGAAGAAAGAATGAAGAGCATGCGGTAGAAAAAGAAAAGAAAAAGAAGAAGGAAGAGACAATTGCTTTTGTAGCCGATTCCTCCACAGATTCAGATGTATCAATCTCAAGTGAGGTAGCACTTATTTCTAAAGGCTTATCTCGTTTATATAACAAAAGAAATACAGGAAAAAGATTTGAGAAGAATAAAAGGCAAAAGGGCAAAGTTGTTTCCCATGAAGAAACAATTTGTTATGAATGCAAATTGCCTGGGCATACTAGGCCAAATTGCCCTCACTACAAAGAGAGTAGAAAAATATCAAAACCAGAAGAAAAAGAAGAAGGCTATGAAGATCTCATGGGATGATTCAGATAGCTCCTCTTCTGGTAATGAAGACAAGAAGGAGAGCTTGATTTGTCTTATGGCAAAGGACAACATTCAAGAAGCAATATCAGATGATGAGGTATGTTCCTATTCCTCCTCTTCTTCATCTTCTTGTATGGAAACTTATGAAGAGCAATACATAGCCATTTGTACCAAATATAAAAAATTAGCATCTAAGTATCTTAAATTAAAAGAAGAGCATGAAAATTATTTAGGTTTGTGTGAACATTTGAATGAAGTGAATGCCAATTATTTGCTAGAAATTAAGAAAGAAAGAGATGAGAAGGCTTCTTTTATTGTCAAAAATACATGCTTAGTTAGGGAATTAAATAATTTGAAAAGTTTGCATGCTCATTGTAGGATTTCTTTTCAAAAAATAAATTATGCAAGAACCACTACCTCCTCTTATGCATAAAATGCTATTTGTAATTATTGCATGAAGTTTGGACATATTTCTTCTTATTGTAAATTTAGAAATTCTATAAATAACAAATCTTCTAGTTTTGTTTGGGTTAGAAAGAGTAGCTTACATAATGATCAAATTAAGACAAGTGGACCCAAAAGGGTTTGGGTCCCTAAATGTAACGTTTAATTGTGTGGTGTAGGCATGCTTTCCTTCAAGGACCGGGGAAGGCATGTGGTACTTGGATAGTGGATGCTCAAGACACATGACTGGAGATGCATCTTTATTCATCCACTTGAAGAGCTATGATGGTGGTGAAGTTACTCTTGGTGACAACTCCAAGAAGAAAGTGATTGGAATTGGAACTGTGGGCAACTCACATACATCCATAAGAAAGGTCCTTCTTGTACAAGATTTAAGGTACAATCTTCTTAGTATTAGCCAATTATGTGATTCGAATTTTACAGTTTTATTTAATAAACATGAATGCATCATTAGCAAGGATAATCTTCCTCTTGTTATAGGATGTAGAAAAGATAACACTTATGTTTTATTTTTACACATGGTCAAGAATAGTGGACTTGAGTGTCTTACTTCACAAGACAGTAATTCTACTTTATGGCATAGAAGATTTTGTCACTTAGGAAAGTCATCTTTTAAAAAAATCATGAAGTTTGATGTGGTTAGAGGTCTACCAAATCTTAGTCAGTTAAGTGATCATTTATGTGGCCCATGCCAATTAGGAAAACAAACAAAGGAAAGTTTTAAGCCTCTTAAGGACATCACTACTTGTAAACCTTTAGAACTTGTTCACTTAGACTTATTTGGTCCTATTCATCCAGAAAGTCTAGGTGGAAGCAAGTATGGGTTAGTAATTGTAGATGATTTTACTATATCTACTTGGGTTCTTTTTGTTAGAAAGAAGAGTGAAGTATTTGAAAAATTCGTAAGTCTTATTACAAGAATTGAAAAAGAACATGAAGTTAGGTTAATATCAATTAGGAGTGATAATGGAGGAGAATTTAAGAATGAATTATTTGATGAATATTGTGTTAAAAATGGAGTGTTTCATACTTTTTCTTCACCTAGGACTCCTCAACAAAATGGCGTAGTTGAGAGAAAGAATATGACCTTGCTTGATGCCGCAAGGTGCATGCTAAATGAGTATAGAGTTCCCAAATATTTTTGGGCTGAAGCAGTTAACACTGCCTGTTATGTATTTAATCGAGTCATATGTAGACCTTTGTTAGAAATTTCTCCTTTTGAGTTGATTTATGGCAAGAAGCCCAAGGTAGCTCATTTTCATGTGTTTGGATGTAAATGTTTCATTTTAAATAATGGAAAAAGAGACCTTGATAAGTTTGATGCCAAGTCTGATGAAGGGATTTTTCTAGGATATTCACTTTCTAGTAGAGCGTTTAGAGTATACAACAAGAAAACACTAGTTGTTGAAGAGACAATTCATGTTAAGTTTGATGAATCTCTTAGTGAGGCATCTCATAGTCATCATCAAACGGATCTACTTGATGAATTTGAGGACTTATGTCTTGAAGAAGATAAATTGGATGATATAGCTAAGGTTGAAGAACCAATAAAAGATGATAGTGAGATTGAGAAGCAATTGAGATATTCTAAGGATCATCCTAGTGAATTGATTATTGGAGACTTAAAAGAGAATATTAGAACTAAAAGTTCATTTAATCATGCAGCATTCGTGTCAAATGTTGAACCAAGTTCTGTAGAAAATGCATTTGAAGATGAGTCTTGGATTGCTGCAATGAATGATGAGTTAGTACAATTTGAGAGAAATCAAGTATGGGATCTTGTACCAAGGCCAAATGACAAAACAATCATTGGTACAAAATGGGTTTTCAAAAACAAGGTAGATGAGAATGGTGAAGTTATTAGAAATAAAGCTAGGTTAGTAGCAAAAGGCTATTGTCAGATAGAAGGAGTAGATGTGGATGAGACATTTGCTCCTGTGGCAAGACTTGAAGCTATTAGACTTTTACTTGCCTATGCATGTCATAAAGGGTTTAAATTATACCAAATGGATGTTAAGAGTGCATTTTTGAATGGATATATAAATGAAGAGGTTTATGTTGAGCAACCTCCTGGATTTGAGATACATGATAAGTTAGATCATGTATACAAACTTAAGAAAGCTCTTTATGGATTGAAACAAGCTCCAAGAGCATGGTATGAAAGATTGTGTATTTTTCTTACTTCAAATGGATTTCATAGGGGTAAGATAGATAATACCTTATTTATACAGAATTCAACTGAAGGTCAACTAGTATGTCAAGTGTATGTAGATGATATAATATTTGGAGCTTCTAATATAGAGATGTGCATGAAATTTGCAGATTTAATGAAGAATGAGTTTGAAATGAGTATGATGGGAGAATTAACCTTCTTCCTTGGACTTCAAGTAAAGCAAACGAGTGAAGGAATTTTTATTTCTCAAACCAAATACTTGATTGGTTTGCTTAAGAAATTTGGTTTTGAAAGCATGAAGTCAAGAAAAACTCCTATTAGCACAAGTACTATCATAAGTAAAGATGAAACTGGGAAGTCCATTGACACTAAACTATTTAGAGGAATGATTGGATCATTACTATATCTTACAGCGAGTAGACCTGATATTGTGTTTAGTGTAGGTTTATGTGCAAGATTTCAAGCAAATCCTAAGGAATCACACCTACAAGCAATCAAGCATATCTTTAAGTATCTTATAGGTACTAAGACTCTAGGCTTATGGTACCCTAGATGTGAGTCTGGATTTGATTTAATTGCCTACACAGATGCTGACTTTGCTGGCAGCAAGACTGATAGGAAGAGTACCTCTGGCATGTGTCAATTGATTGGTGGTTCACTAATTTCTTGGGCCAGTAGAAAACAAAATTGTGTGGCATTATCAACAACAGAGGCAGAGTACATTGCTGCAGGTAGTTGTGTTGCTCAAGTACTATGGCTTAAACAACAACTTTTAGATTACGGCTTAGAATTTAGTCAGATTCCAATTTTCTGTGACAATTCAAGTGCAATTTGTCTATCAAAGGATCCGGTTCAACATTCAAGAACCAAACATATAGAGCTTAGATATCATTTTATTAGAGAGCATGTGTAGAAGAAAGAAATTCAACTGTCATTTGTCCCATCTTCCGCTCAAATGGCTGATATTTTTACCAAACCATTGCCTACGGATGTGTTTCATAGACTTCGTTTGAGTTTAGGTGTCATTAACCCCTTTGAGTGATTACAAAAAGGGGGAGAGAGGTATCAGTGATGTGCTAGGATTCAGGGGGAGTATAGTCAGGGGGAGTATAGGCTAGGATTCAGGGGGAGCTATATTATGATCCATGATTGTTATTTATTGTTACTTTGGTTTTGTAATCATCAAGGGGGAGATTGTTGTACCCTTTGATGTGATAATTACAAAACCAAGTTATTTATTATTGAAGGCTTGTTTTATTTAAGTAAAATTGTTAATAATTAATTAAATCAAGCCATGTATTTTAGATGTCTAAAATAATGGTCTCTAAGGGCCTTGAGGTCATGACATACTTCAAGGAATTTTTGAGACATGCGCAAGATTTTTTATAATTAAATTTCTTTTTATTTCTCTTGAATTTGATATGTCAAAACCTTGAGATTATGAGGCACACTAGTAGTATTAACATTTAAAAATATTATAAAATTATTTAATGATGAATTTTCATTTTTGGGCCAAGTATATTTGACAAAATGTATAGACATGGGTATTTGATTTTTTAATATTATTATGGAATCGTTTTTTACAAATTTCTTTTCATAGCCACTTAATTAACTTATAATACTATAAGAATATAAAATTATTTTTATTCACTTATATTCAAATTTGTGGCTAAAAAATTCGTCAAAAATACCCTAAAACTGCAAAAGTCTCGGGAAAAAGCACTGTAGCATGGGCGGGTCGACCCGGCGTCAAAACAGCCCGTCCAGGCCTTTTAGGAATAAAAAAAAAAGAGAGAAAAATAAAAACTTGGTTGACCCAAAAGGGGCGAGCAAAGCCCGCCCAAAGACCGCCGAGAGCAGCTCGGCTGGCGCTGGTCAACGGTCAACGGAACAGTGCCTGGCTAAGCCAAGCCTGCCGAGAGGAGCTCGGCTAAGTCTAACTTTAGCGCTGGTCAATGGTCAAAGAACAGTGCATGGCTAAGTCAACCTGAACCGGGTGATGAAATCCCGGCCAAGGAAGGGGGGAGCCGGCCCCAAAGTGGCTCGCAGGTTAATAGGCGCGAATCTATTATAAAGCAGTGTGCGAAGTTTCATTCTGCAGTGTGGGACTAAAAATCCCACCTTATAACTTCGGCAGGATCCAAAGGCGCAGATCAAGCCCGCCCAGATCCAACGGGCGAGAGTAATTTCGAACGGCTGTTTAATCAACGCCGTTCGTTCAGCGCGTGGGATCCAATGGTTCAGATCAAGCGCGCCCAGATCCAACGGGCGAGAGTAATTTCGAACGGCTGTTTAATCAGCGCCGTTCGTTCAGCGCGTGGGATCCAATGGTTCAGATCAAGTCCGCCCGGATCAGACGGTCTAGAGATGATCAAGCCGTGAAGTCCATCCAGCCGTCCATTCTTGAAGTGGGATCGGACGGCAGCTGCTCTTCTTCTTCCTTTTCGGGCTTCCGGCAACGGCTATTTTCTGGTTTCTTTTTTCTTAGCCGTTTGGAACTGCTTTTTGGTGGACTATATATATAGGACACTTTACAATTTATTGGTTGATGAATCCACTTGCAAACTTCTTCAAAAACTAAGGAAAAAGGCCAAAACCGAGAGCAACAATTGGCATACTCGTGGGAGCTACGAGCTCAACTTTCTTCTCCAATTTCGACAGCTTTCTTCCACATTTCATTGCATCATTCTGTAACATTTTGTTCGGATTTTTGGTGTCTCGTTGGAGCACCGGTTGTACTTGGTTTACCCCTACCGGCTTCGGCAAAAGGGAGTGGTTAGTGGAAGCCTGATCGGGTTGATCGGGGGTGGATGTAGGCACGGGTTTGG
The DNA here is from genome assembly GCA_023846275.1 of Vanilla planifolia. Lineage (NCBI taxonomy): Eukaryota > Viridiplantae > Streptophyta > Magnoliopsida > Asparagales > Orchidaceae > Vanilla > Vanilla planifolia. Next base: position 6,243,097 of record CM043877.1, read on the forward strand.
CCGAACCACCTAAAAATCTTTGTCTTCTCTTTGCTTGTCTTATTATTGCATTTTTCGTTTTCACAATTTATTTACAAACGTTTTTTTATTGAAAGAATTTTTCTTAATCTAAATTTTAGTGAAAAACACAATTCACCCCTCCCCTCTTGTGCGTTGTTCTCACACGATTTACATCAGGCATCTCAGTTCATAAATGAAACCTCTTCTATGCCTCCAAATTTCCTTCATAATCCATTATGTAGTACGTCTCACCCTTATCTTAATCCTTTTAAGTAATATGTTTGAGTCCAATCTTTCGGACCATGTTATAAAACTTAACCTTATTACTTAACTCATCCTCTCCTCTCTTCCCTTCCTCAATCTTGTCCTTGACCCCTCAAAGCTCTTTAATATAGTACTTCTCTAATGTGGTTGGTATGAGTACATCAAAGTTGTTGAGTATAAAGATGTTCATCATACTCATAACCTAAAAGTTATGATCCTAATAAAAATCAAGCTTTTTACCACCTTATAAAGAATGATCACTTAAAATTTAAAATGTTTCATTATGAGAAAATAATTTACAAGTTTGATCTCCATGATTGCATTCTTGTTATTTGGAACAAATACCATTATGATTTTGCAATCACTTATGCCTCCTCTCAGTTTATGCACTTTAATATTCCAAATGATTTTGATGGCATAAGATTCCTCTCTATCGTGAATGCATATAATGATTCAACCTCTAAGAAGGATCTTTTGAATGAAATTAAATGCCTTTCCCTTGTCTTATATTAGGCAACTTTGATGTCATAAATTGGATTTGAGGAAAAACACAATTTGGATACACAAGTGTCATTTTATTGACATACTAATTGATAATGGGATGGATGACATACCTCTTTCAAGAATTTGTGTATATGGAACGATAATTGTTCTTTAGGCAATGTGAATCCTTGTCAGATTCAGCCTTGGCTTATTTGAAGAATTCAATGTCTCTACGTTGTGAATAAGCACACACTGTACATAAGTAGGAGGTTGTTCATACTGAAGAATTTTTTACTCCTCACTTTAGATTTTGTGACATTCTTATTAATTGCTAGATCATGCATTGTTTAATCGTGTAAACTTTTGCCCTCAATCATTATCTCGTTTCCAAAATCGAAGATCGCATCCTAGATTATAGGTCTCATCTTTTGCATGTCATTTTGATTTTAGCGAACTATCTTTAGCATATTACTCATGTGGTGTGTAAAGCCCAACTTCCTTCATCGATTATAGACTTCTCCATTATAATATGTATCTAATTAATAAATTGATTTATAAATGTGGCTTCAAATTTTTGTGCCAAGATTGAGATCACCAAAGCATTGAACTATGAGTTTAGAAACCACTTCCTGTTCTATCTCTTGTACAAAAGCATACAACCTATTTTTATTTCTTGGATTCACATGTGCATAAAAATTATTCATTTCCTTGAATTGTTTAATGATAACTTAAGAGGGTTTAATATCCCTCAAATGTGACCCCTTTCTCTTATTGTTGTTATTTTAGATAGTGTCTAGGTTACTAATTGAGATAGCTCATGGCATGTGATTAATAAGTGGAGATGGTATTTGCGAAGGAAGATCAAATTGTTTATTATGGCTTTATATAAATGCACAAGCTCAAATTTGCCCTCTTAGACTTTTTAATTGGCATCGACCCCTTCAACGTTGGGCCTTTATGAAGATTCAATTCTATTGTGATGTTTTGTGTTCAATGTATGAACAAAAATATTTTAAAATAATACCAACTTTTTTACCTTCTACAAATATGTAGTCCACATGTATTTTATATATTTATATATGTGTGTGTGTGTGTGTGTGTGTGTGTGTGTGTGTGTGTGTGCATGCGTGCGTGTGCGCATGTGTTAGGAGCTGCTTGAAAACTAATGACACTATAGAAACAAAAGAATATTTAATATTTAAATATACAATATATTGACTTTATGAAGCATTATCAAGTTAGTGGAATGGTTTAGTAGACTTGATTTTGATTCAATATAAAAAGTTCAAAAATGAACCTCTTGAAAAAAGGATGTTAATAGTTTTTCTAAAGTGTTTCAAATTACATATTTGGTCTAACAAGTGATCTATATTCTCTATAAGATATGTTAGAAGAATCAAAAGCATTCTCAAATTCTTTTAAAATGTTACCTTCTTAAGACATGCATGGGACACTATTAAAGTAGGTAGGAATATACGTGCATTGTATTTGAATTTGAATAAATTAGGATAGGTTGAGTTATTCTTTTTTGTGAAAACTAAAATGAATTTTTTTTTTGAGTTGTTTTGTCATAAACATTTTAATTTAAATTAGGAAATGATAAATTTAGATGCTTTTGGATTTTGAATTCAATTGGCAAAAGACTTGCGACATCTTCTCTATTTTCCCTTTTGGCATGAGTCCAATCTTTTCTTTTCCTTTCATCTCTGTTTTTTTTATTTGTGAAGTATTTTTCTTTTGGTGTACCTAAACAAATTAAACTTTTATTTTCACTCAAATTAACTTATAAATTTTTTTTAGTCTATAGATGAGCATTTTCTCAATTTTTTTTTGATTACCTTCTTGAATCCATGCTTTCACTTATTAATCAAAATATTAATTCTATTTTATCTACCTTTCTTTTTGTGTATTGAAAATGATTTTCAAACTCTAAAGCATAAAACATTTAAAGAACACTTCAATATATATATATATATATATATATATATTCACTCACATAAAACTTTTTTTTAAGAAATCATTTTCAAATCCTCATTTTAAACAAATTCTTAAGCTCACAAAAAAAGTTTAAACAATTTTCTTTTGCTTGATAACATCGATGCTTGTCTCTCAAATAATGTAACCAATTGATCTCCTATCGACATATACTTCTATAAATTTGGGGAAAATTGTCTAAGACTTTCTTCTTTTCTTGTTTGCGTATAGCCAAGTTTCTTTTATTTTTAAAGGACCAACATTAGTGTTTGTAAGAAGAAAGTAGAGTGGATCACTACGAAAGGCATTAATGAAATCAATGATATTTGTTAAAAAAACTAATGTTTTGATAGATGATGTATGTGATATTTTATATAAATAATCAATAATAAATTATAAATTTTGTTTGATTGATTTGTTTTGAGTTTAAAATTAAAATGTAAATGTAATTGTTTAGATAAGTTTTAGGTTATGCTTGATATAATTATGGTTAAACATTAATTTAAGTGTAGAAAATTTTTAAAAGAACATTTGATTTAACATTATTAAAATGTCATTTAATATTATTTAAGTTTTAAAGTATTTTATTTAGTAACATCTTTAATTTAAATAAATTTATTAAACATTATGATTTTTATTTTTTAAAAAAATAATATATAAAAATGTGACTTAAATTTTGTTCACATCTATGTTCAAATTTTGAAATTAATAATAAAAATAAAAAAATCTACTTATATGACATTTAATCAAATACTAAAAAAAATAAACAAATTTTAAATAATATTAATTTTAGATAATAGTTATAATTAAATATAATATTGACATAAAAATTAATCAAGCGTTATCTTGATATGATTTAAGAAGAATAAAAATTATTTTTTTTTTCTTTTTCTCATATTACTTTTAGGTTTTTATAATAAAATAATATTTAAAAAATGGGTTTAAAAAATTATCTAACTACATTTAAAAAGATATTTAAATTTAAAAACAATATGGTAATTATAGTTTTATTAGTGGCAAACAGGGAGATAAAAAGAGAGAGTAATATGGCTAATATTTGTTGAAATTAATTTAAAAAAAAGGAAAAAAAGAGGGAGAATATTCGTAAGCATAAAGCCCAGATCTCTCCCCTCCAACCAATAGATAGGAATTCTGGGACGACACGAACACGTCGGATATTCGTCAGCATTAACGCGCGCCATATCATTCCCACGCCAACATCCAATCGAATATACGGATGCAGAAAAACTAAATTAGCACTATAAATACATGGAATTCATCTTCAAACACCGTAAACCCTAATCAGATTCCCCGCTCTCTCTGATTCGAAGGCCAAATGGCTCTCAAGGCCGTCCCCATCCTTGATGTTCCAACCCTCGACCACCTCCCCCTCCCTTCCCCGTGCGTCAAACATCCTCCCAGCTTCGCCGTGATCGGCCACCGTGGCCACGGAATGAACTCCCAATCTTCCTCATCCACAAGGGAAAACTCCATCCTCTCCTTCAACAAGGCGGGGCGCCTTCCCAACATCTCCTTCGTCGAGTTCGATGTCCAGGTCACCAGCGATGGCGTCCCTGTCATCTTCCACGACGTCTTTATCCTCACCGGCGACGCCAACGGTGGCGTTTCCGAGCGCCGGGTAGCCGAGCTCACCCTCGCTGAATTCCTCTCCTACGGCCTGCAGCCAGATCCAATCGTCCCTGGAAAGCCGCTCCTCCGCCGAGCAGACGGGGGTAAGATCTTCGATTGGGTGGTGGAGGCGGATGATACTCTGTGCACGCTTCGAGACGCATTCCGCCGTGTCGATCCCCGGCTGGGATTTAACATCGAGATAAAGTTCGACGACGATCTTGAGTACGATGAGGATGATCTGACCGAAACACTGGACGTCATCCTCCGAACGGTCTCCGATGACGCCGGAAGCAGGCCGGTGATCTTCTCGTCGTTCCACCCTGACGCCGCGCGGATCTTGCGGGGCATTCAAGTGGAGTACCCTGTTTTCTTCCTCACTGAGGGTGGGATGGAGATCTACCGGGACCGGAGGAGGAATTCGTTGGAGGAGGCTGTGAGGTTGTGTTTGGGGAGTGGATTGGATGGCATAGTGTCGGATGTTAGAGCAGTTTTGAGGAATCCGGCAGCGGTAGCAGTGATTAAGGAGGCAAAGCTCCGGCTGCTGACTTACGGGGGCCTGAACAACACAGCGGAGGTGGTTTGCTTGCAGCAGATGATGGGGATCGATGGGGTGATCGTGGATCACGTACAGGAGATTAGCGAGGTGGTGTCGGGCTTCGTAGGGGTGGAGACGGTTGATGCGGAGGAGGGCGGTGACGACTGGAGACCGAAGTTCTCCGAGGGGCAAATGTCGTTTCTTCGGAAACTTGTGGCCGAGTTGGTTCACGAGTAGGGACGCTTAAACCGGAGCCCATTTGTAGGATCAGCCACAGTGTACAGATTGGCTGAGTTCAGACAACCAATAGTTTCTGTCTTTTTCATATAAGTTTCAAACCAAACATCAAAAACATTTTAGAGATATTTTTATTTTCTTCAAATTGAAATGCATATTAACAAAAAATTTGGAGTTGATTCCATGATACAAATAGGCATCTTATGGATAAGCACTAGAGATAACAAAGATAAATCTGATCTATAATTTTAGATTATCATTTTATTCAAACATAAATAAATAAAATTTGAATAAGAGTGATTTAAAAAGAATATTTTTAATGAGTTTTATATGAAAATAAAATTAAAAAAATATTTGATAAAAATAAAATTAAAAATTTGAAACATAATTTTGAATTCAATTTGTACAAATGATAAGACATGACCTCCATTGAGGTGAGGATTGACTTGAAATCACAAGCTTTAATGTTATTGGACTTATTTCCATAATAATGAGGGTTCAAATAAATGTCTTTGATTTTAAGAAGATGGTTTTGTAATTATACAATAAAATTTTAGTAATGACTATTCATTATCACATGGGTACATAACCTATCACCTTAAGTGATATTATAAAAACATACTAAGTGTTCAAATAATATAAACATTTTCTTTTAAAAATTGCTTCACAATCAAGTGGAAGATAAGCAAAATATCTTATTAATCAATTTTTGCATATTTCAGCTATATTTGCTACGACAACAATTATGTAACCTACATATATAATATAATGATAATCTAAATCATTTTTATTGTTATGATAATAGCTTATAAATCATTCTATTTTTGTATAAGTTGTAGTGACTCAAAGCTATAGTATTTAAAATTTATGTTGATATTCTTAATAATTTCAATTAATACAATTGAAAATTATTACACTGATGATAATTGTTGTTACAATTCTTATACTTATGTCAATATTTTTAATCACAATAATAAAAAATATAAGTTATCTTCAAACAGGAGCTACACAATTATGACAATAATTATTAAATGTATGTTTTCTTTCTAAAATAGTTGGTGTGGCATATATTATTAAAGATGTAAGGGGGTTTGTATGTAGCATCATGTTCTAAGATGTGAGCAAAATATATAGATAAGGTCATATCTCAAACCCACATATTAATCCAGTTGCTTTATGATTACCCTTTTGAAATAGAAGAGTAAGCTTCTAATTTCTAGGAATTGATTGTAATGGAAGCTTAAAGAGAAAGGGGGCAAAGTTCATCAAAAACATATCAAGATTTTGAATTACTATTAGACATTTTAACTTTTCTTAGCATAAATAAGGCATGAGTGACCAAGACGTATGCTTTTCCCATGAGTTTTGTGAAATTATATGAATTTGCCTACACTCATGATAGGAGGAATTATAAAGATGATTCTTTTAATTTTTTGTGTTCATTTGACACAATAGTTCTATATTTTGTTATAAGGAATTCTATCAATGTTTAGAGTTAAACTCCAAGAAATATCTTTTCTATTTTTTTTATATCTATTCTTATTTTTATGGTACTTGAGCCAATCAGCTCGATACAAAAATTTATCATTGTAGAATATATTGATATAGTTGTATATATAGTTTGTTCTACATTATCACCAAGAGATTCTCTTATCTCAACTTTCTTAGTTGAAAAAGGTGACTGATAGCTAGTAAAAGGAGAAAGATACAATGCACTTCTATTTGTTTCTCCTCTTTTATATGTATGAATGTGATACTCATCTTCTAAGTTATTACTCTTTGTATTTGTAAAAGTCTATAGCATTTTTATATTATTCATAAAATGCATAAACTTTTTCACATGTTATTTCACCAGTAATCTTCTTTTATTGTAAGTCTAGAAATTATTGGTAATAGATTTTATCTATCCTGTAATATTCTTTTGAATGATATTTGTTTTAGTTGTAGATATTTTTATAACTTGGGCTTTATCTTTTGCAATCTATTGGGCCTTAGGTGCTTCAATTTGTAAGGTTTTAATTGTCTCGCCCTATTGGTTCTTAAAAGATTCAGTCTTGTAGGACTTTTCAGTTTGTTAGATTATTTCTTGATTTTTTGAGAATTCTCCTTCTACCTTTTTTGGGAGGTCATCAGTAAATTCCTTTATTATTTCATTTTATTAACAAAAGATTTTAAGAACAATAATTCATCTTTGTTTATGGCCTACATAAAAGGTCAGCAAGGATATTAGTAAAACTAAGAATATATTTAACATCATAAGTAAATATTTCTAAATATAAAGTAAGGCAGGCATATGCACCTAAGATTTTCTGCAAAATTATTCATCATTTTCTTTTGTAAAAACTAAGTTACTGATTTATTATCTATTTCGGTAACAAAATGTCCATGTACTAAATATTATTTTCAGCTTTTGATTATTAATTTAAAAGTAAGTAATTTCTTATCATTGGTGGTATATTTCATTTTGGTTTTTGTAAAGTTTCTAGAAGAGTATTCTATGATTTCTTTTAAATTTGCAATAAGGACACTAGATTAATTATTTTGATGCATCAATTTGTAGTGTCAAACTTTCATTTTCTTGAGGGAAATAAAGAATTTATCTTGTTTGGCCAAATTATTTTATTTGTTTAATTTTTTGTTCCTCTTTATTTAAAGAGATTGTTATTTTTTTTATATTCCATCGACAATATTGTTCACATATTGCTTGCTTATATTTGGCCTATTCTTTGAGTAATTTTTTTTAAGAAGATTTATTTTAGAAGAGAGTTTTGAAATAAACTATCTTCCATAATTTAGTAATCTTAAAAAGCTTTGTAGTTATTTTAAATTACTAAAGATATTAGAGAATTCTTTTACTATAGAATAAATATGAACTTATAATTAGATTTGTTTATTTTTTATTTATTTTATGAGAAAGTCAATCTCAATTTTGAATAATTTAATATTTTTAGACTTAAAATTATGTCATGATTAAGCATTATTTTTATCATAGTTAGAAGGAGTTTTTTATGTTCTTTCTTTATTTGAGAAAAAAATAAGAATATCATCTATATAGATAACAATATAAGATAAGTGTTCAAAAATAGTATTCATCCACTATTGAAATACCTAAGGAGCATTTTTTTAATCTAGAAGGCACCACGAGTAATTCATAATATCTTTGAGAACAGTTGAATGTGTTAACTCTATAAAGTTTTAGTTGGTGAGTTTAATTTACTAAAAGTCAGATTTGGCATCAAATTTACTATAATATTTTGTACCTTGAATTTGTTTAATAAGATGTTCGATGGTTGGAATAAAATAACCATCAAACTTGGTGATCTGACCAATATAGAGTTGAAAAGAAGTTCATAAAAAGTGACCTTATTTGGCTTTATACTTGTAAGAAAATATTAAAAGGAGCTAGCAAGTAACTAAAACTATTCCAATATAGTCCTTTTAAAATAATTTGAAGGATTAATGACAATACTTATCAACTTGAGTTACTAGCATATATAGAAATGTATTGATAGTGAATGTAGATAACCTGAAGGCATTTGAGCCATCTTTGCTAGCTCAAGAACTACATGAACATTTATTACCAATGAATGACTTGGTCATAAATGATGAAAAGATCCAAAAGGAAGATAACATTCTTGAGAAAAAGATAATTATAATGAGAAGAGAGACTAAGACTTCATACCAAATTGAAAAAGGAAAAAGACTTACTACTACAAAATGATATAGCTTTGACAAATTCAATCCTTATTCTTTCACCTTAGTTTCTAATAATAGAGAAAAAAGAGGATTAAGGGATATTGTTAAGTTGATTTGTCGAAACTCAAATTATGAGAAAAAATGATCTATGATCAAGAGATGTATTATAAGACTAGACCCAAAGGAGGAGGTGTTCAAACAAAAATCCAAAAAAAAAAAAATGCTACTCACATACAAGGGAACATCAATGTGCACTTGACCTTGAGTGCCTCACTAGGTACTGACCTGGGTCATATGCACTTTATGTGGCCGATAGGTGCACCAACCCTCGCACATGTGGTATGTTAAAGGTTAGAAGTTACATACATCATGCAAGTAGTAAGTGCCATGTATCCAACCTCACCTACTTGTAAAAAATTTGTGTGAGTGTAATGTTGGTAGAGCATGGAAGCCATGCACATGCAGGGCTTTTGCATGTGCGTTTAGGGTTAAATGACTCAACATATGTAAATCTTAAACTTTTTGTGAAAGGGCAAATGTGTCTTTTGTAAATTAAAATATTATTTTTTTATAACAAAATGTTTTATCTAATCCTTATATGAGGGGATAAGAATGATGAATCAAGAATTAAAACTTTTTAATTGTTCAACCTTCTTATAATTAAAGCTCTATTACCATTCTCTTTATCTCTTGGTTATTTGTCATTTTCAAGCTTCCAAATTTGCTATTATGATTCTAAAAAGAATATCTATTATTGAGATCTTGAGATGAGAAAATCTCACAAATAGATTTGCTATCTAAGCCCCAACTTTCACATCTCTATTAGAAGTCGTCATACTTTTATGATATGGTGGTCATGCATGTATGACAAGACAAATCTTGTTCTTACCAATAATGCTAATCCAAGCACCTTGTTCGATCCTACTAAAGAACTAATCATGTAAGCATGATAAAGATATCATATGTGTGAAGCACATTAATTCTATACCTCACATCTCTCAAGAAAGTAAAGATCATATGCGTTTGATAATAGAATCTTACAAGTACAAAAGATAAGGTATCCTCTTAGAAATAGATTGCTAAGTTTGACTCTCTAATTGAACATCTAAATTAACTTATTAAGTAAGTACTATAAAGATATCATACTATAAGATTATTATAGTTTTACTTAAGATAAAGGTTTTACAAATAACAAATATTTATCATAACTTGCATATGCAAACTTACATTTCTAGTGGTCATTAAGATATATTTATTTCTAAATAAACTTAAATGAAATGCATGCTTTAAATAATCCTAAAGGCATGTAATATCATATTTGAAGATATTTTTAGTGTTCATTAAGTTGACTCAAACTAATCTTTTCCCTGTTTGTTAAAGTTTTGTTTTTTCTCTTAGTATATGTTATGTTGAACACCAAAGCATTACCATTTAGCTTCTTAAGTCAAAAGATCAAACTTTTTTAATAGATTGATCTATTTGATCATGATATATATGATCTAAAATATTTAAGAAAATATATTATTCAAATATTATAATAATTTTATTATCATCGAACTAGTGGTACAAGAACCAAATGTTCAATATTTTAAACTACAATAACAATATTAAAGTTGATGATATTGATTATATTCCTACACCATTCAAAGAAGTAGGTATGAAAAGAATTCAAAACTTTACTCATGAATTATTTGATGATGAGGCTCTGAGAGAGGCACACCTTGAAACTTTAAAACTTCACACCATTTGATGCTCCTTCTTCTCCTGTAATAAAGGAATTCACTCAACACCCATCTTTTAATTCTAATATTAGTGTTAGACTTACTACACTAGTAGTAAGTTTCTAATAGAATATCTCAAAGATGGATTAGAGGATATTTGAGAAATAAGAAACTGTTAGAGAACATAATATTCAATCTCAAATTTAATTCAATTCAATTATAAGTGTTGTGTTTTAGTTCATAACAAAAATTGAAAGTATGTTAATGAAACCCAAGATTTTGTATGATCTAATTATATTTTGTGATAAAATAATGCTTTAATTATATGAAATAATGTATTATTTTATTTTGTTATGTAAAAGAATAATGATATTTTGTAGTACATGGTTTTATAATTCTTATATCCCAATATTTTATGTTATACTCATGTATTCTATTACACTACTTTATAGGATCCTATATATTCAAATATTAAATTACACATGATTATGTTGTATGTCTATGCATCAAAATATTATTTTAGCTTCTTATCAACGCTTGTAAATGATAACAAAATAAGAGAGAAATTGCATGTTAGAATGTAAACAGAACTTGAATTTAGGGAGAATTAGTTCAACTCTATTTTATTTATGTTAAAGCTAATTGCATTATAGTGAATTGATTATAGTAAAATAAATTGTATTGTTTCACACTTGGATTTAAGTGAATGAAAAGTTCCACATCTGTTTTAATTGATTTATATATAATTTCATATATTTTTATTATTTTAACAATGATTTTGTTATTATCAAAATAGGGAGATTATAAACCCCAAATTTTTAGATGCTTTGATGATAAACAAAATATATATTTGTGTACTAATGTGTGCTAGAGATTTGATAAATAAGTTTAGAAAGCAATGGTCAAGCATGCTTGATGATCTAAAGTTTGAGTTCATATATTAATCTATTTATATAATATAATGTAATCCATAATACAATACAACATTTTTTTAATATACATATATTTAAGAGATAATAAAGTTATCAATTTTTATACAATATGATGTCTTATATTATATAAGTACAATTCTAATTTAATTAAGAGGGTATGTTAAAATTTGAGAAATATAATATGATCACACAATATGATGATCATGATCATATAATATACTAATATCAAATTGAAAAGATGTTAATCGATACTTAAGCATGTGAAGAAGCAAAGTGCTTCTATAATACAATGTTTATCCTTATACTTATGATTATTTTTGAGTAATCGCATAAGACAGCTTAGACAAGCTATTGTTTGAATGATTAGTATATAGAAGATTATCTTATAATCTGATCCACTTAATTATGTAATACAAATGAAATCTAAAGACCATAACTACTTAATCTCATTAGAAAATAAAAATTATCTATTTGTATACATTAAGATTTATTAAAATAAAATGTTAACCTTTATTCTCATATAAATGCCATCTCAAATTGTATGAGAAGAGGCAAATGCAATAAAAGTTGCTTCATAACCTTAACTAAGGATTTTGCTTTATCCGTACCTTTGTTTGGGCATCTTAATTTGTGAAGCACTCTAGTTATGAGAAAGTAATACAAAGCAAATTCAAAGCATATTCTTTTCTCATATTAAAAGCATTTAATAGCATCATTACAAGATTCATTTACATTTAGTTGGTGCCATAGTACATCAAGATTCTATCTATTGTTCTTTGGTCGTTTGCAAACTATGATCATTATCAATAACTGATCAAACATGCAAGTTCATCACTACTACAAGTGGCAGCATCATTCTACGACAATTTGGCAAAAAACTATATAGAACAAGTACTTCAACTAGGGTAGGCATTGTACAAAGGTGTATAACACCATATCAATAGAACACTTTCATTGTCTCAATGCATAACTAGTATAGATATTGTTCTTCAATTGTGTGTTTTATTAAGTTACAATCTTAGGTCATTGGCTTGATACTATAGCTAAAGCATATGACAACGTACAGTCTCAATATGACACCTTAAGTAAGCAACATAGGCTCAATGCAGCATTTGTGCTGCTTTAAGTGGTTCTTACTCATCCTTGTCCCAAGTTTATGGGTTACTGTCCTGCGCAACAACGTCCAAGCCGAGCCGCGGAGCAGCGATGCCTATGTCTCCTTCAATCTTCTTGCACCGTCCTGAAGCTCCTTCAAGCCCTCGCCTTCCTCCTCAAATCTGGCCTCCGCTCTAACGTCCTTGCGCTCACTCGCTTTGCCTCCGCCGCCGCGTCCCTAGGTCCCGCTGCTGCTTCAGTAGCTGCTACACTCCTCTTCTCCCCATCCTCCTCCGCCCTTCACTTTTACGACACGTTCCTCATAAATACCGCGCTCCGTTCACTCTCCCCAACCCCTTTGCATCCGTTTCCGTTGTTCTCCCTGATGCTCCGCCTCTTCTTATCCCCTAACCAATTTACTTTTCCTTTTCTCTTTAAAGCCATTGCCGCACTTCCCTCCTCTTTGCCCGCAACCTCTCTCGCTCATGGCTCAGCCCTCCGGTTCGGCTTTGCAGGAGACTCGTTTGTCCAAAACACACTCATCCACGCCTACGCCGTCACTGGCGACGCCGGCATTGTGATGGCCCGCAAGGTTTTTGACGAAACTCATCGATCAAGCGCAATCACCTTCAGCGCCATGATTGGCGGTTACGTCCGCTCCGGTCGCTCCCGCGATGCTATTGTGCTCTTTCGCGAGATGCAGGTTGGCACTGTCCAGCCCGATGATGTCACAATCATGACTGTCCTCTCTGCCTGTGTCGACCTAGGCGCGCTTAACCTCACAAAGTGGTTAAACTTCTACGTGGAAAGGGGGAAGGTACACAAAAGCTTGTGTCTTTGCAATGCGTTGGTGGACGCTCTCGCCAAGTGCGGGGATGTTGACGCCGCCATGGATCTGTTTGACAAAATGCCTGAAAGAAATATAATTTCATGGACATCAGTTATCGACGGGCTTGCGATGCATTGCCGTGGAATTGAAGCTGTGGGAGTCTTTGAAGCCATGATGAAAGAAGGAATCAAACCAGATGCTGTGACATTCATCAGCTTGCTAACTGCTTGTAGCCATTCTGGGCTTATCAACATTGGCAGCCGCTATTTTGATTCCATGACACGGGAATTCGGCATTGAACCTAGGATTGAGCACTATGGATGTATGGTGGATCTGTACAGTCGTGCTGGATTGGTTGAAGAAGCCATGAAGTTCGTACAAGGCATGCCCATTAAGCCAAACCCAGTGATTTGGAGGACTCTCATTGCCAGTTGTAGAGTGTATCGAAGGCTTGATCTTGGGGAGAGAGTCACGAAGCAATTGATCAAGGAGGAACCCTCGTATGGTTCCAACTATGTGCTGCTATCTAACTTTTATGCTCTCAACAATAGATGGGAGAAGAAGAGGGAGATCAGAAGGGTAATGGATTGGAGAGGTATGTATAAAGTTGCAGGATGCAGCTTGTTCGAGTTGGAAGGTGAGGTGTATGAGTTCATTGCTGGGGGTGAGAAGTATGCTCGGCAGCTATCTATATATGTAATGATGGAAGAGATTGGTCAGAAGATAAAGAAAGCAGGGTTTCTCCCTTCTTCATCGGAGATGCTGCTTGATATTGATGAAGAAGATAAGGAGGATGCAATGCATTGGCATAGTGAGAAACTTGCTACAGCTTTTGCTTTGCTGAATACAACTCCAGGAACTGTGATCAGAATAGTGAAAAATTTGAGGGTTTGTGTGGATTGTCATTCTGCATTAAAGTTCATATCAAAGATATACAAGAGAGACATTATCGTGAGAGACAGGAGTCGGTTTCATCGTTTTAAAGATGGAGCCTGTTTGTGTAAAGATTTCTGGTGAGTAAACTTGGCGAGAAAATCCAGTCCTTTTTTTATCATATTTTACATTTATTTGAAATTTTTATAAAAAAAGTTATTTTTTTTTCAAATTAAATAAGTTTGAAAATTTTAATAATTTTTATAAAAATTTTTAATTTCTACATGACTTATTGGGCACTCAAATGTTTATGTTGTTTAAACTACTTCAAGTTTGAATTTTGACAGGTTATGAAACCTCACGAAAGAAGTGAATCAGTCATGCAATGTAAAATATTTGGAGAAATCCTAGTCAAATAATGGTTCAAGTGAATGAGGCACAATTGACAAACAAAAATAAAAGCATTCACTCGGTTGAGAAAGAAGAAAATCGGATGTTTGTAATTATGTGAAAAGTATCACAAACAATTTTTAGTATAGTGAAGATAGGCCCTCTTTTCTAAGGATAGGATGTCCAAATGTAGCAATATTGTGCTTCACATTGAATTGAGAGTAATGACAAAATAGCGTAGTTGAGATTATCATCTTTATCCATTTTTGGGAATGGTGATAATATGGCATAGTTGAGATTATCACTTATATCTACTAAGTAAAAAAGATTACTATAGAAGGTGTAATGGAATCATCGAAGCTAACAATGGAATCATCAAAGGCAATGGTCAGATCACTCTTGGACGATTTGGTTAACATAGGAAGAAATTGAGAACTAAAATTTAAAAGCAAAAGGTGATAAGGTTATTTACATAATATGAGATTAAAGTATTGATATATTATATAAAAAAACAAATATCTTTTTGTATAAAGTACAACTATAAGTTAGGTACTCATTTGGATAATATTGAAGGAACTCAACTTTTAGAAATGTGGTCCAAAGACGTTGTATTGCTTGAAAATGTAAGATCAATACGTTATAGCACCTCTCGTTCATTTGACTCCTAAAGAAAAATTATAAAAAATTTATGGTAGGTGCTCAACAAAGACGAGGAAGGCTAAATTGTATCCCTGGAGATTGTTGATGGCTAATTGTAAAAAGTCATATTAGAGGCATTAACAATAGCATTAATTTGATAATCCAAAGTTAGATCCAAAACATACACATTCATTTTTAATTCTTTTAATATTTTAAATGGACTAACTCCTTTGGGATGCAATTTTCAAATAGTTTTATGGTTATTGTTTGAAGTACAAATTGTTACATTTTCTATCTCAATAAATATCTTTTATCACACATGAACATTGTGTAGACTTTAATATATTTATTGGTTTGCAAAACATTATTTAAAATATTCATATAAAAAGATTGAACATTCTACCTAAAAGAACAATGAAAATTAAAAGTGTGCACATGAGGAAGACATGAAATCAAATCAATAGGTTTCTTTAATTGAGATCTTCAAAAACTATTAAAGAAGTTGTGTTGATGGAATTATTAATAAAACTATTATTAATCAAATTCATCACAAAGAAGTACAAGCTCCCAATTTTTGGCTTTATCTCCAACAAAATTATGCAAAGATTCTTGAGGCTCAGCTAACTTCTTCATTTTGGCTATTTTCTTACAAGCCATATGTTGACAAATGCTTGAGTTTTGTTTCCAATAAATTGATGGTGCATGATGCAACCCTTCAACCTATGGCAATCATTAGATATATATATATATTGAGCTTTTGATGGAGAAGACGTGCAAGTGAATGATGTAGCAAGGTTATTATAGGTTTAAGGAGTGACAAGTCATTTAAGATCTAGATTTTTAATCATTAAGTTAATATATATATATATATATATATATATATATATTGGATGACATTCATCTTACATTTTATAGGTAATACTAATTAAGTTATTTTTATTCATCATTATCAATTGCACATATTAATGGACATTGGTTTGTAGCATATTTTTATTTGTAGATTTTAGTATTTGCATGTTTATGTTTATTTTATGTTAGACTTGGATTATGATGTCATTTAGTAATTGATATTTATGATTTTTATATTTTAGATTATAATTCTGGATATCTATAAGTTATATGCTTATGCTTACATTCTAACATGTATGATTATATTTACTAATACAATAATAAATGTTTAGATTTTGTTGTAATCAAGGAGTTTAAAAAATAATTGGCTAAAAACTAGGTGTGATAGACTTTGTATCAAAGGTTATGTTAGAGTTAAGGCATACTTGGGCATATTAGGTTTCAACTTAATAGGTTGGAGAGAGTAGGTATTAATAATGCATTAGTTAGAAGTATTACTTATGATTTTTAGTCTTTGCCCTAAGTAACTTTAGCATGGTAGTTTTCCTTTGAGAAGGGTGGTCAATACATGTAGAGCTACTTTAAGAGGCCCAATGGGTAATGAACATGCCTATGGAGAGCCTGTGGTTGACCAACTTGCTAGGGCTACGATACGTAAGACAAAGCTTAAGTCTCAAGGGGAACACTAGTTGGTGGCTTGTATGTAGATAAAGCTGTAGGTATTTGTGAATGTGATTAACTTAATAGTTGCTAATGATTTGTTAGGCCATGTCTAAGGGTGGTTGGATGTATTAGTGTGTCAAACTAAGTGCAAGGATTCACTTTTGGTCATTATTTTAGATTAGGAGGTAGCTACTTGGTTGTGCGATCAATGCTAGACTATGTTTCGAGGATACCTCAAATAGTAATGTATCTTAAGAAGAGTTTGCCATTACTTTTAAGGACTAAATGTATTAGAGTTAATGAAGGCTGATAATAGGAGGGAGCTAACATACCTTAGATAGGGTCAAACGTAAATTACAAATTTTTTTTTCCTATTCATATATCTGGTTAGATATTCTTTTAAGCTAGTGATGTTAAAAGGGCTCTTATGTGAGCTTTTCATTGATGAATAAGGCATTCCTACATGTTAGCTCGATGTAAGGGCTACTCTAATTTGGAAAGGATTTTAAATTATAACCCATGAACATTGGACTGTATCAAATTATGAAAAAATTGGTTTAATAGTATATAGATTATTGTTACTAAAGTCTCTATCTAGGATAAAAGATATTTTTCATGTATTTAATTTGATAAAATATATATTATATCTATTACATGTTCTTTAAGAGGAGCTTCAAGATCTCCAACCATAGATTAATGCATCCTATAAGAAATAATTGGTGTGTTTTTTAGAGTTTAGCACTAGGCAGCTAAGAAATCCAAGTCCACCTATTGTCAAATCCTTTTGGAATGAGAAAGGTAAGTGAGAGGCCACATGGGAAGTGTTTAATAAACTATGATCAAAATATAATATGAAAAATAAAATTATTATATAAAGAGTAACTTACCTTTAGACATTTTTTGAAAGTAAAATTTAAACTTTTGAGATAGAAATAAAGAGCTATAATTGCACTTTTTAACAAAAACAACTAAAGAAAAAGATCTCATGTAAGATTGGTAATTTAAGATGGACATGAAGCCTCTAAACAACAAGTGCATTAGCAAAAATCTAACTTAAGCTTCATTTTTTTTTTATAGTTGGGAAAGAGAATACAATAAAATAAAAACTTATGAATCATGATATTTAAAATAATAAATTTATAAAAATTAAATAATTCTAAGTTTTTTTTAAAATAAAACTAAAATACAATAAATTTACATGTAAAAAACCCTAGATTTTTTAGTCCTTTTTAAAAATATAATTAAATCATAAGCATATCCAAATATAATTCGTTTATTATATTCATAATACTTAAAAACTTTAAAATAACTAAAGGTAAAAAAATTCAACAAAAAGAAATAAATAAAATTGACAGGTTTACTATGATGTGATCAAATCAGCTCTGCACGCGACAAAAAAAAAACCTTATAAAGTCATTTGTCACCCATTGATGGCTTTCAGAAAGGATAAGCGATGGTGGCTCAAATCATCCTCCTCTCCCCGCTTGTCAGACAACCGCTGTTTAGCACTCGCGGCTTCCATTCGGCTTTCCTCCGCTCTACAGGCGGGTTGCTTCGTCTCCCTCCCCAGATCCGACGGAGACTTACCCATGGAGGTCTCCGCCTATATCTCGCGGAAGCAGTCAACTTCGAAGCCATGGCCATAGTGCAAGACGGCATCGGGGCCTTGCTCGTGACAGCTGGCGCGTATTCCTTAGTTTTCGCTTTCGACCAACTCACCAAGCGTAACATTATCAAGCAGGTCTGGGTTTTCAATTACGGTAAAAAGTTCAAATTTTATTGGGGTCCCGTTGAGTGGTCGCATAATGTGCTTTCTTCATTTAACTTGTGCCGGACAGATTCTATCTGTAATTGGGATAAGTTAAATTTATTCGAATTAAATAATTCATCCAAATACAATAATCCTGTTGGGCAGCTCTAATGGATTCACTATTTGGAACTTAAAGTGAAAATCTTAACAAGATAATTTATTAGAGAAGTTGTGCAAATGAAAATATGTTTTTCCTATTGCGTTATTCAAAAAATTGAATTGATGAAAGCACAAAAGAAAAGTACCTGTGAAAAAATAGTAGGTCACTGTGCTTTTTATAGATATGTAAAAATGTTTAAAGACGTCTCATCTTTTATTTTATTGTTGTTTAATATTATTTTGATGAAAAATTATGTCAGATTAACGAAAGAATAGTAATTTCATATTATTTATAAGAAGAAATGAGATATTAATAGTTTTACTAATTAATTGGGATTTTTAAGTTGATCAGTTTTATTTTAAAAAAGCTTATGACAGTTTTCATTATGACTTGCTAAACCATTTAACCCATTTGAACATAATAAACATACTAGATACATTTTTTTTTATGGCATCCTTATGCTAGGTGCTTCATTGAATCCTCTTCCTATCTTGCATCTCATTTTGTATTGTATGTCTTGAAATTAGCTTTAAAATTGTGGTCAATTAGGGCATGCCTACCTTTATGAAATGTTACATTTTTTTTAATTTCAATTTTATTTTCACAAACATCCTCTTCAAGCAAAAGCATAAAAAATGATGGACTTGAGATTTGATCATGAATTGGCATCTCTTCAAATTCACCTTCATCCTCTTTGATTTTGATATTTTCCCTAGTCACTGTTATGAGAGTAATATTATAGGCATCCAAGTTGGGTCCAATACACATGTGTATCCTTCATTCCTAAGCTATTAGTTTAAGGTCATCATTATGTATATTAAAATCATAACTTCTTGTTAAATATTTAATATGAGATATTCTTATTAATTATCTCACAAATCTTTCTTTTATATAAGAATCCTTCCACATTGAATCTATTACCCCTCTAAGAGAAGCTTATATAATTTTTAAGTGCATGCTTCATTAGTGTGCAACCATCATCAACTCTACCAAACTCTTGCAAGACAACTTTTCTTCACCATATTGACCCTTTCATCTCATCAAATCATTATAAATTGTCTCTATCAAAACCATCACTTTTAATTTTACTATGCCATATTAATTCTTTCAAACTTTCACAAATTAAATATGTCAAAACCATCATCTTTAAACCATATCAATGTCATCGCCTTGTCGGCTTTATAAAGCTTTTTCCTTTGGCATTATGGGACCATCTCAAATTGACTCTATTACCCATTAGCTATGCCTCCATCATTAGTTTTGCTATACCATTGACTTAGATGTAGTATTAGCTTGATGCACTACTTGATCTTAGCTGAACCACACTTTACTCTAACACCATTTAAGGTAGTAACATTGTGAGGGTTTTATAGACAAGTGTGTACACATCAACCAAAAAAAAACTTTGTATTAATCTATATATCAAAGATATATTTTGTTCAATATGCAATGTGGATTATTTTTCATATTTATCTTAACAATCACCAAGGCCATTAACCCAATTATGCTATAATAGAGTATAATAAAAGCTTGGGAAAAAGGTTGGGTTACTCTTGGTTGGACAACCGAAACTTCTTGTGTACTTCCAATCAAAAAATTCTTATGGTACCAACAAATGCAATGCTCTATCCTACCAAGCTTTAGAATTGAAATATGCTCTAATGATAAACTTTTTTAATTCACTCAATTGAAGGATTTAGTATTGATGTGACAAGTTGAAATTGATTTCTTAATAACTCTCAATGAGAGAACAAGGTTGTTTGCTCAACATCCCATTTTGAGATTTCTTATTAAAGGTTATTGTCCTGCATTTGCAACTATGAACTCTTGATGCCAATGATAGAAATGTCGAACACTTATCAAAGAAGCTCATGTCATTTTGGAATGGCATTGTGTAGTTTTGGAAGAAAGAAGGTATTTTGAAGAAAAATGATACTTGGAAAGTGAAATCAATTGATGGTAAACAAAGATCATGGGTCATGAGGAAATCTTCATTGTGAAGTATAATGTGGATAGGAGCATTAATTGGTACAAGACTAGACTTATACATTAGTGGTTTGTACAAATTTTTGGCGTGCACCAATTCAAAAATCAACATTCCATGATTGGTCCTATTGTTCATAGCAAATTTTGTATGTAGAAAAATGCTTTCTTGAATGCTGACTTGCATGAAGAAGCTCATATGGATCCTCCTCATAGTGCTAATGAAGCAGCAATAAGGTGTGTAAGCTTAAAATGGCTCTCTATGGCTAGAAAAAAGTTCCTTAGGGATTTTATGAGAAGTTTTCATTTGCAATCAGTAGTCATAAGTATACTTAAGCCCAATCTTCCATAACTATGTTAAGCTCTATGAAGGTGGTAATCATGATGTTCTAAGGGTCTATTTAAGCAACTTTATTTGGATATGAGATAATCTAGAAGAAATTAGCACCTTGAATTAGTATCTAACTAGGGAGTTTGAGCATAAGAACCTCGGGTGTTTGAAATATTTTTTTCGAGCTAATCATTTGTAGGGACCTCTAGCTTAATAATTGTAGACTAATTTTGGCTAATGTGGAGTTTTGTCTACACACATCTATAAAAAGAATTTAATTGAACTTTTTTGTTCTTTTAGATGGTGTTGCATGTAAATCTAATTTTGGATTAAACTATTTAGAAGTCTCCCGTGTAATTTACTTTATAACTTTCCTCTTAAAAAGGTTATAAATGGTAAAAAGAGTTTTATAATTATATTTAAGTATAATTAAGAATTATAAAATTGCTTCCTCTATTTTTTTACTTACCCTTGAGATTAACATTCTAATAATTCACCCCTCTACTCTTATGTGTACATCTAAGTCCTATTTTCCATTAAGTGGTATTCAAGTGTGGTTCTTTTCATCAACTAAAATTCTTAAAGAAGATCCTAATGTTGTCTCACATGATGGTAATAGATGTGCTATGCTGAAGGAATGTGCTTCTTCCCACCTCTGCTATATAGAAGAGTTTTCTATTTGTATTGGAAAAATTAAATGCTTAAATTTCTTATATTTTTTTATTTATAGTTGTCAGATTTTGTTTAAAATTATTTTGAGTTTCTTACAAGAAAATTGATAATGAGGTTATCATTAAACTATGAAATGAATTCACATAAGAAAAGCAAGAATTAAATATAATGCAAGGGATTTGAACATCCTTCACTCTGTTCTTTTAGCAATAAAATTCAATAGGGCTATAAACCTTAAGACCATTGATGAAGTTTGGGAAAAGCTTGAGTTTACCTATGATGAAACTACCCAAATGAAGGAGTCAAAATTTAATTTTCTTATGCTTTATTTGGCGCTTTTTCATATGTATGATGGAGAGTCCATGAAAATTATTTTTACTAGATTTATTAACATAGTGAATTGGCTTTCAAATATCAAAAAAGTGTTTTTTGATTTGAAATAGAAGAGGAAACATTGTCCCATGAATTTGCTCATTTATAAGTGGTTTTCGATTCAAGAAATTTCACTCTAGAATGTTTTAATAATTATATTTAAAATTTTGATGTACAAAGATATATGCAAAGCTAATCTAAAGAGTGTCATAATTGTGTTTTTCAATTTGCAACCTAATATGCTAATCTTTGTCAAAGAAAGTTTTTCCGACTAGATTAATTAATTCAATCTAGTAGTGTACAAGGTTACCTCTTTTATGTTTTTACTAACTATTAGTTCCTTTTGCTTCCAACCTAGTAAAAAGAGGTCGATTTATTTTTGGAATTTTTCTTGGATCTTGAGAGGAATCTTGTTGAGTTCATAAGGATCTTAAGGGATCTTTTAAGGAGCTTGAGAAATGTTTTAAATCTTGGGGTTATAAGGATCTTCAAAGACGATGAGCATCTTTTAAAATCTTGCAAGTTATTCTAGGATCTTTAGTTTTTTCAAGAATTGTTTACTCTAGTGCCCATTTCTTGTTCTAAGAGAGAGATGTATGGCAAGCATATTATAGGTTAATTGGGGCAATGTGAGGTGCTTAGCCAAAGGAGCTTGAGGGCATTAAGATGAGGGTAGTGCTGAAGGGGCAGTGGCCCAAAGGTGAAGATCGTGGGAGAGACTTGATTTAAGGATAATATTAAGGTTAGGGTTTAAAGTGAGCGGGGGTTGTTGAAGGTAGAGAAAGGCTAGAATAATTATTTGGAGGGTAAGCTGAGGTGTTGGTGCTGGAGGATGAGATTGGAGTAAAAGTAAACATTGGGGTTAGGATTTGATTTGAGAGGTGGTGGTTGAAGGTAAAAGAAGGTTAGAAGAAATTATTTTAGTGTTATGGTTGACTAAGGGTTCATAGAATGAGGGAGGTGCCTAGGGTTTTGGGACATTAGATAGCTAGGATAAGCAAATGAAGGTGGCAATTAAGTGTAATGGTAAATTAATAAACCAGGAAAAAGAAAGGTGGCCATGAGTTGTGAGGGACAGAGAGAGAGAGAGAGAGAGAGTTTGATTAAACTAAAAGAGAGAAACTGAGAGCTTTTAAGATTTGTACTCAAAACTTGATTCATCCAACACTAATGATTTTCGTTCATCAAAGAGTTATTTATTCATATTTATTTTATATATAATTCATGACAACAAACTAATAAACCAGGAAAAAGAAAGGTGGCCATGAGTTGTGAGGGACAGAGAGAGAGAGAGAGAGAGAGAGTTTGATTAAGCTAGAAGAGAGAAACTGAGAGCTTTTAAGATTTGTACTCAAAACTTGATTCATCCAACACTAATGATTTTCGTTCATCAAAGAGTTATTAATTCATGACAACAAACTCCATTTCAAATCACCAAAACAAAAGGATGACTAAGAAAAATAATAATCAAGGTTCAAATTTGAATACAAAACCAATATGAACTAGGAAAGAGAGAGGAGTGCCATTCCTCTCTTATTATTGTGGTGTCCAAGGACTCTATTGACGGTGGCAATCAAGTGGGTCTACTTGCATCACTGAGGGAGAATTTCACAATAATTTAAATCACCAAGGTACAATTAACAATTGTAAAACTTGACTTAAATGTTATAAGAAGAATGGTTTACTAAGTTATTTAAGTGTCTTGATTTATTGTTTCTACTCTAATGCTCAACTTGTGGAAAAAAATTCTTTTTTTTTTCAATAAAATTGATACCTTGTAGAAACAATTCTTCTTTTTTTGACAAACCCAAGACTTCAAAGGGAAAAAAAATATTTTGCTATAATTATTAGTATTTAATCTTAAATCTACATTGGCATTATTTTTTGAAAGATATTGCACTACTCACAAGTACATATGAACGAACAAGTTTCTACAAAAATCCCAATGGTATTAAGGATCATCTTAGAGTTGAAATAGATGTAATATCACAAAATATAAATGTTAGGATAAGTGGTATAAAACTATAAGAAATCTCAAAACCTTTATAGTCCTAATAAACTTAACTATAATAAATGTCATCGCAATTAAATAAGGAAAATACAATACAACCACTTGCATCATCCACATGATCTTTTTGACATTGACACAAACTACCCAAGGAGAATAGTTTATATAGGAGAGGTTGATCCTCACAAGAATAACATAAAGATGACCAATGCAATATCCATAAGAAAGTGAAATGTAAGACATCCACATTTGATAAGTGTATAACCCAAATAAATGTTCATATTGGTTAACTCAGATGAAAGATTTCTTTGATTAATGTAACATGAACAACTACTAAAATGTAAACTTTGCAAATGAAGTTAGTTGGTCATGTCAAGATTTTCCAAAAACGTGTGATTATAATCGATGATCATTTACTAAATCAAGGTAAATCATACATGACATCTTGCTCCAATATACAAGATAACTTAGTGGGAAGGGACATACCCTAATTCATATATAATCACTCATTGAAGCATAGTTGGCGACCCAATTGACAACCGATTCCCCTCTTATAACATGAGTAAAAATGTACTTGTGGAGGCTCAAAATGGCTATGAATTGTGGAAGACGAGCCTAGCATTGGTCAGCCCCAAAGAAGTAGTCGTTAATACATTAGACAATAGAGAACGAGTTGCTTTAGAACCAAACACGAAAGAAGAATGGCAAGAGTGAGATGACAAGGGAGATAGCCTCATTGAGTGCATGCTCCATCATTAAGACAGCAACTTAGAAAACATCTCACCCTCACGCAATAATTAGATCCTTAAAACTTTCTCAAATGACAATCCCAATACCAACTCATCCACATGGAAGAACAATGCCATCAAAATCCACATTGATCCAACCCAAAGTGAAAGAGAGTACACAAAAAGGGGAGTCAAGGATGCTGGAATTTCTAGAATGCCCAGAAGCCCCTAAAGGTCTTATAGTTGCGGAGTCTTGTGGGTCAAGCTCTAAACAATGACCTTCACTAAAGCAAGTGAGCAAAGGCAAGGTTGCTCTGGTGAAGGTCTAGAATGAGCCATACTATTCTAGTTTTGCCAAAGGTGGTAAAGAGCATTTATTCTCAACATATTTATTTACTAAGCATGTCATGACATATTTACCATTCAACATGATTTATTTTAATTGCTTGCTAAACATTAAATTAATATAGAATTGTTTATAAAGCTAGTAGT
The DNA here is from genome assembly GCA_023846275.1 of Vanilla planifolia. Lineage (NCBI taxonomy): Eukaryota > Viridiplantae > Streptophyta > Magnoliopsida > Asparagales > Orchidaceae > Vanilla > Vanilla planifolia. The sequence goes on from CM043877.1 coordinate 6,268,405, forward strand.
TTACTCACATATGCTTGATACTATATAATCATTATAAAAGGATTTGCTTTTCTATAATGCCCTCTTACTTTTGCTTGATATTATTTGATAGTTTTTACTTATTTTGTGGTAATTATGAACTTAGATATGTACAAATTCAAAAAAGCTAAAATAGCTACTCTAACTTATCCCCAAGTTAACTAAACCACACCAATACAAAAGGGCAAAAAAATGTTTTTACTCAATGTTTTTACTTATATGCCTACTGATGACAATGTAAACTTTTGGATCACAAAAGCTTAAGGCTTTACAACAATAAAAAAAATATTATGCTAGAATTATCCATCACAAACCATTTATGTCTCCATCTAAAAATCATCAACAATAATTTTAAATGCTTACAAACTCTTTTGAACTTCTTTAATCATCTCTTTCCACATTAACTATTACAATGATTCTTTAAGCATCCAGAATTTATAACCAATGCATCACAAAATATAGTTTCTCATATCTAATGACTTGAACACCATATTGATTAAATTATAGGCTTTCAAAGCTTAATACATTATGGATATCATCTTTTGATGGAATCTGATGACAGGATTCACTTTTCTATATTGCTCTCTTACTTTTGTTTTATATTTATTTGATAGTCTTTAATTATTTTGTGGTAATTATGAACTTAGACATGTACAGGTTCAAAGAAGTCTTTTTAAAATTTTTTTATGTAGTTATAATTATTTTACATTAAATGTGTTAAAATGTTTTAAAAAAAAGATTAGCATAGTTTATATCATGTTAATGTGAAATATTCTTAACCTAGGTTTATTTGTAATTATGATAAGGATTGGGGTTTGCATGGAATAATACTTGAATACTTTTAAAAATTTAATGACCAAGATAAATGATCTTGATAGTAAGTGAGAAGTGGTTAACACGTTTAGAATAGGTATTAAAGTTGATATAAGGGAGAAGCAGGGCTGCTAGATCCTTAGATTTTAAAGGATGCTTTTGACTAAGCCCAATTTGTGGAGAAACATTAGAAACCCCTGGCTATAACATATAGGTTTAAACCATAAAATACCAAATCTATTATACTCAAGTTTACAATTAGACCTAGGCTCTTATTTACTCCCATTAGTTCGTAGGTTCCAAAGGGCATTTTTGATAATACTTTAAAAATATTTGAGGAGATTATTTATTTAAATGCCATAAGCTTGGCCAAATGCAACACCAATGTAAGCACAACATCCATAAATAAATGAAGGAACTCATTATGATGTAAGACTCATGTTATTTTAGAATGACTTTGGTTTGTTGTTAAGAAGATTGACTATCAATGCAATCATTTATTGAGAAGTTTAATGAGGAAGTTTAAGGCATTAAAGACTTTTATTGAAGTTTTATAAACATATTTAAGCCATGTAATAATGTAACCAAAGAATGTGGTAATGGAAGGTTTTATAAGAAGACATCCAAAAAAAAAAATATGCTTTGGAATTTTTTTGATGTTTAGTTGATTTGGGAGGTCTGGAGGAATCTATAATGGAATGATTGCCAGTTCTCAAGTATTGTTCATTGTGTTTTTGCTCTTGTTCAAAACCTTTATGTGGTTGATTGGAAAATCAATTGATTGGTATGCACCAACCAAGTTGTTGGGTAGAATTGATTGAGCCATGGAGCTATTCAACCATATCTACAATGCAACCAAAAGAGGGAATCAAATCTTGCCTTGGAAGCAACCTTGAGGGATTTTATAGAAGAAAGGTTGTTTATTGAGCAAATCTAATTATGCAATATATGAAGAAAGCTATGGTAGATATGGTTGGGTTAAGTACAAACATATATTCGAATGAATGTTGCCATGGTAAGGATGTTGAATAGATGAGTGGTTAAACTGGAAATAAAATTACTTGAAATAAATGCATTTATGAGAATGTTGGTATAGCCAATTGAGGATAATAGGCTTAAGATGATTCTTTTAGATGGTTTGGGCATTTTAAGCATAGGTGTCTTGATGTTTTATTGAGATTGAATTGTATGAGCATTTTATATTATTATAGGTAGACTGAAGAAATATAACTAGAGATTATTAGATAAGACTTTTACTTGATTTGTTATCAAAGAAGAGATTTTGATGCTCAAAAACACAATGCATTGGGGGATTTATGCTAGTCGATTCAACTTGTTGGTGTTACAATTGGTTTTTGTTATTGTCATTGTAAATCAATTTCAATGGGTTAGAATGAATTTTTAATTTCATGTATGTCATTTTAAAAAATTCTTCAAATGACAAATTTCATTGCTTAGCTTGCTTCTTTTTGTTTCTTGACATTGCTAGTAATTGAATGGTTGTTTAGTTGAAATGGATTGAACTATAAAATGAATGTGGTCAAAATATAGGAATATATAAATTGATCATATATTGAGCATATTAAAATTTGCATATTCTGATAAAAATATTCAAAATTCTGTTTAAAATCTCTCTAATGACTAGTAGATAGGATGCTTGGAGGTAAATATTTGAACCATGGCTGGTTAGATATGAGAAGTTTCCTTGATGATCATCCAAATCGTAAATCAATTTTGGTTATGATTAAGCACAAATTGAGCTCCTATGTGCTAATTTGAGCCTAGTTATGTTCTGATCAAAATACTATCTGCTTATGTCGAGCAGAGCATGGATCAAAGACAATTAGCTTGAAATTACATCAAAATTGCATTTTGGTAAATCTAGCATTATTGAATATACATGCCAAGATTTTCATTGAAATATCGAAAGTAATTGAATTTGCCTTAGATAAAAATGAGTCAGATTGAACTCCCATTGTGAAATGCTTGGAGTGGAGTGTGATTGTAAACTTTCAATACAATCTTGAGACAGATTATTTTGGCTCTACATCAGATTGTTAGTAACCCTATTTTTTGTCTGTTCTTATTCATCTGTCATTCTTTTTATTACTTGAGTTCAATGGATGTATTTGTTGTGATTTTGCATGTAATCTTTGTCAACTTGCATGTGGGGGATCTCTTATTTTCTTCAAGTTTTGGACTAGTGTTAATGTAGATATGTGTTGTATATCTAACAAATAACTACAGGCAAAGTTTTTCATGTTCAAATCATAAATGTTGGGATCATTTAACTTTTGTGGTCCTGGACAATTCTTCTTATTTGTATTTCAGAACAGAGTTTGAGCAGAAAGGTTGTCCATGTGTTATCTGGTCTTCTCTATATGGCCTCCTGGCCAATTTTCAGGTTTGTTTCAGACATTTATGTTAGCTTTCATCATTTAAAATTAACATTTTTTTAGTACTATTGAGCAACTTTTGCAGCTCGTCCATAGAGGCCAAGTATTTTGTAGCAGTTGCTCCTCTTTTAAACTGCATCAGGCTTCTAGCTTATGGCTTCTCTATTTTCACTGATGAGAGTCTGGTAAATTCTGTTACTAGAGAAGGGAAATCAGAGTAATGTTCTTGTTATTTGAATCCCATCCTTTTGCTCGTTGTGGTACCATTAAAACCCAACAATCTACTTAATTGTCTTTATCCACAGGGAACTCCTGAGGGGCCCCCTTTACTATGTCGTTGTATTGATGTTTTGTGCTATATTCTTCTGGCGTGAATCTCCAGTTGGAATCATCTCAGTGGCTATGATGAGTGGTGGAGATGGTACTCTTTTCTGAGCTGCATAACTTCAATTTTTGTTGCTCAAATACCCTCGACTTGTTCTTCCTCGCAGGATTTGCTGACATTATTGGTAGAAGATTTGGATCAGTAAAGCTTCCTTACAATTGCAAGAAAAGTTGGATTGGAAGCATCTCCATGTTCATATTTGGTTCTCTTTTCTCCATTCTGTAAGTATTGTCACCAGATTATAAAGCCTGGGTTATGCAACTGTAGATGAAATCGTTTTCTTTGTTTTGTTGCCTTAACGTAGGATGCTCTACTATTTTTCGATCTTGGGTTACTTGTATTTGGATTGGAGAGTAACACCTGAGAAGGTGTTTCTGGTTTCTTTAGCAGCAACTCTTGTCGAATCTCTTCCATTCAGCGAGCTCATTGATGACAACATCACAGTTCCTGTAACCAGCATGCTCACGGCTTCTCTATTGTTCACCTAATGAGTCTACTGTTCTATGGATTAGTGTAGTTTGATATTTATTTCTATCTTCTTGATGATTTGCACTTATGGGCTTTTAATAATTTTTTGCATAATTTATTTATTTTTTTTGCTGATTCCAGTTATAATTTTATGATTTTTAATTGAATGTGTTTATTATAACAAATTAAAATTTTTTGTTAAGAGTTGTTCTTGAAATATAGTATTTCAAAAATTAATTTTATGGTTTTGATATGTGACTGGCTAAACAATGAAAATGGTTGTTGGTGGTAGAATGTGCACATTCATTCTAATCAATAAAACGAGTTAAGTATAATTTATGATTTTTTTATTTTGAAATAAATGAGTTGCAAGGCTCACATTTAAGGGACTATTTGTTCTTTTGGGATTGCCCTAAAAACCACCAATGCACAAAATGATATGTTGTTTATTTAAATTGACTACTTATATCGTCAACATTGGCTTGAATTTCAAGACATTGCATCATTCCTTGTATGATGTTTGCATGTATGTTTGTTGAATTTTATCAAGTTTAATGAGTACCTTAAAGTATTTGTTCTGAGTTCATTCTTTCTCTTGTTTGATTACACCATTCAATATGCCTATATCATACTTGTCTAGTATCAAAACGTCTTCTTTGTCCAATCAGATAGATTGACCATTAACCTATGTGACATTATGGTAGTTATACAACCCCAAAGTCATATTTGTGTGACCAAAGTTTGCTTTAACTGTGAGTTCACACTTGTATCCTAATTATTTCTTTTTTTATATTGTATTATACAATTGACCAATATTTTATTATACGATATTCACAACCAAGCTTTTAAATAAGCTTGTTTTCTCATTATACTATATGATATGCTATCATTGTATTGTATGATAATTGATTAAATTTTTAAGTATTTAATTAATAAAATCAAGAAAAAATAATATATCTTAGTTAACCAAAAGAGAGTTATAACAATCCAACACCCATCTCTTGATAGTCACAACCAAGAATGTTATCAACAAACCCACAAAAAAAACTTAAACTGACTATCCACAAATCCTCTACCTCTCTTACTAATGAACCCAACTTTACCACTAAAGTTATCGAAGAACCTTAATGACTTTAGGCAATATCTAAAGAGTATCATGTCTTTTAATCAGAATAAGACATGGCATATACTTCGATTTTCTCTCACTTAAAAATGATATTGATTACAAATGTGTCTTTCATATAAAAAGTTTCTCTTCTAATGATTGTATTAAAAAATATAATACAATTCATATTGTTAGGAGGTTTCATTAGTATTCTAAAATTGATTGTGATGATACCATTGGTTAATAAGTATAGCCATCCCATAAAGGGGATGAATTATATTTATTTTCAAGTTAACAAAGTAATCATAATACAAACTTTAAAATCTTGAGATTAATATTGTCTACATTAAATATTCATTTTGAGAAATGCTTATTTAACTTTAAAGAAATTATATAATAATTGCAATAAGTAAATAACTCAAATATTTTTAGGTGATTAAACCAACACAGAAGTTCACTTCTATCTCTCACCATGAAAAACTAGGCTTACTAAATTCAACCACTTTTTGTCGAAAGAAAGGAAGTGAAACATCTTTACTATAAGATCTACAAGGATAAAAAATAGCTAAAAATATTTAATCAAAAGATGGCTAGCAAAAACCATAATATAAGAAAATATACAAAGAACAAATAAAAACTCCAATACAACTCCTTTGACAATAATATAATAATAGCCAATAACAAATGTAAAACACAAGTGGCACACTAAATATGTGAATAAAAAATATTACTAATGACACTTAATGAAGACTCAAGAAGATTGTGAGAAAAAGCAACCATAGGAATGGATTCTATATAGTTTGATATTGATGAAGTTATTGCACACTTGTTGGAATGCTGAAAATGATGCTTTTTATTGAATATTTTGCATTAGGTTCTTCTTTCAAGGTATATCATCTTGTTTATAAGCACATAGTACTCATAAGCACAAATTAGGTAGTCTTAACAACTAAATAATAACTATAATTTATTTCCCAAAAAAGCTAAACTAATGGTTATAGGTTTTTGCTATAGATCACATCATAGGATAAATATGATCAAATATATGATGACATTAAAATAAATTATTCAAACTATATAATAAAAATTAAAGTACCTTTCAAAATTCTTTGGTTCAGATTTAGGAAAGGTATGTTTACATACAAAACTTAAATATATTTATGATAAAAAAATATCACACGTTACAAAAGTTTTGAGAATTTTTATTTCAACCTTAGAATTGTTCATGCTATATGACAATAAGTATCATGTCATAAAGAATCTTTGATTTTTATTTTACTCAATCAAACGATTAATCATATTTTATGATAACATGATATCATATTATATTAAGTTATTTGATATTTTTTCCTTTTATTATCCTTAGCCTAAAAATTGATTATATTGTTTGATGATATATATATATATATATATATATATATATATATATATATATATATATATATATATATATATATATATATATATATATATATATATATATATATATATATCACACCATATGAATGCATCTATATTAGCACTATATGATTAAAAGTACCTCATCAATATAAACCAAATCATATCATATGATATAAAAGATCATACTATACAATGAGATGAAACTCTTATTGAATTAATTAAATAATTTATTCTCTTTTATGCACTTATTGTAATTCTTAAAGTATTGTACCATGAGGATATCATACTATATGATAATTGTAATTTAGCTCATTTAAAAAAATTAAGTTTTTATTACATTTTCTTTTAAGACTTAATCTTAAATCATGAAAGTCTTATTTTTTTAAAGCTAACAAGATATCAATAAATACTTGATTGAGATGAAAAGGCTAATGTGTATACGAGATGACTTGCTATGTAAATTCAAGATGATTTGAACAACAGTATAATAATAAGTGCAATATATAAAGGTTGTATAAGTTTTAACATATGAAAGTAGAACAAGAAATACTCAAGATGTCCACTACATGATCAAGAGCAAGGTTCCTCCATGGGTTCATCACTTATTAGATGCACATCATTGACCTTATTCCATGGTGAAATATAATGCCATTTTATCTTAAATATTCATTGTCTTTTAATCTTCCTAAGATATTAAACCCAAATAACACATTAGTAAACTTTGTCATATGATTATATTATTAACAAATGCTTACATAAGTCCTTGGGGTTAACAATTTAATGATGATAAAATCATTACTACAAGTATATGGTTAAAGTAAAATAAAGGAAGTAAATGATCTTGAAATTATATATAAGTAATGAAGTGCATATTAACTACTCTTACTCCCCTTAAAATAATGCTCTTAGTTCCTTTTTAATTCATGGCATATACTATGTTACTAAAATTCTGTCATTTTTTGTTTTATCTAAAAGGTAGTCATGAAAAGGGTTTGATAACTTCTAATGACATTCTAATTTAATGAATATTACTATTAGTAAATATTTAGTAAAAATATCAATAAATTGTGTATTTGAAGAAAAAAATCAATGATATAGTCTTAAGATTTACTTGTTCTTAAATAAAGTGATATATAATATCTATAACTTAGTTTGAGAGCGTTTAATTAAGTTTTTGGTTACATAAATGGTATTAAAATTTTCATAGTAAATTAGTGTTTCTCCTAACTTACTATCCTAGTCTTTTAATTATTTTCTAGTCCATAACACTTGACCTATATAGCTATTAGTAGTCATACAGTAAGATTCGAAAGTAGTAGAGCTACACTTAGATTTAGTGGTAGTAGAGCTACATAGTTTTGTTTTGTATTGGGCTAGGAGATAAAAAAATGACTAAGAAGTTGATGACATTTAGATGTAACTCTCTTATCTATTCTATTATTAACAAAATCAGCATTAGAGTATGCACTTAAATCAAATTCTAGCTCATTCTTGGGGCACCAAAAATCTAAAATAGGTGTCCTCAAAAGTTATCTAACTACATGTTTTACCACTTGCAAGTGAGATTCTTTGAGATTGGAATGAAATCTAGAACATACAAATACACTATATCTTATTCTAATCTACTAGCTATAAGATATGATAAAGTACTTATCATTTCTTTGTACAACATAATATTAACAGAGTTATCATATTCAACCTTGTCTAATGATGTAGCTATTGACATGAGGGGTTGCTTTGACCTTCAAAATCTCAAATCCAAATTTCTTTAATAATTCTAAAGTATACCTAATTTAAAATATAAAAAATATATTTTCTACCTATTTTACTTGTACTCTTAGAAAGAAAATTAATTCTCATCAAACTCATTTTTTTCATTAGATTTGTACATTCTTCACAAAACTCACATTAATTGAACAAAAAAACTTCGTCTCCAATATAAACTTGACATATGAATTGGTCATCTTTAGTATTTTTAATGAAGATTATAATGTCAATTCTATGTTAAGTAAAACCATTTGAAATAAGAAAGCTAAACAATCTCTCATACCATGCATTAATTGTTTCAATCCATATAATGCTTTTTTCAACTTATAAAAATAATCCATTTTTTCATAGACCTTAAAACCAAGAAGTTGATTAACTTAATCTTCTTCATTTATATATCCATTTAGAAAAGTATTTTTCACATCCATTTGATATAAATTAAGTTGGCCATAACTTTTTGCTATTAACCTAGCATCTGTGTCATTCTCATCTAAATTATTCTTAAATATCTGTCTAGTTTCAATTATAAGATGGTTATGGAGCTTTGGAGTCAACTACTAAACTCATTCCTTTCAAATTGGCCAAACTCATTCATAACTAACAAACAAAACTCATCTTATAAAGCTTCTTCAATGGGCTTTAATTCATGTATGATACAAAACCTAAGTAGTTTAGCTTGACTCTAGTTCTAAATCTTTTCTCCACATCTCTTAACATTTAGTCTATAGGATGATCCTTTTAAAATTTGAAATCTTTAAGGAATTGATTTTTTATTGATTCTCGAGCTACCTCTATATCTTGTTTATGTGCATTATTATCCTCAATATTCAATTTTTTCAATTTCCTTAAGATCTCCTTCCTTGGTTCTTCTATCATATTTAATTGGAAGAGACTCATAAAAGATTATATGAATTGATCATTCTAATAACTTGATGCTCTTATTATATATATTATATTATCCACAATTGAGTGAATATCTTAAGAATATATCATCATCAAAGTTTGCATCAAACTTATCTAGTTCACTCTTTTGATTGTTAAAAATATAACAATTATAATCTTAAACTTTTAAATGAGCTATTTTAGATTTCTTAGAATATAATAATTAATAAGGTGTAACTTTCAAGATTAAACAACAAAAACATGATTCATAACATAGTAACTCATACTAATTACTTCAACCAAAAAATATTTTATGTACTCATTGAACATGCACCTAGCCATATCTATTAAAGTGTTATTCTTCCTTTCAATTGCTCTATTTTCTTATGGAGTCTTAAATGATAAGGAAGTGTGAGTGATCCCATTCTACAATAATCCATGAAAGACTCATTCTTGAATTCTTCATCATTATCAATCCTAATTGAGACTATTATAACTCAAAATTTATTATGTATTTTTGTGATCAAATTAACAATATTCCCAAATGCATAGCTCTTTTTCCTAAAGAATAAAACCTATGCATACCTTTGGTATTCATTTATCATTAAAAATCTATATTTTTTCTCAAAACTATGGTGTTTAATAAGTCCAAAAAAAATCTATATGAAATGTCTCTAATGGTCTTCTAATGAAAATATCCTTCTTTGGCTTGAAGGGGACCTTGGTTTGCAAACAAATTTAAAAGGGACCACATGTTTGTTCATCATTTAATTGCAAATCAAGAAAACCCCTAAATTATATCTAATTAATTTCTTTATAGTTGAGTTACTAGTATGACTCAACCTCTTATGCCAAAGATTGGCTTCATTAGCTTGAGAGATAAGCCTTTTCATTCCATGAACTTCTACATTCTTCAAAAATAACATGTATATTTGCTTCTTTTAGAGCCTATGACTAAAGATTCATTATTTTTTATAATTATATAATGTTTAGTATCAAAAGCAACTTTTAAACTAGAGTCACATAAATTGGCTTATTATTAGAAAGTTATACTTTAAATCTTCCATAAGAAAGACCTTGGCAATAGATATAAAGGAATTACCAATAAGTCTCATGCCAATGTCTCTCTTCTTGGAGTTGTCTCCTATAATTACTTCACCATCAAATGCATTAAGCTAGGTTAACATGGTTAAATTCTTGGTCATATATCTTGAACACCCACTATCCAAATATCATGCACACTCATAAGTCTTATTAATGAGTCATGACTGCACATTGAAATCTAATTGTTAATTTTGAGGACCAAAAAAAGTTTTGGTCAAAAAAAAAACTAAGGCTAATTAATAAATTCTGACAATTTGACTTTTGCAATCCAAACATACCTAGGGAATCTAAAATGGACATTTCCATTAATTCTACAAAATTGGGATATATATCTAGGTCTCATGCAATAATTACAACAAAATCTACTATGATGAGGTGAAGCTTAAACATAAGCAAATAAAGATTTCTTATGTTTTACATGATGATGATGGATAGAGCAATGTGAATGTAACTTCTTGAAGTTAATTGAATTCATTTACAATTAATGAATGTTGAGTGATGGAACTAGCAAGATCATCTCTAGTCTTTTTCAAATAAACTAAGTATAGCTTATTTTTTTCATTAAGATGCTAAAATAACCCAAGATAATCAGCATATTTGTTTTTAAAATTCTTATATTTTCTTATAATTCTTTATTTTTTTTGCATATAGTTAAAAGTTGTTATTATAATTCTTCTAAAATTAGTGAGCATACCTCATCAATAAAAAGAACTCTCAATGTCATCTTCATCATAAGACAAGCAAACCTTTCATTTGTTTCATCATCACTTGAAGGCGATCCATCCAATGACTCCAAGTTACCTTTATTACCTTTTCTTTCTATTATTCTTATACTTCATTAGTCATTCAAAGACCCTTGGGTATTCAAGACAAATGTCTTCCAATTGTCTACACATAGCATACAATTTCTTCTTTAGCTTTTGCCTTGTGCCTCTATCTTCATTCCTTTGTACCTGTTTTCCCCACATCATGCACTTATGTAAATGAGTTAATACTTTGGTAATTAGTTTTAACACATATTCTCCAAAAGTGCTAGATTTCAAACATTCTTCAATCCTCAATGCATTGGCTTCTTATTTCTTCTTTATTTTGCTCTATTTTATAACATTATTCTCCTCTTTATGTCTTAACCATCTCCAATTTCATTTGTTATTAACTCTTCAATAAGATCATCTAAGGACAAAGTTGAGAGGTTCTTTGCAACCTCAATAGCCATCATAAGCAAGTCATATTCCTTAAGTAGTACCTTATGGATCTTCCTTATCTATTCATCATTAAAATTTTTTTTTCAAGTTATAAAGACCATTAGTAATATTTGAGAAATATGTAAACATAGATTTAATAACTTCACTTAACAATATCGTAAACAACTCATAATTGAAGTATGGTTCATGAAAAGAAAGATAAATTGTTAAGAACAAAAATTTTGATTATTTGTAAAATATTTTAAGAAAATATTTAAAGTAATTTTTAATATTATTTAATAAACATCTAAAAATAATTTTTTATAAATTTAAAATTTATTTTAAAACATATTAATTTTTATAAAAATTATGTAATAAACAAAATTAATAATAATTAAAAATATACACAATCAATTTCTAGGCGGTATGACTTAAAAAAAATGTTTACGTCCACCCTCGATAAAAATTAGGCAGAAACAAACACTCAATATAAATGTTTTTATCAAAAGATGAGCAGATTAAACTCTCACAACAATAAAACAAATATGACAAGCTACTACAACCTTACAACAAAATAAATTAACAATAAAAGAAAAACATTCGATGGCTTAAAATCAAAATTATCATAAACAAAATCCTATGTTTGATTAAATGATTAATTAGGCACAAATATTTTAATTAAATTAATAAGGAATAGAGAAAATTAATTGCTTAACTGATTCGAGAAGAAAATAGAATTTCATGAGTTGACGACTAAATGGCATAGTAGCGTATGAAAGCGACTATGACTAGGGGCAGCTAATGGATTGAATGCTTTGGCTTGAAACTTTTATTTATATTGCATAAAAATTTATCAAAAAATTTTATTAAAAAGTTTTCTTATTTATAGACATTTTCTAATGACTAAAAGCACTAACCAAATATTAACTTAACAATTATAGCTTTCATTATTCATACATATATTTAATTTAAAGTTTAATATTTAAATAAAATATCCTAACATCACAAAATAATGGCTAAAAGAGCCATTTGATTGGAATGATCCAGGACCTTTCGATCGTGAAATTGTGACATTGGACGGATGAGTTTCAACTGCAGCTATTTAGAAATTAAATTTGATCAAGACCATTAGATCTAAATCGTGATCAAACGATTGGATTTAGATCTTACACTTGAAAGAAATATGAACTGCACGATTGTGAAATTGTGTGATTGAACAAAGGATAAAATAAGGTATATAAAAAGGCAAAGTAAATCAGAATCATTCTTTTGCGAAATTGCTTGTTGAGACGGTTCTGATTACTCCCACAAATTAGAAGCTAGCACACAGTAAAAGCTTTATGTTTAGTCCCACAATATAAATGTCTGTTTTTTGTTTCTCCCTATAAGAATTTTTCTCCATATTATAAGTAGCTTGTTTTCAGGGTTGGCTACCCCCTGGTTCACTCGAGAAGTCATGACCTGTACGACTAGCCATGCATTGTACTTGATTTACGAATGCAAGATTAATAACCCTACTCAACACAATTTAATTCTAGTGTAGGAATGTTTATTCGACCCGTTTACTGTACTGAACCAGTTTAGGCACTATTGTCGTGTACTAAATGGGTTAATTCTTTTAATTATTAAAATTTCACCAATTAATTAATATTATTATAATATTTTTTATAATAGATTAATTAAGATTTTCAAAGATATGATTAAACTAAAATAATGATCAAAATAAGATGAATAAAAAATATTAAAAAATTAAATATTTTTCTAAAATGATTAATTTTAATTTAATTTGTATATCTTATAATAAATATTTTAATCAAGTTTAAAATACCTTGACTAAGAGTCAATAATACAATAATAATCACATATAAATATATTTACTTTATTTTCGTTAAAGTGTGAGATACCCATATAAGTCAACTCAAGTTTATTTTAAATTTCATAGGCTATTTCTAAATTTATATTAAGATTACATTCTATAACATTTAATCTACAATACAAGATATTTACAACATGTTTACTTAGTTGAACTTTATATTTTTCCTTTACATTTAACTCAAAGTTTTTTTAAGTAATAATATTTTGTACAACTTTAGTTGAAAAACTACAAAGAAATATTCTCCAACAAATATTAGAGGGCCATGTGAAGAAACATAAGGCTATAACTTGCTCCTCAATTGAAGTGAAATATCATTTTATTACCATAACTACAATTGAAATTTGTTAGATTTGCTCCTTATGTTCAACATTTGTATTTGAATTTTGCACTCTTTGGCGATCTATTGTGACTATATAAATGCAACTTTGCTATGATGCAATCCAATCTCTTATTCTAAAATAAAAGCATGTTGCTATCAACTTTAATTTCATACATGATCTAGTATAAACTTGTGCTCTTCATGTTGAGCATGTCTTGTTTGCCAATCAACTCATTGATGCACTCACCAAACCACTTCGTCTAGTTTCCCTCTTCAAGACAAAATTGAACTTGCCTACAAGAGTTCTATCTTGAGAGACACGTCTAAAAATATTATCCTATAAATTTGAAGACCATTCACTCAAAACACTACTTAACATCAATTATTTGTATTCTTTGTTGAGTTTCCCATCTTTCTCTTCTTATTTGTTATCATCCATTATTTAAAGCTCCAGATAGAACACAAATGCTCCATGCAAACCTATTTATCATTCATTTCATTCAATAATACTATTATGTTATTTAATATTATTTCACATGCTTGAACATTTGATTTAACAAAATCTATAAAATACTTTTGCTAAAAATTACAATTTTTATTCTAAAAAAAATATAAATGCCATCCAAATTTGAAACACATAGAGATCAAATATCTTATTATTAAAATATAAAATAAAAAGCTATTACTACTCATCTAGATGGCATGGACATCTACATATTAATATTAAAACAACCAAATGTCACAATAAACCAAACAGCACGATGAGTTCCTATGGTTTCTGAACAACTCAGTTTTCCACAGATGAACAAGTCGAAAAGAAAGAAAAATTAAAAGGGAAGCCTTTCACAAAATCATCTCACACTTTTACCAGTTGAAGGTTTCTACGGCCAAAGAAATGAAAAGGGTAAGAGTTACATTGTCAACAGAAGAAAATGAATGTGCACGTACTCAAGGTAAGCAATCAAGAACAAAAGGCTTTCAAACTAATAACAATTACAAGTTAAAATCAAGGCAGATAATTGACAAACACTTGAAAATCTAATGCTTTTTAATATAAATGTCGTATTCTACATAAATCACCGCTTCTTCTCCTAGCAATGAGAGAGAGCAGCATGATTATACAAGCTTTATGTACAGTTTTTCAATTCAAAGGTTAAAAGAATCAACCCAGATGCACACATTTGTCCATTTAAACTCGTCTCTTTCATTCAAACTTTTTCCTTTTAGCTATCTTCAAATTCAAGTTTGGTGGGATCGTAATATACTTCTATATGAGCTGAAACAGTAAAGCTTGAGCTACTGAATATGAATGACATGAGCAGGAGACTCTGCCTCTTCTGAACTTGGTGTGCCATGAGCCCCCTGAAAAGATGGGATTAAATTAACAACGTGATGTCAAATGTGTTAGAGAACGACATTACCATGTATGACAAGGAAATTAGGATTCTTTGACACACTCATTAAGAGCCAAGAAGGCCAGCTATTAGACAACATCTCATATGATGGAGGCGTCAATGTGGAAGGCGACTTTATCTTATCTTTAAGATGATGCATTTTATTTAATGAACAAAAGAAACACTGAGTGAAGATCCAAGCAACTCTTTATTCTTTGTCAAGCAAATGAATACACTTTCTAGTCTATTCTACCCCTTGGCCTACTCTCTTCATACAGTCGAGATTCAAAAAATGCATCATCCCTCTAGCATATAAGGCTGCTTGGAGTTTTAGAAGTTTTGGCAAAGTTCAAAAACTTGGATTGCTACACAAAAAAATTGCATTAGCAATCAATGCCCTCAATCCATGATGAAGAATGCACTTATGACTACACGAAGACAAAGAGCAGAAGAAAGCAAAATTGCATCATTTGATGCAGGTGAAAATGAAAATTTGGAACTACAGCATTTGGAAGAACCTTGCAAAAATGAAATACCTGGTTTTGACGATGACGTCGAAAAGCGTTTAACATTCTAATCAACACTATAACTGGGAGAATTACCCCAATGGTCCCAAAAGCTAGCATCTGAAAGAAATAAACAAGTGATGAAAAAGCCCACAAGTGATACCAATATGACTTTTCTTGAAATTTTTCTATAAGAACAAGCATTATCACCATAAACATTGTGAACAAATCCTGGTCGACGTCTCCTGACTCACTTGTCACAACTGGAAGTATGTGTCGAAGAGTTAAAAGAACAATGGACTGTATGCATAAAGCAGAATTTTAATCTCTTTCAACATAAACCAAATATTGGTAAAAAAACTTATACTGTATCATGTAGCACTCACAATTATGGCTATTGAGCGACAATATATTGCACTCCTTGAGCTTGACAAAGAATAGTACTCATAATCAGAATCGAAGTTACGATCCGATGGAACCATGGTTATGATCTCCGAATTATGAACTTCCCTTCGGTATACCTCCCATCTTCCCCTTCACAAATAACATAACACAAACAAAGTGAGAAAGCAATATAACATAATATGCCTACCTCACACATGGTCAGATTGGCATTAACAAAACAATAAACAACACATGCTAAGATTAAAAAGAATTATCAAGTTTGTTATCAAAGTTACCTGAAGTTCATAGGAATTTCCCCACAGTGAAACACCTGAGATGAGACAGTATAACCTGGCTTGAATTGCTATGTGAAATAGAAAATATAATGTAAATGTCAGAAATATCATTCCATTTCTTGCTACGTATTAAAATTATTAAAACATAGAAGGATGACTACCTGTAGGCAGATCTCACATGTTGTGTCACCCTTCTCATTACACCACTGTTGAACGCATTTTCGATGGGCATACTATATCAAACAATTCATTAAATCCTTAAATTTCATCAAGAATTTTGCCAGAATTTAGTATCAAAGAGAAACTGATAGGAAACAGCATGGACAGATTAAAAGACTACAAGAACAATAGAAATCATGAACATGTGGCTATAGATTGATGGTCTTATGGGTTTAAAAAAAAATTACAGGAATCTTTGATCTGTTATGCCGTGAACCAAAAGCTAAACAGTGAACAAGACCAACAATAAAGAACAGATTTTTCACGAAAAATTGATCATGTATAAAAGAAAATGACAGCCCCTTCAATTTCAATCTTAATTTTGTATATACTGTCATATATTAGAGTTGTGATGAATCTAAAAGGTTTAGATCGTTCATTAGTTATTAAAAGGAAACGATGAAATTTTTAATAGGAAATAACCTTGACTTTAATGCGTTGTCCGTATAAAAGCAGTATTAAGCAATGAATTCGGATTAGAGTTGATGGACTGTAAAATTTGCTAACAAAAACCAGAACAAGCAAACTTTATTATAGAAGTTTGTTATTTATAATAGTGCATCCTTTTACGAGTGGTTGATACAGATATGAACCACGACATTCAATTAATAAAAACGATTTCTTCTGCATAAAATAAACCTTGCAGATCTAACCCTTCATAGACACCTGCATGTGGGAGGTTTTAGAGCGCAGGCTAACCTTTGCCTTCTTCAACGTCAAATGCATTTTCCAAGAAAACTAACTAAAGCAACAAAGTACTTGGACAACAATTAAATTAGGCAGGCGACAAACATCAGAACCAAAGTTTTTTTTACCTTTAGGCTGCCACGACAAGAACATGGAACCTCCATGTGGGCATCATCATCTTCTTCTAGACAAATTCGGCACTCAGCCAATTTTTCAGCAGAAAAAGTATTTAAAGGGTCAACCTTTTTGTTAAACTCAACGCTAGAGGCAGCTGAGCATACTAAACCATGGCCAGTTTCAGCCTTTCTTCTGCTTTCTATGGTGGCTGCTAGAGTCGATTCAGTAAGCAGGCGATCCACCAGCAATGCAAGATGATCCCCCATCTCTGCGCCAGGAGAATTAAAATAGTCGTGAACAGTGGGACGACAAAGTACATATTTAACTGCAACCAAAGAACTTCAACAATCATGTTCACAAGAATAGCCAACGAGGCCTTAAACCATAAAGTAAAGGACCTACTATACGAATAAGAAGTCTTCAGACAGTGACAGAAATCAATGAAATACGCTAGCAATAAACAACGTTTAGCAAAAAGAAAAGGAAAAAAACAAGCAAAGACAACATGAAGTCAAGAAAGTTGCCGACTTCGACAACAAAAAAGAGCCTAATCAAACATTTCTACGGGAACTAACAAATGAATGGCCGCCGTAATCATCCAAAAGAAAAGCTCCATAGCAGAAAAAAGACTTCCAATTTGCATTTAGAATTTAAACAAACGGAAAACTCTGAATCAAAATCAAGGAGCCCAACTTGAACCCCATGGAAAGCCATCGTGAAAGAACCAGATGCCTAAGCAACAAATAACAACAATAAAAATTCATCAGAATCTACAGACCAGATAGGACCCCCCAGAAAAAGAGAAGAAAGATGAAATGGCCAAAAAGGCATCCAACAAAGACAGGTAGAGCACCCACCAAAATAGAGAGGAGGAAAAGAGAAGAAAGTATATTACCAAATTCACCGAGAAAGAAAATACTGCAGTTTTTATGAGACGAAAGGATTTCACCTACCACAACCAAGCAGACGGGGGAGGATTCCTCCAAGTCAGGCTATGTATAAGTTAAAGCGAAGAAAGAGGTGATGCGAAGACGAGAGGAGAAGGCGGCTGAATATGGAAGAAGCAGTGGAGGATTTTATGAACGAAGCAAGAGATGGAGTAGGAGCGTGGGGTTTCAGAGGTCGCCAAATATTTAAACTATTCCATCTAAAACATTAATCATTTTTATTTACAAGTTTATCGATTTGGCGGTTAACATATTTCATGGAAATATTTCCCATTATATTATATTTAAAAAATACAATAAAAAATTTAACTTTAAAAAAAACATTTATTTTTGCTTTTTTTTTTCAGATAATAGAACAGATATGAGACAAAAAAGATATACCAACAAGATAGATATGAGATTAGAAATAGAGAAAACATACCAAAATTGTGATTTAAGTTCTTTATGAATTTGAGATAATTATGGTTCATAACTTTAAAAAAATACAAGTTAAAAATCCAAAAAGTTTTCCAAAAAACTTTTTTTTAATATACTTGAGTGAAAATAAAATAAATAAATAAAATAATATTGCCTATATTTAAAACATTTGCATTGAATTATTACATTAAAATATTTTAATTGATTATATATGGCCACTAGATTTATATAAAAGTTTTTTTTTTGGAGATTTGTAAATTTAAATAGTTGATAAATTGGATTGATGTCACATTATCATTAGCATAGAAGCAAATTGATAAATTGTTCACATAAATTGGATTGATATTATAAAAGGTGTAGTTTTGTATAAAACAAACTCTATTTGATCATAAATATAGTTAGGTTATATATACTATATTTTGCACCTTGATCTAAGATATTATGTCTACTTGTCTATGCATATATATATACAGACATTAAAATTAAGACATAATATCTTTGATCAGGGTGCATAAAAATATAGTTTATATTTACAATTTTACGATGACAATTTAAAATGTTGTGTAAATTGATAAAGTGGGACAACCTAGGTTGACAAATATAGGTAAATATTTTAATGAATAAAATTTACTTATTTTATCAATGATTATTAATATATGTTTTCTAATATTATTTGATCATGTAAATGTAAACATCATAGGAAAACCTAAAAAAGTTTTGAACAAGACATACAAGCTTAATGTAAAGATAAAATAAACATATAATGCATTAATATTAATGTATAATATATTAGGTTAATATAGATAGATATTATATAAGATGGAGAGAAATTTGAGATTAATGTACAACATATGTCCATAATTAATGTAAGGTATGTTAGCTGGCACAAATAATCTGATTTATCACTGAGTTAAAAATTCTTTCAAGTCATATTAAGGAGTGTGAGTAGCATGTAATACATTAATAGATACATGCAATACATTGTATTGTGCAAAATATTTGGTTTATCACAAGATCATTGGTCTACCAACAAGATGCACAGGTATGTTGTGTTAAGGGAAATGTATTGTATGGTAGAAAAATATTAAAAAACATATATGATGATTTAAAGAATTCTAATGGAGTTAAAGTTAAGTTATAAAAGTTTTAGGAAGGACATAATGTAAGGATACTTTTAGAAAATCATATATGAATTGTGAATAAAGATAAAACGGTGTTTGGAGGATCATCAAACATCAATATCATATGTGGAACATATGAAGAATCAGGGAATTGATTATGATTTTGAGCAATATGTATCATGCATTTGTTAGAATTTCTATGATAAAAAATTTTATCTCAAATAATTGGATTATGCGAAAATAGATTTGAAGAATGTTCACTTGTGTGAGGAGGAAGTAGCTAACTTCAACAATAAAACAAAGATGCAAGTATTATGTGGTAGTATTTTGTATGTAATATAGAGGTTTCACTTAAATGCATACAAGTCATATTCAAAGTTAGAGTTACGCCAATATTGACTTCTCTATTTCTCATTAGTTTTCATTATCATTGTTATTACAAGATCAATTATAATAGACCTTATTTATTACACATTTATATTCACTTTTTTGTCAGTTTATAGTGTTATTTAAATATATATTTTATTTTAAATCATTTGAAGTTTAGTTGATAGTTTTTTAGATAGCTTCAACTTTAAATTCAATTATTGACATCTCATTAATAGTTCTATAGTTCCATCGATTTAAAATTTAGTTGAATATGACTTAAAAAATGCTTAAAATTTAGTTTTGAGAATGTTTCCACCACCATTTATCACCACCTACCATCATTGGTCCATTGTGAGAACCTTTTAGCTTGATTAACCCACATTGACCCATCAAGCATCATGATCCACTCAACTCGATCGGCCTTGAGAGATTGCTGTGCTCAATTTGTGTGTCGACCGACTTGTCAAACCATTGCTATCCGCTTTGACCTGTATTGACCTATGATTTGTGAACTTAGTTGACCCCCCCCCCCCCCCCCCCCCCACATTGATATGCTATGACCTACAAACTGAACTTGAGGCATCTCCACACTTCTCCACTCGTGCCACACAGATAAAGTGACACCACCTCTCCACTAGTTTAACTGGCTCCTGAAACAAACTAGTCATTTGGGAACTGCTTATTTCAATTAAGTTTGTAGTTTTTTAAGGAATTCTTGGTAGAATTCAAAGTATTTTTTTGTAATTTACGGTGAATTTTTGAATTCTTAAATGACCTTTATAATTCTAAAATATAACTATTAGTCTTCCTAAGTATCCTTTCATATTCCAAAGTTACAAAATCATCATTGTATTCTTGAAGTTCCATAAATAGAGATGCTTACCATATTGTAAATAATAAAATTTTAATAGAGTCATGAAATATTGTCATTAAACTTGTTCGATATGAACACATCATGTGCAATAATATGTGAACATGATTCTAAAGGTGTAATTGGAAGGCAAGCAAGAGGCTTAAAAGGGAATAACTTGACCTATTATCCAGCATCACATAAGAGTGTCAAATCACTAGGAAACTGCTTAACTTCTTTATTTCATCATTTAGAGAAATTAATCATTAAGTCCAACTCTTTTATTTGTGCAAGAGAACAAGCGATTTTCTTGTTTGATATTCTAAGAACTTCACTTATGTATATACCTTGTCATTTCACCAATAATATGAATACTTTGAGTGTGGTTAACAAGTCACTTTTTCTTTAATTTGAGATATCTCATGTTAAAGGTTAATGTAATTCCTTGCATATGACAAAATTCTTACTTGCACGATAATCTTAGGATTTCTGATTTTAAACTTATATCAATCTTGAGTAGACCCTTCTACAAATATATTACTTGAATGTATATATTTCTTAATTGTTAATCAGTTGATGATAGGTTTTAGTATATCATCCTATATCAACTTGGTATTAGAGTTTTCTTTAAAAGCATGATCTTTAATTTATCATTAAATAAGTATATTTTACTTTTGTACTTTTATTGTCAATTATTAGAAATTATTAACAAAATAAAATGAAACATAACAAAACAGACACAAAAAGAACAAATAAAATCTTGTTTTCAAGTTTGAAGTTATAACATTTCTTTACTTTTATGTTATCTTATTATTATATTTGAGATTTTTTTTGTTTTTCTTTTTTATTTATGATATAAAATTAAGAACTTTATTTTCAACCCAATAGTTTATGATCACTAAGTTTATAAAATAATATAAAACGTTTGATTCTCGATCAAGACAAATTCCCATAAACTTAATAATACAACTTATAATTCTACAACAAACTCATTCAATGCAATAGTTAAGAGCAAACTTAAAAACACAATTATATTGATTAGAATAATGTAAAAAAAACTAGATCAAGTGAAAATTGTAAATCAAATAGGTATATGACAAGTGACTCTGAAGTGAAGGAATTATCATCTAAAAATGAACCAAACCAACATGAATGTTAACCTAAGCATCAAGCTACTTCATGTACCCATGATAAAAGGCAACAAAAAAATTTAACATTGAAGTTATCATTTTATGAATACCAAGCCAAAATCCTCTCCATTCTCACATTTTAATAGAAAGTCCTCTCCCATGGTATCAACATCTCTAACTCTTGGTGTAATAGATGTATAACTTATGATGTAATACTATGTAAGATAATAATCATAGAAGATAACTCAAATATGATAATAAAATATAAAAACATGTCATAAAAACATGCTAATGTAAGATTAAAGATAAATCATATCAAAAAGTCACATTATAAAAGAGCATATAACATAAGAAAATTATAACAATATAAAATTACCAATTTCCTTTATCCGGTGGTGAATTACTGGGTCTAGCACCCAGACAGGTATGGTCTAAAGTGCGATACCCTATGTTCCATCGCTTGGCTTGGTATCATTATATATATCATGAGGACATGGTATCCATATATACTAAGAAGATATCTAATTTTAAGATCAATACCCAATAGTTTATATTGGACTTAGTGTTAAGGATAATGTCTTCAACAATTCATTTTCTAGTTTCATGTTTACATGTCTCAATCGTGCCATCAAGTATATCCACATGTCATTTTCAAAGAAAATAATCATTTTATTTTATTTTTAATTATCTTATATGTTATAATATAATAGAAAATATCTTGTACTAGATAAAGTTATGAAAAAATCATGTAACAAGTTAATTAAAGAGTAATTCATATAAGAAAATGAATAAATTTAATAAAATAATATTATTATATTACATCATAGGTTATTAGATTTATTTATTTGAATTTACGATTTATCATCTCTTTTTAATCTTAATCTTCTTGATTTCCCACAATATTATATGTATGCAAAGATCAACATACATTATATATATGACATATGTAATAAGTATTAAAATTATATTAACTTTTTTTTAAAACTCTTTAATTTGTTTTTATAGATCATACTAGTATGATTCCCTAGCCATATCATTTGATCATCTAGAATTAAAAAATCTAAATTATTTTATCCCTATATGATCTCACGATCATATCGTACGATCACACTTATTGTTTTAGGTTTCAAGAGAGTGCATTGTTCAAGCACCATAATACCAAGATGTAAATGAGCACATCATCACAAGTAGAAGGTATTCTTAGTAAACCTCAAGCACAACATTTTGGAACATGTACAAATATTTATGAAGCGATTGTTAATTTCTTTTGTTGAACTAAGAATAATACATGTTTCTTAATTGTTCTTGAAGTTCCAAAATTTGACATGAATTATTGGATACCAAAAAAGGGTGCCTTAAAGAGACGCCAAAATCATTTGATGGCTGTCCTTTAAAAAGTCATTCTCAAATACGTTTAAAATTCACTTTATTGCAACGGCTATGTCAAAACTTCTAGGTCATTAGTTCATAATCATAAAGAATCTCTTTAAAATTGAAGTGTAGTTCAACAAAATGGGATAAATCATTAAGAATAAAAATTTTGGTTTCTTAAAGACCATTTTAAAAAGTTGTTTAAAAATAATTTTTAAAAAATTTATGCAAATCTTTAAAGTGATTTCATTTAAATTCTAATTTTATTTTAAAACATACTCATTTTTTAATAATAAATTTCTATAAAATTTGTGTAATAAAAAATCAACAAGAACTAAAAATATAAACCAATGATTTTTAGGTGATTCGACTTAAAAACAATCATGCATTTACCCCCAGACTCTTACGGCAATGAAACTGGTTATTACTGTCATACAAAAAAATAAAATTAGTAATAAAAGAAAATAATTTGACAACATGGCATTGAAACTAATACAAACAAAGTTCTATTTTTGATAAAATACTTAATAACACACAAGTATTTTAATTGAGTTAAGAACTTAATTGATTTATGAAATGAGAGATTAGAGTTTGATGACTAAAGGAAGCAACATAAGAAAGTGATAATGAGCACAACTGGCTAATGGTTTGAATTTCATGACTTGAATTTTTTTAGATCATGTAAAAATTCATTAATCAATTTTATTCAAGAATTCTCCTATTTATAGATATTTTTTAACTACTAAAAACTTACCAAACTAATCATGAGCTAGATGATCTAAAAAAATTCTAACAACTTAAAATAATTATTATAAGAGATATTGTGCATGAGCTAGATGATCGGAAGCATCTAGGACCATTTGATCATGAAAACAGCATGATCGAATGAATGAAATTAAATTGGTATTGTTTAGAAATTAAATTTTATCAAAACCATTACATATGAATCGTGACTTAACTATTGGATTTAGATTTTACATGCAGATTAAACATGGATAGTGTGATCACAAAATCACATGATTGGGTAGCTAATAGAATTATCGCTTAAAAATGCATGAGTCAACAATTATTCGATCACAAAATTGTGTAATCCAATAATAGAAATCACTCTTGCAAATCAAAAGCCAACCATGCAAATAAATATTTGTGTTTAGTTTCACATTACTTATTTCATGTTTTAATATGTGCTTATAATTGTTTGGTTGTGCCTTGTTGTTTGCCTAGTCTGTGATTGGCTAACCTCTTATTCGCTAATGCTGCCAATAATGCATTATATAATTGATAAACAGATACGAGAATAATAACATGATCTCACACACTTATAAACAAATTTTGGGACTTATGTGTCCAACCCAATTAACCATAGTCATCTATGTTTAGGCATTATGTTCTAACTTGAGACTTTTGGTTTCTATTAGTTATAGTTTTTTCTTTTTTATTATTTTAATTATTTTTTAATAATTAATTATAATAATTATAATATACTTTTTGTAAAAGTTATTAAAATAATATTTTTAAAGATGTGATCAAATATAAAATGATTCTCAGTATAGTCAAAAAAGATAGATCAAGCTTTTCAAACTTAATATTTTTCTAAGATGATTAATTTAAACAAAATTTATTTTTTTAACACGTTAGAATGATTTCAATCAAACTTAAAATTCTAATAAAAATAAATATAAAATGAGACTTATGTTCCTAACCCAATTTTGAGGTGTTGTGTTCTAACTTGAGACTTTCGTTCTTATTACTAATAAGTTTTTCTTTTTAATTTTTTTAAATATTATTATTATTATTACTAGTTAAATATTATAATTATAAAGTAATTTTTGCAAAAATTATTGAAACAATATTTCTAAAGGTATGATAAAAGATAAAATAATTCTCAAAATAGTCAAAGAACATAGATTAAGTTTTTAAGAATTTGATATATTTATAAGATGATTAATTTAAATAAAATTTAATTTTTATGTTTTATTATAATGATTTCATTCAAACTTAGCATTCAAATAAACTCTTTTGATGGTTTTTCACTCTAATCAAGATGATCTTCATTAATCTAATATTCACTCCTATTGTTCTTTAACATTTATTATTATCATACAAAATATTATGACTATTGATCAACAACAGAACATAGGTCATATGATAGCTTATAATTATAAAGAATCTCCTCATGATACGAATATCAAAATGAGGAAAGCATGTGGATTGTTCAGAGATTCCTCTTGGTGAAGCCTAGATTTGTTCTCCTTATAACTACCTCTCCATCAAAGATGCAAGGTGATCACAAAGTTGGGGAATCATAATTTTTTTTTTCTCATTTATCATTTTTATTATCAAAGTTTACTAGCTTGTTGCTCTTCAAAATGGTATGAACCTATTACAATTAGCCATGTCACAATTTGCAATGATGACAAGGTTGTGGTATTAACATACATGCTATGTCACAATTTTGAGAAATGGATAAATAAACTATTATCACAAACTAACAATCCTTGGTAATTACCTCAACCTTTGGCTTACAAGAATCGAGCAGTGGTTCAATTCAACTCGTAATCTACAAATTGGTGGTTCCCTTGATAAGCTCAAATATTGTTGAGAATTGAATTAACATATATGCCTAACATTAATGTTAACTTTTGGCCTAAAAAACATATAAATTCTCAGTCTATTAGTTTAACTAAAGAAAATTATCTTATTAAATAAACCATTACAATTCTAATATCAATCAGAAGAAAAGTAAAACCACAAACTAGTTCTGAGTCAGCAATACAATTCTATTAATAATATAGACTACTTTTTCAAATCTTTTTGAATCATGTTCTACATTTGTACGGCAAAAATATTAACTATTTTCTTATATCTTTCTGAACTATGTTCTACATTTGTACTGTAACACTTGAATGACTTTCATTTAGTTTAGCAATAACAAAATTTTGCTGAAGATTACATGCAACTTCAGTTTCACCTTCTAACAAAATTGAAACCAATAAAGGATTACAACATTTAGCATGCGTGCTTGAAGCAAAAAGAAAAAAAAAAAAAAAAGCTACATTCAAATAAGAAACTTCAGCCAGCAACTCACACCCTTAGATGACATATCACTTCCAAACTAAATCTTATCCTTCTTAGCATGCATGCTCTGCACTTTGATGCTTCCGAAGTAAACATTATCTTTGTACCAACTTGAAAGGAAAGCATTATAGTATAGTCTCGTTTCCTCCATCCAGTTAAGTAAACTATTATGTTTGTACCATCTTGAAAGGAAGAAAAGCATTTCCTAGATGGGATTCACAAACAGAAAGGCCCTCAGGTTTCATTGCCTTAAGAAATGACTTTTTTAGCTTAAGTGTGGAAATTGCTTGCAAGGACCTAATGCAGAACCGCCGTGCTTCTGCACGTCTCGACTGCTTTCCAGGTAAATTGGTTAGCAACTGCTTGATCAGCTCGCAAATTGCTGGTAGGTGTTCCTTCAATAACTTAGAAGATTTGCTCCTTGATTCTTTATCTTTCTCATCTTTGGCACTTGGGATTAACGACTTAGTTATGCTGTCTAACATGCCCAATGCCTCAATTTGTCGATACTCGGACTTGGCATTTGCAGTTTTCTCAAGAAGGGAACCAAGAAGTTTGAGGCCAAGCCATTGATGTCGCCTGAAAACCTCTTTAATGAACCCGGATTTCAAGCGGCAATTCTTATTATTGAAGAAATCAACAAGTAAACTCTGAAATATTTGCTCGATCCTAGCAAGTTCTGAATCAGGAACGTTTCTGGACTGAACTATTTTAAGAAGCCAAAAGACAGAGGCCTGGGCTAAAGACGATAAATCTTTTACCCGAGAACGCGAAGCTGTTTTCAATCCCTTCTCCAATAGCTTTTCTAGGTTAGTCAGTGAAATGTCATCCCCTCTGGGGTATTCCTTTGCTTTGAATAATTTCTTCCGCAAAATTACATTAATGCGCTGTCCAACTTGTTCGTTTCCTCCTATGCCATAATATTTTGCGTAAGCTCGTACCAAGCAAGAGTAGATTGATAAGACGTGAGATTTTCCTGGTTTTAACAAAAAAAAGAAAACAAAAGGAATGGTCAGGTCACATACATTGCATGCAGAAAAATAAGACACAATGTTGACAATATCTAATAAATATCAGATTAATATATATATATATATATATATACACTAAACATCATCGATAAACATATATGAAAAACAAGGACAACTCTCTGCATATGCTTTTAAGTTCAGATTTGGTTCTAACTTCGGCCTTTCTACAAGGACTCAAATTTAAGCAGACACATTTTTCTACCATGTCAACTTGTTCACAATGGCTTATCTTTACACATAAAAATACGTTTTTTTTTTTTTTTTTCAATGAGATGCGGGATCTCCAAATGTATGAGATGGAAAACATGGAGGGGTAGCAAGGTGCGTCCACTTCTCCTCTACCGTCCAAGATGAGGACTCTCTTTTAGAATTGCTAGGTCAACAAGACCTCGTCAAGGTGCAACAGTTGATTAAGGAGAACTAGTTAGTGACAATGGTGATGCTCAAGGTACGCTGGGTGTCTTCTCCAAGAGGGATAAAGGCAGATTGTTGGGGTGGCTGAGTGATTTCTATAAAGGTTGCTAGTCGAGAAAACTTCGTGGATGGCATTTATTGGTGGCAAACGTCTCCTCTAATAGGCCTTGATGGCATTTGTGTGCATTCTAAGTAGACGACAACAAAATATAAAGGCCGCTAAGATGGCCTCGATGAGGCTCTAGCAAACGACTCACGATAATTATTTGTGACAACTTCAACAGTCTTCTCAAGCAGGAACAGAAGCAACACGGCAAGCTCTTCTGTTAGGGCAAACAAGCCAATAATTCTCAAAATTCATAGCATAAGCAGATATGCACAACCTTTGTTTTGTTGGCACCTCTTTTACGTGGTGCAAATGTACAGAGGGTAAGGCTAAGCTGTAGGAGAAGCTCAACAAGACCATCCCCACTTCTTTAGGTAACTCATCTTGTCCACATCAGTTTAGATCATCATACTTTTCTTTTTCAAATGAACCAATTTGACTCCATTTCTTGGATCAGCCACCCTAATTTCAAGGATGCTTGGCTTTCGCATTAGGAAGAATGATGCATGGTCACAAAAGCATGGAACAAACCTACCTAAGAAAGCCTGTCATCTACGTTGAGCCACAAGAACACAGCCAATCCCTTTGGATCCTTCGACAATGAAAGCAAAAGGCTGTGGGGGATCTCTTTGTTTAGCCATCTGGAGAAGAGCATAAGGAGAACAAAAACATAGCTTTTTTTTAGCAAGTCACAACGAACAGTAAGGCAAACTACACACCTTATCTTTTGGATGCTAATGGTGGCAAAGTCAAGGACAGCATTGGTTTGAGCACTGTATTAGTTGACCACTTCTCTAGAAGATGTCCATTGATTGCTCCAAGGCACCCCAAAGACCTGATTTCAAGGACTATTCTATTTCTTTGTAGGCCATGCACCTGGTCACTTGGATCAGTGCAAATGAGGTCAAAGATGAATCCACCCTAGGGGGACAGAGAGAGAGCTAGACATCGCTTGGATCACTACCTCCTTTTGAGGCTGCTAGGAAATCACAGAAGGGGTTTTTGTTTGTGAAATTTGTTCCAATCAAGCTCTATGTCAAGTCAATGGAAGGAACAAAAGTCCAAGGGACCTCTCAAGCTAAAGAATTTTGCCTGGTCAGCCTCTGTACAATGATCTAGAAGGTGCTGAGCAAGATAATGATAAGCAGGAAGTAGATCGTGTTAGCACCCTTGATTGCTGGGGAATAGAGGATGTTTGCTCTATCTTGCTAACAAGTGCACGGTAGCTTAGGAGATCATGCATAGGCTAGCTACCTCATTGTCTACTATGGGCTTGATGGTGATCACGGTGGATTTGGATCAGCCCAAAGACTGGATGCGTTGGAACTTCTTGAAAACTATGTTTTATGTCTCAGGTCCAAATTCGCCTTATTGATCAACAGGGCACAATTGGAATGGATCAAAGCGACAAGCAGATTCAACTAAGGAAGCCATATCTCCCTATATCTGTTCATCATGTGCTCAAAACTCGTCACCTGATCCAACAGATGGTCAAGCAAGGCACTCTAGTTTGCTCATCTGAGCTTCTCGTCTCTCATTTCCTTCTTGCAAACAATACTCTAATATTTGATTCAACCACTTATCACACAACTAGGAAGATCTCTTCCATCTAGAAGTCATATTGACCTTCCTTAAGCCAATGTATGAGCCAAGACAAGCTCAATCTTGGTAACCAAGCTATCATCCAAGATTTTAGGCCAAGCTAAATTTCCCTAGTAAAACAACTTATATATAATTGCTTCACCATTAGGAGGGATGATTCTTGTGCTTGGAGGCTAATTTATATGGGAGATCAAGCGGTCATACGTAACACCTACTAGAGGACTAGCTATGGGATAGTGTTATAATAACTAAATTGATTTTCTCCCCTTTTGCCAATGGTTAACAAATATCAACATGGAGGGGCCTCCACAAATGATTGTAGAACTACTAGATGAAGAGTGTCATTTAATAAAACATTTTTCAAAATGACATTTGGACATAATCTTCATACTTTCGATTGACAAATTCCAAAGTAGAGATGACATTGTATTGAAGGACCAAGGACTTGTGGTTACTTAATATCACCCAATACAAAGAGAGGTTCAATGAATTTTTGAAGTCAGGGTGATTGGTGCTTAAAGCTTTACAACTAGATGTGTTTCGTTGCCTTTCTATAGAATATTATTCACGGAGTTAAGCCAGCATGTCATTGGTTGGCAAGCCATGCCATATGTACCACAAACCTCAATCCTTTGTGCTATTCCAGCCAAAGAACCTAGATCAAGCACTTGTCTCATGCCTACAAACACACTGGACAATGGGGTGGTGTTTTACTCCCCTTTTTGCACTCTTAGAGATCACTCAGCTTTGCCTCATTTGATCGTCTCTGCATCTACTATGAAAAGGACAGAAGTGCTAGATTCCCCATTGTAGTTGCAGTCCTCTTGTACCACATTTGGTGAGACTATAGCTATCTCCATCATAAAAAAAGTCAATTCCCTCACATCAATTACTATTGAGACTACCATGGCTACTTCTTCTCTGGTTGATCATCATGCTAACTTGGAGGCCTAAAATCAAGAATTTAGTAAGCCCGCTCAACTCTTGTTACCCTCCTTCAACCTAGGTTCACCCTCCTCCAATATAGATTAAGCTCAACTTTAATAGCACTCCCAAGGGGATAAGCACGACAAACCTTGAAGTCACGGTTCGTGATCATCTCAACAAGTTGCTTCTAGCTATTGACATATGGATCCTCTCGTATGTGTCCAAGTGGTTGAGCTAAGAGGAACCTGTTAGTGGTCCATGTTATCATTTGGTGGATTAGAGTGTCAAATGGAACAAAACTTTGAGAGGAATTCAACCCAAATGATTGCTATTATACACAACGGGATCGGAGGTTCTTTGGGCAATGAGATTGTTTTAAATGCTAAAAAGCCTATTGATCATGTAAAGGATAAGGCTTTAGATAATTCTAAGATGGGGAAATATGTATTGCATATGATTTGTGTACAATCCCAAATGTGGACCAAAACTATGTTCTTAGTTGTTTAATATATCACATATAGGCTAATGTTGAACTTCAAAGAAAGAAAAGAGAAGAAAATAAAATGAAATCATAATATGCAATATGACACTAAAATCACATTCATTATTATTATACGTGAGAACCCTTGCTAACCAAATTGAAGGGCTTCAAGGAATCAATGTAACCATATTATCCTAAAGTGCATACTTAAACAATTCAATAATTGTACCATTTGAATCTTGAAACATATAAGATAATGTTACTATCTACTTTCAACTCAATAAAATTATATTAAATTGAAACATAAAGCTTTCCTCACTATCTACCTTTTCCTTTCATAGTCAATTATTTCATATAGCTCAATGAGGCCATACATTTTGATTTCCCTATGACTATTTCCATTGCTTCTTTCCAAGAAACATTCATGTCCCAGCAATAACCATAAAATCAACTACAAACACCTAGCATGCTCCAATTTTCCTAATATAACCACAACAAATGGCTCTTGCCATCCCTTTAAACCCATTCAATAACTGCATCTACTGACATTTTGCAAACTATTATGTCTACAACTATCTTTATCTTACCAGTATCATTAAGAAACTAATAAGTCATTATTGAATCAATGAACATCAACAATTTTGGTTCGTGCCCAATGCAGAGGATCTTGCGAATCAATGGCGCAAACTCTAGCTATGGTGATGCTTTAGTTTAGAGGGATACTAAGTCGGTTAAAGTAGATAATTGTGCTCTTTCATTATAGTTATTTGAGCATTGATTATGAGCATAGCACATAAACATGAGTCCATGCCCAACTTCATTTTCATTTGATAGTCACACTATGTTGTTCTCCCTACTAGAGTATGGTTCACTACGTGAGAGATTAGCCCCTCCCTAAACTGCCCATGGGGTTGCATGGATGCAAGGATGCTAGTCATGCACTTCTTACATGCAAGTCTACACGATCAATTATTGCTTTTCCATTTGTGGATGATGCCAAATACCTTTCACTCACTTTTGTGGATCAACTTCTACTATGGATGGAAGGGCTTGGTTTCTCAAAACCATCATGATCAATAGTCAGCTTTGTTGGCTACTACTTTATACTACATCTGGAGGAACCGCGACTACAATAGCCATGAGTAGACGATGACTCTTGTTAAGACAATTCTACTCAACCTGCATTCATGTACCTCCATACGATTAGATTTTTGGCAACCTTATGGCCAAACAAACCCAGTGGCTATCCCTACCCCTTAGGCTAAATAAAGATCAATTAAGATGCATAGCTGGCTCAAATATTCAGGAAAGGATAGGGGTTGTCATCCAAGATAGCCAAGAAACCTCATTAAGGTGTGAGATGCCTCTAGCTCATCTGCTACTCTAATGGTGCTAAAGCAACACGTTGTTGGTCCAGAGATCCACCTAACATCTAGACAACTTTCAACAGTTACTATGGTTCATTCAAGGGTGATTCTACTAAGTTGGTGTACACACTTTGTGACACTCTTATTAAGGAGGATTTCAGAACTAGAATTCTGGGTTGGATTATTGAATAAATCCATTTTGCTGACTTTAGATGTCTCACGTCCTTCGAGAAGCTAACCAAGCAATGGATTGAGTGGTTCGTCTTGCTTGTGATAATGTCTATAGGTGGGTATAAAGTATGCACTTACCTACTAGCTTTGCTCTTATATTACAAGCTGATAGGTATGATTCTCTTTAAGTCTTTTATATATATAGGATTTAATCATTATTTTAGAACATCAAAAATTTTGGAAGTGAAAATTTCCTTATCCTCCATATGTTGATTAACATTATTGTGAATGAGCTAAATAGTATTTAAAGACAGCAAACAATCGTATTATATACTTAATTCATTTTTTCAAAGCCAAAGAAAATAAACTATTGCAAAGAAGAACTCCCCTCAAGCTACTTTTGCTAATTAGTTTCATTCTTGATGATCTTAAGATTAAACTGCTGGAATCCCTATTGAAGAATCCACACCTCCAACTTATAGGAATAAGATTTATAAGAACTCCCTAAGAAAATATGCAATCATTAAAGGCATATTTAAACCCCACTTGGCTATCTTTTGTTATCAAGTAGTTTCTCAAAAACATTTCTTTGAAGGTTCAAACATATTCTAGCCAATGCAAGGCATTTTCATAACCTCGTATATGCTTGCACACCCTCATCATCATTATACCAAGATTCAAAAAAAGACTAGAGATAAAAATGATTGAAATTTCGTCCTTTCCCAATCCTACCAAAGCAATTGATAATGAGGCCTACAAAGTTTCTTATCAAACTAGTTCTAACACATCCTTTACGTACTCCTAGTTAATGCTATGATAAGCCTTCTTGAGATCGATTTTAATGATCTTATTCATCTTCTTGGTTGAACTCTATCTCCTCAAGTAGATTAGATAATGCGAAATTATTACATTTTTTTAATGTCATTCTCCAATCCGCTGTAAAGCAACCACCATAAGTATCAAATCCCCTACTTGTTAATAGTAATCTAGTTATGATTTACTATAATATTCTACAAAAAGAGAAAGAAAGAGAGAGAGGCCTAAACTCAATTGCAAACTTCAATAATCAAAAAAAGTAAAGAATCATTTGTTTCTCCGAAATGCAATTGAAGACCAAAAACCCTATACAATCATAACAAATACACCACTCCCTTCCAGGCGAGCGAAAAAGAAAAAAATGATTGATATATTCAAGATCATTATGTATTTACAAAATACTGTCTTTTAAAAATACATTTACAACAATAAACGAAATCAAGAACAAGAAGTAATTGATGAAAGAAACCTATGAATTTTCAAAAAGAAAATAAAATATTAAATAAAAATTAAATCGAAATAAAAAAAATCCATAATGATGTACCAAAAAATTCAACATTTTTTAACTTGACCAATTGTCAGAAGAAGCAAATACAACAGGAGAACTCTAGAGCAAAGAATGCACTTGTGGTGAAGAGAAGTGGAGAGGAGATGAAGAGAAAAAAGTGAATGAGCTAGCTCGTACTCCCATAAATATTTTCTATCTTAGAACTATATCTATCAACTAGAAATAGAAAAAAATCGAATTCGAATAGAAAATGAAGATGCCCAAATTGAGAAAAAAAATAGGCTTTAACTCAACAGTAGAGTAACACCAATAACTACAAATGGAAAATTGATTCTCATCTCAAACGAAATTATTGGAATTGTACAAATAGAAACCATAAATTCCAAAACATCTCGATGTTGACTCATCATATCCTGGGGTTGAAGAAGGTCCCAAGGGTTCGATTTTTCACTGGGATTTATATCCAAAACATTACAATTTTGGCAATTTAAACAAGTTCGAATTCGAAAGAAGTTTTCCAATCACTAACCTAGGCCCATTGTGGAATTTGACTCAACATAATAAGGAGGTCCTTATGGCAAAACGGAAGAATAAGCCCAACTCATCAACATAATAAGAAGAGGGTGTCGCTATTCCCCAAAGGGACCCCAGTTCGGTGGTTCAAGTCGGGCCTAGCCTAGTCCTGGTAGTGGGCTGGTTCAAGGTCGTCATCTAAAGGATCAACAGAAGGTTCTCTTGGTCGGTCAGAGCTCATGTTGTTTGTTTACCAAGTTCGGCACGAAACATTGCTAGGCCCACCTGGCTCGTACAGAGAAAAAACCCATAAACAGATTAAGGACTTCTTCAGTGTTTTCTCCCTTTTGTCTTTAAGAAGTTCCCTCAAAGGGGCCCCCTCTAAGGAAATACCGAAAAAGAAGTTCCACTCATTCTATCAAGAAGTTCCCATATTGGGTCCCAACCCCCCTTTTTCTTT
The DNA here is from genome assembly GCA_023846275.1 of Vanilla planifolia. Classification (NCBI taxonomy): domain Eukaryota; kingdom Viridiplantae; phylum Streptophyta; class Magnoliopsida; order Asparagales; family Orchidaceae; genus Vanilla; species Vanilla planifolia. The sequence goes on from CM043877.1 coordinate 6,303,405, forward strand.
CTTTGAGCTGACGAATCACTGGAGGCATGATAAACAATGTGGGCATGTGCAACCGACCATGCGAGTTGACACGTGTACAGCAAATCAAGTTTGATTTGACTGATGAAAATCACTCAAACAGTGCAAAAGCTTTTTTACCGGATGATCTACTCCAATCCTCGAGATAAGTCAGAATTACTTTCCTTTCATAAAAGGAGATTACATAGTTACCATCAAACATCATTCCAATTCAAAAAGTACAAAAGTTATCAAGGTGAACCTAGATTCTTTTTCTCTAAAACATTTTAGCTTATCTAGAATTTGGTCGATACTGGCCAAGCCGAAATGGCTAATTGCAGGCTCAGCGAGGACGGCGGTTTTGAAGAGGTTGTTCTCGATGAGGGCCACAACCATCTCTTCAGCTCCACTCTAGAAGGCAATGGTGTCCCGCAGTCCAAAATGGAGCAGAGATCTAGTAGAAAATAAAAAAAAAAGAAACAAAACAGATGAAAGAAGCCTTAGAACAAAGAATGAGCCAATGTATCCTCTCCTTTTTCTTTTTTCTATTCTAATAGATGGGAATCATTCTATTAGATGGAAATCCATCATATCCAATAGGATTTGAACCTATACCAAAGGTTTAGAAGACCTCTGTCCTATCTGTTAGATAGTGAGTAGTTTGATTCATAATAATCAAAGTCAAGAATCATAATCGAATTGGGCCAGGACGGCTTGGCAAGCAAGCAACCTTTGATGTAGGCGCCAACTCTCAATTCTTTCTCAGAAAGAATTGGACTCGATCTTTCTTGAAACAAACAAAAAGAAAAAGAAAGATGAGACATAAATTATGGATCAACTAAGCCTTGGCTTGCTTAAGAGGAGATCCTACACGAGACAGGAAACGACTGAGTTCGACAATCCTCCAGGGACACGGAATCTTGGTGATCTTCTCTATCTAATGAACGAGGAGTCCGTTTGGAAATTGTGCTCACGCCCACATCTAAAGATAAAAAACTAGGTTGGAAGTTGGCCAAAGCAAGGGTTTTCCATGTTTCCTGTTGCACAAGAGTTAATGGTATTAAAATGCACATTTCGAAAGAGAGGGAAGCAATGAGTCAAGCAAAATTTCCATTATGCCTAATGAATAAACGTGAGGACTACTCGAAGAGATGAACTCAGAGAATTCACCACAATACCAAGACTTGAAATCTAGTTTCAGTTCCCCTTAATGACAATCGATGAGATAAAAAATTCATTATTCCTATCACCATATACCGAAACTGAAGCAATTCCTTCATCAGCATAATTTTCTCGAGACTCTTCAGGTTCCTTCCTATCTCAATAGAAAGGAATTATATTTATTTGTATTCTCTTTGGATCCCTCCAAGCCTATTCATGATCCTTCTCTTCCTCAATTGTTCCCAAATATTTTCATGTTCCAAGCCTTTAGCATACTTTCAATCTTGAAAGCATACTCCGAAGGCATAAAACTTGATGACTTCTAAGAGTCTCCTATGTGTTAGAGAAGTCATTTCAAAATGAAAACAACTATTTTCTACCTCAAAATTTGGGTACTTCAAGGAAATGAGAATAGGTTGTGCTTCAATCTAACCAAGGTAAAAACTAAACAATAAAACCCTTGCCATTTGTTCTTTATAGTCCATTACATATATCATTGTCTACACACATTTATGTTTCAAGATAGCCATTCCATGTTGTCCCCCTTCACATTAATTGGGGTCTCATAGAATCCATTGGAGCAATTCTTTCACACATTAATGAAATTAACAAATACATTAGATGTAGGTAGAACGCATCTCAAAAAGGATAATTCGTGAAAACAAAAGTATGGCCTTTACCTAAACATTAATCAAAACCTTACACCCAACTATATAAAACAACTGTTCCAATTCATTAACATTTTAGATTTGTTGGGGCTTTCACATGCTTACAAGACTGCAACATTGAAAGTTCTTTTTAAAGTTACACATAGATCCTACAATAAACAAACATTAATTAACTACACATCAAAAAATACACTTCTACAGCAACTGCATGGAATTTGAATAACCTAAATTGAAAGCCAGCTTAAAACGTTTTATGTTTTCCTAACAAACTAGTACCGACAATGTTCAGCTCTACATCATTTTGCATGGTGAAAAACTGTTTAAAATTCTAAAAGTTAGTTTGGTGCGAGTATTGTGATTTAAAGAAAGATATTATAAGGAGTCTTTGGGATAGAAGTTTTTGAAAAGATCATTAAAATTAGCAGAAAATGGGTTTTCATATTATCATAGTTGGGAAGGAGCTTTCAATTTGCTTAATTTTTAAAAAAACATTAAGTTTTTGGACATTGTTTAATCAGAGCTCTAACAGGTTGACAAGAAGTCAATATTAAACCATAACACTTGTATTCTTCACATTCTTGGCACCTGCATTTGGCAAGTACTTCCACATGTAAGTAATTTCTTAGTATTCATTCGTATTCTGATGGAATATTTCATATTCATAAATGCTATAGCTTTCACCAATTTTACTTTCTCAGACCATAACTTCCTTTCTTCACACGCATGACGCTTGCACTTGTGTAGTACTTGCAGAAGTCAAAGACACCTCTATTAATCCATTTTCTAAACAGTTACTCATACTCACAAATCCTAATGCTTTGCAACTTCTCCAAAACTATTACTACTGTTGAAGAGATCACAGGAAGCCAAATTATTATGCAAAGTCAATAAATATTACACATACCTGGATGTTTCGTTAGATATATTTGTAAGAGAGACAGAACACGAAGCTTGAAGGAGATCAACTGGGATATAGCATTGTCATTTCCAGACCGCTCTTTGAGCAACTGAGCATGATAAGCATCCATCCTAAACATTGCATCATCATCCATGCCACTATCTGAATCATCCGAAGCTTCACTCTTGCCATCTTGCTCTTCATCTCCATAAGGTTCAACAAATTTATCACAATTTCCCTCACTAATAGAGAGACCATTTTCCTTATGCACTAAGCTAGCTATCACGTCATTCTTTGATTCATCTTCACTGCCACTGGTCATTTCTTCATCATTCACAACTTCCTCAGTGTCATCATGATCTATATCAATGCTTATCTCACCAATCTTACCCCCATCTACTTCCTCGGTGTCTTCTATCCCAAGAATATCATCATCATCGTCGTCGTCATCTTCATCAAACTCATCACTATTAAGTGGATGCCGAAGAGGTTTTAAATCTTTCCTCAGCACACAAAGCATTCTGTTGACTCCATAATCAGTAATATCACCACAGAAAAACCTGAAAACCTGGATGCAGAAAAATAAGCACCATAACTTACTTGCCACAAAATACTCATTAGTAAATAGCTGACCTTCTCAACAACATAGCACATGCGAACAGATGAGCGAGGCAAGACGGAAAGCAAAGTTTCCACCAAAACATCCATTAAATTAGGCATATCATTATCATAGACAGAGTCTTCATCCTCTGAGAAATCACAGTTTGCAGCAGCAGGAAATGCTTTTTTACAGCATATAACAAAGTCCAAAGCTGCCTCAGAGAAGTCATCTGGATGAAGGAGAATTTGCAGTACCATCTGAATGAGCAAATATCGCATTGCATGCAGCTTGTTTGACAGCAGCCCAGGACTTGTATTTCTTTCCTGTGTTAGCATATGTGCTTGGTAAACAAACAAATGAAATGAGGTTTATTGCTTATACAAGCATATTCCAAGAGGACCATATGATTTAAACAACAACTGAACCTTTAGGAACTACAGCAATAATTCATCCTCTGCTACCCAATTAAATAGAAAGAAAGCCTCACTGCAATTGTTTAGCATTTTTAATATTCTTTTAATAGCTCTATAAGTCATCACATGAAAGCACACCGGTTGAGAATGTTTGAATGAAGTTAAATGTTTTGGTAGGCTAGAAAGGAAAAGGTGCAACGAAAGTAATCAATACTTTAAGCAGTTCAGCAAGAATCAACTCTAAGAGTGTGCAGTCTAAAGCAACTTTAAGCAAACATCAGTAACTTAACAGATTTAGGTTCTGTAAATATTTTAACTTTTACACGTCAGAATCTGGATGCATAAAAAGAGAGGGGGTAAAGGAAAAAGAATGAGAGATAGGGATAAAAGAAGTAAAGCTTCTAGCCAAGCAGCAACCAAAGAATAGCCTATTGATTTTTCAAATGTTTCTTTAGGATGAGACGTGTGTGCGCGTGTATGTGTATGTGTACTGGGTTGGCGAATGAGGGCATAAGCTACAAAGCACCCACATATGTACAGTGTGATAATAGGACATGCCCAAAGGTCTAATGTAGTAAGAGCCAGTTTCCACAAGTCAAACTTGCAATCTTCAAGTTGCATAGAAACAACTTTGTGTTTTACCATGACATTATACAAATTGGAAACCAAATTGACCATTTTCAAAATAGGCGTTATGTGAACTTCATAATAATAGAAAACAAGATTAATTACATGGAACTGTGCAAAATGCACACACATGTGGAGGATCATATTGATGGTTTTCCAAAAAAAAAAAACATGAACAAATGTAAAGCAATGGAGTTTTCTCATAAAATTATACGAATACTAGATAGAATGAAAGCACTTAAAAAATACATTCAAGGAATAAGCAATATGATATACAGCTTATTCCATCTTGAAACAAATGCAAAAGATATTTGATTCCTTTAAAGAAAAACCACAGAAACTTTCTTGGAAGTAAGCTTCAAGTGTGAGACACTACTGGTATCTATTCAAATATATTTTCATTTTCAGTCAAAAAAATTAACATTTGCAAAATCTTAAAATATCAATAAATTTTATCAAAAGCCTTAATTCTTTCTTCTTTCATGCAAAAAGCAATCCATTGAAACATTAGCTAAACCTCAAATCAAAATGAGGAGACACATCCAAACTATATTGCTAAGAAGTTCGAAGAATTAACCCAAAATCGACACTAAAAGCTAGCCTAACTGTTGAATAGGTCCCTCCCACTCGAAAAATAAGAAGAAAGATTTTTAAGTTTCACAAATATTACAAGCAATTGTTTTTCTATCTTAACACCATTAGAGTTCAAGAAAAATATTCAAAATGCACCCACATAAAAATTGCAACTACATTCTTTGAGACTTCAATCAATCTCATCGTTGCCTTTACCACAATCTGTCGATGTTCATGGCTTTTCATCACCACTGCCACCAAAGTTAATATTACTGCCATGTTGTCACCTTCATTATCATTGCCATGCACTTTTACCTCCTCTTTTGCCTACTTTCCACCATTAGTGTTTATCATCACCACCACAATCTCCTCCACCTTTACAGTCATTCCATTGCATTTTTAGTCATAAGCCTCCATCACTCCAACTCACCTTGATTCGGTAGTGTAAATCAACCATATAGGGAAGTAGTTTGGGAAAAAAAACATGTCTAAACATGCATATTGATGGAATTATAACGGCAAGGACTCGATTGTAGTTTCTATAAAGCTTAGGGACCTATCTACCTATTTTTAAAACAAGGGAACCCATTTAAGAATAAGGCTAACCATCAGGAGCCTGTCTAAAATTTACTCAAAACATGTGTTATAAAAGAAAATATAGATGTGAGGACGCGTTATCAATATAAAAGGTAACTTATTTATAAGAATCATTTTTCAAGTGCATAATAGAGCAAGCCAATGCCAGTTTTTGTTGAAGTTCACATATGTAGAACGTGGAGCCCCATATATACAAAAGTAAGCTCGTGTTCATTATACAGTTGAAGAAAGGTAACAGATTACCTCTTGGTAAAGACGTGATTCAATTGCTTGCAATCTATTGAATGCTTTCTTATCTTCCTGACTTAGAGTTCTGTAAAGTGAAACTGATGGGATGTTACATAGCGTTTTAAGGAAACACATGAAGTATGAACCAAGGTCATTCAGCTCAAGACTGCTAAAAGCAACACCTAATTCTTCCTTTTGAGCATCCTCCAATAGTAATTGAAGCTGCTCAATGCACATCTTGCATAAAGAACAGGAACTTGCTACTTTAGGCCATTTGAACTTCTCTTGCAATTCAAACGAAGTCACTTCAGTGCCCAAAGATGCAGAAAATAAACCCTGAACTGCAAGAAATTTTGTGATCTCCATCTGCAGCTTAAATTTCTGTTCCATAAATGTTCCTATTTCAGCTTGTGTACAGAGACCTAGTTTCAAATGGATCTTCAGATTTCTTAAAACACATGGCATGGTATCTATAACCCAACATTTTAAGAACTCTGTATTCCCTGATATTCCTGGAGAACCCCTGTCCTCAGCTAATCCCACTTCTGAATTTTCATCGGTTGCCTGACTTTGATCAGACGGTTCATCTGTAACTGCCACTTCATCTACAAATAAATTAATCAAATTCTGAACAAATTGCAAACCACCATGCATAGTTCTGAATTTTCCTAACAGCTCCTTAACAGTTCTTGTCCTAGAAATGCAATCAAACCTTCCATTACTATGCCTTTGAAGGGATAAAATTACCGCAGCACATCTATCATCCTCAACTTCAGCCCAGCTCAACAATTCCTTGACAAAATGCTGAGCAGCATCGTACAACCATGAAGTTTTGTTTGATAGGACGTCCATCAAACAATGGACAAACTTATAAGAAAGAACACTGTTAATGCAAGATGCTGGTACACGTGGGAGAAGGAGCTCAAGAATGTTTAATGCCAAATGTTTCCTATCATGGGAAGACTGAAGAAGTATACTGTCAATTACAACTTCACAAAAACACTGGACGTTTTTCATGGTAGCTTCAGAGAAACTGCACTTCTGATTCTTTTTATTTTTCTTACTTGGATGCATTTCTGCATCAACCTGAACTTTAGTGTCTGGTACAAGCATATTTAGCAGTAAATGCCAAAGATTGTGCACTCTGGGCAGGCAAAACGTAGACTCCTGAATAAGAAAATGCAGAAGAATGTAAACATCAACTAATGCAAGTACATTTAATGGGCAAAAAAAACTGAAAATCCATGAGCATAATTTTTTTCTAGGAAATGTTAAACAAGTTATAGCCAACCACATATGGTTTATTGCTGTTTTCTTATTATATAACAAGTTCTTCAACCCACCTGCATTCGATAGGCATATTATTTTAAAATTACCAATCATCAAGGACACGCTCATGTCATTTACCTTGAAGCATCTTTCAAGATATTGCAAGCACTCTCGTGAAAAGAAGTTTTCAGGAGTAAATGGACTGGGCAGGAGATTTCCAAAATATTCCATGTCCATAGGAACTCTTTCTTGTAAATTCAAAGCTAAAACTAGGGCATCAGGGTCTCCAATTTCAGCAGCTTTCTGAACCCACTCTTGAATTCCAGGAGCTAAAAGAACATGACTTTTCAAAGCTTGTACAGGTAACTGTAAAAAAAGAATGCATGGCATTAAATGAACTATCTTTTCGTTTCATATGATATCAAAGGTTTGGCTAAAACTACATATTCAGGAATTCAACCATAACTAAAATTATACACAATCCGGCAAACAAAGCAAGTATGTTACCAAAAATTTGCAAATATAGGAAACTGAAAATGATTTATTAGAACAATTCAGGGTATAAATTTATAATTGAATAAGAGAGTGTTAAGCTGAATACATAAGCCCAAAAGTAATTGGCTAATCAAGTTCAACCAAAAAACCCATCACGTAAAACTATTGCATTTATTATGGCATCAAAAGGATCTAGCTTTAAAGCTGTTTAAAATGAGAAATGAAGAAATAATAAAACTTAGCAAACACGATCTAGCATCAGGACTTAAAATTGGCCAAGCATAAAGAGGAACAAAACAAACCTAGCCTTATTTTTAAGATCTAGGTCGGACAAATAATTGTAGGGTTAGGTTAAGGTTCTTCTATTTTCAATACAAAAAAATATGCTTTAGCTCACAGCTGTCCGGCACAATCAAATCAACCCTAAAATTATATTTTAATAATTTATGAAGCATATAGAAATATTTTGAAGAGTTGGTCTACTGGTTGCATAACATTTGAAATGCAAAACGGTTGAAATATTAGGAAGACCATCTATAATTGGTAAAATAAGCCAAGTGTAAAAAAAATGTTCAACCAAATCCAACAAAAGGGCATCATTCTTGCGCTGAGACCAGAGAACACTGTGCAAGACATCATCACTAATACATGAAGCAATTGACATATTCAATCATGCTCCGTCCATCCACATCTTTTGAACTCAATGAGTCGTTCAAAAATTGAACATTGCATTGAAATAAATAAGTGCTACAAAAAACACTAAAAGAAGTAATAAAACAATGTAAGAGGAATGTTAATGGATAATTGAGGTTAAGGCAGATGCAAGCATGATATAAAATTTCATAAGAATTCTATGAGGCTTGACATATTCAATGATCTTTTGAAGTTAAAGCTGCTGTCAATGACAAATAAGGTTTGGTCAAGTGATCAAGACGCACAGCAGATTCAAATAGATGAAATAAACACTTGAAGGAAAGTGGTCTCCATGTCATGAAAATGGTATCGGAAAGGGAAGGCTTGTCAAGGAGAATACCCCTAAACAAAATAGATAAGACTCATTTTTCTGACTTTGTTTGCATCTGGTCTAACAGGAGGAGCAATTTGATGGAAAAGATAAAAGACGTTATCCATGGAGAATGGGATGAGGAACTACCAAAATTTTTTAATGCTGATCACGGTATTTCTAAGTTAGAATTTTATTTAATAGAAAAGATTAACTATTACATAAAACAACTATTAGCATGCTTTAATAGACAATTTTGGCTAGTTCTTCTTAGGTTCTATACTGGCACCAGCTCCAATAATCTACTAAAAGGTTTGTGCCTGACATGGTTGAAAATAATTAATAATGACTCCTCTTGAAAAATTGCAAGCCAATAATTATGAAACACAACCAGTGTTAAGAGAATTTTGAAAGTTCTTTTCACAGCATCTCATATTTTGGTGTTCAAATTGTGTATCACAAAAGGCACAACTGAAGTCTTCATCTTAGTGCAAGTATATAGGGCAACTGCTTCTCGACTTAAAGTACTGGCTTTAAAGCTAATAAGCACTGCTCCTTGTGAAAGAGATTGTCAAATTCAATATTCATTCAATAGGAAGGGACAAATTAAATCACACATAGATGCAACTCTGAAATGGTTCATAATATATGCAAGGGAAAATAGGGTGTCACAAGGAATTCAAAGGTTGCCCAATGTCCCTAAATAAGTTTGAGATTACTGCATTTCCTTTTAAAAAAGATGAAAATGCAAATCAACAAAAAAAGCACTAGTGAACAATATAAAAGGCTAAAAATTATGAAAAAAGATGAGCATACAGGATTTCACAAGGAAACCGGTCAACTCCACTTGTTTGACCACATACATTATTTGGTTAATTATATAAGAGCTTAATATATAAAAGTTACTCAACAAGCTCATGAATGTGCAAGCTTAGTACATACAAAAGTTTCTCCATCAATTATATCTCCTAATGAAGTTTCTTTCTTAAATTAGTTTCATAATTTTTGTTCTCTCAAGTGTCTAACACGAAAGTAAATGCTCCAATACTTTTCCCTTGATAGAGAATATAGAAATAAAGCAACCTCAAATAAAATTTGTTTTGCCGTTAGGCTTGTTTTTTTTTTTTTGCAACTCATTTGCCTTCCAATTAATGTCATCTGTTTTGTTAAAATTGATATGCCAACGATTTTAAGAATTTGACCCAAATTCTCTTTGAGAGCAGATAAAAGCTTTCGCTGCACATTGATGCTATAACCCTTCATAAATTCATTGCTAGTGTTGTCAGTCTGCACTCTCCTAGGTCTTCCTTGTTGAAAGATCATAAGTATAAAACTCCATTAAAGTAAAATCTTTAATTACCATGAACAAAAAGATGAACATTAGTGAGAATTTATGGTTAATTATATAACTTAACACCTGCAAGGTCTGGTATCTTTATCAACATAACTACCTGCTCTATCTATGAATCAATTTTCCTATCACAGCAATCTTCCTTTTTGAAAGCCATGATAAAATTTTGACCATAAAACTGACATTGACCTCTAAAACAAACTAGAAAATGCCCTAGAATTGGATACCTATAATTCAGTTGTTTCCATTAGAAAAAGTGGAGGTTTTCAGCTTTTTTGAATCATTTAGACAAACAGTTCAATAAAGTCAAGGCATGATGTGTTACATCCTTCCGTTGCATTTCATACTACCTAGACTTTGATAGGACCAAACCCTATCAAAAGTTAGCATTAGTATCCCCGACTTGTTTTCCATAATAATATTTATGCTTTTTAAATCAGATCCATACACATAATACAACTCCAATACGTGTCAAAACAAAGCTCAAAAACCTAACCTTCAATGCAAGGGCAAACAACTTGCAGACTAAATATGCAAAAACATACAAAAAAGATCCGGTTCTAATGACAATTAAAGCACACTCTCTTGCAGAAGCTATTTTAGATTGAAAAGTTACAAGATATGACCTTAAATTTGATACAAGAAACAAAAACACCATTACGGTTTATACGAATAGTTGATAAATTAACTAATTCTCAAAGCCCATGATCACATAAAATAGTAAGCTATGCAGCATTCACGGAACTGCCTTCCATTTCCCATTCAAACAAAAACTTTAAAGGTCAAGGTTATGAGTTCTCTCTTTTATATTTTTATATAGAAGCATTCTTATAAATATAAAGAATAAGAAAAACCTATTCAACTAAAACTACAAGAACAAAGAAAACTTGCCTTTTCAACCATATCTAAGATTATGGCAACTGCCGGCTCATGCAAGTAGTGTTTCTTCTCTGCAAGAGAGATAACAATGCTAGTAAATTCCTTGATAATAGATGTATTTTTATTGGAGATCCACTCCATTGCTAATCGATTTGACCTAGCAATTGATCCATATGCAAAAAGGCGCCCTAAAAGGAAGTCTTTAGCTTCCTATAATACACAAGAAAGAACATGAAATCAGGACCATAAGTACCAAAACAGTACAGCATACAGAGCCAAATGCAAATTACCTGACCCTTCATTGCTGAAGAAACCTCCAAAAAGCTAACAATCAACTTCATAACTGACACCAAATTAATTGAAGGAATCATTCCCATCACAACTGTTAAGCCCAAAGAAAAACCTTGTCTTGCACACTGCACAAAAGCATAATTAAATTTGCAAATTGACGGTATAAGATGCCAACTTGCTTTGTCTAAAAGAAGAGATTAACCAAGAACATCCACAAAAAAAAGAGAATAAAGTGCCAGCAAAAGAAACAAGAAAGATATACCACTATTTGATTTTATTTTGAAAAACAATAATAGGTTTGTAAATCAAAAAGGAAAAAATGCATCTGCTGCAAAAAAAAATATAAAAAACTCCAAATGTACCTCCCGTGAGGAAGAGACACCTCGAATAAGCCGGCGAATTGCATATCTCAAGGAGGGAGCACATTCTTTCAATCCATCATCCTTGTCGGCTTCAAGCTGGACATTCCCTACTTCCTCTGACTTCTTTCCCATCAACTCATATGCCTTTTGGACCTCTATTAATTCTGACACCAATGCCTCTGCGGCCGCTTCTCTAACAGAAGAATTAGCTGAAGCCAGATTCCTAAATACATCAATGTGAAAACCAGGAAGGGCACTTGGTGGGGAATAGGACAACTTTGTTGAAGTCAATGCAGCATTTTCACAAGAATCCTTAGTTTCAGATGATCCCTTGCTCTCAGATTCATTTCTATGCCTCTTCTTATCTATCTCTTTTCTCTTCTTTTTCCTTTCCATGGGCACCATGGATTTTTGATTAATTACATCAGAAGTGATGCTGCTTTTGTCCCCATTTCTTTTATCTTCATGGACTTGTATATCAGACTTAGCAGTGTCAATCTGCTTTTCCACTCCTGTGTTTGATTCCTTAATAGCACTATACTGCCTTTTTTTGCTGCCCATCGCCACAAGCAACAACACCTGAAATGGTAAGAAATTTCACTTTCTTTCCACTGAAAATAAAATGTGCCCTTTAGTCAAACTTAGCAATAAAGAAGATCTTTCAACTGAAGAAAAAAGAAGCATAAGATGATCCCATGAAGGCATTGTCTAATAAGATATCTAGAGCTCTATCATATCCAATTGCAAATAGTTAAAGAAGCATCAGGCTTATTGCATATTTTCATTTGAAAAATATCAAGAAAAGGAAAAAAGACGCAAGTATCTGCAAGGATAATTTCAAAGAAATCTATGAAGACAAAGGTGTTAGTCCCAAAGGCACACTCTGAAAGGGGTGAATTGATTGTAAAATTCTTTTTAAAAATCAAACTTTTCTCAAACCAATTCCAAAATTACAGCAAAGCATTCATATTCTAAACAAGTAAAAATATGGGAAAGAAAAAAGTGCAAGAACAAAAATTACATCAAGATTTTTAGATGGTTTAGTTCATACCCATGAGAACTTACATCCATTCCCAATCCAACTTGGATATGGGACTAGCTATTACATTATCCCCACTTTGCCCAAACTAGTAGAGAAAGAATTACATGTGTTTTTCTTATAGCTAATGCACAACCTTACCTTGAGTCTTTTTCTCTCCTTGAGCTAAGACTCAATCCATAATGTCTTTTACTGGCTAAGACAACCTAATTGGTATATTCCTTAGTTTAAACACTAATCACTCTCAACACTTTCATGGCTTCAACTCAACACTATCAATTTGAGTCTTTTGGCAGCGAAAGGACCAATTACAATTTACTCTTTTTTTCTCTCAAAAAAAGTTATAAACTTCCTATAATTGAATGCAATGAATATGAAAAAGAAAAACTTTCTTACAAACCTAGTAAAACATGTAGAAGATGAACAACTGAAATATAGCTACAATTCTTCATATTTTCCACAAAGCCTAGCATGTAGCGACAAGCTAATAATATCTGCAGAGATTTAAAGGCAAAGGAATGAAGTGGAAAAGATTACAATAAGAGCTTCAAAAGTGTCTGATTGCTTACAGCACCAATTAAGAGCATCAGTTCCAAAATCTTCAACTCAAGATTTATCTATAAATAATTAAATCTGTTTAAATCTTCCTAAACTTAATCCAAGATGTTCTAAGTGGCATTATGCTGTTTAACAAGTTTAGTCGGCCTAAAGAACATTTAGAACCTTCCACAAATGAATAATAAGTTTCTCCATAAAACAAATGGTCAAATGAACTAACCATTCTTTATTCACAGTGAATGTGTGACACTGTAAGCAAAAAACATGTATTGTATGCAATTTTCTGAAATACATGCATTTGCCTTATGTTCCATACGTAATGTCTTAGCATACAGTTCGCAAATCTCTATTTCGCGCATGAGTACCTTGTGTATTGTACACTCTGCTGCAACATAATCCTCAGTTCTACAAGCACGACAAGCTTAGGTTGTGCTTGACACGGATATGTGTGGATGCAGCAAATTTTTCTTGGGATTTGCATGCACTGCTATCACACCAAACAGGTTTTTGAAAATTATTGCATCTACTTTATATGATGCTCTTAGTTGCATTATAACTGCAGCCTTAATGAACTAAATTGCACAAGTTATAAGCCATTGGAAACAATGGTTTCACTGTTCTTTCAAGCAGTATCACCATAGGCAAGCACAGAAGAAGTACTTGAGAGCTGTTTGAATGCTGTTTCCAGCAATTAACTCAGGCTGGAAATAGCATATAGCTGTTTTTCAAATAATTCTGGAAATGGCTATCTAAAAAGTAAACAGCAGTTGACAATACTTGAAAAAATGTTTATGCAAACTTTTGTTTCCAGTTTATAATAAACTATCAAATGTCCATAAAAAAACAGCATAATACCTTCAGCTACTGAAAAATACTAAGGATAGACTAAACCAATATATTACTCAGTGCTATTAAGCTTTTGTGCAGATAGATTTTCTTTAAGAAGTGCACCTTTTATATAACTAAATGATACGCTAAAATTAACATACAAAAACATCGGATTCTATTCCAAATAATATCTCAAATCAATACAGGCAAATGCAATGCATGCAAACACCCACTTTTACAGAAAGTCATCTTACAAAAGTTCTAAAAATATTAAATTTCAGTAAGCACAGGAAAAAAAAGCCAAAAAAATGTCTCTTCCATTACAAAAGGAGAGAAATTTAATGGTGAGAAGAGAGACATTAGGGCAAGGGCATACTGTTGTGCTATCTTGCATCATTAAAAAAAAGGTAGAGGGAGGATTTGCTAAGGCTTTGAAAAAGAACTATGGCCAGTGGCTAAGGAGCACAAATCGGAGAGAAGACATTGGAAAACAGATGAGAAGAACTACAAATCAGAGAACAAGCAGATGAGCACTGGTTTGTGGAGGAACTTACTAAAGGAGAAAGTAAACAAAGGAAAGAAGGAATGGAGGAAAGGTCACATCTAAGGGGGGTGGTTGAGTAGCTGGCTGACCATCCAAAAGAAATGGTCAGCAAAAGAAGCAAGGCCAATGATGGTCTGCGTCACCTGCTATGCCACAAGAGGATCCTGGTGTGTTTCAGTTGCGGATGTGTTGGATCATTATCTTAATTTTATTTTGCTATTGGTTCAATTAATCTATTCTTGTTAGAACCCAATCATGCCTAACTTGACCATTCAATAGAATTAATAAACGTAAAGCAAAAAAAAATAATCATTTGTTCAATCAACTAGTAAAGGTAATGTCAAATTGCTTTACTTTTAGCTGAAACAAGATGAAGCATGTTGTTTTTATTTAAAAAAATCGAATTGAAGTTATATTAAAGCTAAAACCTATCCATCAGCTTTATTTAAATTAGGTGGAAAAATCCTACAACCAAATCTTGATCTTCTCTAATAAAAAATGATGGAGAAAAAGAGAAAAAGTAAAGAAGGGGAGATAATTTCTTACTCATAAAATTTCCTTGCACTACTAACAACATCCTACTTTATTAACAAAAGTGAGCACTTCCAAACACTAAGCTCTTCATGACTTGAAAAAGTCATCAAACTCTTTTTTTTTATAATCAAACCAATATCTATTTTATGTCATAAAAATTAATTTATAGAAATATAAAGACTAAGTCTATACCAAAAGTAGAATAATAAAACTATCCTTCATAATAAAAATTATAAAAGCATAAGAAAATATATAAAAATAACTAAAAAACTCTCAAATGTCATATATATGATCCATTACAACTCATAATGAATTAAAAATGCTAGATAAATAAAAATAAAATCATATATGAATCCATTAGATTAATTCAAATCATCATCAAGATATAATCTGGTCTATATCAATGGATATATTACAATTGAGATAAAGTAACTCCAATAACTTGCTTTGACATGGATATAATGTGGAATACAGTTCAACCACAATATGATCATAGGTTCACTTCTATCTAGTCATAAAAGGTTGATTCAACCCTAACTTAAATAAGTTGAGCCTTGTAAATTGCTTCCAAATTATTAGACATAGTTTGATAAGTTTGCACCTTTTATAAACTCAAAAATCACATTAATGGCATAATTCAACCTTGGGAGCTAACCTATCCAATTCAAACTATGTAAACAAATGACATTTTTCATAAAACATGAAAACAAATTTAAACCATAACAATTATTTGGTACAATTTAGGACAAAAATAATCAAATATATTCTTAGTTGAGTTATATTTCACATTATATTGGAGATAAAGAAATCAAGAATAGATTTGATTATTCTTCTATCTTAAAGTGTACCAAATTTCAATATAATGTGAAATATAGTTTTATTAAGAATGGATTTGGTTATTATAATTGAAATTGTACCAAACAATTATTGTGGTTTGAGAATTTCCTTTTTCATATTTTATAGAAAAAAGCCTTAATTTGCATAATCTAAATTAATTAAAATCTATGCTAACCCCCAAGATTGAATCGTACAATTAACTTAATTATTTAGTTTATCAAAGGTGTGAACCTACTATCGAACTATAACATGCCAACCTTTATTAGTGAGGTATTATCCCAATTGAATTAGAATGTCTTTATCCAATAAGTCTTTCCACTTGGTCACCCATCCCAACACTACTTTGTTAGCATGCATAACTATAGAATCTCATAAAATTCAATGCAAATTTAACCCCAAAAAATGTCCCATCATTTCAAAGCTTGTAACTTATAAAACTCAATATCTCTTCTATAACTCATGTGAGACTATTTATTCCAATACTCTTTATTTAGAAGTCTACCAATAGTCATTCATTGTCCAATGATTTCTTTCTGAGATATCACTTCGTAATCACTCCCCATCTTTTTCAATCCCATGTGTTACACGACCTATGACACCAAAAGAGGGCAAAAAGTGATCGTCAAGTGATGTCCCAAAAAAGTATCACTAAACAATGAGATATTCTTGGACAATACTTCTAGGAATGTAAGGATGAAGGATATGAGTCAAAGGAATAATCTTACATTGGCTATTAAGGGAGGAGACCATGATTTGTATACGAGTACTATAGCTTTAAAAAAGCCATAACACCGTTTAGTGTAAAACTTACATAAGATCCCATGAGAACTTCATGGTTTAAGCATACTAAGGTTTGAATAATTTTGAGATGTGTGACCATGTAGGAAAGGCCCTTATGTTAAAGGCAAAACTCACTTGAGTCAGGACGAAGCGACCCGAAGGAACAATACTTTCACATAATAAGACTGAGATATCACAATTTAATATCAAAGCTCACCGCTCTACTAGTCTAATGTGATTCGAGAATGAACCAAAGGGAAGTCGATGAGCCTATAACACCAAAAGAAAACACGAAGTGGTCAATGGGTGATGTCTTAAGAGAGAAATCACTAAACAAGAGACAACTCTAGGACACAACTTCTAAGGATGAAGCAAATAAAGGATAGAAGTTAAAAGAAATAATCTCATATTAGCTACCAAAGAGAGGGATCTTGGACAATATATTAAATACTATGGTCTTAAAAATGTCGAGCTACATTTTAGGACCAAACTTTCATAAGATCCCAAGACTATTCCATGATTAAGTATGGTATGCTTAAAATAATTTTGAATGAGGGACTAATGTTAGACAAGTTGTACCAATGGATAATATTGAACTGATCTAGTAGACTGCATAAGGTTTTTCTTATATATTTTGTATTTTCAACTGATTTTGAGTTGTTATGAGTCATTTATAAGACTCTTAAAAGTTTTTACTTAATACATATTTTCATATTTTTTATTATTTTATTAGCAATATTATTTCCATCATTTTTCTTTTGAATCGAAGTTTAACATAATACTTTATTTAAACCTTGCCATGAAAAAAGAAAACAATATTAGTTTTTGCTTAGCATTTCCTTTTGAAACTATGGTTTTATTTATCATACATGCATGCATATCTTTAAATTGCAATTTGAATTCTTTCAAATTATGATATGAAAATATTCAAATTGCAATTCAAATTTATCTACGCTATCAACATTATCTTTATCATCGTAAATTTATCACTGCTATCAACATTATCTTTATCATCGTACATACATGCACATCTTTAAGCTATGATGTAGGTTCCTTTGGGCTACAATCTAAAGATATCCAAACTACAATTTGAAAGTATTTCCACCATCCTCATCATCCTCATCACCATGGCCATCCATCTCAAATCTCATAGTAAGAATTCCTCTTACCCCTCAATTTTTTATATTAAACCCTCATTGGTAATGTTCCAACTACTACAATGATCTAACACCATTGCCGACCAAGTTGCTCCCATCAATTCCCTTGGTTTTTGGCCACCACTCTACTAATCCTGGCCACTTGAGAATTTCAAAAAAAATAAAAAATGTGCTTTGGGTTCTATGCCGCCGCCCACCACTATCGCACTACAATCAACCAACCGCAATTAGCCATGCAAGCCTGAAGCAGCCCTTGACCTCCCACACTGAAACAACTTGTTATCATAAACACTAAAAGGTAAGAGTTTTTTCGTATTTGGTAAAATAATTACCAACAGTTGAAATTGAAATATGAAAATAAATTTGAATAGGAAAAATTTGGCAACGAATTTTAGTCATTGTCGCAAACTTTTTGAAATCCTTTTTAAGTTTTAATTATTTTTGAAATTATTAAAAAACAATATTAAAATATTAATATTAAAAAAATTTGAGAAGATAAATATCCCAAAACCCATTATACCCTCGTTATTTCCCACAGCTTCCCTAAAGCAACTAAGGTTTTCACGAGAAGCAATGCTTTCGAGTGGTGAATCGATGAGACGGTCGTCACAAAAGGTTGAGGCGACAATCGAGAGAAAGAACGCAAAAGGAAAATGAGTTCCATGACGATACTCGAGCAATACCCTAATCAAGCTGGTCGTGGAATCTCCCATCACTAGAAAACGGGAAATAAGTACATTGTGGTCTCGATTCAAGTCACAAAGCAGGGAGAATCGAAAGAGAAATTTTTCTTTCAATTTTCCAATTTTCCCGTTGGTATGCTTTATTTCGAGATTTTTGGGTTGCCGCTGGAAAACATGCAGTGGAGTTATTTTGCCATCAACCAATGAAAAGGGAGAATTCAAAGAAAAAAATAAGGGAGAAAACCATGAAAAATAAGAAGAGAGAAAAGTTGTATATTAAAAAAATTGGAGAAGTCTTGCAATAGTTATAACAAGAGAAAGAAAATTAAATCACATCTCGTAGAATCTCATAGTCTGATATCAAACCAATGCCTTATAATGCCCAACATAATGTACTAGTGTTCATCGCATCTCATGAAATAATGGGAACAAATCCAAAAACATTTCATTTTCTAATTTCTTTTCCTTTTCTAAGAAGATATTTAACTCTGTTATCTTTATCACACATCCTACATCATGTCATATGTTTATCTTTTACTCTTTTTCAAGATGTATTATAATATCAAATTATATAATTTATGTATCATGAATATCATATCATACTTAATTTAAATTAAACCTATTTACATCACTAATAATTGAATTAATTATCTTTGTTCAAGATGTTATCTCAATTTCTTTTCCTTTCCTTTTTCTTCTCATTTTCTACAAAGATTTGTAATTTATCGAGATCAACTCTTACAATTACATATATCAATATCAACTCAATATAAAAATTAACTCACCTCAGTAAAGTTTTTTGTGTCTATTGATAGAAATTTTTTCTTCCTGACTTATTATACTCGAGGCAATATTTCTTTTACATAAAAGGAGTCCATCAATTTTCTTTACTAACAATAAATTACTACAAATTAAATTATAACATTCTTTACTTTTTATTTAACTTTTTTTCCTACATAAATTGTTGCAAGATTTTCATTCTCCCAATTTTTTAATATATAGCAACTTCCCCTCTATTTATTTTTCTCGATTTTCTATCTTTTTGTCTTCAGATTCCTCTTTTTCATCGATTGATAACAGAAGGGTGCAACACATGCATGCTGACAGCAACCCAAAAATCCCAAAATAAAACATGCCAACGAGAAAATTGGAAAATCAAAAGAAAAATTTACCTTTTTCGATTCTCCCTCTTTCATGCTTTGAATCGATGACACAACGTACTTGCTTTCTGTTTTCCGACAACAAGAGACTCCGCGACCCACTTGATTAAAGTTCTCCTAAACTCCCATAACCAAATTTCTTGTCACTTTGAAATCTTTTAAAACCTTTCTTGTGAGAATTCATATCTCTCATGCCTCAGTCTTTTTTTCTATTTTTTTTTTTGTGATTCTAATAACTATAGATTTTATTCCACTAACATGACATTCTTAACAAGATCATAGAGACCAAATATCTTGTATGATACCAAAAATGTCTTAATATCATATTATAAGCCCTTGCAAAACATAAAACATCATTGCTCCTTAGACCCTATCATATCAGGAACATTTCATGTTAGAGTACTAAACTTCTTTTTATACTTGGATATTGTAAAATTATTTTAAACCAATTCTGACAGATCTAATCGCATTTTTCCCATACAGATATAAGATTATAATTATTTTCAAAATCTTCCACAAAATCCTACCATGAAAACTTTTACAGACCTACTACAAAACCTGATATGATAAAATAATTCCCATCAGTCTATAACATCATCCTCTAGCACCAAAATAGCTAAAGGAACTCTCCTATGATCAAGATAGTCAATGTCGTCAAATATTCTGTTCATCTATCTGACCCATCATTTTACTGTGCAAGGATCTGAACCTTCAATAAAATAAGGGTGATGCATATGTAAAACTAATCAACCAATTTATCCAACATAAAATCTTCTTCCTATATCCTCAATATTATAATGATGATAATATTACCTACATTGGGATATTTGGATTGCCAAATCCCAACAAATTAGAAGATATTTCTTCTTTGATCTCATTCTAGTTCTTTAATCCTGATTTAGCAAAATGTCACATATCAATATTCAAAATATTCATCAAATATCATATTTATGTAAGCAATTTATTTTAAAATAGATATATCATGCATATATTATGCTAATGTCTTCACTCAAATTCCTAATTCTTAAACCCTTTGACTCTGATACCACCCTGTCATGACTCACTTATAACATCACTAATATTACCATCCAACTAACAACAAATCAAAATACTCACCGCTAAAAGTGGGGACGAAAACCACTATAAATGAGGGTGAAGAAATAACAAAACACATTTTACATTAATAATAAATCAAATCTTCCATCACAACAAAATAAAATACATGCATACCTATTCTATAATATTCTCAAAAACATGATAGCACTAGTATCGCCGTGGAACTCTTTTTCCTTTGCATTCTTTCCCTCGATCGTCACCTTTACCTTCGCAACAGCGTCCGATGACCGAGTCTCACCGATTCACCACTCAAAAGCAGTCTTTTGCTAAATCCCAAGCTACGTTGAGAAAGTTGAAAAAAATAATGCGGGCATAAGCAGTCTCAGGATATTTATCTTCTCGATTTTTTTTAATATTAATATTTCAATATTATTTTTTAATAACTTTAAAAATTAATTAAAAATTAACAAGAGCTCAAAAACAATGTGAAAATCAAAATTCGTTTATAAATCTATCCTATTTAAATTCATATTCACATTTCAATTTTAGCAGTTGGTAATTAAAAATTAACCAAAGCTCTTAAAACTATGCGAGAACCAAAATTCGTTTCTAAATTTATCCTATTCAAATTCATATTCATATTTCAATTTCAACAGTTGGTAATTATTCTAACAAATACAAAAAAACCCATCTCTTTCAATGTTTACAGCGATAAGCCGTTACAATCTAACCTCAAGAAATTTCGTCCCGAAATTTCACAATAAATCTAGGTATTGAGCCTTTATATCAACTTCTATTTCTCAGGCTGTTTCTATATCAATATAATTCTGCCACAACACTTTAATCATAGAAATTACTTTGTTTCTCGATATATTTTCTTTTCGATCCAGAATCATCATTAGTTTCTCCTGATATGTTATATTGGGTTGAATTTCAATTCCTTCTATATCATATTTGATTATGTGCTAAATCAAAGACATATTTTCACAGAAGAGACACGAAATATATCATGTATAGCAACAAATTGAACTGGTAAAGCAATTTTGTAAGCCACCTGTTCTTAATCCCTAATCATAAGAATTACTTCATTTCTCAATACAATTTTTTCCGATCAAGAATCATTATTAGTTTCTCCTGATATGTTATATCGGGTTAAATTTTAATTCCTTCTATATCATATTTGATTATGTGCTAGATAAAAGACATTTTCACTGAAGAGATAATATATCATGTATAAAACCAAATTGTACTGGTAAAACAATTTTGTAAACCACCTGTCTTATCCTTTCTAAAATTTGACAATGACTAATATATATTGACTTCAATTTTCCTAATTTATCAAATTTGCAAAAATATTTTCATAAACTGACTTTGATAAACACATGATCACTTGTCTAGAACTCAATATTCTTATGTTTGATATCAAAATACTTATTTTGATTGTTTTGTGTTGTTTGAATTTTTTCTTTAACTATCTTCACTTTTTTTATAACATCATCAACAAAATTAGCCCCAATAAACTGTGTTTCTCTACCATCAAACTAACACAATGAAGATTGACATTATTTTTTCGTACAAAGTTTCATAAAGAGTCATCTCAATAATAGCTTGATAACTATTATTGTATGCAATTTCAATTAAAAAAAGATGACTCTCCCAATCTCCAAAATTTGAAATATATATTCTCAATAAATCTTCTAAAGTTTTAATTGTTCACAATTTGACCATCTGTTTATATGTAAAAAATAGTATAAATTTCAACTACATACCAAAAGCTTGAAATATGTTTTTTCAAAAATGAGATGTAAATTTGGGATCCTTGTCATATACAATTTTTTTCGCCATGTCACGCAATTTCACAATATGCTACAAATACATATGAGCTAATTTTTTAGTTGTATATGTTATATTTATTGCAAAGAAATACATAGATTTTATTAGTCTATCAATTATCATCCATATATAATCATATCCTATGGTGATCTAGATAATCTCACAACAAAATCCACAATAATATTTTCTCATTTCCATTCAAGAATAGGTAAAGACTATAATAACCCACTAGGTTTTTGTTGTTCACTTTTTACATATTGACAGATTAGGCATTTTCTAACCCATTCAACTACATCTCTTTTTAGACTAAGCCATCAATATCATTATTTTAGATCCTGATATATTTTCATTCCTCCAAAATGAATAGTATATCTAGAATTGTGAATTTCTTTTAACAATAATTGCTTCAATTGCAGTTGCTTTAGAATGCATAAACGACCTTAAGATGAGACATGATTAGGATGTAGGATACAATCTTATAGAAAATATTTGAGACCTAGATATAAAAAAAATAAAAGAAATGTAAAAAGAGAAAAAATAAAAAAAAACAGCAATGTAAAATAAAAAAACAAATATGTGTTTACACATTTGATATATACAATATGTTGTTATTCACGTTTTCATATGTTGAGCATTTTCGATATGTCATGTTAACATTATGTAACCACTTTTGATATTATGTTTTTATCATACCTTTGTTATTTATTTATGTCGAATTCACCTACTAAACATTTTATATTCACCACTACTTACATTACAGGGTATGCCATAACCCACACAAAAAGAATACCTATAGTAAAATATGAGATGTGTGAGGGATCTTGTATATGTTTATTTTATTTGTGATCATGTTTTTGAGGATATTACAAAATAGGTATGCATACACTTTATTTTATTGTGATGGAAGATTTGATTTATTATTAAGATAAAATATGTTTTATTATTTCATCGCCCCCGTTTATAGTAATTTTTTGCCTCACTTTTAGCTGGGCGAATACACTAATTTGTTGTCAATTAAACAATAATACTAGCAATATGATAGGCGATGTGTGAAACGCCCGCACAACATGCGGCATCCACATTCACACATCTACATTACCCCATGCAGCATCTGCGCATGACTTAGTCATTCTTCTTCCATCGCATTCACACTCCACCCAATTAAATCCACACCTAATCGCCCGCTCAATCCACAAAAACCTAGTACCATCATCGATTCTCCCACCCAACGCAACGAATCCATTTCCTTCAAAAATCTTAGCACTAAGCCAATGCATGAGCAAGACCGATCCAAATCGATCTAGCAACGCACTATGCCACCCAAACTAGACCAACTTCAACATTGAACGAGCACAACGTGCCCTACACGTGCCTTACCTAAGCCGAACAGCACTGCCGAACTAACAAGTGTTTTGCACTTACCAAATCTGATCTCAACCAAAGTGTCTAGTCTAAGTTATAAGGTAAAAGCACTGAACCAAACCCAAAATTTAACTTATTTCATAATCAGTTTGAAAAGTATTTTTTAAAATGCTTTTTAAAATATTTTGGGCCAGAATGCATACAAATCAACTAATGCCTTCAACAAAATATTTTTATTAGTTTAGATAAAATATTATTTTTTTAAATATTGGGTGAAAAACATAACAAATTTTGTAATCAATGAATATAGAAAAGAGATTGATACTGATATTGATAAATATTTACTTAGAGTACAACTTTGTTCGACAAAATTTCTCTCAATGAGGTAGATTAATGCAAAATAAACTATATCAATAGATGATACCGAGCTAATCTAGTAAACCACACATAACTTTTCCTACTTATTTTATATTTTTAGTTAGATTTAAATTATAATAGGTCATTTATATGACATATAAGAGTTTTAAATTATTTTTGCATATTTAATATCCTTTTATTATTTTTTAGAAATGTTATTTTTGTCATTTTTATTTTGGACCTAGCCTTTACACTGTCACCTATTTAAATCCTTGCTATAGAATGAGAAAAAAAAGATTAATTCTGCGTAGCATTGCCTTTTAAAACTATGGTTTCTTTAATCATGCATGCATGTACATCCTTAGATCACAATCTAAATTCCTTCGAATTGCAATTAAGATTTATCTCTACTATTATTGTCATCATTGTCATTGTGTATGCATGCACATCCCTAGATTACAATCTAAATTCTTTTGAATTGTAATTCGAAGATATATTTATCTCCACTATCACCATCATTTGTATCATCATTGCTATATATCTCAAATCTCACTACGATTCCTCCTAGCCTCCTCCATCACCAGGGAAAGACTATATGTGAAGGGAAAAACCAGCTCAGATCGAGATGATACAACCCAAGAGAATAATATCCCGACATAATAAGATTGGGATGTCACAAGAACCATGCTAATATTTGAAAGCAATTTATAAGACTTAATCTATTTGAAGTAATCCTAAATTAACCTTTTATTTTATGTTCAAATTATGGTTGAACTACATATAGAGGTAGCATACACCATTGTCAATTTCAATAATGCTGCCACAACCACCTATCTTGGTTTGCTATATGTTTCCTCTAATTCCTCTTATGGCTTATCCTACTTTTGCTCTATTTTCATATGCCATGTTTTGTTACTACTATACACCAATGCATTTTTAGATGCTAGGTGTTATCACTTTCTCTCATTACAGCACTATAGTTACATTTTCCTTCCAACATGTTTTCTTTTCTAGTTAGGCCTTCACTATCCACTCTACAATGAATATAACAAACAAGTTGTTGGTATTAATGTTTAATGAATAACAAATAATGAAGAATTCAATCCTTAACCTAATTTAAACTATTCAAAAATTAGTTTGTTATTTTATTATTTTCCTTGTGTTTTATTGAAGATAATGTTTTTTTAATAATTCATGCACTTACTTAAATATGATATGTTATTTATTTATTTTATAAATAATTTATATTATTATTTTATTTGTCATGCTTTGATGTGTTCATCTCTTCAATATCATAGAATTAAAAATCAAAGAAATGCTCCCACAAAACAAAGGGATATAGATTATAATACAAATATAAACCATATAACAATGATAAACTCTCACTCAACTAAATTTATAACAACCAAATTTAACAACACAAAGGTACCAAAAGATTGTTCAACTGTAAAATTAGAGTTAAATCTATATAAATAAAAAAAATATAGCAAACAAAAAAATATATAGGCTGATGCAACATGCTAAAAAAAAGCAAAACCCCTTGGGATGCTTTGCCAATTATGAGGCGATGCTGAGCTGAGAATGTGGGAAACCAATGGCTTTGCCTACAATGAGGCAACTTTAAGCCAAGAATAAGAACCTATGGCTTCCAAGGAGAAATATGAAAAAAGAGTTGAAAACATAGGAAATAAGCAGCCAAGAGGATCATAAGCTAAGCACTGGAGCATTGCGATCACCAATGAACCAAAGAGGAGTCAAATGCATGAAGGACTTCAAGGAAGTGTAGATGGTAGATCAATGAAGATAGATGACAATGACAAGGAATCATAGAAAGCTAATAACTGATGAGTCTAAGGTGGCATTCACTATAATCAATGAGGAAAGTGTAATGTGGCACAAGTAGTAGGAAGATTATCGAGGTTGGATATGTACAATGAATGGGCTAGGCTTGGCGTAGGTCGGACCCATGAGAACTTGATTACTTCCTAATAGGCCCAAGTCTGGCTCCAATTCTTAATAAGAACAAGCCCGGTTCAAAATTGAATAGGGGCTTGTTAAATGCATCCAAAAAGAATAACAATGCTTGCTTGATGAGTCAACTGTGCTTCCTTCATATTTAATAGCTTGAAAATTTTTATCCACATCATAGCACTTGTTGAGATAAGTTTTACATAATTGACATAAATTTTCATTCAAAATTAAGATGAAGAATGCAAATGTAAAAAGAATATTGCTGGTAACAATGCATTGTAACTAATGTGGTATTGACTTTATCCTCCAATGAGATCCAAAGATCAAATCTTAACATGATCATGACTTCAAAAAACAAAAAAAAAAAAAAACAAAAGGAATGTTTTCAGCATGCAATTGATATATTTAATTGTATTGAGTACATATAACATTATAAAAAAAATGACGTTAAACAAAGCAGCACAGGCACTGATCTTTAGTATCGCATTTGCACATGAGAATTCCATGAGTTTAGCTAAAACCTTGCAGAAACCAAAAATATCCACGGAATTTCTAAGCTTTTCCGAACCTCGCTTCCCCTCAAGTCCTGAAGCTCCTGCAAATAGAGAACAGCAAAAGCATCCGACGGCGTCAAGCAGGTCGGCCAGTTATATGGCACAACAAGAGCAACTGACGGAGAAAAGAAAATACCAACGACCCAGCTGAAGCACGGTATCGTCGATATCGGCGAAGGAATTTGTTCACTGTCGAATGTCGACGCTGTAGCAGCACAAGAATGCCAAAGAAAAATAAAACAAGAAAAGGCCACTACAACACTGAGGATGTACCGCCGGCGACAAGGGGAGAAGCAGTAAGGCCAGCGATAAAAGGAACGGAAGCCGGGAGGCAACGTTGCGCTTCGCTGCAGTCTCTAAGGTAGGGTTCTGGGAGACTACGCTCAGCAGCAGTAGGCATTAAATAGTAATATAATAGGTCAGGAATCGTTACAATTGAAAATCAAATCGAGGATTTATTTGGTCTGCTCAATTAGATTCGAAAAAAAATTGTTTCAATTTTCTATATAAATTTGGCATATTTTTGCCTTCAGTTTTTGTAGTTTTTTAATTCAAAAAATCAAATATTTAAAAAAAAATTAAATTTTAATGTGTAATACTGTTTTGATTTAATCGATTCCATTTTATGACTTCTGTTTTTAATGTCTAATTCTTTTTTTTTTTTTAAATTTGTCTAAAGTTCAAACAGAAAAAATAGTTCAATTAGATTATTATCTAGAGTTTGTTTTTTTTTTTTAAATTTTGCTGGGTTTTTTATATGATTTTTGAATTAGTTTTCAATTTTATTTATCAACGATCGATGATTTGACTGATATATATATAAGAGAATGCATCACAGGACAATTGTTTAGTGACTTGTGAGTTAATGAGGTGTTTTAAATATGCAATCACACATTATAATCAAACACTAAATCCTGATTATTATTAAAGAGAAACGAAAAAAAAAATTCTAATTTGTATATTATTAATCTTAATACATGAAATTAAACTGGTATGCAATTATATATATATATAGTAATTAAACTTTTGAATAAATTATTTTTTAACATAGTATTAATAAATTTTGAAAAATATCTTAAAAACATCTCTTAAAAAATAAATGTGTGATATTGTTGTGATCTAATGATAAAATATTTTAAAAAATATAATTTGTATGTCAAAGTAGTTTTAGATATTTTAGTATTTATTTAGCTTTTTTACTTTTAATTTCACCCAATGTCTTAACCCCATAGATCATGTATGAGATATTTGATGACAATAAAATGATATATCTGATTTTACTAATCCTTCTATCCAAGTGATTGTCAAGATCTCTAACTAATATGATTCAACGACATAATATTTCACTAGTCTTGGACCTCATTGTGAATATACACCAAGATAATTTGAAGGTCATCTTGGCATAACATGTTTTGAATTGTATTATATATTTTTAATCTAGAATATTAAAACTTATGATATAATCTTTAAGACGCTCATAATGATGATCGATAAGATATATGAAAAATGGACGACAAAGTTACATATGTGATTAAAAAAAATCATAGATTAATAAGAATTAATTTATAAGCTTAGAAAGCCTTAAAAATAATAAAAATTAATAAACACGCTCAAAAAATAATAAAATTTTATCAAAACATAGAGATTATATAGACAGAATAAAATTTTCTCATCATAAAAAAAAAGATGTAATGACCATGAAATTAAAAGTCAAATAAAATTTTAAAAAATTACTAAATAATGGTTTTTAGTATTTTAAGTATAGAAAACTGTTAAAAATACCAAATGTTGGATGATCCCATGTCATGTGAGGTTTTGTTGATAACAAAATTAAGCTATTTTGATGCTAATACATAAGTGAAGCAATCTCTAAGTGAGAAGAGGTGAAAAAGTAACAATTAACAAGTGAAGCAAAGTCAAGATTATTAGTGATATTGCTTAAGTATAGCTAAACTTTCAAATCTTAGAGCCAAAAGACTTGTGGAGTAGTTACTCATCCATAATTTATCTTCTACAATTCATTTTGGTTAGAATTGTTAAACCTTTAGCTCATTAATAAATAGCACATAATTTTATACAATGCATCTTATACATTTTTTCAACTTATTATTTTTTATTTTATAAAAGAATTGCTATGCAAAATTAAGATCTTAAAGTTTAATCACTTAAAATATTCTTAGGATTGAAACTTATGCAAGAGTAACTTGAATTATCCTAAACATAAGTTTAGTTCATAATATATAAATGATAGCATTAAATAATGCCATTCATCGTACTAAATCTACTTCTTGCTCCTTGTCTCATTATAGGTTTTAGTTTGGATTGCATGATGTGCAAAAACGATTGCATCATTGTACTGGTATGATCTTCTATTTAATCTAAGCTAACCAAGTTTTACTTGGTTATACATGACACAGCTAACTATAGACCACGTATGAGTCCAAATTATGTTTTATGTGCTCAACAAAAGTTAAGCAATGTACAATATGAAAAAATATATAGTACTTGTATGAACTTTTATCTCACAAAACTCTAAAAATAACTTAAGCAAAAATCGTGCCAGAATGGCATTACACAAATATGATTTAAGATCATATAATTATGATCATCATTTAATATATAGAATAAGTTAACTAGAATACTTTCATACAAATATGTTATCTATATCATACATGTGTAAAGTAAATTTCTTATACATGTGTAAAGTAAATTTCTTATAGCTCTCTAAGCAAATATTCTAAAGAAAATTTTTCATATTGAAACAATTCTATTATCGTATTCGTACGAGATATCTAAAAATCTAAGAATGAAGCACTTTGTGAAAAAAAGTATCATATGCTTACAATCTACTTATTAGACATGTATAATAATATCTACATGT
The DNA here is from genome assembly GCA_023846275.1 of Vanilla planifolia. NCBI lineage: Eukaryota > Viridiplantae > Streptophyta > Magnoliopsida > Asparagales > Orchidaceae > Vanilla > Vanilla planifolia. The sequence goes on from CM043877.1 coordinate 6,332,952, forward strand.
GATTAATAATAAATCATACTTATACATACTCAATAATCATCTAATATGAAGTTTTAAAAATTTGAGATAGTTTTTAAGGGTGTGCTGAGAATGTGCAATCTATTTTAGGTAACAAAATTACATGAGTCATATGGGTGTGTCATCAAGAAATCCTTCCTTAACATTTATTACCTTTATACAATCTCTCTTTATATTAGTTAATCAAAACACGTGATGGTTAATGACTAGTTAATCACTTTGAAAATCTAATATCAAGTCATTGAAACTTTTTAATTTGTTATCTAATTGCTAAGGGAGTGTAAATAAAATATCTATCACATGAAAAAAAAAGCTAATGAATGAATGAACTTCCTTGTAAATTACATAAAAGAGGAATAGAAAGCAAGTTGCAAGCCTTGCTATACGCTGTGAAGATTTTTTTTAACTTACTATCCTATGTTCTTGCTTACATTATATACTATGTTATTTCATCAAAGCTTCTTATGTTGACTTGGTAAAATATTTTCACGTCATTTAGATATTATGTCATAATGATTAAATAAGTGAAAGGTATAAGTTTTATGTGCTTTATATTTGTACAAATGTTATAATCTTTGTAAAACTACTATTATAACTCTTTTTAAGTTTGTTGTGTTGGCTCTTCTAAGTTGGATTGGATAAGGTATTTTGATTTGGTACTTTGTGTGTCATCTAACCCATTATAAGATTTCTCCTATTGTCTTAATCAAAAGAGAACTGTTTTTCTAATATAAGCCCTAATAAAGATATAAATGATTCACCAAGTTGGCTAAATATTGATGAATTCTTTATAGATAATGACACCTAGAATTTTACGAAAAAATATGAAGTTCTATGGATTAAAGAAAATAATAAGTGAACAAAAAAACAAAGAGAAATAAAGAATTAAAGGTTCTCAAATTATATGGATATGTTTTGGTTGCTTATGTTATTTTATTTATTTATATTAATTCATTAAGTTATTATATGCTTATTGACCTCAATATACAGTTATCCCAAAGTTGTATTTATTTGTATGATTTGTATATAGATTTTGCCCATTGAGCATGTGTCGATTGGTTCAAATACTTATTTTGGCTTTAACATTATATGTGATCATAATGCACATCACAAAACTTCTGGGTAAAACTAAGCGAGAAAATAATACAACATTGGGATTTTCTAATTTATTGTCTTTCTAATGATCATGTATTATGGCCATTATTATGAGTTTAAGCTTTTCCATTAGCTAATCTTATATGGACATGTGTGGTTTATTTGTTTTAATTTGTTATTATAACTATTTAAGTTTTCTATTAAACTTGGTTTAAGATATTGTTTTATTTCTATTGCAAAATAAATCGGTTTTTTTCTTACTTCTAAATTACAAAAAAGATATTTCTATAACATTGAGGATATTTTATTATGTATGGATATGTAAATATTATGACTTTCTTTGTTAAAAAAATAATGATATTTTAAAATAAGAAATTTTTTTAAGTAGAGATTTTTTTATTTTATTTATATATTTATAAATATAAAAGTCAAGAATTCTACAATACCTCACAGTTCAAGGAGAGAAAATCAATATATACATCTATTACTATGGTTATTTAGAATGGTTTATAGTTATTCCATCCAGTCTATGCTTCCTTGCTTTATTAACATTATTGGTGGTCTTACAAATCTTGAAAAAGTATTTTTTTTAAAACTAAAAAAATATGGAAGATCTTTTGATGCTATCTAAAGAGTGTGATCCTTTGATGACGATAAGAAAGCAACAAAGTATATGGGAAATTCTCCCTTGATGAACTTTTGGGAGAGTTGATGACAAATAAGGTGAAAATGAAATGTAGAAAAGAGAAAGAGTGCAATGTTGAAAAAACACAATTTAAAAATAGGAAGAAGGATGTGGTTATTTCCTTAAAAGCAAAATCATATTTCAAAGGAGAATCATCATGTGAAGACAATAATAGCTCTTATCTCTTGAGAATTATATTAATTATTTAAGAATCATGGTGCAAGAAAACTTATGGTAGAGTGAAGATCAAGAAGAAAGAATAAGAAAAAAAAGAAATTACATGTCATGAATGTAGAAAATTAGACCACATTCATTCTAAATGCTCATTATTGTTAGATATATAAAAAATACAAAAAAACCAATTAAAAAGAAAGCAATGAAGGCATTTTGGAGTGATTTGGAGGATTCCCTATCAAGTTATGATGAAAACTAGTAAGGATCCATTTGCCTTATAACATGGGGATGTCATTATGTCCTAAAAATAGGGACAAAAAATTTTCATAAATTCAAAACCATGGGATATTAGAAAGAACATTAGGGAATGATAGATGATCTTAAAGAGAAAGGAGGTGTAAAATAATAATGTTTATTTAAATATATTTTTAAAGTTTTTATAAAAATTTTTTATTGAAGTTTTAAGGTTTTAAGGTATAGTATAGTTCAATCGAGTAAGAGAATTAATTGACTGAAGAAACTCATTATATGTAATTATGTTATACAAGCATGATTATGATAATGTATAAATACTATAAAATATAGTTAGTGCATCACTGTTATGGGTTAGAATAGTTCAATAACTTAAGTAAGATTGATCGTATAGTATGACCATAGAAAATATGTATAATATAATCAAGTATGAGAGATTATGAACTATGGAAAAGTATGAACTCACACAAAAGTAAGCTAATGATCATATAAGATGACCAAGATATCATACTAAGATGTTAATGCATAAGAAAAATTGATCGCTACAAAAAAATACATTATTATATAATATAAAAGCAACAAACGTACTAGTACGATTAATTACAAAGGAAAAATTAACTAAGTTCTAAAGGTTGTGTAACAGATAGACAAATTATATATTATAATAATCAATAACATATAAATACAATCAAATGCATCATAAGCATAGTTTAAGGGAATCTATAGATTAGATGTAAGAAGAAATATGTATCGTACAGTACGATAAGGAACTACCTAAGTACCAGGAATGGTGAATGTCTGAGTTGACTAAACAAGAATAAATCATATTTATAATTAGTATATTGTATCACTACGATCAATAAGAATAAGCACTTTGACAAGATATTTAACTTAGTGTATAGTACATAGATTGACATTAATAAATACAATCAAGTTGAAAGTAAAGATGTATGAGAAAAATCATTTGTATGACAAAAGATTAATGGCATATCATATTAGTATAAAAAGAGATCATCATAGTATGATAAAAGAACTTAAGGCAGGATTCAACAAGGTTAATAATCATTTAGTATGATGCTAGTGATTGTACGTGTATCTTTCATAGAAATTAAGTTGAGCTTAAAACCCAAAATGATAAATAATCAAGAAAACTAATACAGGGGCAAATTTAATCAAAGAGAAACCTTTGTAAATGAGATAAAAGAAAGTAAAAAGGCATTCACATGAATAAATACAACTATTAGAGACATTTAGAAGTTTAGGAATATGGAAAATCATAAAAGTGAGTATAAAAGAATGACTAGCTATGGATTGGAGAGTTTTTTTTGGAATTTAAGAAATCTAACACTCAACCACAATAGATGAAATAGGAGAGAAAGTGAAGGTATTTCTAAAAGATTTGGGTAGGAGTTATGCAAGGAGCAAAGCCAAATATGAGAGAAAAAGCTTTTAAATATTATAACAATTTAGATTTAAAACAAAGATCTAATCTTTGGTAAGACACTACTTGGATTAAAGAGATATACAAGACTTGTACTATAACAAATTTGATTTTTATAACCAAGTCATTCTAAAATTTCATGACAAAATTTCTTTAAAAAAAGAAGTTTATACCAACCATCAATATTCAACTTAGATAAAAAAGAAAAGCCTTGAAATTAGACAAGAATGATTATGATCAAGTTCATTTGTTAAGATATTATATATATATATATATATATATATTAAAATAATAATAAAATATTAATGAGTGTGTCATATGATTTATCTTAATAAAAAATAATATTTGAGTATATCAATAAGAAAAACTTATCAAGACAAACTCAATAAAGTTAAGTTTGTAATTTTTAGATATGAAGAATTTCTTATCAATTTTTAAATATATTGATATAATTATAATTATCAAAATAAAACTTAGGATATATTTATTTTTTTTAAAATTTTTGCTAAGACCAAATCTAATTATTATAAGATACATTTGTAAATATTGAAATATCACATGCATCAACATAGATTTACAATTTTATAAATTTTGGCTTTAGTCTCATACATTTTATGAAAGAATGATTTGTAAATAAATAAATATCAGAGGTGCATATTATAAATTTTGTTGATTAGGGTTTTTGCCAGCTTTTTTAAACTATTTGGCATGATAATAGAATTATTTCTTTGTGACAACTATTTATTGAAATAAATATCATGTAAATAATTGAACCTAAAGATTTTTTTAATTCACATGTACTTAATTCGATTACATGCCTGCAATTTTGATTAATTTTAAGAATAGGAGACTTAGGCTTTATAAGAAAGCACCATGAAACATAAAAAGGACATGATCTAAGGAGATTAAGGCACTGTTATTGTTTTATAATTTTTGTGATAATTAGGATATCACTTGTAAGATCGTTAAATCTATAATTAATAAAAAAACAAAGGAGGAGACAAAATGATGCAAAATAATATGCATAATAAAATAGCAAGGTCATGAGTTAGATTGCAAGTGAAAATTTGCTACAAGTATATCAGAGTGTGCACTATAATGCGTTGGTCGAGTGCTACATGTGGAGTCATGTATGCATCCTTAGGAGACCTAAACTCAAATGAGAAACATTGGGGAAAAAAGAGAACAAAAAATAAATAATAATAATAAAAGAAAAAATAAAAAAAGAAATGTCAAATAAAGTTGCAGCACGTGTGCACTGGCACGAGATGGTGTACCTAACTTCAGCAAAGCTGACCCCAACTCATTTGCACTGCACCTCCCCGATAATTAATCCTACTTCCGTGCTGGGGGTTAATGAGTTAGATTGCAAGTGAAGATTTGCTACAAGTATATCAGAGTGTGCACTATAATGCATTGGTCAAGTGCTACATGTGGAGTCATGTATGCATCCTTGGGAGACCTAAACTCAAATGAGAAATATTGGGGAAAAAAGAGAACAAAAAATAAAAAATAATAATAAATGAAAAAAAAAATGTCAAATAAAGTTGCAGCACGTGTGCACTGGCACGAGATGGTGTACCTAACTTCAACAAAGCTGACCCCAACTCATTTGCACTGCACATCCCCGATAACTAATCCTACTTCCACACATGCGAGCACGTGCTGGGGGTTAATGACCAAATGCGTCATGTATAGTATGTGCTACTTACTACATGAAAACAACACACAAACAAGCCTTCTATGTGTGAATCAGATGGCTCAAGATTTGCCAAATTTTTGAAATTGGGACAAAGGATAAATGCATCATTTTCAAATTAAATCTCATCATGTATATAAAGGGGTGTAAAGAAAATAATTAGAAGGTAAAGAATAATTTGGAGTGAATTTAGAGAGAAAAATTCAAAGTAAATTAAAAAATAAAAAGTTATGAAAATCAAAACTTTGTGTAATTAAAGAAACCCTCAAAAGGAATATTTTTAGGAAATTTAATCTTTTGTAGCAAAAAGAACTCTTCTTTCTCTCCTTCTTTTACTTCTAGTCATCATAATGCTTTCACTTCTACTATAATTACTTTAAAAAATGTCTACTTATGAGGACTCAAGACGAGAATACTTTGTAAATAAATCATATTTTTTAGTATCACATAGCTTTAATTCTATATCGATGATAGGAGCCAAAAAGAAGGGAGTTGATGAGCAAGCCACAAAAGGAAATCAAGAGATTAGAAGGCCTTAGTTGAGGCGCCTATGTTGACTACTTTAGCATCAAATCTAGAAGCACGTGTAACTTTGTTAACTCAACAAATGCAAGTAATAGAGACGATGTTAAAATCATAATCTTTTATTATGATAAATCAAAAATACAATCCACTAAAATAAGATATTTTTGATTTAAGTAATTTTAGATTAAGTAATACTCCTAAAATAAATGAAGATAAAGATGTGAATGACATTAATCTCACTTTTTCGATGCATGGGAATCGATAGTGTTCTTTCAAGGAAGGGACTATACTTGTTTTATCAATTTATGACAGTATAGTAGATACAAAAAAATTAAAAACTCAATTGGAACACCTAGAGATACTTTTTTGTACAATTATTCATCAATTAATAAGTGACATATGCTTGATTGAAAATATTGAGTCTTATATTAATAGGTGGAATGCTCACCTAAAAAATAGCATAGTTATAAAAGTGACACAGAGCCAATTTAAACAACTAATTTGAAAAAAAATTTATCCCATGGGTTTCATGATAAAAAGGTGAAGAAACTAATATAGTCAATGATATCAACAAAGATAAACAATATAGAAATATATTACAGAATTATGACAACAGTCATGAGTTTAGGAATACTTATTAAAGAAATATATATGTTATCAAAATTATAGGTCTATATTATTCTATTCCTATTAAATTATCTTTTTTTTCTTATCAATCTTTGAAGCAAGCCATTATATTTGTTATGGTTACTAAAAATGAATGTAAAATGACAAAACTTAAAGAACAAAATATCAAAAGATCTAAGTATCAATCTAAAAATTAGCAAAAAAAGACAAAGTATTCACCAATAAAGTTTATTAAGATCATAACTAACAATGCTCCTTCTACTAGTAGAAATCAAAAGTATTATGAGCACTGTAAGAAAATAAGACATGTAAAAAAAATACTAAAGATTACGCCCTAAACTTTTTTCAAAAATATTTAAGGATTAAGTATTTTTTTATAGTAAAGATTAAAAAGGTGCTTCAAACTCCTTTACAAGTTGATGAAACATCATCTCTTATAATAATTCTAAAAGAGATATCACATGAAATGAGATAAAAAGAACTCTTCACTATCTGACTATAAGTGAAGAAATAGCTTATCAGTGCTACTCTCGACACTATGAGGGAAAAGAACCAAATATCTAAAAGTCTTATTGAAAGACTAAAGTTGAAAACTGCATCACATCCAATACCCTATTCTTTGGGGTGGATTCACAAAGGCTTTGATACAAGAATTAAAAAATAATGTAAGATAAAAATTGTTATTATCAAAGACTACATTAATGAGGTTGTCTATAAAATGATACCTCTAGACGTCTCCTAAATTATACTGAGAAACCCCTACTTTTGGGATCGTGATATCATCTACTACCAACAAGCACAATAATATCGATTCACAAAGAATGGATAATATTTTCTTCTAAAATATGATAAATAAGCATTAATGAAAGGCATTTGTTGATGTTAAAAAGTTGAAGAAGTTAGCAAATACTTGCCAAATATATATGTTGTTAACAAAATCTAAGAAACTATTTGATGGGATAGATGAAAGTCTCACCCTCCCTAAGAAGACAACAAAACATCAATTCTGTAAAGAAGATTCAATCAAACTCAAATCTAAAAAAGAAGGGACCTATGATTAAGAGATCATTTTCAAGGCTAGTGAATCTATAATGGATGAAAAGAAAATAAGGGAGAAGTCAAAATGATATAAAACGACATGCAACACAAAGCAGTAAGGTTGTGAGCTAGATTGTATGCGAAGATTTGCTAGAAGAGTATTGAAGTGTGTGCCATAATGTGTTGGTTGAGTGCTACATGCGAAGTCATGGATGGCTCCTCAAGAGACCTAGACCTAAAAGAGAAATATTGCAAAAAAAGAGAAAAAAATAAACAAAAATAAAATAAAATAAAAAATAAAGTTTAAAAAATCTATAGCACATGCCTTTTATAGTGGGATAGCATGCCTACATGCTCTTGACTTCAAACACCATGTGCATAGGTGATGCTAACCCCAAGTCACGTTCATTATATGTGCCTTGTAGCTACACCTACCACAGCATGAGTGGACATGTGTTGTGGGTTGGTGATCTCTTATGTCATGCCCGTAGTATGTGTCACCTATAGCATGGAAGCTGCATGCATAGAATCTATGTGCTGTAGAGGCTGATGGTGCATGAAAGCTACGTGTAAGTGAGTAAATATGTCTTTTCTAATTAAAACCTAACCTCTATATAAAAAGATGAGAAGGATACAATTGAAAGACAGAGAAGAATTTACAGTAAATTCAAAAAATACTGAGTGAATTTGAAAAAATAGAGAGAGTTCTAGGAATCAAAATTTTGTATAATTCAAGAAACATTTGAAGAAAATCTTCTTAGAAAATTTAATCCTTTATAACAAAAAGTACTCTTCTTCTCCTTCCTTTACTCTTAGTTATTATCATGCTTTGACTTCTGCTATAATTACTCTAAAATATCTGCTAATGAGGACTTGATGTGAGAACACCTCGCATACAAATAAGGCGAGTAAAGTAAAAGTAAACATAAGCATTTAAGTAATTACTTCAAAACTTTATTTAGGTCTTAAGAAAATAATGGCATGGATGCACTTAGATTTGAGTAAGAAGTATGTTTAAAATAGTTTAAATATAATATAAGATAAGTTATAGGTGTTTTGAAGTGAAACTAAGAGGATCACATTGAGGAAATAAGTTATTATATATATCAAATAACTATGTCATACAATATGATCAGTTGAAAATTTGACTAGAATATAAGTTGTAATGTTGCAAAGAATAGGTTGCTCTAGATTTTTCAATAGATCATACTAAGATGATCCCAATGGATGTACTAATATGAAGATCATTAAGTTACTATTAAATAGTCGAGTTAAATGTACAAGAATGATATGTATATCATTATGGTATGATATGTTTAAGCTTAAGTGGGAAAATATAATTAAGTTTAAGGCCAGACTAGTTTGTAGTACACGATCGTACAATATGATCATTAAGGAATAACAACATATAATCAGCCAAGAAGTTATATCTTATAGGTATGATAAATGTAAGTATATTATATGATCGAAATATAAATTAAAGATATCATATGAGTCAATTAAAATAATTGTATAGAAACTCTTATATGGATTATTATATAGTATGTTGTATCTAATTGTATTAGTTAATCAGTCAAAGTTATGTATAAAATGGTTAAGTGTAAAGAAAGAAGAAATTGTGGTCAAATTAGTATGCTTTATAACATCATCAGGTACAATATCTTAATGATAGATTAATAATGGAAATATATCATATGATTGAATGGATTGTATTATGTGAAAAGAGAAATAATGATTTGAGTGTATTATTATATAATGAGACTATAGTTGTAATACTACTAGTTGACAATGTAGAGAGAGTAGGAGTCATACAATACGATGTAGTAGATTGTATTGTATAGTTAGTGAGTAATATGAATTATGTTTCGGCAGCGTGATGCACTCCCAGGCCGCGTAATGCATGGCCTTCGTGCAGTTGGTCCCTCCCCAAAGGAACTTCCTGATGAGCTTCTCCATGGCTTCAATGATCCCCGCCGGCACCGCACAGTGCCTCAGCACGTGGCAGGGGATGGCGATGAGGACCGAAGAGGCCAAGACGGCCCTGCCCTCCAGAAAGAGGCCGGACCCTCCAGCTGATCATCATGGCGTCCAGCCTCTAAACCAGGAAGCTGAGATCAGCCTTGGAGAGGTGCTATGCGGCGATAGGGATCCCCAGATGTGTAAAAGACCGGCCTTGCTCCATGTGGAGCTTCCTGAGGGGCAGCCTGGACTTCTTCTTGCTGAAGTTAGAGCTGAAGAAGACCCTGGACTTCGCAAGATTCACTCGCAGCCCAGCAGCCTTCCCGAACTCCAGCACAATATGTCCTTTCATGTGGCTAAATGCAATTCTTTACATGATATATTTAATTAATATTAATACTTGTGCTTAACATACGCTTCATGTTCTATTGCACAATTATCACATGATTTAATCATCAATTTGATAAAGTCAAAGATAACCATGATAAAAATGGATCCTTATCAAATGGTCATCAAACCACCAGATGAGCATCAAATGTTACCATACAGATTCTCAAAACTTGGGTTCTATTAGATAAAGATCTGACACTTAGTGAATTGTATGATGATGAGTGCAAACTTCTATGACATACGAACTTAAAATTATGATTTTGTTGGACAATGATTGGACATCCAATATACTATTTGATGGTAATCAAATTACTAATAAACTTTTTGATAGACCATTCAAAATGTTTAGAATTATAAGTTTGAATTGATAAGACCTTTCAATAATATAATCAGCTCATTCAATGAATTTATCGAAATTCTATAATGGTCACTAAATTTTTAGGGTCTTAATATATTAGTTTTATTTTAAGCTTTAAACATGTTTATTGTTGTTGGTTAAGCACCATATTGATATTTGGCAATAAATAGAATATGCATAAGTCTAATTAGATGAGTGAACACCTTAAATATATTTGTGCAAGCCACCTACAAGTTTCCACTTGAATAATTTCACAAGATTCTATTTTTAACTGATGAAGTATTTTAAGTTGAAAAAGAGATCCTAAGAACTACCTTACAATTTTAATTCTACTTCTGGTGAATTGCAACCATTGTAGATCAATTATTGGTAATATCATTTCAAATCATTTATTGATATTTTAATGTGAAGCAAGGATTATATCAACGATTATAGGTATTTAGTTGAGCTTATTTAGTATCTTTATTTCCTAGATATGTTGCAAAAATTATTATAAGATAGTTTGGGCGATTACTCTTGATCCATTTGGATCACTTTTTATAATATTTCAGGTCAATTCTAATGAACACTTTTGGATTTATAAACTCAACTAGGCCAATGTGATTCTTGTAAATTGTTGTTAGGGTTTTACATACTATTTTTAGGAAAGGTATTTTAATTCTAAGCTTAGCTTTTTGTGACTAAAGGTAGGCATAGATTAAAAAAATTATTTTTTTTATTTAAAGTATTCCTCACACAAATTGTATTGCATGTTAATCAAGATATTTCAAATTTAATTAGAAAACATTATAAAAGATTTGTATTGAATTTGTGTCAAGTTTTTCTTACAAAAATTTACTTTATTTAATATTCACCTTATATTTATTAAAAGAATGTAAATAACCGCTCTATTTAATGTGCGTTAAAATTTTAAAGCTATCAGAACATTATCTTCGATGTCTAATTGACTTGACTTGAACAATGGTTCAATTAGCCGAAGCTACAAAAGGCTAGAAAATCAGTTACTATTGCTTGCCTCAATCTTGAGATTGGTAATCTCGTTGAATAAGGTATAATGTCCAATTCAAATAGCTAATATATTTACAAAAAGAAAAAAATACAATTTCACCTAAGGTTCATTCATCATCATAATTAAATGTTCAATCAAATTTAGATCATCTCATAAGATTAATCAACCTTTTATATACTATTAATTAATGGTTTAGGAATGTTTTTTTTTTAATTTTAAAATATTTAAAATATATTAAACACCAAGATACCAACAAAGATAAAAACGGTTACAACTTATGTTTTGAAAATATTTGACATAAAAAAATGCCCATAAAAAAATTTAAAAAATTAAATTTAAAACAAATTGATTTTAATTGTAATTTAATTAAAAAGTGATTTGTTTTATATTGTAGCATCTAGATTATAATGTCCTTAAAGGCTCCCTCAGCAGATGAAATAATGTCAGCATTCTCTTTAATCAATTTACCCAAAAAAGGACTTGTCTACATAGTTAAAACTAATCAAAATAAAATGTAGATGAGGTTTGAAAGAGCAGCAAACCCTCCAAGGAAATGAATACACTCAGCATAGTTTACATGCAAGACAATTTAACTCAGTTCAATGATGTTGTTTGCCTGCCATCTGGTATAGCAAACAGAACAATGGGCTTTGAAGGACGAACAAAAGGCACATCACATCTGAAATAACCTTTCCTCTCGAGCTGGATCACATCACCACTCTTCAGATTACGCATATTGGAATCCCCAAAGGCTGCAATCACCCGTCTCGTGCACGGGTTGAGGTTGTCCAGGAAGTCCTCGCCTTCTTCCAGCTGAATTATTTATACTAAATAAGAGAGCAAGCAGATAGAATTGCATGGAATGGATTCAACTAGTACACAATGTAGCAAAGTACAGGAGAGAAAGGAAGAGAACAGTATCAGTCCTTAGAAGGTAGATAATATAAGAGAAAAGTTCAAAGTTGCAAGTAATGCTTTTGTTTCCAGTTCCACAAACACAAGTAAAAAGTGATTAATAAGTGGGTCAGTAAACATTTAATAAAAATGAAAAATTAGGCCAAATTTATATGAAACAAATCGAAATTTACAATGAGGAAGCTTTGCGAAGCAAGGAATTTCAATAGTAAGGCAGCACAGCAGACCAAACTTTTTTGTTTCATTATTTTAACATGCTATATGTGCAGTAAATGCATTCAAAAGCTACAAGTCATAAATAAATAACTAACGTACCTTCTTCTTCTTTATGAGATAGTCAAATTCAACTAATGAAAGGTTAACCAGCTCCTCTATCTCTGGTAACCATGTAAGTTTCAACTTTGTTGTTTTCACAGAACCTTCCGGGTGCAGAACGCCAATAAGATGTGTAATAACACCATTTTCTTTCTGGATTTCCTTAACAATTGCATTCCCCCAGTCCATTAAAGTCACCTCTTCTCCCTCTAACATCGACAATGCGTCGGCATAGTCCAGCCAAATTCTACTTGTGTAAGTTGTAGCTTTGTTTCCTGCACCTTCGAACTTCTTATGCCTAGGTAATATACGAACAAATGGTTTTTCAGGACCATTGGTTAGGGTAAACATTACTCGTCTCTCCTCCAGGACTGCAGTGTGTCTCGGACAAACTGGGTCGATGATCTTTTTATTAATAGTCCAGAGCTTATCCCACTCCATAAGGTTAATGTTTTTGGAAGCACCCTGCAAAAGAGTAAATGAATTCAAAACTTTCCTAAGCAAAACGAAGCAGTTCTTATATAAAAGTGGGGAGATTAAAACCTGCTGAAGAATGAACTGAATCAATGCCTCAATCTTTAGACCTCTACGGACAATTCCCTGCACTGTTGGAAACCGTGGATCATCCCACCCTTCTACTTTGCCATTTTGAACAAACCAAAGAAGCTTCCGCTTGCTCAAAAGAGTATAAACCATATTAAGCCTGCTGAATTCGTATATTTGAACTTTTCTTAAACCCATATCATCAAGAATACGGAAATACTGCTCATTTCGATCATGGTATTCATTTGAACGAAGGGCATGCGTTATGCCCTCAATAGAATCAACAAATGGGCAAGAAAAATCATATGTAGGGTAGACTTTATATTTTGAACCAACACGATGATGAGGATCTGGGTTGCAACGGTAATAAACCGGATCCCGGACCGACTTGTTTGGATCCTGCATGTCTAACTTACCTCGCACACAACAAAGGATGCCCCTTTCAGAACCAGCTATCATCTCTTTCCACAGCATTAGATTTTCTTCAACACTATTGCTCCTGCACTTTGACTCGATCCCATCCATCCTTTCCTTCTGCATCTGCTCCCTTGGTGTGTCATCTACATAGGCTTTTCCCTTCAGTATAAGGTTCTCAGCCATTTCCATCAACCGAGGAAAGTAATCCGAAGTGTAAGTAACAGCATCGTATTTGATGCCCAATGTCTCTATATCTCTCAACAGGTTGTCAACAAACTCGCTACTTTCCTTAGAAGGATTTGTATCATCAAAGCGAATAAGCAGCCGTCCTCCATATCTCTGAGCAAAATATTGATTCAATAAAGCAGCCTTTGTGTGCCCAATATGTAGGAATCCACTAGGTTCTGGAGCAAACCGCAAGCAAACTTCTCCAATCTTTGCACCCGGTAGATCCACTTCAAACGGCAGGGTCTTTTCCTTTGGATTTGAATCACCATCCACAATTTGTTCTTCATTTGACACTGAGAATTGGGTAGGTTTGTTAGCGAGTGGTTTTCCCAGACCTCTCTTGCCAATATAGATATTAGCAACTTCCTTTAAAGAACAATATTCATCGGCTATAGAATTGAACCAACGAACCAAATTTGGGTACTTCCTGGACTTCCTCAAACTTTCCCACCTCTGTCCAGTACCTAAGGAGTCAGTTTCCAGTGTCAGGTTGGCCCCCAAAGAAATAAAAGTACATGGAAAAAACTAAGTGAAGAAATTACCTGCAAGACTAGACCATATTGCAATGTCAGCAATGGATAAGTTATAACCAACCAAAAGTGTCCTCAAAGCAAGATGGTCATCAACATGCATGCATGCACTCGCAAATTGAGAACCAGATGAAAATACCATAGCATACTCAAGCCATTCGTCAATCTGCAAGGTAATTTAAGGAAGTTTAGGAATAAAATGAAGACAAAAAAAAAAAAAAAAGATATCCTTCATAATATCAGCTTGTACCTGAGCTGATTCGAGTGCATCTTTACCATAGAAATTAGGAAGCTCCGAGACTCTTCCAAGATAGCGCAAGATTGTGTTTGCTCCATGCAAGTTTAACCTGAAGATAAAGAGAAAGGAATCAGCAGGTTCTCGATCTCATGTGGCATCTGTTACCTGGTAATAATTTTGCAGAATATATAGGCATTAGATGCATGTTTAACTAACAAGGCTAACTCCATATTGGAGTATAGTCTCCAAGATGGTTCTTGGAATTCTTCCTTGGTAAGGTATGAAGATTTAAATATATGGAGAATTATGTCATGAAGACATAGGGATAGATGCCTTAGACATAGCAAGACAGTTCTTTCTGCATATAGGTCAGGATTTGAACTAACTGGATCAACAATTCTGACCAAACTATGGCTTAGTTGAACCAACATAATCCAAGATGGTTCTTTGAATTCTACGTAATAAGGTACAAAGATTTAAATATATGGAGAATTATGTCATGACGACATTGGGATCAATGCCTTACACAGAGCAAGACAGGTCTGCATATAGGTTAGGATTTGAACTAACTGGAAGAACAATCTGACACAACTATGGCTTAGTTGGACCAGCATAATGATTCAAAACACAAACCAATCATTTAGCTGAGGTTTCCAAGCTTGATCATAGACAGCTCTTTATCAAAATTTTGATTATAAAGCCATATACATTTCGTAGACAGTATTTGTTACATTGCACATGCAAATACAACTATAAAACAACTTAGACGTTTTTTATTTTGCAACTTAAAAATTCATTAAAAAATCTCCAACAAAATTCATAGTAAATTCAATATCCCTAAGGTTACCTTTTACTTCATTCTTTCTTTCTTAAGACTAAAATTAGTAAACTTGATGGATTTTAGTCAAGGTGACAACTGACAAGGTCCAAAATTGGATGTCATCCTCCTACCATATGGGTAGGTTTCTTGCCGAGTTAAACTGACAATACCCAACCCTATACGAGTTTAATGCTAAAGTATTTCTTATAAAGAGACCATGCTTATTCTTTATAGTCTGCTTTAGCTTAGTATTGTGGGATTGGAATGGCTGGAGCATTTTCAGTCCTAACAATATAAAGACCAAAACTGTCATTTTCTCCGAATGAATTTTAACTCATACGAAGGGTTCACTCTTAGGAGAGTAAAAATGATCTCACCACCGCCAAAACTCTCATACCTGAAACTAAAAATTTGATGTCTCTGTTAATCACAAAAATTATCAAATATTTGGAAAAATTTCAATAAGCAATATTATGTCTGGGTACTTTTGGTATTGCTATGTAACTCAAGTCACTTAGAAAAGGGGCAAGTTGTCAAAACTAAATTCATTATAACTAAGTAAAGATTATCCACTCCTCTTGCCCCAAATGCGATTGAAAGAACATGGTGCCTTAATAATGCCTATTCACTTAATTTTTCCCCGTGGATTCATATTAGAGTTTGATATTTTGGATTGAAGTACCATGCTAGATTTTGTATGTTGCACAATAATGTATAAACTCTTGCTTAGCTATAGAAAATGTTTGACTAGTTGTTTCTTGATTATAAATGTGTCCTAATTTACATGAAACCCTAAGCTCCTATGAACGTTGTAAGCTAATTTTTTATTATAATTATATGAACATGTTATACTTGCTTATTGTCATGCTATTATTCAAGACTTTTGCTTTTTTAATTTCTTAATCAAAATTAACCATAGGGCACCACTTAATTCATTCAAATATATTTAAACTTATACCATTAAATAGAGTTACTATTATAAAATTAACATCAATGCTTAGTGTTTCTTATGCCAGCTGGAAACAAGGACAACAGTGAGGTCACATAATCCTTCAATGATTATATTAACTGTTAGACTGTAAGGCTATTTTGTTTACGGTAGAAGCTGAAAAACTTATGAGAGGAAATCAAACCAGGGAACCTAGTAATGATTAGTAAAGTATTTGCAGTTGAGCAAGCCACCTTCCTTCTATAGGGGCAAAATGGAAATTTCCTAACTTCTCTAAAAGGAACCTTTTTAAGTAAAACATATTACAAAACAAATTAACATTTTGAAACGTCCTCCAATCAAAATGATCTTGAAAAGGAGGAACCGGCTCTTCCTGAGAAAGCTTATATCATTCTAAATCAAAATGATGATCCTTGGGTGAACCCATTCCTCTCATATATGGTTTTGATCAATGCATGGGGGATGTGGCTTACATTCCCACACCATTTAGTTCTTGTTAGACCATTCAAGAAGTGCTTGAGTGCAAAACAAGAAAATGCAAGGAAATCACTCTCCTTGAACTCAATCTAGAAAAAGCTTCTCAAAAGAGTTAAGTCATGGATAAATCAAGTTTTGGGTACAGATACTATCATGAAAATAATTCCCTAAGCATTAAGAGTAGACCAAAATTATATTTATAAAAGAGTAGACCAAAATTATATTTATAAAAGTCAATATTGATGAAGCTTCCTAAAGGAAGGCTAGGTTCTAAGGTTTCTCCATTATATTCTCGACAGAAATCACTAACACATGATCAGGAAGGCATATCAAATGATGAGAAGGGGAGATTTCAATGGAAATTATTGTGCAAGTGAAAACCTTTTCAATCAAAGTTGAGAGCAAGATCTATAAAATTGGACAAACACCAATAATTTGGCAGAAGATGAACAAAATGGAAAAAAGAAAGTATATTGTTGTTTATCTAAGCTTGTAAATGAGTCACATTTTGGTCTGACCTGCTCCAAAATTCAACCTGAAAACATGGCTAGTCAATTCCATTTTACTTTCCGTTTAAATATCCAAAATCCAACCCAATCTATTAATGTTTTTTGAGTCAGATTTTGAATCAGCCTTGATGTAACCCGATTGTTATCCAACCTAACATTGTAACTAATAGAAGCAACAAAAAGCCTTAAAGGGGAAACCAAATTCCTTTTACAATTGTACCTGAAGGTTGAATCACAAACAATGATAATCTAACCCAGAATCTTACTCGACTTGACTTTAATGGATCGGTATTAAGGCTAAGGAAGATTTGAACCTAATTCAACTCGTTCACACCCTTAACTATGCTCATCTTTTAGAAGAGATCTTCATAGTGAGCTAGACAAAATGATAATGCAAGACCGATTTAATAATCCTCCATATCATCACAAAAGACTATGGGACAACATATATCTTAGTTTTGTTACCAGCAAACATTTTGACATACAGGTATCTTACCTACACATTCCACACCAAGAAAGAGGCCTTTCAACTCCCTATTGAGGGCAATGCCGAACATCCATAAGGGAAGTTCTCTAAGCAAAGAATAGATAGTATTAGTTCTAAATGCAATCTCATTAGTTAACTACTCAATATAAAGTTTTTAAATTAAAATTAATTTCTCAGATATGTTTTCAAACATATATCTAATTATCAAAGTTCTTCATAATTAACAATTAATTCAACTTTAATCAAGCCTCTTTAACAACTTATTGTCAATGTCGATCACTGTTAAGGGAACAATAGTTGGTTAATGTCAACAATTCACTTGACTTTTCTTCGCAGCATTAAACCAAACAGACAATGCTCCAATAACACCAATATTTAAAAGACTGGTATGCATCTTATTAACATTATAACAAATGCTCATCTAATGTTTGTTGTACCAACAACTCAAAAAGCATATCAACAAGTCTTGAGCATATAAAATGGTTGAATTTTAATCCAATCTGATCAGAAATATGACTCGAAAACAAAGCTAATTGGGTCCATTTCACTTCAATTTACCCAACCCAATATTCAAATCGATCTATTAATTTTGTTTAGGACGGATTGTAGTTAGCATTGATCATACACTAATGTTATCTGACATAGTGCTATGGCTAATAAAGCAACCAAATAACTTGAAAGGATAACCAAATTTTTAGAGGGAATAGCCAAATTTTATGAGGCGACTACCAAATTACTTTAGGGTTGTACCTTAAGATCGAGTCAAATCCCAAGTTGTGTTCAGGTCAAGAATGATCCAACTCACGCTATTATTTGATTCAATTTTAACTAGATTCCAATCCAGGTCAAGAGAGACCTAACACAAATTTGTCCTAGTCACACCCCTAATGATGTTTTTCCTAATAAAATGACCAAATCCATTTTTGTAAACCATGTACATGTTTGGATGTGAAGCAATGATTATCAAATCCAATAGAATAAGATCCTATTTGAAAAGATCAAATCCTATTTGATAGACTATTTATATGATTGGAGAAGTAACAATGGACCATTTGATATGACATGATCATGCATGTGCTTAAAGTCAACTCAAATCAACTAAGATGATAATTTGAACAAGATCAAAAAAACTAAAACAAATTTGACATTTATCAATCTATCATATATAAATCAAAATTTTTGGCTTAAAAATATAAATGTTTTATAATACTAGACAAATAATAGTACATTATCTTATACAAACAAATATGCATGCATGTCTATGCACTTGCACATGCCCAAATGCACACATATATGTAAGCATGTGTGGGTATGTGTGCATGCACGTGCATGTACTTACATACATTAGTGTGCAACTATTTGGACATTTTTCTAGAAATACAAAATATATCATACATGAGCATGACATTAAATCAAAGTCAAACAAATGTTTACTATCTTATATATAGGTAGGGTAGCAAAATTGTAGCCCAAAAACAGAATAGTAGAAATAACACTAACGAGAAAATACTTCCTACTAAAGCTAATGCTTAATCTAAGGAAAAAAAATAAGAACATAACAACTTAATATTTTAGAACTCCCCCTCAAGCTGCATTGAAGATTTTGATCATGCCAAGCATGGCGTTTAATCAGATGATGGCCCTTAATCTCTCGAATCTATAATAGTCTTCAACACCATTGTGTATAGGTTTGCATAACAAGTAACGTTGACTTATACTTCTCATTATACATCATGTATGATGCTTGAGTAAGAGTTTTAATGTATTTAAAGAGTTTCGAAGTCAAGACTTGCACAATATGTCTCAAAGTGGTATCAAGAATATAGATATATAATAGAGGTACTTCGGTCATTCATATTATTGTGCCTTACCTTATAAATTAGGTGATCAAACACCCGAAAACCTATAATTACATGACAAATAAGCTTAGGTTATTTGAAAAGCATACAGAGTTGCCACCAAGAAATGATGAACACTCTTGATAATTTGAGCCATGGTTGGTGTGCACATGGGGTTAGCTTCACTGCTCCTTTGGAAAGAGCTATAAGCAAAAATCAAGGCAAGTAATATCCAAGCTTTTAAAAGAATTTAATTGCTCAACATGCAAAATGGGTCAAATTGTTCCAGCAATATGCTTCCTCTAATACAAAGCTAACGTTGAATCAAAACCAAATCATGCTTTCCATAGGATATTTCCCCTTTTTCATATCATGACTTGAAAGAGGTTGTATTTGAACAGTTCATCTTAAATTATCTTGAGTACCATAATTTGCGAAGATCTACATATCACTAAAAAGAACAACTTGAGGTGAAAGTATCCCACTAAGCGATAACCATCCATTTTGAAGCACCTAAGTATAAATCTTTAATTCGTCACTTCATAAATTTCTTGGTAGCACACCCTATATTAAGATCAGCACAATTTTAGAAGATATCTTTTGCAAATCTATAGTAAAGAGACATGGCACAACTTGTTTATCAATGTTGTTACTGCCAATTGAACAAGGGAAAGACTCAAGAATGGCCATTACATCTTTGATAAGTCACAAGCCAAGAGACAACCTTAGCAATAAACACTCTACTAGGATTACTCCATTGATGTCAGGAATGAACATATCGTAGTTTTGGATCATTATTCTTACTCTAAGACTATCAATACATCAAAGTAACCTCTCTTTTCATAGAGGAGACCATAAGACCATGATATTTTAAAGATCATAGTTCTGGATAGAGAGTTGAGGTTTATGAGCTACTCCTGAAATTAGAAGAAAAGCAAACTTCTGTTTTTCTATGCTTGCCAACTGCATGTTAACAGAACAATATTTTCAACAACATTCAATTGGGTCACATTCTTCTCAACACATCTATAGTCAACTTCATCAATCAACCGTCCAATTCCATATGACAGATTCATTAATGGGTTCAAAGATAAGCGGTTCTTCTATATTTTCACTGGCTATGAGCTACACAAGTCAGTTAATTTGTTGCAGTTAAATATCTCAAGAAAAAAATGAATTTGCATCATCTTTGACAATATTTCCAAGATCTTGATGTTGATATCATCAGAAAGTTTGCTGTGATCTCATAAAACCATCATAACAGATTTCCTCATAAAACCATCACAGCAGGAAAGAAGAGAACATCCGTAAGACTTCGGAAAAATAGATGAAAATGCCCATGAGTTTGATCAAATACAAGAAATTAGCATCATTCTCAGCCGTTAAAACAGCAAATTTAACTATACTAGGAGCCTCTTTCTAACTCATCAATTCTCATGCCTTCATCCACCTCCTGCTTATACCCAAGTACTGGCAATACAACTTTTTCTACAATTTCATATTCACTACTACCATTGCTACAATACCATTAATGTTCTGACATAAAAGAGATGTTGGATTACAAATAGCTACTTCCACCAAATGAAAAAAAATAAAAGGTTTGCCATCAAATCAAAGAAACTTCGGATGAAAACTCTTAAAGTATTATTGAGGAGCAGCAGCACATCAGTACATGACCAACATCACAAGGACAATTTAGTGAACACCAAGAAAAATTCATTCAAAATAAATATCTCTGTGCACTTCATCTGTTTTATATAACACAGGCTAATATAGTGAAATGTTAGGAAAGGCCTGTTACAAGCATGGTTCTTCGGAAGACAGATCAAATATTAAGGCAAGAATTTATAAAAGCAGCAGCTTTGAAGAATTAAACATAAAAGAATCAATCATGTGTCAATTTATTTCTATTTACCAAAGGCTAATGAATAAGAGACTTACTTAGGAGAAATTCGTAGAATAGGAGCAGAAGCAGGAGGAAGGCTTGAATCAGTAGTCAGAGAAATTCCAGAAACTGTGATTGCAACAATGACAGAGAGAGGAGGGCACTCAGCCGAGAATGCCACCACCGCCATAAATCTCAAGCAGCACCGATATGACCACAAATGCAAAAGGCTTGATAGTTTGATGCTTTTAGTCAACTGTATATTGTTATGAAAGAAAGTATCAAAATAGTAATACATATCAAGTCACACTAATTTTGTATACAGTTACATATATATTTACTATATTTAAAATACGTTAAAGTTTACAATTAATAATATCCATGAATAATTAAAGATTAACATAAATAATTAATAATTAAAAATTATCAGAAAAATTAAAAACATGAATTGGTGAGAAAAAAAAATAAGCAAGTTCAAGAATTACCTTAAACCATAAACTTTGAACAAACCATTTTTAACATAAATTTGTTAAACAAGCAGGATATAAATTATGTAAATTATTGAAATTCAACATCCCATATCTACAAGCAGTATGATTGATGCAATTTGAGTCATTCATTTTAGCCATCATAGTTTAAACAATCACAACAACTGGGGTCGAAAAGGCAATCACCCCAGCTGCACAGGAAATGATAAAACTAGGCACAAGTATATTTGACTTTGTAACGTCATAAAAAAATAGAAATGAACATATGTAAAAAAAAGATGCTGAAAGAGGTATTCTTTTTATTTGCACTGAAATTCAAGACAAAAATTCAAGACTAAATCGTCAAAATTCAAAAGCTCAACTCAAATAAAATTTTCTATAGAAATTAACCACACAGTATATGTAAATCAAATTAATTTAACTAAATAGTTTTAGCTAAATCCAAATTAATACAAACAATATTCATAATTTGAAATATAGCTCCACCATACCAGTGATAATTGGACCAACTCTATGAATCAAAACAATAAC
Source organism: Vanilla planifolia (assembly GCA_023846275.1). Classification (NCBI taxonomy): domain Eukaryota; kingdom Viridiplantae; phylum Streptophyta; class Magnoliopsida; order Asparagales; family Orchidaceae; genus Vanilla; species Vanilla planifolia. Next base: position 6,355,392 of record CM043877.1, read on the forward strand.
TGGCTACAATAATTGAACTGATGAAGGCATTTTAAGATGAGTGCAAGAATGGAATTGAAGAGGTAACAAAGAATATGACGAGCATTTATCCATACAACCAAGGAGCACTGTTCCAACAACACAAAAATAAGGTAACTATATCGATAATAACAAATAGGATCAAAAGGGAAAAATCAAGGTAAGAATGAGTGGGAGAAAAATGTGTGGAAGTAGCTCCAACATTAATCACTAGACTTTCCATTTTAATCTCCTCATGCAAGTTGAACAAATGCAACTCATGCAAATGATGCTTATGCAATGTCAACTAAGCACACCAAGGTCATGCACATACAAAAGTTGTGTAAATAAAAAATCAAATCATGAATGAGTTTAATGAAAATGACAAATATGTTCATGTTGAAACTGTACAAAGACTTAGTACAAGTAAACCCAAGGACAGACATGTTCGTAGTAAGAAGTATTGCAATTTCTCTAGGTATACCAGAAACATCCTAACAAGGAATATCACCAAGCTTTATGAGACACAGATTACAAAATCAATGGGAGGTCCCTAAAAAAGCCACTGAAGAAACTAAGTTAGCATTGTTCCGACAAGCACTAATCCATACCCTTCTAAACATATTGCAAACAAGGCGAATAATAACATTATAGATCTCCTACGTGAAGAATCTCCTTGTTTAGCTGAATTAAGTAGAATCTTCCTTCCTTGGAAACTAAAGAAAAATGTGTCCTTGACCTTACAATGAGAAGCATAAGTGGCTTCAATCCAAGGTTGGCTTAATAAGACAAGGGTGGTGATCATATGGAAGAAATTACAACAAATATGATCAACATAAGACTGCAATTGAATCTCAAGTCATAGAAAAATAGGATTGGTTTTCTCGAACTGTTGCATATGGATGGGTGTGCTTCCTAATTTTGTAGAATCCTGTCCATAGTAGAGGTAGCCACTAAGACATGCAATTATCATGATTAATTGGGATATTGAATGTTTTGTCCCACTCTTAAAGTAATCATGGAAATTTGGTGGGTCAAGGGTATTGCTTCCACAATCTATAGAAGCAAGATGTGTTGGTACTCTTAATTTGGCTTTAACATTTGTTGATCTGATTAACTTAATAGCACGATAAAACCAAACTCCTAACCCAACTAAACTTCCTCCCAATCAATAGACATGTAATTAAGTAACTCTTGCAACCTAAGATAGATAACTTCTTATCACATTTTGGTCATCAATACATGAAAGGGGTAACAACAATCAAAAATCAAAATGCAATAGCTAAACAACTAATCAAACAAAAGAAAACAGCAATAATGCCAAAATAAATTACCATTACAAGGAACCTGCTAAACTTGCATTCAAACAACTCAAATGCAAACCAAGAAAAGGGGACTCTATGTTTTAGGGATAATGCTATTCGGTTACCCCAAAATGCATGCAAAAAATCCTAATGAATGGGCTCAAGTCTCCAATTGATTTTAATATTTGATGATTTGATAGTTGAGCCATAACTCAAATGAGGATTAGAGAATAGTGAAGTTTTCAGGTTTCATGAATGCTCATATTTTAGTTTATTTTGGACAATGCTTCATTCAACTCAAATTGGAACAAAACTTTGAGGGGGTGTTCTTATCACAAAATGCAACTAATGAGCACAAATTCATGATTTTGAAGAAGTTTTAGAGATCAATTAGGTTGCAACTCATGACCAAACCAAGTATTTTCTATTAAATGTACACCATAATTATTAAGTTTTTTATGAAGAATTCATATTTCTTACATTTTCCTCAACTTTATATTAATTTAAAGTATCAAAAGTATGGTATATCAATAGAAAAATTCCTTAAGAAAGGATTTTTATGCTTACTGTGCAATAAAATGAAATGGAGTCCAACAAACCATAAGTTGATTTTCTTTTGTTTTATTTTTTGGTGGAACAACTACAAAGAATTTGATAAATTGAAAAGTGCATTAACACACTAACAAAATAGAAACATTGTCAAAAAGGAAACAGCCAACATGCAATTCAAGGATGTCAATAGGGTGCAAGGAAACATAAGATAAAAAAATAGTAAAAAATAGAATATCATTTTAGACCAAGTATTCTTTAGGATACCAATAATACCTCCACTATCCAAGGATACAATGTGATCATGCTGTCTCCTAAGGTCCTGAAAACCTACATTCCCCTAGGGATTTTTATCGACAACAAACTTCAACAAAAGTTCTTCCAGAAATCTCCCTCCACAGATTCTCCAAATTGGGCATGAAGAAGACCTTGTAGTTTCCTCCACTTCAAACCTCAACTTGGATGTTTGCAATCACTTAAAGGAGGTGAAAACCTTGAATTTTGCATTATGCAAAAACAACTTAGATATTTCATTTATCTCTCAATTGAGTTGGTCATTTGGCCCATTTGATGAAATTTTCAACATACCAAAATTAACTGATATCCCAAGCCCTGCTGTGTGCCTCTCCAACAACTAGTCAATTTGTCTTGTTAGATAATTTGTTGGAATCAACCAATTAAGTCAATTTGTTAAACTTTATATCAAATCAACTAATTTGTCAAATGCCATGTCAAATTGTGCTATATTCCATTTTGGACCCTACTATCCAACACTTGCCTGAAATTACCACTATCCCACACTTGGAAGCACACCATAGACACCAAATACAACACAATAAATATCATATCTACATAGTGTGATATGGTAAAAGACAGATACAACCCAAGATAATAATCAATAAGAGTACAAGCGGATTGTCTTGAACCTCCTTCCAATGCATTATGATTCACAACAACAATACAACAATAGATAAAGAAAACAAAATACAAACAAGGTAATCAAGCAAGGAGAATTTGTCATGTAGATGCTACAAAAATTTGTTATCAACCTAAGGGGAAAATTTCAAGGCTTAAATTAAATTCAATTATGGTTGAAATAGGAATGAACCATGATAACGTAAGAGTTCAAAATTATGAAAAATATTATACATTACATGCACATGGTGTATGGCAATAATGAACCTTAAAAATGTCATTATATTATTCCATAAAAGCATTACAAATAAAGCTAATTCTCAGAAGTCATTCAATTCATTGATAACTCAACAATTCGAACAAGTTAACATTATTTCTAAATATCATTTCATTTGAAGAAAAAATCAAGCAAATATGGTATAACAAACAACGCAAAATATGAACTATTTAGTCCATAAACAAAGAAATTTAACAACATTTTCATTAAATTGGACAGAAACTAATGCAAATAAACATATCTAACAATCATTGAATAATATGTAAATTCATATTTAACATAAAATATCAATATGCATAAAGTATTTAGGAACAAAAATTATCATTTCAACCAAATAAAAGCAAGCTTCATCAAACTAAATATATAATTGTAAAAAAACCACCTATGGGAAACAAGGTTTTAGTGACATAAGTTTTGCCCAAGCTAATTTTCATAATATACATATTAACAAAATGGTGATTTTCAAAACATATATAGATTATGTTTGGCTGAACATTGTGATTTTATTATTTACCATGTGTTTTATTGAAGATAATGTTTGTTAAATAATTCATGCACTTACTTAAATATGATATGTTATTTTATTTTAGAAATGATTTATATTATTATTTTATTTGTCATGTTTTGATGTGTCCACCTCTTTTCATGGAATCATTTCACATCACCATGTTATGGTGTACTCCAATCCTCCTATAATGTCTATCTTCATAACATAGAATTAAAAAACCAAAGAAATACTCCACAAAACAAAACACTATAGATTATAATACAAATATAAACCATATAAGAATGATAAACTCTCACCCAACTAAATTTATAGCAACTAAATTTAACAACACAAAGGCACCAAAAGATTGTTCAACAATAAAATTAGAGTTCAAGTTATATAAATAAACCAAATATAACAAATAAAAAATATAGAAGCTGATGAAAAATGCCAAAAAAATGTAAAAACCCTTGGGATGCTTTGCCAATGACAAGGCAATGCTAAGATGAGAATGTGTGAAACCAATGGCTTTGCCTACAATAAGGCAACTTTAAGCCAAGAATGTGAACCTATGGCTTCCAAGGAGAAATATGGAAAAAGACATCAAAACATAGGAAATAAGCATCCAATAGGATTATGAGCTAAGCATTAGAGCATTGTGATCGCCAACGAACCAAAAAGGAGTCAAATGCATGAAGGACTTCAAGGAAGTGTAGATGGTAGATTGATGAAGATAGATGACAAAGGCAAGGAATCCTAGAAAGCTATTAAGTGAGGAGTCTAAGGTGGCATTCACTATGATCAATGATGAAAGTGTAACATAGCACAACTAATAGGAAGATTATAGAGGGTAGATATGTACAATGGATGGGCTAGGGTTGGCATAGGTCGGACCCATGAGAGCTTTATTACTTCCTAATAGGCCCAAGTTTGGCTCCAGTTCTTAATAGGAACTAGTTCGGTTCAAGATTGAATTGGGGCTTGTCAAAAGCATTCAATGGAGAGCATGGATCACTTATGGGATGCCTTGGGCCTCTAATCCCAATGGATATAGAAGTATAAAACAATGCTTTCTTGAGGAGTTGACTCTACTTCCTTCATATTTAATAGCTTGAAAATTTTTATCCACATCATAGCACTTGTTGAGATAAGTTTTACATAATTGACATAAATTTTCATTCAAAATTAAATGAAGAATGCACATGTAAAAAGCATATTGCTGGTAACAATACATTGTAACTAATGTGGTATTGACTTTATCCTCCAAGATCAAACCTTGACATGATCTTGACTTCAAAAAATTAAAAAAAAAAAAACAAAAGGAATGTTTTTAGCATTAAATTGATAAATTTAATTGTGTTGAGTACATATAACATTATAAAAAAATAACGTTAAACAAATCAGGACACGCACGGATCTTCAGTATCTCACTTGCACATGAAAATTTCATGAGTTCAGCTAAAACATTACAGAAACCAAAATATCCACGGAATTTCTAAGTTTTTCCGTACCTCGCTTCCCCTCAAGTCCTGAATCACTTGCAAGTAGAGAACAACAAAAACATACGACGGCGTCAAGGACGTCGGCCAGGTATATGGCACAACAAGAGAAACTGACGGAGAAAAGAAAAAAACCAACGAACCTGGTGACGCACGGAATCGTCGATACCGGGGAAGGAATTGGGAAGGAATTTGTTCACTGTCGAATGTCGACGCTCTAGCAGCACAAGAGTGCCAAAGAAGGAAACAAGGGAGGGCCACTACAACACTGGAGATGTACCGCCGGCGACAAGTGGGGAAGCACCAACGCCAGCGATAAACAGGAACGGAAGCGGGCCGGCTACGTTGCGCTTCGCTGCGGTCTCTAAGGTAGGGTTCTGGAAGATCTGATTTTGTCTAAAGTTCAAACAAAAAAATTAATTAATCAGATTATTATGTAAACTTTGTTTTTTAATTTTGCTGGGTTTTTTTTTTCATGTTTCATTCATTTTTCAATTTTATTTAATCATCGATCGACGGTTTGACTGATTTGTTTAAGCGAATGCATAACAAAAAAAATTGTTTAGCTACTAGTGAATTAATGAGGTGTTTTAAATATGCAATCATATTTAAAGTAAAAGAAAATATGTTAATTTGCATTTAATCCTAATATATGAAATTAAGCTAGTATGCAAATTTCTTGGAATGATTGAAGTGTTACTTTTTAATATAATATATGAAAAATATTTTAAAATAATCTCTTAACAAATAAATATGTAATATTATTGTTATCTATTTTTTTAAACATCACAATTTTATGTTAAATTAAGGTACACTTATCTTAAAGTAGTTTTAGATATTCTTTGACTTATTTAACTTTTTTTTTCTCTTTTAATTTCACCCAACATTTTAACCTCATGGATCACGTCTAAGATATTTGATGACAATAATATGATATATCCAATTTTACTAATTAGTCTCTCTAAGTGATTATCAAGATCTTTAATTAATATGATTCAACAATATTGCAATAGTTGGTCTATGTATGCTAATATTTCATTAGGCTTGGACTGCACTGTGAATATATATTAAGATAGTTTGAAGATCATCTTGGCATAACATTTTTTTTAATTTTATTATATATTTTTAATATAGAATGCTAAAATTTATGATATAATTTTCAAGACATTGGTAATGATGATCGATAAGATATAGAAGAGTTAACTCAAAAGTTGTATATGTGATTAAAAAAATCATAGATTAATAAGAATTAATTTATGAGCTTGGAAACTCTAAAAAGTATTAGAAATGATAAACAAATAAAAAAATTATAGAATTTTTTCGAAACATAGAGCTTATAAAGACAAATAATAAAATTTTCTCACCAAAAAAGGAGATGCAATTATCATGAAATTAAAAAAAAATAGGATTTAAAAAATTACTAAATAATGGCTTTGAGAAGTTTAAGCATAAAAAACTGTTAAAAATATCAAAAATTTGTTAATCCAATATCATATGAGATTTGATGATAACAATATCAAAGTGTTTTAGTTACTAATTCACAAGTATAGTAATTTATAAGTGAAGAATAGTAGAAGAATGAACAATTTACAAGTGAAGCAAATTTAAGATTATTGATAGTGTTACTTAAGTATAGCTTAACTTTAAAATCTTAGAGCCAAATGACTTAGATTTTTGTGAGTGGTTACCTATTCATACCTTATCTTGTATAATTCATTTTGATTAGAATTGTTAAATATTTTGCTCAATAATATATTACACATGATTCCATACAATGCATCTTATGCATGTTTTCAACTTATTATTCTCTCATAAAATAATTATTAGGTAAAATTAAGATCTTAAACACTTAAGACATTCTTAAGATTAAAACTTGTGTAAGAGTAACTTGATTTGCCTTAGACACAAATTCTGATCATAATATACATAATGATCATACTAAATAATGTCTTTCATTCTACTAGGTCTACTTCTTGCTCCTTGTCTCATCATATTATGTAGTTTGAATTACATGACATGTAAAAATAATTATCTTATTATATTATATGATCTTTTAATTAATATAAGCTAAAAAAGTGTTACTTGGTTATACATGATATAGCTAGTTATTAGTCATGTACAAGTCTAGGCTATATGATATAAGATGATATGTTAAAATCTATTTTAGCTCATAGACAATTTAGAGCGTAGGCTCTAGTAATATATTCATATAAGAGCTTACCTAAGGGTGTTATAAGTTTAGAATTGAAAATCCTATTATCGTCAAACAAATAAGAATTTTCTTAGAAGCCAAATATATACAATGATTCTTAATATGAAGGATTTTAATATAAAAGAAAGATGGATTAAACAACACGCATAATTAATTATATTGATGGTGAAGTAGCAAGGTACACATGAGTGGAGTCTGTAGATGGTAAATAAGAAATCATATGGTCACAAGCACTAACGAGAAATTTGGATGTGACAATTAAGTTTTTAAAAAATTGAAATAAAGGGGCTGAAGAATTTTTCTGGTGATTTGATGGTCTTGTGAATATTAGATAATGGGTCAAAATCTTCCTTTTGAGCCTCTTAATTATCTTCCCAAGACAACTCTAGAATCACATCGTCGGATTGTTTACACACATTATGCTTGTATTAAATAAGTTTGGTGGTAGCATTTCATTACTTCTCTAAAAAAAGATCAACGTATCATACGATATTATAAGCATCCCTATTTATAGACACCTCAAAGGTATAACTATAATTTTTGTTAACCTAGAAATATGAAATGACATTTTTTTTAAAATTCTAAAGGATATTCCAAAATTTCAAAAGTCACTATAAATTACAAAGTAAATACTTTGAATTTTTTAAAAAAAACTAAAAAATTTGAATTAAAAAGATGTAAAATTAATTAATGCAAACAATTCTCAACTTTTTTGTCTGCTTTCAATGAACGACATGGTTTGTGCATTACGGGCTAAGAGCCACATGATGCTTCAGGTTTGACTTTCAAGTTGATGCAACTTAGAGTAAATCAACACAATTGATGGGTCAACACGTTAGTGGATTGAGTTTGTATGGGTTGAGTGGATTATCGAGTTTGGTGGGTTGGTGTAGGAAGAGCAAGCGGTGGCTAAAGCTACTAACGATAGCGTTAATGGAGACAAATGGTGGCGAATGATGAATGATAATACAACTAGCCGCAAAACTCAATTTTAAGCCATTTTGAAGCAAGTTTAACCCAAATATTGGTGATGAAAATATGAAAAGGCTGAAGGGATGGCCTGTATTGAATATAAAACTAAAAACATTCAAAAAGCTTTCATTTGATCTTTAAAAGATGTAAACCAAAGTTTTATACGAAAAACTTGATGAATTAATAAAAAACAAACTAAAATATGTAACAAATAAGGGTAAGCTATAATTAACCATTGCAACGATAATAATAAAAAATATAAATTGTAAATGAGTCAATCCCTAGTACAACTTTGAGTCTTTAGGACTAGTAAACCTTCAAGTGAAACATCTATATGACATATTGAATGTTACTATGTCAACCTACCCAAATGGAAAAAAGCTCAACTCAGTGGAGTTGGGTGAAATCTCTAATATTGCTCTAACATTTTTAAGCTTTAATGGTGAAGCTCCTCTTGAGTAATCCAAGTGTTATCAAATATAGGATGGGCTCACCAATGTATCAAAAATCTTTATTGTGCTTTATCTCATAAGAAAATTATTTGATCTTTTAAGATTTTCTCTATTTGATCTCTCAACTCACCAAATGAGGCTAAATACAATGTTGGGAAATGTTCACTCGACTATGATGGTGAAAGCTCAAAAGGCTCATTAGGTGCTGGCATGGTTCCCTATAAGATAAGAGATCATAAATATTAAAGGAAGCACTTATTTTATTAGGTAAATCCAAAAAATATACATTAATACCTAACTTTTTCATAATTCTAAATGATCCAGTATCAGGGCATACAATTTTCTTAGGTTTTTGGAGAAAATCTCTTAGATCTAACACGAATCATCAAATAATCATCCTCAATAAATTCTTTAGGTTATCTATGAATATCTACTAGTCATTTATGTATTTTATTATTTAAATTGGTTTATTTAATAATATTTTTATATAATAATAAAATATGATGAACAAAAAACTCATCAAACTCAAAAGTATAGAAATCATGAGATAAGGAAATCAAATCAACAGGACTCTGATGATGATTTCTAAAACATATTTCAAAAGGACTCAAATTATAGTTTTACTAACATCATTATTGTAAGTAAATGCAATTCACAATAATAAAATACCCCAAGTTGAAACATGTTCTCCTATTAAGCTACAAAGAAGATTGCCTAAGCTTTAGTTGATTACTTATGTTTGTTTGTCTATCTGGGGATGAGAAACTGATGAAAACTTAAGTTTTTCCCCATTAAGTATTAGAGTGTTTTTTAGAAGTAGATATTAAAACACAAATTAATCAAATTAAACCATTTAGTTTCAGAACTTCATTAAAAAATAACTTTGTGATATGAGAGGCATTTGATATCTTATGAGAGGGTATGCAATAAGTCATTTTAGAAAACCTCTAAAACTTATAAATATAGAATCATAATTTCTAATATTTTTGGGCAATACTAATATAAAGTCCTTACTTATATCTTCCCAAGATCGTGGTATAGGTAATAATATATGTACACATTTGGCACAATTGTCTAATTTTGCTGTGGCACAAGTTTTACATTGGGTAACAATTAATGCAACTTAGTGGGATAGGTTTGGCCAGTAAAATCATTTAGCCACATCTTTTATGATTTTATCCCAACCAAACTGTCTAGCAATACCTCCAATATGTATTTTCCAAGCAAGAAACTCCCTAAAAGATGTGTGTGGAATGTAAAGTTGGGATCCATGAAACAAAAATCCATCTTTTAAATGATAATCATCATAAAGTTTAAAAAGTAAAGTATTCACTTTTTGATAGATTTAACTTGGGTATGGAAATCACTATATAAATTCTTAAAGCAATCTAATCTAGGAACACATATAGTCATTATTGATAATAAACAAATACAATGACTTAATGCATCTACAACTATATGCTCCACTCTTGGCTTATGTTTTTAAAACAAAAGAAAATTCTTGTAAATATTCAAACCATTTTGCATGTTGATGACTTGAATTCTTCTTTGAATTGAAATACTTAAGTGCTTCATGATAGAAATAAAGAACAAATTTTTGAGATAATAGATAATGTCTTGAATGTCCTAGTTATTATATTATAGCATAAATTTATTTTTAATAAGTGAAGTATTTCTTCCTTGCTTCATTTCACTTTTCACAAAAGAATGCCACAGGATGACCCCTTGACTCAAGGCTTCGCCAATACCAACTGCTAAAACATCATAAGCAACTTCAATGGTGGTTGAAATATTTGGTAATCTAAGGACTAGTGCTTGAGTCATGGCTTCTTTTAATTTAGTGAAAGCAATTTCTATTACTTTTTCTTAATTAAACCCTTCATTCTTAATAAAATCTATAATTGGGGTCATTATCATGGTAAATCCTTGCATGAATCATCGATAAAAAGTGGCTAGGTCATGAAAACTATGAATTTCATGTACATTAGTTGATTTGGCTATTTGATAATAACTTTTATCTTTTTAGGATCAATAGTTAATCATTTTTTTGAAACTATAAAACCTAAGAATGACACTTTTTTTTTTACCAAAATTCACTTAAGGTTAGTAAATAAATGTTTTCTATGTAATATAGTGGTCGATTTAACATATCCTAAATGTTTAGATGAGGAACAACTATAAACTAATATGTCATCAAAATAAACATTACAAATGACCTAAATAAGGCCTCAAAACTTGAGTCATAAGTCATATAAATGTACTTAGTACATTCAACAACCCATATGACATAGCTAACCATTTGTATATCCATCTTTTGTTTAAATATAGTTTTGCATTCATCACATAGGAAAATTCTAACCTAATGGTATCCACTTTTTATATCAGTTTTAGAAAATATGGTGGCTCTAGCTATTTGATCTAATAGACAATTAAACTTAGGAATCAAAAACTTATATTTAATTATTATTTTGTTAATGACATAACTATCTATGCAAATGCATTAAGTTTCATCTTTTTGGAGCTAACATAGTTGGGACAACACATAGACTAATACTTTTCTTAATAAATCTCTTTTAAATTAGCTCATTCTTATTGAATAAGTTCTACATCTGTTAATGGTTTTAATCAGTAATATAGTAAATGTGATAGTGAAGCTCCAAAAATTAGATCTATAGCATGTTGAATATCTCTTAATGGTAAGAGCATATCTATCAAGTTATCAATAAATATGTCTACAAATTTTTTTTAACAAGGGTTGGACTATCAATAATTATATTAATAATGGTTCTCTTAAGTGTTACAAACTAAATAACTTTACCACTAATTATATCCCATTCAATATTAACTATTAAAATGATACTAAGTAATTTTGTCTTTTATTTTTTTAAGGTTATTTGGGTTAAAAAATGTTTTAAGGAAGGTGAAGGGTATAATATGATCTTCTTTCCTTCATATATAAAAGTATATGTATAATTAAGATTTTTCTAAGATAAGCTACTTACTTATATTAAGATAACATTATACCATAATTTTTAGAATATTGATCATACTTTAAAGGAACACAATACCTTTGTTGTATGAAAATTGAAGTATTGTAAATAAAATGTATGGTGTATGGGTGGAGATAGTTTGTGAGTATTAAACCTATCTTTTTTATTTTATTTTGTGTTATGGTATTGATACAACTACCTCTATCTATAATAATATTATAAGATTAGTCTTTAATTCTAATGAAGGTATTTAAAATATTAGTTTATTATCAATCTTCAAATAGTCTTAGTATAACCTTCCTTTTACTATACATGGTAAAGGGAGAACCTATGAATAAGAGGTGTTTAAGGTTGTTCTAGTTAATGCAATCAAAGAATTTTTTAATTATTTTTAATTTAGCAGTATAGTGCCCCTTATACTCATCGATTGATGTTATTTCATTAAAGTCACCACATACTAGCCAAAAATTTGGAGTTCTTAGAAATTTGAATAAGGTTTTGTCATAATATTCTTCTCTTAGTGATCGAGCTGTTAACATAAACAAGTGTATAGTTGACTAAGAACTGCTAATCTTTGTGTTTGACTAAGATGTGGTTGAACTGCTCCTCATCCATAACCATCTACAAAGCATTTTCTTTTCTCTAAAAAACCCAAATCTTGTTTGATGTGTTGCCAATGCAAGCATCAAGTTTTAGCTTACAAGCAAATTGTTGCAACTATTTATGTGTGCCATAGGCTCTATTAAAGCCACTACTCCATTGTTCTACAATCAAATAATGATTTTTAACCAATTAACTGTGTTTTTATTTGTAGCTCATCTTATGTTCCATATAGGATGTTGGTCATTGAGCTTCTTATTGTTTACAATTTGAACAATGTGAGTGTTTCTCTTAATTCCTTTAGGGTGATGATTTTCTATTTTTTTCAAGTCCTTTTGATTTGCACAAGAGTGAATTCTTCTTTTTCCTTGTCTCTTTGTCCATTGCCTTTTCTTGTTGTTCTTCTCTTTGAAGTGATTCGTGCTAAAGAAAACCCACAAGATGGGGGGGTGAATTGTGTATTTAAATTCTTATAATTTTCGAAATTAAATTTAAAAGACTTTAAGCAAAAGTAAAGAACATTGAACACACAAATTTTCAAGTGGTTCGACTCAAAACCGAGTCTACGTCCACCCCCAACCGGTGTTGGGAAAAATCCACTAAATTCTCCGATTACAAGTGAGGTTTTTCTTACGGTTCACCTCGAACCTACTTGGGATTTTTATTATGGCTAATCCCAAACCTACTTGAGTTTTTACCGGGCTCAACTCAAACCCGGGGCTTTAGCACAAACGTCGGGACGCCCTTGCCCCAAAACAAAAATACGAAAAATTGGCAAATGACTTAAGAAAAATTGGAGAAAAGAGGAGGCACACACAATCGTCGAATTAGAGGGATAGAGATTTAGAAATGATTGAAAAACCTCTAATTTCACTAGCTTTCTTGCCGCTTGCTTCTAGAGCTCGAATGCGCCGATTTTGCTCGGATGCTTGTGTTTGAGATCTGAAAATCTTTTGAAACAATTTAGCAAAGGTTAAAACTCAAAAATACATAATTTTTCTATATTTATAGAGCTCAGATTTGAGCTCTAAAAACACCCCCAACGGCTCCAAAAATTAATTAGCCGTTTGGGCAACGGACGGAAAGCAGCCATCGTCCGATCCGGGCCCAAAAACGAACGGCACAGATTGTTTACGCATTTTACCGTTCGGGCTTAATCCAGAGCGTTGGATCCGGGCGGACTTGATCTGAGCCATTAGATCCCGCGCGCTGAACGAACGGCGTTGATTGACCTCGCGAAACAGCCGTTCGAATTTACTCTCGCCCGTTGGATCTGGGCGGGCTTGATCTGCGCCATTGGATTGTGCGCTGAACGAACGACGCTGATTAGCCTCGCGAAACAGCCGTTAGAATTTACTCTTGCCCGTTGGATCTAGGCGGGCTTGATCTGCGCCTTTGGATCCGGCCGAAGTTATAAGGTGGGATTTTTTAGTCCCACACTGCAGAAGCGAATTCAGCGCACCTCTTTATAACGAATTTTCGCCGTTTAACGTTCGAGCCACTTTGGGGCCGGCTCCCCCCTTCCTTGACCGGGATTTCATCACCTGGTTCGGGTTGACTTAGCCAAGCATTTGTTCATTGACTGTTGACCGCGCTGCAGTTTGACCTAGCCGAGCTCCTTTGGGCGGTCTTGGCTTAGCCAGGCACTGTTCATTTGACTGTTGACCAGCTCTAGCCGAGCTCCTCTCGGCGTGCTTTGGGTCCAGGCTAGGTTTAGCCTTTTCGGGTCAACCAAATTTTTATTTTTTAAATTAAATTTTTAATTTCTAAAAGACCTGGAAGGGCTGTTTTGGTGCCGGGTCGACCCGCCCATTGCTACAGTACATTTTCCCGAGACTTCGGCTGTTTTAGGGTATCTTTGACGAATTTTTTAGCCAAAAATTTGACTATAAGTGTATAAAAATAATTTTGTATTCTTATAGTATTATAAGTTAATTAAGTGGCTATGAAAAGAAATTCGTAGAAAACGATTCCAAAATAATATTAAAAAATCAAATACCCATGTCTATACATTTTGTCAAATATGCTTGGCCCAAAAATCAAAATTCAGTATTAAATAATTTTATAATATTTTTAAATGTTAATACTACTAGTGTGCCTCATAATCTCAAAGTTTGGACATATCAAATTCAAGAAAAATAAAAAGAAATTCAATTATAAAAAATCTTGCGCATGTCTCAAAATTCCTTGAAGTATGCCATGACCTCAAGGCCCTTAGAGACCATTATTTTAGACATCTAAAATACATGGCTTGATTTAATTAATTATTAACAATTTTACTTAAAATCAAGCCCAAATAAAATATACACATTTATGCTTGACTCATCAAACACAAGGGTGTAACACTCTTAAGTTCAACTTTTATCTTGAGATGCTTCTAAATCAAAGATGGGCACATTTTCTCTACCTTTTCCTTTGACTTTTTTTAAGATGTTGAAATTATGTTATATTGTGTACTAATCCTATTTGATTCCTTCCATTGTATTAGATTTCTAAGTGAAGTGTTAGATAGTTTACTTGTTTCATTCATTGTTGGTGAAGAAGTCTTTTGATTATTCGATTTAGTTTGTCTCATGATTATATATTCAATCAATTTTCGAGAAGACCTCATTTGGATTTTCTTTTTTTTTTGGCCTTCCTTTGTTTTGTTTCTTATATGTTTCCTTTCCATTGAACTCAAACTCTAATTATATTTATTCCTCTAAATCAATGAATATATTTTGATTATCTATAAAAGGCTATAAATTAGTTATTTCTTTATTGTGTTTGCAACGTGAGATGTTTGTCCCTATTTACAAAATCCACGATAGTACCTAGGAAAATTATTGTAAATGATGTTTTTTCCAAAAGCCATTATTGTTTCCTCCATTTTTTGAAATTCTAATTTTACTGAGAAATTCCTATGCCATGTCCACCTCAACATTGACTTTGGCCACATTAGGTCAAGTAAGATTTATTATAGTGGTGCCAACTTTCAATGGAATGCTGATAGTTAAGGCCAAGGAGTATGGAGATGTTTTATTGAACAAATGTATATGGAGGTGTTTCATTAGGATCCAAACTAAAGCAAGAGAGGGTTTCAAATTCAAGTGAAAGTTTAGGTGCCATTTCAAAAATTCATTTTAAAGTCCATAATATGCCAAACTCTATATAGACAATAATAAAGATAGACTTCTTTATTGACTCTAATTAAAATGCATTGATGAACCCACTGCATAGGATCTTAAAATCCTAATTTTATTGAAGGTTGTCCTAAAAGTCTCCATGTTTGATCATGCATAAGAGAACTTTCTAATTAGGGTGAATTTAAATATGGTAGCCATTTTAGAGATTTCATCCTCATTGAAGATCATGTTGGACTCACCTTTGAATAGAGTTAGTGCTTTGCTATAAACTAGGGATGTGTCAGTGAACTCACCCAAAACATATACAAAAGAATAGTTGGGAGTGATGAGGCCCTAAGTACCCATCATTATTGAGTAGAAACTCCATAGGCCATGAGGCCTACAAGTAGATATAGAAATCAAATGATGGTGGGAAAGTAAGCTTACTTGTTATGTTTTATGAGAATAGAACACTTTGCTCTCTTTGCAGTTGGTCATTTGAGGTAGAGTCATTGTTCAATAATCATTGTTGTCAAGTTAACCTTAACTTTTTGGGTAATGGTTATGTGAATTTGGTATTGTGTGATTGTATGCAATTAGTTGTATGATCATAAGGATCATCTTACTGCTTGACCCATATAGAGGACTATACTAAGGATGGGTTTCACCTTCTCCTCTTACTCATTGCTATACCTCATTTCCTTGGCTTATCTCATGTAGAACCTCCTTGCTTCCTTCCATGGCTAGAGGTGTTTTAAAACTTTTGCACTATCAAAGAAAGATCTTTTGTAGTGTTAGTTAGCCACTTCATTCCAGCATTTTAGTTAGGTTTGAATCTTCACATATTGACTTTTCAAATTCTTAAAACTGTCTTTTCAAATTCCTTAAAGAAACTAAGATTATCCTTCCATATTTCATATAAGAAACTATCTTATGTTGATTCATGTTGCTATCCATCATTTTAAACACAACAATCCATTCATTTTCTCTATATCATGCTTGTGCAATTCATATCTTCATATTATATGATGAGTTAAATTTGTCTTCATTTATGTTTATTTCCACTTATCATAGTTATAAAATATTAGAATTCATACATGTATAATATGCTTCAACATGGTCAATTCAAGTATTCTCCTTATCTCATATTTATACAATTCCATCATCATGTTTGCACAATATAGTTGTACATCTCTTTTCACCTTATACTTGTTGATTCCTATGTTTTATGCTTCTCTCAGCTTGATCATACATAAATGATTACATTAATCATATTGTATGATTTATTTAGTCACCTGATACTCAACTCACAAGACTTAATTAATTTTTCTTCCCTTTTAATTGTACTTAATGATCCATAATTTTCATACTAATGTAATTTTGACCCACCCTTCATTCCTTATATTAATATCCTTGTACAATAGTTTGATCAACCAATTACAATCATTGGCCAATATTTGCATCTATTAACAATTCTCTTAACTTTATTTTCTCTCTTACTTAAATATATCATATGATATGCTTTATTATATTATATAATGTCATTATCCTTCCTTAATCTATTAGACTCATTTGACCTTTAACATTCACAACATTATCATACTTATACAATTAGCATGTACTCATATAATCAAAATTATACTTTGATAAACTATATACATTGCATTCTAATTACTTCTCTCAAGTGATTGTATGCATTATATGATAATTTAATATCACACTCTATGAAATCCATAATAGTATTCTCATTCTAACTTTTTTCTTGTCATATCATATAATCTTCTATAATCCACAATATGATCCTTAATTAATTAAATTTATAAGTACTTAATAAAATAAAGAGATAATAACATAACTTGGCAAGCTAAAAGAGAGGTGTAACAAACTCTCCATATTAAATGGGATTTCATCCCCCAAATCTATAAAATAGTTTTACCACTTATGAAAAACCTCACTCTCCAATTCTCATGTAGTTTCTCTCAATTAGAATTAAAGATAAAAGGACATGATGCACCAATATTATAATTGTCTTATTTATTAACCTAAGTATTATCTCTGTGAGGTAAAAAAGTCTCATATTTCAAGCTATAATAAGTTGTATGAGATGCTATGGAGTTATTGCTATCTATCTCCACTATTTAGCATGATTATACTTCTCAAAAAGTGTGGCATCGAGTAGTCTTTTTATGTAAGAAACATGACACTCTATACATGGCTATTTTTTTGTCAAATTATAGTTCAACTTATTCACTTTAGTCCAACCAAAACTCAAGCTCACATAATTCAATCATGGTGTTAGATCAGATGAAGGCACCTTGAAAAATCTATTGAGATCATCTTTTGTGATCTTAACTGGGGTTCTACATAAGTAAGATTTGGTTATACTAAAGCCCTCCAAGATCTATAAGTTCACATGGAAATATTTGATCATGCTACTACTAAATGGATGCCTCAATTGAAATGCATTATCAACTCCAATTTTATCAAAGTAAAATATAATTGGATCACCTTCCTTTGATTCTATTCTACATCCGAAGGATTTGAAATGTTAATTCCATAATTTTTATTCTAACAATAGCTATCAATAGTTGTAACTTCTTGCAAGTTTGTTTATTAGTTTGAAGACTCTTAACCATGATGATAATTCTAAATTTAGCTACATAATTACAAATGTGAGCATGCGTTTAAACTTAAAATACATAAAATAATCCATCAAGTTGAACAAATATTACCTGAATAGATATAATGTGGTTGCCTGAGGATACAAACTTGGACTTTAAAAAGGAGAAAAAATCGATCCACTAAAAATGATAATTTTTTGGTAATTAGATTGCACTTATGGTTGTTCATAACAAGGCTCAACAAGATTATTTCACCTTAAAATCTAATTAGGCTTGGAGAAATGGAAGATGAATCAAGATGCTATGATATATATATATATATATATATATATATATATATATATATATATATATATATATATATATATATATAGTAGAAATTCCCTTTGGTCCTCTCCAAAAAAACCTTCTTTTCTTAAACCTATTTATCAAGAATTCATCAAAAGAAATAGAGAAGTTCAAAAGAATTTTGTACAAGTCCTTAACTTTTTAAAGGAAACATCCTTTTTATTTCTAAAAGTTATAAAAACAATCAAAAGGGTCAGAGTTCTAGTTATCAAACCAATAATGGAAAAACTAGAAAAAGTAAATTGAATTATCTTATAGAAAATGAGAGAACAAAAAGTATGTGAATAAGACGAAAATGAAAAAGATTTCAAAATAAATAATGAGATTATTTACGAATCGTTCATTCTAACTCGATCGATGGATATATATATATGAGTTATACTTATATAATCAAACTAATCATAAAAGATGATTCATGAAGTACCTTAATGAGTAATTTTGAGCTAGTCTTCATGTCCAATCATATGGTCGTACATGTCTGAGTGATACAACTCTTATTGTGTACTTAAGTTATGGCAAACATGTTATTATGACTATCAATTAGTACTTGTCATATTTCAATATTTTTATTTTCTTATTTAGTATATCATAGTCCTATAAATCATATTTGTATGAATAAGAAGGTTGTAGATGACTAGTCAAGACACGTCTTTAACAATTTACATGGTCTTTAGAGGTTATACTCCCACTATTAAAGTATAACAATTTGACTTATCATATAATGACTTAATCATATAAGTACAAACCATATACAAGTTTAATTATAACACTCAAAGCAAGTTTTTGAATTGTATTTTAATGACACTAAGATTGTGTCCATTTGGTTTATTGTGGTTGTCATCTTTTTTATGTAACCACTCCTACTTCCTGCTTAATAAACTTATGAAACTAGGGTTTGTTTTGTTCTTAGTCCTACACCACTATCAACACACTTCATTATCTAATCATTTTATCAAATAAGATAAGCATTAATCTAAACTTTCACATTTACTTCAACTTGAATGAAAACATTTGTCACATACTTCTCTCAGCAAATCCTATATGATTTAACTAAGTTTGTAATAGAAATGTTAGACAATACTTATTATTATAATTAGAACAAGGATTTGATTCATTTTTATGTATAAATTTTGTTATGTGAATCACAAACAAATCTCGCAAGACAATGTTTGTCTCCATAGGTTTCTTTTTATGAAGACACACCTACATAACTACTTAAACTTAGAAACCTAACCTATATTGGGTTCACATGTGGTAGTATGAAGACAGTGATTTTGCTAATACATTTTCACATATGTTGCTCTAGGAATTCATTCATATTTATTTGTTTTCATTCAATGCAATTTCTAATTGGGTAATCAAAAAAAGATATGTCCATGTCTATTATAATAATTGAATGTAACTTTAGATTTAGCATAAGTATGAAATGTATGCAAAAGAGTAATATATGATGCATTATTCATATGAATATATGATCTTTTTAATCTATAATTATCAAGTAAATAATCATTGCCTCTATTCACATGGTTATATGAAAAAAAAACATTATGAAGCACATGTATGAATTATTGAACATGAGAGAAAACATGAGACGATACACTAGCAAATTTTGCTTTCATACTATTTAGTTTCTTTTTATCATAAAAAATTCAATTATATTCTTTTCAACTCAAAATTTTCATCCTTTAGTATCTCCTTTTTTGATTTTAGAGAATTAATACATGAAATATGCTCAAACAAAATAGAATCACTTTTATCAATTAATTTGTTCAAGTGTAATTTTAGAAATATGCTCCTTTACCTTTTTAATCAAGAAATTCACTTATTTGACATTGTCAAATTGCTTTTATAAATCAATTATTTTGTTATCATATTTAGCACAAATGTTTTTAAAATCATCATATATTTTAATTAATTTTTTATTCTCAAATGTCAATTCTTCAAAGTAATTGGATAATTCATCTTATGATTTAAATAAGGAATCATTAGAACAAGATATGTATTGCATACCTTTATTTGAATGATATGCATCAGAATTGCTCGATGTTTTTTTTCAACTCCTTTTGTTTCTTCAATTTCATCATATTTTCGTTAAAGGTTTATGATCGATCCTCACCATGCAACCTATACAATTCTTACATTGCCTCAATTCATGTTAAGAAAGGGTAGATTTTTATACCAATTTCTTAAGACTAGGCACAAAATAATTATATAATTCCTCTTGCATTGAATTGAATCATTGTTCTTGATCTATCACTCCTATGTTGAGGATTTATGCATGGATAAATAAAAAATTTCAATCATAGTCATCCTTTTTCAATAAAAAATTTAAAAATATTTTTCCAAATAGAATAAGTAATGAATCTTACTTTAAATATTTCTTCCTTTGATACAACTAGCTTTGCTACCACTTATAGTGAATATAAAACATTGATATCTATAAGAGAAAGAGTGAATTATGAAAATTATATAACTAATTCAATTTTAATGACTCAAATTCAAGCAGCTCATATAGTAGGTAACAATAAAAATGTATCCTTTCTCCAAATCAAATTCTATAATTCAAGTGATATCACAATGATCTCTCAAATATTTTGTAAAGATACTTCACATACAACTTAAGTGATCTTATAGTGGTATTTTTTGATTATTTTAATTATTTTTAATGATTGATATAAACAAGTTTTAAAAATATTATTTACTTGTAAAGTGTTATATGTGAATGTAAGAAAAGTAAAGAATATAATATGATTTTTAGGTAGTGTGACAAAACTTTTGTTTACATCCATCCCTAATTGATCTAATCAAGCTTCCCATATAATAAAAATATCATTTCATTGTAACCAATAAGTGACAATCTTATAAAATCACTCCTTTTTTGTTCATAACAAAGTAGAGGGTCAATTTTTCACAAATCTATTTCTTTTTTCATAACTAAGTAATCAACCTTATACAAGAACAAGAATAATGGCTTTTCAAGTATTATAACTCAATTTACACAATATAGGTCACAAATAATATATGATACACTTATATAATCCTATATGACATAGAGTTAGAATAATATAAAAGATGTTAGCAAATAACAATAGATGTTGATGTAGTGTTGATGATGATCACACCAAGAATGTTATATGTACAATATTTAAAAGTTTTTGTTTTGTATTGTCTGTAGTCCATACTCATGGATCTTGCTCTTAAAATTTGTGAAAGATCCTATAATTAGAACATCATTATCAAATCCTTCATTTATAAAACTTTTCATGTTAATATAACTTTTATGCTAAAAAGTTAAATTCAAGTGTGACAACCCTATTCACCATAAACTCTAATAATTTTCTAATTTAATTGGTGCTCTCATACCACCAAAGTGATGATCTTATTTGGGCTACTAACTTAAATTATTTTTAGTTAAATTGGACTCTAATACCACCAATGTGGTGTTATTATTTTCCTATTGTGGTATCTCTTATTTGCTACAAACTCTAATTGTTTTTTAATTAAATTCAATTTCTTTCATTAAGCTCTTTTTGGTCCAAAATTTGAAGATTTAAATAGACATAACCTCCCCTAGATTTTGCTCACTTTTTAATTTACAAATACATCAATATAATAGCATATCCATAACTATAACAACCACACAATTTATATCTATGATCATAAATTATAAAAAACTAAAATCATCGATTATAAATTACTAAAATTATCATAATAACTATATTTCATGGTTCACAGTTTCTTTTAATTATTATTTTTTAATTTTTAACATATAGATATATGATTAAATAATCATGTGATTAATAAATCATTTAGTACATCTCTTATAATATAAATTTCTACGGTTTATTGTGGTTCTAATATACTTAAAATATTTGCATTAAAAAAAGGTCAAACCAACCATTATTAATTTAGTAGGTTATCTCTAACGATAAATGAATATAAAAAATAAGTAATAATTTGGGATAATCATATTATGGGTCTCATCATAAGTATCAATCATAACATGTAAGTAAACAGAGTCGCGTTCATGTTAAAATGTAAAAAAAAATATTATATACCATAATAAAAGCATGTTATAATTCTAAAAGAAATAATAAGCATATGAGTTAATTATTATAATTTTAATCTTTTTTCTTAATATTTTATTATTTATCAATACCACTTTTCACTTAACTAAGTAACCTTATAACGACAAATGCTACTGCTCTATTTCTCTCTCTCTTATGGTCGTTAATTAGTACCCTCTTTTTAGTTTACTCAGTTATAATATAAATCTCATTTATTGATTTATCATATCATGCTTTAATGCACAATGGCCACTAGCTATCTCGTGGTGGCAAATCCAAATCATGTGGCATACTGGCTATTAGCCACTTCATGATGACAATTATGAACCATGTGGAACACTCGTTATTAGCCATCTTATGATGATAAAATCTCAATCTTATGGCACTAAAAACTAGTCACAAAAATAACATATTTTAATTTTAAAGAATTTACAATTCACTAATGTTATTTTGTTAATTTTAATTATTATTTTCTTAATTTATTTTCACATGTACACTTATTCTCATTTTCTTAGTATTTAACTAGATGTATATTTTTATATTGATATATCAAATGTTATGCTTACATAATTATCCATACTAAATAATTTCACATATTAATTTATCAAAATTTAAAGGTATAAATCTAATTACAATACAAATTCTCATATAATTAAATAAAATATTATCACGTTAGTATATTAATATCACTTATTCTATACAAAATTGACGTGAAAGATCTTAATTTTAATAATTAATAATACATCAAGCATATGTATATAATATTTTCCTTTCAAAAAAAAATATGTATATAATATTTATGTTATAATATCTATCTCATAATTTTTGTTATTATTTTGGGATTAATTTGTAACAGTTCAACTTTCATTGTTTGTCAATTTTAATCTATCAATTATAATTTTCTTAACACAATTTATAAAATTTTACATAAATTAAAAATTTTAAATTATAAATATAACATTATATAAGTCATTTTTTAAATCATGAAAATAATCTCTTCTTTATCTCCTTTCTTGATTTTTCCTTTTCTTAAAACCCTAGGTTTTCTTTCTATTAGTATTTTTTTCCAAATCTTCTAAACAACAACATAAAACTTAATTAAGATCCCATATAATGATTTTTTGCTTAGAATATCATGAATTTCAAGTTAAGTATTACAAAAATAAAAAGAATTTTGGGTTTTGACTTCTCTAACTTACGTGAGTTTCCTAACGATATAAATTGGCTTATTTCTCTCAAAAGAATGATGGCAATAATCATCCTCACTATCAATGAAATAGCTATTTGGCAAAATTTTAGGTAATGAATGTGAAATCTCTCCTTAAGGCATGGTCGAATACTGGCACAATTAAGCAAGAAAATGATTGTTTTTGGTATACTAAAATCAGCTTTAACATATATTTATTTAATATTAAAACATAAAATTATTAGTATTTATGCTTATTTATTTTCATAATTCATTGTCATTTCAAACCAATTTTAATTGAGATGAAATAAACATAGTTGGATTTTATATTTTTGAATATTTTTAAAATTTTAACATACTTTATGAGATAATTCAATTTATACTTAATTTAATAGTTAAAGATGTTATAGTATGAGTGAGTTGAATATAAATAAAGAAGTTATGATAGTTGTAATTTTATTTTTAAGACAAGACAAGTAGCCATTATATGCTTTGATAATTTATTATATTAGTATGATATATATATTAGTATGATATATATATATATATATATATATATATATATATATATATATATATATATATATATATATATATATATATATCATATTAGGATAATTAGAATATAATCAAGATCATTCTAAAAACCATATGATATGATTAATACTATTATACTCAAAATAACTTATCATACAAGTTTGGGAATACTTTTCAAACTATATAACATCAATTCTTAATTCAACTTTTACGTTCTTATATACATCGTACCAGATGATCGCATGAATTATACTACTATAAATTAGTTATTGCTTATTATTTAAATATATTATACATATTTGATAATAATTTATTATTATATAATACTTATTTTTACTAATAACATAGCTCTAAAAAGATATTATATTATGTGATTGTATAAATATGAATTGTTATATAATCATATAGTAAATACTTTAACTAGACTTAAAGAAATAATCATACACGTATGATAAATCTATTATAGTAGTATGACAATTTTGTTCTAAACTCATTCTAAATGTTACAGAAGAAACCAACATACAATTGTAATATAGATATCCATTATATGATAACATAGTTTAATAATTAATCTTATTAAATGATTATCATACACATATGATGCAATTATCATATTTGTATGATACAATGAATACAAATCTTAAGTAATTTAAGTTGTCTACGATAAAGAATATATCATATAAATATGATAATTTATTTGTACTATACAATATAAACATTATAAACACACAAATCAAAATCTTGGTAATTGTATTAGGATTATTATGCATACAACCAAGTTCATAGTGGCACGATAATGTCATGCTAGTTTGATATATAACTTTATTTGTCTTGTTACTACTAAGATTGATGCAAAAGAACGCATTTTTTTTTACGTTTCCGAGCTGTATATCCTCGTTTAACTCTGGTCATTGAATCAAATGAAACTTTCTTGAATAACTAATTGATTTCTTGTTGAATAACTAATTGATTTTTCTTCTTTCAGTCATCCTTTTCCTACGATCAATTACAAATGATAGGTTTTGAGAGAAAATAGTTTGTGTAATCATATAAAGAATAACTCTGTAATCATACGGTGTTAGTGAAACTTGACTCCTAAAGAGTAGATAATACACGTATAATGCAAAATACCTTGTATGATAATATTTCTACTAATAATCTCATGTTTATATGGAAAATACATTAATATGATGAATGTATCGTACCTATATGATTCTACTAGCAACTCAAACTTTAATTATATCGTTAAGCTTGAGTGCAAACCATATAAGTATGACATAAACATCATATTATTTGATCATGTGATAGTGACGAATATGACTTGTTTTAATCTTCGATTCTTAAACTTAAAATTTGAAATTACTTTAAAAGAACTTGTAATGATATCACCAATAAATAAATGTAGTTCTAAAAACATATAGTTAAGGATTTGTTAATGAATGCATGAGTAAAATTGTAATCTAAATCTAATAATGTCATAAATTTTAAGTGATGAATTTATCATCTTAAAACAAAATGATATATTATAGATAAACTTCTGATGGGTAACTACTCCATTAAGAGCTGAAATAATGGCTCCATGATGTTTAGGTTGAGTCAAATAATCCTTGAACAAAGATCTTTTATCTTCAATTTTCTTCCAATCACTAATTACATCCTTGTGATAATTTATTATAACATTCTATAACTACACAGCATTATCTAACATTCACTAGTTACTATAATCTTGGTTTTACGATTATTAACATCCACAGTATAACACACGTTAATGTTTAAAGAAGTGTTGTTTAATAAATCATTATTCAGTGGGGACTCATCAATTTCTCCAATCCTTAGTGAGTTTCATAATTCCTTTACCAACATGCTCATTATTACTTTCCAAATGATGTTAGAGAATCCTTCATTTCTTGGTTATGAAATAGTCAATAGTGTTATAGATGGGTTTGTATCTATTTCATCAATTTGGCCTCTATGATATCAACATTCAATGCCTCTATCATGCTCAATGTTTCAATGTTAGTCACGAGATGGCTAGTGAGAGTCTCAAGTAATGACATTTGAGTTACCATTAGGAAAAGAATTATGAGAAACAATGTGATGGTAGTTTCTTTAATATTTTGCCTTAGAGGAAGAGACATTTTCTTATCAATGTCTCAAATTGGATTCTTTATCTTTATAAATCTTAAATTTGGTGATCACTTGTAACCTTCAAATCCCTACCTTTAGTCTAAAAAATGATATTATCAAGAAGTAATTAGTGTGCCACGACAAAATTTGAGAACATTCCATAGAAATGATTT
Source organism: Vanilla planifolia (assembly GCA_023846275.1). Classification (NCBI taxonomy): domain Eukaryota; kingdom Viridiplantae; phylum Streptophyta; class Magnoliopsida; order Asparagales; family Orchidaceae; genus Vanilla; species Vanilla planifolia. Next base: position 6,381,809 of record CM043877.1, read on the forward strand.
AATATTGCAGAAATAGGTATGATATGCTTCGCGAACCTTTGAATCCTTATATAAGAGACCAACCTAGATCTCGATGTGTTATATGGTATCATGTATAGGTGACAACCTTGCTTTCCTCATACATGTTATAACAAAGAGTCAATGGATTAATGAAAATGTATTTTTTTGACTATCATATTCTTACACATCCGTTTTATCCATCATCATATTGTTAACGTGCATCAACCTTAGCTTCAATCAATTTCAAGAACAATCTAGGGTTTTTTTTATTCTTAGTAACGATTTGCATTCTTAAGGTAGTTCCTTGAGCAACCTCTAGGTAATTCTCTAAAATGTCTCTAGATTTGTTCCAAAGTTGCCTCTAAATTTTATTCAAACAATACAAAAATTCAAAGACGTCTTTTATAAGAGATTTGTGAGGTTATTTCTCCAAAAATATTTATCAAAAACTGCCTAAAAACTTAAAAAATTTCAACAGTTGTAACTGCTATAATTATTCATAACTTATTGTAATTGATTATCTCGTCACCACTTTTAATAAATTTCCCTAAGTGTGGATGGGTTGGGATCAATTTGTAATTTTTGACATATATATTTTTTACATCTGTTAATCTTTTAAAGAGAAATATTGTAATTAATTTCTTCCTTTTTGTACATATTTTTTCTCTCTTCACATACACTCTTTTCTTATCAAGCATTCATCTTTGCCTGTATTCCTAAATCATCTCTCAAGTGATCATATCTAATTTAAAAGAGAAAGTTAACCCACTACTTTGATCGGATACCTTACTATAAGGTCATACAAAGAAGTCAAAATCAAACATCCTATTTTATTTTGTATTATTGGAGATGATAAATGCCTTATATTAGAATTATTCATTGATAGTTTATATTTTGGCTTTTAATATTATGATCAATTTTTTTTGACATTTGACATTTTTTTGTATATATTGGTGTTCGGTATTACTTATTATTTTTTTTTATTTAACATATAAGTAGAATCTACATTATGAAATCGTTCATTATGAAAGAAACAATAATCAAATAAAATATATGCTAAAGTATAAACTTGTTTGTCAATTATCTCATAGATAAATGCTCTTGCAACAAGTTTAAAATGTTTAGAATAATCATGAAACGATGTAGTCTTTACCTATCATAAATATCGAATATTAAAGACATTTGTGAACTTGTGGCTAGAAACATGATTATCTTACAAAAGATAAAATTTTCTTTTAAATTATTTGAACATAAAGTAAGTATTTGAAATCAAAACAAATTTATTTATTTTAGAATTGGTATAATAAATATTTGAAATGTTCTTATAATGTTTCAAATAATATTTTCTTAATAAAGGTTCTACAATTTACACGTATTTTAAATAACCATTTATTTAATAATGCATTTTTACCAAACAGGTTGTCGTGAAAGCGTTCGGTGAATTATATATAAATAAAAAATAATAAAAGTGTTACAAAAGCGTGGAATATTGGTTATGATCTGCCGTCATAATGGAAACCTCTTCTGTTCTTTGGAAACATTTATTAACACTTGTGACGAGAACTAGATGACATCTTTTCAATAAATGGTAGTTGATCGGAGGCAGGGCAAAGAGGAGAGAACGCGAGGTTTGGAGAGAGAAATGCAAACTCGCCACAGCTAGAGTCATCGTAATGGAGATGGGATTCGTGATATCGCTAACCTTGTCGCGGCGCAATCCGTCCCGATCCTGAAACTCCGCCGCTCTAATACCTTCATGCGCCTGCGTCATGGCAGTCGAGAAGTGGCTTTTTCCTCTCTTTTCCGTTTCCTTCGTATCCCTTCTCCTATTCCTTTCGGCCATCTCCGGCTTCACCGCTTCCTCTGCCTTCTTTGCCCGCCGGTCGGACCCAACTTATGTTCGCCACGGCCAACGATATCCGCCGTCGTTCGCCTATTACATCTCCGGTGGCCGAGGTGATGGTCGCCGGATGCTGCGGCTTCTGCTCGCTGTCTATCACCCAAGGAACCGCTACATGCTTCATCTATCGCATGATGCACCGGAAGCAGAACGAGCTGCGCTGGCGTCCGCGGCGAGGCTGGCTGTTCCGGTGATCAGGGCTTTTGGAAACGTTGATGTGGTGGGGAAGGCTGGTGCAATGACGTATATGGGCTCGTCGGCACTAGCAGCTACGCTGCACGCTGCTGCAATGCTCTTGCGGTTGGATGGCGGGTGGGATTGGTTCGTGACGCTCAGCGCAGCAGATTATCCGCTCGTTACTCAGGATGGTAAGTGAATCCTGGTTGGATGCAAAATGGCTTCTTTTTTGGGTTTATGAAGGAAAGGATGAAGCGCTTCAATCCCGTCGAAATTATTAAAACTCGTTTGACTTTGGGCGAACATCTCTGTTTAAATCTGTTGGACATCGATTTGCCCAAGAAAATCTGAATTTTTTCTGGTATTTCTACTTTTAGTTGAGCGTATCTTATGGGCGCTGGTCACCAAGTCCGTGCTGTTATTTTGATTTCAAGTTAATCCTTTCTGCCGTTGTTGTTACTGTGTTTATTCATTCTCCAAGTTGCATAGCCATTTTTGATGCGGCTTCTTTTGGGTTTCCTATTGATGTTTTTGCATAACGTTTCAAAGCGGCAGAAAGCCAAATGTTACTCCATTTGGAATGGCATGTATTTCTTGTTTTGGCCTTTCCAACAGGTAGCATCCGGGTTTTGTTTGTTTTGTTCTTAGTGAGAATAACGTTGAGGTTATTTGTTCTTTTTTTGGTAGTTAGGGCACTTTCTATTGATTATTGCATGGATTACTGTACGTCAAAATTACCTTATTAAACTGCTTGTGTGGCCTTCAAGACAAATTGCCGTCTATTATGCTACTAGTGTTTAGTTGTGCTCTTTGGACCCATCTTGTCGAAGGCTTTTATTTTGGGGTTTTCAAATCGTGTCTTCTTTTTATCATTCCTAAGCAGAGAACCTTTGGGTTAATTTGTTGCAATCTACTTTGGAAATTATTGTTCATATTACCGCTAATCATCACATGATAGATACATAATGTGCTGGCATGGCAGTTTTGTAATTTTAATAGGTCAAAATGAAGAAATGGAATATATTTAGTGTAATTAAAGAAGAAAAACCATTACATAAGGTATTTATGATATAGAATGGTTTTTTAGTGGTAAATTTTCCAAAACATATGTTTAATTTTATCTCTGCTCTTGTTTTTTAGGTCTGTGTATATGGTGTATGTGCTATTCTTTGAAATCGTCAGGGAATATTGAAGCCCTTGACACGAGTTTAAGAAACAATTTTTCTTATTTAAAAGATTACATTCATCTACAAACTCTTCCTTGGTTTTCAACTTTCTAGGAGTTTATCCGAGTTGAGGGTCTTTTGGGGTGCATGTCCTTACCCTTTTTGATGAATTAAGGACAAGACTTCCTTTTATTAATGTACATTGTGGTTAGTCATAGTCCAGTTTGCATTAAAAGATTCCTTGTTTGCATATATAACATTGACTCTAGCATCTTTTGCTTCATGGCCAAGCCTCTGAAAATGATTTTTTGTTTAAAATTCATTGAAGCGGAAATTCTTTAATGCTTGAGCAGTTTGTTTTGCTTGGGTGACCTATGCAGTCTGTTAGGTTATATGTTTAAGGAATATTTTGCACTTTGCAAGTCATAATTTTTTTTAGATAGAGTTGTTTATTGGTCAAGGGGTTTATATCAATGTGCTAATCTTACATATTAGTGATTGATACATTTTAAAATGCCTGCTTCTTAGCAATTGGGAAGACTTTTAAAGTGATAATTTCTCTTGCTTCATGCTATTTTCTTTGTATAATATGCTTTACCAAGACATTTTTGTAGGCTTGGATTTGTGTTGGGCTACGTAATTGAAGAACTTTGAAACAATAATTCAGGTTTTGTGGACAATTTACTATTGTATTTTTTAAAAATATGTTAGTGGCCAAATAGTGCATGAGAGAGCTTGAACCCAAGAACTTGGTTACTCTCAAAATGTTTACTGACTAAGCTATTTGACTTTGGTTGATAGATGCAATGTTATGTTGTCTGACCAAAGTAAAGCTAACTTTACTCATAATATAAAATAGGTGATAAAAGTGTGGTGGGAATGATGATCTTATTAATGGTGGAGGTAATGAACCAATTTTTGAAGAAAAAAATAAATAGAGACAAAGTAATATTGTGAGTGGATCTGATGGATTTCAATTGAAGTTTTAAAAAGAGAATGAGGCATATAAGAGAATGATTTGGGCTTGTTGAGATATGATTTTAATAGAGTTTTGGGTCAACTAGAAAGAGAAAGTTATAGAGGGAGAAAATTGTGTATTTCATAAAGATAACTTTCTTTTAAGATTTCATACGAGAGAGATGGTTAGTTTAGTCTTGTAATGATGTTTAGAGAAGGTTTTGGAAGATTGGAAGTCACTTGAGTTTGGAGAGAGATTGAACTAGAGAGAAAACAAGAATGGTTTGGTTTAAGACTTGATTTAGGAGGTTCTCTTGGAAGGAGTGATTGGGAAAGGGTTATCTTGGTATGGAATTAAGATCCAAAGGATGAGTGAAGGCATACATGATGGTTGAGGATGTTTGGTCAATGAAATAAAGCATAGATTTAAATGATAATAAAAGAATAATAAGTGAGATGGGTGGCCGATTGGTTCAAAGGACAATAGTTTAGTTTTGATGTTGCTTTTGAGTTAATTTGAGTGAGAAAGGGGTTGGTCATGTTTAGAGAGGGAGAAGATGTAATCTTATGGTTAGAAAGAAATCTAGAAGAAAAAGAAAGAGAAATTGACCTTTTATCAGGGGTTGGACCCACCCCATGTAACCTTTTGATCCAATAAATATTGTGCAACTCTTTAAATATGGTTCTTGAGCATTTTCTTTATAAGTTTAGGTTTTAAATTAGCTTTAGATTGAACCTAAAGCAAGTTTTTTAAGCTTGGCCATGCCATCAATTTGATAATGTATCTTGTTCAACATTAGTCCATTCTATCATAGAGAACTTTGTCATGAAGAGTCAAACTTTAAGTGGGCTCTTATAGGCTAATAGCAAGTCTCTTCAAATCTCCTTTGGTGTGTCAAGGATAATGTCCTTTTAGGTTCATCTAGAACCTATAGGCCTACAAAAGAACAATAGAGAATATAATAGAAAATATGTTATCATAGTCAAAGTATTTAGAATTTGGAAACAAATAAATGAAACTATTTATCTTCAGAGCTACCTTGAGCGATGTTAACCTGCAAATACCTTGATGTAAAACTTTAGTAAATAGTAGAAAATACTCAAAGGATATTAGATGTAATAAACATGATTGAAATTAAACCTAAACTAAAAGCAAAATTGTTCAATTTCTTAATAAATTTGATGAGATCACAAGCTCTAACAAATAATAATGAGAATAAGTTCTTAAGATGAATACAAAGTGGAACATAGTTCTCATAATACTCAATTGGAGAACTATTCATATTTACTACTTTAACATGTTTAAATTATCAAATCTAATTTGTTGGCTTAAAACATCAATAAAATGGAAATTATTTTTACTTGAAAATATAAATGATATGGAAGTAAGTGTAGATGAATCAGTTGGATCATAAAAGATTTGTCATCAAAACTAAGTATATCCTTATCTTCACAAGCTTCATTTTTTATTCCAAAATGAGATAAATATTTTATAATTTTTAAGTATTCTTTTGAATGTACTTATTTGTCTTTATCATAAATGATGGTGCCTTGCTTTTGTATATTTCATCATAATTAGATTCATGAGGCACCTTTTCTTCAACACAAAAAAGATTTTTACATTGAGCTTGTTTATGACCAAGTTGTTGGCACTAAAAACATACAAGTTCATTTGATTTTGAGAAGTCAATAACAATAGTGCTCTTATTGATCTTGGATGTATTGGGTAGAGGCAATAATTTAATTCTAGTAGTGAATTTAGGTGAATTAGATGTAGAAATATGTGATTTGGTTTTATTAGGATTAACTAATAATGTTCTAAATCTCTCCACTAGTTGAGCTATATTTATAGAGCTTGAGGGTCTTGCACTTTCACTTCTTTCCTATTTCTAATTGAAGGTGCAAAATAAATTTGTTGGCAAATTGTCAATCATTATCAAGATAATTTATTTTAGACACTTAGTTTTTCAAAGTATTTAAATTTTTTTACCAATGTGGAGCTCTGTAGCTTAATATATGTTGTTGTGTATGTAATCTCTTATGTTATTTAGAACAATATTTAACTCTTAATAATTTTTTCATTTCTAACTAAGTAAGGATTCTTTTACTTAAATTTTGTTCTTTGTTAAAGTATTTATCTAAGATACTTTAACATGTCCCATTGACATCATTTTAGCAAAATTCACTTTGGTAATAATCAAAGTTATATTAATATAAAAAGTCCTCCAACTAAGTTAATCTAAAAATTTATTAGGATCATATTTTGATCTGTTTGCGAGGCATCTTGCTGTGAGCATTTGACTATAGACCTTGTTTTAGAGTTTCCACAATGGAATTAAAGTGTTAGAATGGAAAAAGAACTAAAGAAAGAAGAGAGTTTTTGCCAAATGTTGAGAATATCTTCATCTATCTTTCTTCTTTTTATTTATAAAGATTTGGATATAATATTTTATTATAAAATATATATTATTTTATTTCCCATGTGATACATGAGGTTTTACCCAAAAACTTTATCGTCGTAAAAATGTGTTGTAAGGGCCCATCCTTGCTGCAGGCATTTAGAAGTTCATAACCCTAATATTGTTCACATGTACAGATATTGTTCACGCTCATAGATATCGCTGAGTCATGCACACACATTCCATGTAGCGGGGTAGGTATACTTATTACACCCATAGACCGTGTGCAACTGTGGGTGCCATTGTGCTTATGTGCAACTTGTGCAAATGTCTTGCGTGTCTTGCCTTCTAACATGAGCGATAGTGCCTTCGCTCTATCACACATGGCTGTGCGCTTGATGATTTTTGTCTTTTTGTCTTCGCTTTTGATTTTTTTCTCAATTGTAGATTGTTTGATAATTAAATAAACTTGTAACGATTTCTTGATCATAGATTTCTTCTTTCTGTGATTCGAATATCGTCGAATCTTCTTTTCCAATGATAAATTGATTCTATGCAAGATCGAGTTTTGTTGTCTTCAACTCTTTTGAAGTAAACTCAGGAGGATAAGACTTCCATCATTTCTATCAAGTGGTTGTTTTGACTTGGTTCTAAGTGGCACATAACTTTGGCAGATGTTTATTAGCATCTTCTCTTTATTAGCATTAACAATACTTTTTGTCAATGCTCTCTTATCTTGTATTAGAATGAAGTGTTGTCCATCATTCATAAATCGATATCATAGTGCATATCGATAGTTGATGGCATCTCAATCCTATAAATATGAATTTTCCAATATAATTTGACAAACATCTAAGTGGTCACTTTATTTGGTAATCCATTTGATTAATTGTTTTTTCTCTTGTATATCTAGTTTGCAATTGTTTGAGCTTGTGCTTTATATTTAGTCCTTGTAAGTTTATTTTTCTTGGCCTAACTATTTAATATTGAGAAGTTTGGCTAAGCTACTAACTGTTTAGTGTGGAGTGGTTTTATGTTGTGGTTAATTCTAGGAAAAGCATAGTTTGTACTTGAGTTTTTTCACCCGATTATGGTAAAGGATTAATCTGATTTAGTGACAGTTAAGCTTATTACTTGGGGTTGGTCATAGACTTAAGGTTAAGTCAAATCATGTAAAAATCTTTTGTCTCTCTTTACATGTTTCTTGCCCTTATTGTTTTTATTTAATATAATGTATAAGTGTAATTTAAGATAATTGTAATATCTCATGAAATTTGTTAAGGGAGATAAGATATTTATTACAAGAGTTTGAAATTTTATTTAATGCATTGACTTTGATAAAAGAATTTTAGAAGAGCTTTAAACACCAACTAATCCCCTCTCTTGATTTGCTTCACATTCTCAACAAGAGAAAGCTTAGGTTTATGGGGTAATAGAGGAAGAATAAAAGGTACAATGTAGATCAATTAAAAAAAATTAGTTTGGTTTTGGGTCTGTCTTTTACTTAATTTAAGTGGGAGTAAGGGCTAGTCATGTTTTGAGAGAGAAAAATATAATCCTATAGGTAAATAGAAAATAGGACAAGTGATAAAGAAAAATTTTGCCTTTTACTAGGGTTTAGAGTGAAAGAGTAGAGGTATGCATGCTACTAGTAATTTACATCCAAAATCAATTATTTTGTTTCATTCATTTATCATATATATATATATATTTATGTACACAAAGAAATCAAGTTAAAAATTCAAAATTAAGTTCAAAGTTTTCAAAAGGTAGAAGATCAAGCTTACTTCTAACAAATTTATTTGAATTCCAGAGTAATTCACATCCATTACTACTTTGGTTGTATCACATCCATCTTAAGGAAATGACACTATCTTAATAAGATCTAAGAAGGTTTCTAATACTTTTGTCATGTTTTTTAAACATTTCAAATAACTTGGTTGATCCAATAGTGTTCTAGAATTCTTAAATATGGTTTTGGAGCATATTCTTCATGAATTTGGTCTTTGAATTCGCTTCAAATTGCATTTGAATTCATTGTATTAAACCTAGCCATTCTATGAACTTGATGCATCATGCTTTGCATCGAGAAAAATTTTCAACATGTAATAAACTGGTTATGGTTAATAAGTTATTGAATTGGATTGTTGGAATTTTTGTGGCTTTAGATGTATGAAGCAAGGATTTATTGGCAATTAAGATAAGAGGGGTTTTAATACATCTTTAAGAAAAAAATGATATTATATTAGTTAGAGGTGGCTTGGGAGAGAGTGAGATAAATTTTATGTGGGAAACCCTTTAAATGAGGGAAAACCATGATTACTAGGGTTAAGAGACTACATTATAGTGTCGATCTCAAAAGTGGGGTTGTTACAAAGGGTAGGACCAACTTCTTTAGAGGCAAGAATAGAATCCTGAACTTGGGTATATTTGTGCTCTCAAAGTTGGGAGTTGTTTTGGAGATTATCAAATCTTCTCAAGAAGGGAACAATTGTTAAAAGATTTCAATGAGTGGAGATAAAAGATACCTCTTGAGGATCTAGTCATCTAAGAGATTTTCCATACCTCTTAAGGGGCCTTCCTCATGAACCCTTAAAAAGAAGGCTAAAGAGCTCTCAAAAAAGGGAAATAAAAGATTGTGGAAGAATTTATTATAAAACATTGAGAAAGTCAACATGATCCATTAAAGAAACAAATTTCCCAATTTTATCTACAAGTCAACATTCTCTCAAAGAATGTACTGAAGAACCAACGACTCTGATGATTACATTGGGGGAGAAGTCGAAGGAACTTATTCCATAAGAAAGAAATTCTTTAATCAAATGAGAGGTCCAATAACCATTAATGGTCCAAAGGAGATGATGATAATCATGAATGGACTATCACATTATCATTGTTTAGAAGCTAGTCAAAGTCATTCAAGGTAGAAGTAAAAGTAGAAGTTTCAATGTGTGGTAGTGTGTAGTGATATGATTAACCCTTGGCTTGATCAACTAGAAACTCACTTTTCTCTCCATGTATATTCCTCAATCAAGAAACCTTTTTTGCTTGCTTGAAATTATTTTTCCATGCTTTAGTCAGGCAGAATTGTAATTTGAGATTGGGATTAGAGAATAGAGCCATCATCCCTTCGAGTAATTTCTTGACGCTTATTTGAGAAGAATCTATTTTATGTCAAAGAAAGATGGAGAAAATGGCATAATCTTGTCATCGACAAAGATAGATGGTGTTGTAGTATATGATGGAATTTTGACAAGTTGTTGCACTTGGAGTTTATTTGCATAAGATGCAAACATTGATAAAGTATGTTATGGGCTTGTTTTGTCATATTGTTATAGAATTTTTCCTTTTATGCATCCATTACTTGAATCAAGCTAACATATTTGCTATGACATTTTAGAAAAAGAATTAAACATGAGGTGAAAAATAATTAGGACAACAAGATAAGAAATCAAATAATGGCTCAAAAAAAATGGAAGAAGAAGAAGACTCTTGATAGGATAAGACAACATTTATGACAATTGTGACTTTAATATCTTCCTTAACAATAAACTTTTGTGATCATTGTTAGATTGGTTATACTTGTGAAACTGTTAGAAGGTCCATTCTAAGTTTTTCTCAAATAAATTCAAGAAAGAAAGAAAAGAAAAAAGTAAAATGCTGATTACTATTAATTCTATTAATGAAGGATAAGAACTTGAGAGACTTTAGTAGATTGATGATAGCATATCAATCATGGTAAAGCATGAATCTAATGCTTGAGATCTTTTGAAAGGAAAAAAAAAGAAAACTCTTCACATTAAGAATTCAAGTGAAGAAAAAAGATAATAGGTGAGATTATGGATAATGGGTGTTAATAAAATATGATTGTGAAATTGTTTCAATTGATTTCCTCTTCTTACATAAAGTTATTCTTTAGGATTGAACCAAATGGATTTCGAAGCCAGAGTTGAGTGATAATGCAAATTAAATTTGTGACAACTTGATAATATATAGATGAAGTTCTTTGTGAGGTGGTCCATCTGAATATTTGTCATGTAATCTCAAGTTGTCGTTGTCTCTGGGATTGAAAGGCCAACTATTATTGACATGCTCAACAAGATCATTTAACAAAGGATGACAAGCAGTTCATCGTGAACTCAAGTGAAGGAGGCTAATTATAGATGTTGAGATAGCTATGTGGATGAAAAGATTGGTTAAGTCTTGTCGCAACACCTTATCGCTCATTGAATCCAAGAAATCTCATAGGAGCTTCAAAGGGTCCATTGAAGAAGGCCAACCTGACTTCGAAAGCTCATCAATAGAAATTTAGAGTTGTTCGAGTAGACATGAGCCACCAAGAAGGTATATCAAGTTTGAGATAGACTTGGTGTTTGGCACATTTTTACCTAATTTAGGTATGCATTTACACTTGGTGGAGAATAAGGAGAAAAAGAAGCAAGTGTGAGGCTTGCTTGAGACAAAGGATGACAAGAAGTTCATCTTGAACTTAAGCGAAGGGAAGCTAATTGTATATGTGATAGAGACGTGGATGAAAAGATTGGTTAAGTCTTGTTTGAGCTACACCTTATTGCTCATTGAATCCAAAAAATCTCATAGGAGCACTAAAGAGTCCATTGAAGAAGCCCAACTGGACTTCGAAAGCTCATCAATAGAGATTTAGAGTTGTTCGAGTAGACATGAGGTTTACCTTCAAGAAGGTATATTAAGTTTTAAATAAACTTGCTGTTTGGCATCTTCTTACCTAATTTAGGCATGTATTTACACTTGGTGGGGAGTAAGGAGAACAAGAAGCAAGTGTGAGGCTTGCTTGTGACATAAAGGATGACAAGAAGTTTATCTTGAACTTAAGTGATGGGAAGCTAATTGTAGATATTGTGATAGCTATGTGGATGAAAAGACTGGTTAAGTCTTGTTTGAGCTACAGCTTACTGCTCATTGAACCCAAGAAATCTCATAGGAGCATTGAAGAGTTCATTTTCGAAGGACAACCTGACTTTGAAAGCTCATCATTTTAGATTTAGAGTTGTTTGAGTAGACATGAGGTCTAACACTGAGAAGGTATATCAAATTTGAGATAAACTTGGTGTTTGGCACCTTACCTAATTTAGGCATGTATTTACACCTGGTGGGGAATAAGGGGAAAAGAAGCAAATATAGGCTTGCTTGAGAATAATTATACTTAGTGCTCTATAGTTGATGCACTTCCTTCATCCATCATCTTTCTTCAACAATGGAGAACCACCAGGTGAGCTAAGGAGAACAAGAAGCAAGTGTGAGGCTTGCTTGTGACATAAAGGATGACAAGAAGTTTATCTTGAACTTAAGTGATGGGAAGCTAATTGTAGATATTGTGATAGCTATGTGGATGAAAAGACTGGTTAAGTCTTGTTTGAGCTACAGCTTACTGCTCATTGAACCCAAGAAATCTCATAGGAGCATTGAAGAGTTCATTTTCGAAGGACAACCTGACTTTGAAAGCTCATCATTTTAGATTTAGAGTTGTTTGAGTAGACATGAGGTCTAACACTGAGAAGGTATATCAAATTTGAGATAAACTTGGTGTTTGGCACCTTACCTAATTTAGGCATGTATTTACACCTGGTGGGGAATAAGGGGAAAAGAAGCAAATATAGGCTTGCTTGAGAATAAACATTGAAACCAACAAGCTCACCTCGTGGTTCTCCATTGTTGAAGAAAGATGATGGATGAAGGAAGTGCATCAACTATAGAGCACTAAGTATAATTACTATCAAGCACAAGTAGCTTTTCCCTCATATTGAAATTGTAATCGACCTAATATGACACATTCAAATCTTCTTGAAACGTGTCGCCAAGCATGTATTTAAACAAGGACTTGGAAAATGGTTTTAGAAAGCTGACAATTGTTATTCGAGTGGTTACTAATACCTTTTGAGTTATAAAATGTGTCGGCTACATTCATATCTTTCATGAATGACATTGTGAGACCTTATGTTGAGAATTTTTGTAATATGTATCTCAATAATATTTATAATCAAAATATGTAAGAAAAGCTTAAGAAAATGTGCATGAAACATTTTCTAGACAATGAGAAAATTAATTTTAGCTTAAGCTGAGGAAATATGAGCTTAAAAAAAAACTTAATATATTTGAATTTTCAAGTAGAGAATGCTAAGGATTTATTTGGAGAAGATTAAAGTCATTCAAGAATGGTCAAGGCCTAAGAATGTTATGTTACAGGTTTTTTGGGAACTTATCATTATTAAGAGAAATTTCTTAAATGGTTCTTGAAGTAACTATATCATTACATTTTTTTTGACTTAAGGGCATGAGATGCTCTAATAGGGAGACTTTTGTGAGCAGATTTTCTTGAAGTTGATGAATATAATATGTGAAGTACTTGTTTTGACTTTGTCAAATTTCCAACAACCATTCAAGAAGTCAAAGTAGTGATGTGTTTTTCTAAATTATTGCAATTGACAAAAAAACTATCCTAAAATCTATAAGGCGTTATCGGCCTTGTAAATGCTAGTGACATCATCTTAGTGGTAAAATATGAAAATGATGAAAATGCAAATTATCATCCTCTACAATATCTTCATACAATCTAACTTGCAGCCGACTCGACGCTTATTTGCAACAATTTGATTTGCTGATTACGTACATATAAGGCAAGTAGACTAAACTAACAAATATGATGTCGACTAGCAAATGTTTGTGTATTTGTCTAATGAAACATGAGGAGTATTTCACAAGATATCATGTATTTTTAGATATTAAAATGTTTGAAGAGATTATGATAAAGTCATTTGGTATCCTTTAATGTGGTTCTGATATACAAAGGTCAACGACTTTGTTTCTGTCGAGATGAAAATTGAGTGGAGCGAATTTGAGATGCATAGAGATAAAGAAATTGTTTGGTCAATTCAATGTGTCTATAACAAAACAATTTTGCAAAGGTGCGTCTACAAGCCTCCAATGTAAGCATATATTGGAGAACATCCTTTGTTATGCCTCCAAGCCTACCAATTAAAAGTAATGATTACAATGTCTCTTTTGGTTCCATCAAAACCTTGTGGGAGTATTTTGATGAATTTTATTTATAGGTTACAAACAAGGCAAACTTCAATTATTTGCACTGTTGATGAAGGAATTGTTAAAAATGATTATTACCATACGTTGTTGACCTGACATATCAAGTGAAGAAAATGTTTGATTATTCTTTAGAAATATCTAATTTCATTTCAGGTTTTCATCTATAGTTATTTTTAATTAAGATGGATGATTTTATAGTGAAATTTGATATTCTCTTTGGTTTATGATTGACACTTAAAGAAGAGTATGATATTCCTTCCAAAAATTGACTTCACAAAGGTTTGTTAATAGGACAATCGTACAATAAATGAGAGGTATAACATATTTTTCAAAAGACTTAAGATGAAATGTCTTTTTGATCTATGATTGACACTTAAAGAAAAGTATGATATTCCTTCCAAAAATTGACTTCTAGATAAAGGTTTGTCAATAGGACAATCATTCATTAAGTGAGAGGTATAACATATTATTCAAAAGATTTAAGATGAAATGTTGTCTTATCATTCGCTTAAAATAGAGCTTTGCATAGTACAAACAATAAAAGTTCTTTTGTAACATGCTTGGTGTTAATTCCTTTGAGGCCCGTCCAATCTAAAATTTCTACTTGACACAACTGAAGGTGTTGAGAGGCATTCTCAGCAAAGGGCTTAGAGATTCCTTGAAGAGCTGAAGAAGATTCATATTGAGGTCAAGAAGCAATTACAGAAGTCTAAGAAAAAGATCAAAAGGATGGCATGATCAATGCAAAACTGAGACGTTCAAAGGCAAAGTCTTCATTTTTGTGTAACGAGAATATTCAGCGATAACTCTTACCAACCAATGCAGCCTCTTTATATGGAGAACTTTTCTATTGTGAATGTCATGAATATAATACTTTTTGAGCCATCAATTCTTCATGTGGAATCAGCCAAGTGAATACTTCCGATGGAGAGCCTTGTGTTGGGACATGATCTAACTCTTTTAGAAGAAAATATCCTACAACAAAAACTACAACCACATGGTGTGCAACAAAGACAAATTGTTACACTGAACAAAAGAGCAAGAATTTTACTTCAATTAAGTCATTAGGTTAAGACAGGGATGACAGAAATCCAACACTTATAGTTTTGATATTTATTTAAGCTTTCATGATGAAGAGAAAATTAGTGCAACTAGAACATGTAGTTGTACTCAAGAAAGATTCAAGAAACTTGAATCATAAGAGAAAAGGTGTCTATAATCTGAAGATCCTCTTGTGATTGGAATAGACTTGAATCATAAAAGTAAGGGTGCTCCCATAATCAAGAGATCTTGTCTGACCAGTATGACTATTGGAAGAGAGTTGAACATAATAAATACCCCTTGTAGTTGCTTACCAAAGGAGAATTGTCTATCAAGAGATTATTAGTACCCTTGTTTGGTATTGAGCAATGCTCATCAAAAAAGATTTACCCTTGGTGGTTTTCCACATTCCTGTTAGAGCCTTCCTTGAGACTGCTTTGGTCTTGAGAATGCTCGTCAAAGGAGAGTTGTCTGTACCTTTGTAGAGGCCTGCCTCGAGACCTATATGAATTCGTGGTTTATCCCTTATTATGTTTTTGTTCTTGAGTCTTATCTCAAGACAGTTCTTTGTCTTAAAGATCATGTTTGACATTTTCTTGGCCTTGCTAATTGTCTTTCCAGATTTATCTTGCCTTGAGGGCACTCCCTCAAGATCTTGGTTTGGAGGGGTGAAGATTGGCTTTTGATGAGCCTTAGGAATGCCCAAGTCATCTGATGGTATGGCTCAATATAGTGCTCGTCTATACCACCGTCGATGTTGTCTAAAAATGACTCAATTATATTCATGCGTGACAATGTAAACTTATGAGGTGTTGCTCATGTGAAGGGGGACTTTTGGATGCTCCTTGCCATTGGGATTTTGATTTTCTGTGATCTAATGAAGAAGAGGTGATATTATCTCTACTTCATTGAATTCAAGAATTTAGAAAATCTGTGAATTAGGAAATCATTTAAAGAAGAGATTTTTCTATTGACATAATAGGCGATTGGTGAGAGGAAAAATGTTTTCTGCCAGTTGCACCTTTGATTGTATAGTGTGGTCAGGATTGATGACTTGTACTCCAAGCGAAGTTTGGTTTCATGCTGTCTTTCTTGCCTATATGATGGGAATGTGCTTTAATACATGGCGGATTATGAGAGGCACTCTGCACAGATGATGCATGCTTCCTAGCAAAAGCCACAACATGCTTTGGATTTCTTCTCTGGGAAAAGGTCGAACTCTTGGGTGATGATGGTCAATATAGGCCTTGAATTTCTTATTGGCTATGGGTTAATCTTCTATAGATGGGCCTCCTGACGTGGGATTTAAGTGATCATTAGGAGCTTGCCCTTGACACAACTTGTGCCTGTTTGGGCTGCTTTGGATTTGAGCTACCTGTATTGGGTCATTGGTGTTGAACTCCCAAGGTTAGGTCCCATTATCATGTAAAGCCTGAAACTGGCTCTTTTGGGTGCACATCCAGTCTCTAAATTTCTACGATACATATTATATTCGAGCTTTTGGAATGATTTCTTGAGATGCATACTAAACGTTTGACAAAATGCTTGAATGAACGCTTGGTCATGGCATCCTCATCCTTAGTTTCATTCTTCAAAGATCTATCATCCTAGTCAAGCTCTGTTGAAATACTCAAGCATCAGTCGAATTTAGTGGCGTTGATTGAACTTTT
This sequence comes from Vanilla planifolia, assembly GCA_023846275.1. NCBI lineage: Eukaryota > Viridiplantae > Streptophyta > Magnoliopsida > Asparagales > Orchidaceae > Vanilla > Vanilla planifolia. The sequence continues at coordinate 6,398,196 of CM043877.1, forward strand.
TTGATCAGTGAGCTGTGCATGTTACTTGTCAATCCTCTTTAGTTTGAAAGCTGATTTAATTGAGCTTCTTTATGAAGTTGGTATAGTGATGCTTCTCTTTCTGAAACTCCTTTACAAACAGGAGTTCTAGGATTATTTATTTTTGTGGAAGCACTTCAGCATAAATAAACGAATGTCTATCAAAATTTCCTTTAACAAAAAGATATTCTTCAATGTGGTGTATTGAAGAGAATATATAGCATTGATTGAAGATAAGATAGCAAAATTCGATTAAGATAGTCTATGCCAATATTAGTTGGATTTCATTTGGTAAATAGAGGAATAGATTAGAACTACATTGTTTGACAAAAGCCTATCTGAAAGAATTGAAGTTATTGGAATACTAAAAAAAGGTTTTTATTAGATTGAGCATAATTGAGTTTGAGGATTCTTATAGCTGATTTCTGTTTTAGCATAACTAAGGCTTGATATTGTTCTTTAACTATGTTGATGGTAAAGCTTCATATGCTTTGCAATGTTCATTCCCTAAAGGTCCTTTTTGGGTGCTTTTAAGAAATATAATTGAGACTTTTTCTGAAATTTTTTCAGTATATTTATTCCAGATTTGATACATGCCTTTTCTTCCCTGCCAAGAGACCTCAACTTCATTGATCATACAAGTGACCTTGGTTGGAAAGAGTATGTGCATTATGATTTATTAGATTTCTTTTGATACGTCTCTCCTCTATTGGATATTAGGTTTGAGTTCTTGCAGGTTTCACAGAGTGCAGCCAATCATAGTAGATGCAGGAATCTACTTATCAAAGAGATCTCAATACTTCCAGGCTTCTGAGAAGCGAAAGACTCCTGAATCTTTCAAGTTCTTCACAGGCATGTTCCCTTCTGTTGCACTTGTGCATCTCGCTAAAAACACAAATTTTGGTGTTCATCTTCTTCCTTCATCTTCTACCCTTTTTAGGTTCCCCATGGGTCATCCTCAGCAGATCCTTTATAGACTACTGTATTCAAGGCTGGGATAACCTTCCTCGATCCCTTCTTTTGTACTTCACAAATGTTATCCTACCCCAAGAAGGCTACTTCCATTCTGTTATCTGCAACTCCCCCGAGTTTCAGAACACCACAGTGAACAATGACCTTAGGTACAAGGAATGGGATAATTCTCCCCAGATGGAGCCTCTGCTTCTGAACATCAGCCACTTTCAAAACATGGTGGAGACTGGAATCCCCTTTGCAAGAAAGTTCCGGGAAGACGATGCGGTACTCGACAAAATCGACAACGAGATTCTAGATCGAAGGTATAGATGGGTAACTCCTGGTGCCTGGTGCTCCGCAAGGAGTTGGTTGGCGTATCCCTGCTCGCAATGGAAGAATGTTGACGTTATCCGACCTGGACGGCGTGCAGAGAAGCTTCGAGTTTTGATGCATAAGCTACTAGATGAATGGAAGTTAGGGTTAAGTTCCTGTAGGTTATAGAGATACAGATGACATACTTCAGAGCGAGAAGGCTCTGCTTCGCATTGCTGTTACAGTTGATCATTTTTTTTGCTTTTAGCTTTGCCTCCCTCCATTGTTTTGTAGAGAGGTAGCAACGAACTGTGATTCTTTAGCGAGGCACACTGCCGTTATAGTAAAGGTTGCAGTTGATAAGGTTAACCATATCTTTTCTTGTGGATGCCCATCCTTCTTCTCGTGCTGTGTCCTCGGTTTTGCTTTGGCCTCTTTTTTTCAAGCGCCATCTCTTTTCATTGTATTAGTAACAGTACTCTTGCTTTTAGGAGATGTTGCTAAGCTAGGGTTTCTATGGTAAGGAGAAGGTTTACAAAGGTAGGGAAGTGTCATTCATAAGAATTTGGATTTTGCCAATGTTTTGTCAGTTGACTTCTATAAAGATAAAAGGGTTGATTATCAAGATGTCCATTACATGCATTATGAAATTGTTAAAATTGATAAATCTATCTCAACAAAACCTAGGAGAAAGAACAAAGGTTTTATAAAAATATGTTTGGGATTCAACTATCTTTTGCTCAGTCTATTATCGAATAGAGAGGTAAATGGATGATTCAAAACAATTAGGTTGGATTTGTCCTTAAGAATTCTTAAAACTCGTTCATAAAAAAATGTTTTAAAAAATCATCAAAACAACTTTTTTAGTGTAAAATGAAACATGATAAAAACTTATAAAAGAGAAAAAATAAACAAAATAGAATAAGAATATTTCAATCTTAGCACATCTTTTGTATATGGATTGATATATCCAAATTTTATATTTGCAATTAAACCAAAATCTAATTAACTCCTTCCCTTCGAGGTTTTTAATTAAATTATTTCTAAAAAAATAAATTATATCATCAACCTTAATATAAGAAACATATAATCGCATGATTTCAAGAATGTCAATTCACATTTCTTAACTTCAATACCACTTTTCATTTACATATGATTCTTCCTCAAACATAATTTGATTTTCTTGATTCCATCTTATGCCATCTTATGCATTATTGTGTGTTCCAATATAACATTGTTGCCCTTCACTAAATCAAATATCACTTTATCATCATATACGTCACCATTCTTTCATATTGTTTCCGCCATTTCCTTCCATTTCCTTGCTTTTTCTTTTTTACTAAATTTTTGATATACTTATCATACTATAAAATTTTGATATTCATATTAATCTGTCTGTGAGGTGTTATCACATCGAGCTCTCAATAATAGATTTTTTTTCGAGTCACAACAACGAAAGTTGAAATGTGATAATAGCGAGGAGTTAAGGAAGAAAATGGAGACGAGGGTTTTGCCATAAGGAGATTGAATTTTTGAAGATGTTTTATTTCAAGGGATTTTCATTTCATGAAGTTCTAATTTTTAAAGTTCTAGATTACTTCATATATCATTCTCATCCCATTTTATAGAAGTTTGGATATAATATTTTATTACAAAAGAACAAAAAAAATATGATTTTGATAAAAAAATATAAATTTGTGTAAATTCTAAATCATCACATAATTTGGCACTCCATAATTAGGGATATACTAATAATATGGGTCAACCTTCCCTAGTTTGTAAGAATCATCAATAAACATGTGGCACTCTCCACCATATCTTGTGGCTCTTCCATAATCCCTTATCATGTCCTATATAAGCAAATGACAACTCAGCCACACCTAGACTATGATAGAGGAAATCCTATGATACAATAAAGTTATTAATAAGTGAATTAAGCTTAATAAGATTTTATGATATAATAATAACCATAATATCAGTATGATATTATGATGAATAGTTACATCACTTATATGAGTTGGATTAATATGGTTGGGTAGAAGAAAAGGTGTTGCATCATATAGTATGACATAAGTGTATCACGTATTATGATAAAGTAATAGAAAATAAAGATAGATCAATGTGAATAGATGTAGAAGTTAGCTATCAATCATTTAAGGATGACCCAAAAATGTATAAGGATGTTTATGTATAGAATGGAGAAATGATGCAATAAAGGATCATACTAATACAAAAAATATCATAAAAGTATAATAAATTAAGAAAGAAAAATTAATTAATTTTGATGGATTGAGTAATAGATAAAAAAATTATATAATATGATGAGCATAATTTATAAGTATAATCAGATGTATAATAAACATATTACATAAGAATTGTTAGGTTAGACGTAAGAAGAAAGATGTATCATACAAATATAATTAAGGAAACACATAAAGACAAAGTCAGAAAAATGGTTGAGATAGTAAGTAGAAATGGACCATTTTTGTATAACTAATGGATTATATAAAGTATAAATAACTACAAATGACGAGAGATTCAGCAAATTATATAGTATGAAGTTATGTATCAGATAAGTATGATACCAAGAAACTAAAAAGGTTTTAAAACTCAAACCAAGGAATATCTAAAAGTGGTGTAGAGATACTAAGTCAATTAGATGCATTCATTGGTGGAGGTGGAATGATTAGGAATACAAAAGGTTCTAAATCACATAAAAAATAATAAGATCTAGTTTGAGAGGATCTTTCAAGAAAACATTACTATAATTAGCTTCTCCTAAGTGTGTCAAAGTAAATAAAAGTGAGAAAGAAAGTGCTTCAACCTTTTAAAAAGGGATCTTATAAGAGTTAGTCACAAAACAAGGCCAAAACTGAGATAATTCCAACCATGAGCATTGTAACACTAAGGAATTAAACAAAAAGCTAAGCCCTTGGAGAGACCACTGCTTAGATTGAGAGGTAGTCAATCTTGTTACCAATGTCTATATATTTGATGCAATGTGTAATGCTAAGATAAAGGCCTTAAAAGATATGTGAAAATATTAACTAAAAGATGCTTATCAACCTTGATTTTGATAAAATGTTATTAATTAAGGGATGGATGAGTATGTGATCTTATTACTAATGTGTATATGTTTGATGCAATATGTAGTGCTACATTAGAGGACTCAAAAGATACATGAGAATGATATATGAAAGATCCTTGTTAACATTCATTTTAATGACATGTCGCTATCAATTAGAGGATGCATATGTGAGTGATCTTATTACCTATGTGCATATGTTTGATGAAATGTATAATTATATGTTAAAGGCCTTAAAAGGTATGTAAAAATGATATATAAGATGAGCTTGTTTACCTTAACTTTAATAACATGTTATCAATTGAAGGATGCATGCATAGACAATACCTGAATCCAAGTGTAATGCCTACTTGTAATGTGTATTATAGGCTAAAAGCCTTGATAAAGTGCTAAGTTGAATATGCATGAATAGGCAGGACATTTGTAAGATATGATATTTCATACATGTTGCTTTCTAAGAATATGTATATGTATATATATATATATATATATATATATATTGAAGATGTTAAATAATAATTTTTCTATAGTATGTTCTTTTATATGTATGCATTTCTTAGGAATGAATGATGTATTGCATTGATTATAAGTTCTTTCTTATATCTTTGTGTGATAATGTCCACAAAAATGTACAAGAAAAATAAAATTTTATTGTGAATGGTAAAAAAAAGAGAAAAAAAAGAAAAAAAAGAAAGATTTTATTGTGATAATAATCACAGAAGAAAAAAAAAACAATATGAAAGAGAAAAATAAAGGGTTTGGAAAAGCAAAAGTAATGTTTACAATGAAAGGATGAAATATTTTCTAAAGTGGTGACAATACATTCCAAAATAGTAGTTTTGGAGATAAGCAAAATGAACTTTTGTTCAAGCTATTTAAGTTTGAAATAATGTATTCCTAAATATGCCCAATTTATTTATGAAATTATCTTTTTTTAATCTAATATTTAAAAGAGATAAAAAGATAAAGGTAAAGGAAATAGTGTATGTAAAAAAGAAAAAAAATTTGGTGGAAATTATCTTTTCTTAATCTAACATTTAAAAGAGATAAAAAGATAAAGGTAAAGGAAATAGTGTATGTAAAAAAGAAAAAAATTTGGTGAAGGAAATGCAATACTTAAAACAATGAAAGAACATAAGGTTGTCCAAATTGCCAATAATATATTTTAGAATAGTAGTTCTGATGATAAATCATAGGAGCCTTTGTTTGTGCTATTTATGTTTGAAATAACATGTTCTAAAATATGCCTAAATTATTTATAGAAAGAGATTTTTTTTAAGCCAAACCTTCAAGAGCTAAAAAATAAAAGTAATAAGCTAATAAATAACTATGATAAAAGATAAAATTATTAAGGAATTGTACATGGTAATTGGTTTGACTTTCATTATTTATACAAGTATTCATATACTTATCTTCTGTATTGTAGTGCTTAGAATTAACCTATGCATATGGCTACCCAACATTTGCAAATGTATGTGTTTATGCTAATTGTAAATATTTTGATGTCTTATATCTCCCTATTCTCTTCCATTACATGAAACTAAAGAGATCTCTTATTTCTTTGTGTGATATAAAGTCAATAAAAAATAAAACTTAAAGCTTGGATTATGTTCGAAGATCTTTATAGAGTTTTGGTGTGACAATAAAGAAATCTAAGGAATTCAAGTACATTAATTTTTAGATTATGCACTTGTTTATCGATATTTCCTATAGTTTTTAACTTTCTAATTTATTTATATTTGAGATATAGATTTAATATACCATATAGAATCAAGAAGAAGAAGAAGTAAGGGAAGAAAACGGAGAAGAAGAAGAAGATGGAGGAGGAGATAATAAACTTTTTCATAATTGCTTCTCAATATATTCACTAAATGTTTTTTTACCACTTTTTTTCTTTTGGACTTAATGCAAAAGTTTTAAAAGAATATTCAGGACATGAACATTTTTGGAGTTTATTAATCTCTATATTTTGTTTGAAACATATACAAAATATGGTAAAAAAAATTATAAAATTTGATAACTTTAAAAAGCTCATTAAATTTGTGATAGTTTTTCTATTTAGTGAAATTGAGCATTTGATTGTGAATAAATTCTTTTAGAAATAATGAGATAATATCTCTTTATATATTAAAAATATGTGAAAAGAAACAGACATATTATCTACAAAATAAAGTACACTTAATATATACACCAAGTTTTACATCACTGAAAATGCATTGAATGTTTAGGTTAAAATTTAATGTTTAATTATGCATAAAAAATTTATATTTTAAAAACATGGACTAAAACCAATCATGTATTAAATTTGATTTAAAACATACTTAAAAAAATATATATTATAAATATATAATAATAGAAAATAAAAGACATTTCAATATTAAAAGTAAACACTTCATAAACAAACATATGCTTTATACATGCATATATTTCAAAAGTATAATAAATATATATATCATATTCACAATCATACAAACATTGTCAAAAATACACATAAATAGCACATACTAAAATATTACTCTTTTTAAAATAGATTAAACATGCATATCTAATCATTTATTTGGACTAAAATTACCACAGGATTACAGATTAAGCTCACAAAAAAACCCCAATTTATATTTGTTTATTACATGAAAAATCTGAAATAGAAATTAATTTTCAAGGGAATTCCTTGTAATTATTGCAATGTTGAAAAATATATGCTAATATTTTTCAATCTTGTATTTAACTTGTGGATCTCGCACATCATCTTGGCTCTGAATTAAGCGGATCTCTAAGCTGCCTTCCTTGATATCAAATCCAACCTTCTCGTAGTCAGCAATGGTTCTCTGCAGCACAGCCTGCGCATATATGATGAACTGAGAAAGTAATATAGCAGCAATGGATGAACATCTTATAGTAGGAAGTATGAAGAATTCACAGTATGCGAGAGTCACTTAGTTGTTTCAGCACAAATTCCAACTAAAGGATGTCACAAGCTCCTACTTTTGATAAAGAATACCCACGTCCCCTTAATAATGAGACTTATATGTTTTGGCAATACAAGTTTAACCCAAATGTCATTAAGAAAAATCTTTCACTGAAGAAATCCTTTTGACGCCTAAACCTTCTAAAACTTCAATTGCTTAATTCCATCTTTTACTACGACAATTCAGATCCTTATGCTTAAGAGAATTTGAGATAATTAACTCCTTAATGTCATAACTGAGCCCATCTAATGCAAAATTTTTTTTACCTATCTTAAAGATATAACCTCAAAGTGGTTCTAAAATTGGCGTTTAGGTCAATTTTTTTATTTAACCAGTTCAAAAGGCTATTCCTATCATTGTTCGCTAACTGTATTAGACCTAAAAAAATCTCTGAATCTCTCCTCGATTTAAAACATCAATCAGAACTACTTCGAACCTACCTCCAATGTTTTGGAGAAACCCTTAAAGAGGTAGATCAAGAGGACTTGACTTATCTAAGCAATCCTCATCAGATCTCTTCAACAATGAGATTTTCAAAAACACATAATCAAGTGCCCATCAAAATCCCTACAGGAAATCTTCAACAAAACTATTTGTTCGATCAATAAAGAGTTCTCTTTGGCTCTATCTAACAGATCAGAAGGGAAGGCATCGTTACCTCCAAGGCCCCTCGATCGAGGACAGAAAAGGCCACGAGATGACAGATTACCTTTGGTAGGCTCCACATGACCGTCGAGAATACAAAGCTCAACATTTCAGCACTCCCATAAGCACACCCCAAAAGAAATTTTAGTCATTAAAAAAGATAGATTATAATAGAAGTCAAGATCACTCTTGGAAAATAATTGGGACAAAAATTTTTATAAATATCAAGATGATCATGACCACACAACTTTTGAATACAAGGCTCATGAAACCTTAATCAAGAGACTGTTGTAAAGCTTACTTCATGAGTATCAGGTAAAAGTCATTGAGTCGAATCCTATCTCTAAGCTTGTAGGGCCAATAATACAAAAAAAAAAAAAAGTCGAAAAATCAAACTCATCAGTGACACTAAAACACAATGATAAGGCCCCTGTCAGGATTGTCTAAGTCATCACTGAATGGAGATAGTCTCACATAAAGAGCTTTACCCTAAGAACATTAAGACAAACTATGATTATCAATATGACAAGACAACAAGAGTTCTTAGTTCCATTATCATTCGAGCCCAAACACATGTTGCCTTTGCCAACCACTATTATGACACTGTAGCAATCTTGGGGATAATTGCCAACGTAAAAGCCCATCCGTCGCATACTCATTTACATCGAGAGTTCAGTCGGTATCCTTCTTCTTAATGCTTTAATAAAATTGGTATCAGCCAAATCTTTATCCTCTCGATTATAGGATCACTTGTAGGTTTCTCTAGAGAACCTCTAAAGCCAAAATAAAATATCACATTGACACTTAAAATAGAAAATTCTTGTAATTCAACAATGCACATGGGTTAACTTCATCATAGTCGCTGCTCCTTTCTACTGATAATACTATTTTTGGGAAAACAACAATAAACATATTCTAGATAGTCGTCTCGACACCACACTTATGCATGAAATTCGATACTCCTTCAAGGGTGTCCAAGTACAAGGGGACCTATAATTAAGGTGTTACTTAAACACCATGAAATTAACAATCAAGTCATCCAACAAACTTCCTCTGTGAAGTTAACCTTGCTTTCCCTTGTCTCATTTTCTCTTGATCCATCTGATTCAACCAAGCTTGTAATCGTTTTTACTGATCAAGATGAAAAAGTAAGAGAGTCCACCCTCAAGTTTTTGGCTGAGTACTTTGATGTTTTTGCATGGGAACCCTCAGGCATGCCAGGTATAGACCCCTCAACAAGTCAACACATCCTTCATATAGACTTAGAAGTTCTGGCTGTTTAATAGAAAAAAAGTGTTTTTAGCATCAAAAAGCAAAAAACAATTAACAAAAAAATGTCAAAACTCCTTGATGTAAGTTTCATTTGACCAATCTACTATCCCGAATAGCTAGCAAACGTGGTATTTGTAAAGAAAAGCAATAACAAATGACACGTGTGTCAACTATACCAACCTTAATCGAGCTAAACTAAAAGACTCATCATTTACCTCGAATTGACGATCTTATAGAATTGCCCACTAGTTTCACATGCTTTAGTTTTTAGATACAATCTTAAGATATTACCAGATTAAGATGGCTAAATAAGACAATTAAAAAATTGCATTCATTACTGACTTTTAGACATTCTGTTACAAAATCATGCCCTTTGGGCTCAAGAAAGCTAAGGCAACTTATCAAAGGATGATCGACATTATCTTTTAGAATCAAACAAATAAAAATATTGAAACTTATGTGGATGACCTTCTGATAAAAAACATTTCTTTTGAAACATATCTCCAAGACCAAAAAAAAAATTTTGAGACTTCCAAAATATTCAATCTCCAACAATCCCTTAAAATGCACTTTTGACGCATCATTAGAAAAGGTCCTTGATTATATGGTGTTAAAGGAAGGAATCCAACCAAAACCTAATAAGATAACAGACTTTTTAGACATCTCCAAAGACTCCAAAGGACGTCCAATGTCTCGTTGGACGCATTGCAGGGCTTAGTTGCTTCATCTCCAAGATAGAAAAAAACTCAACCATTCTTCAAACACTTATACAATAAGATTAAGCTAATATGAATAGAGAACTATGAAAAAACCTTACAAAAACTTAAGTTTTACTTATCTCATCATCTTATTTTAAACAGTCTGATACCTAAGGAACCCTTATTCATCTATTTTGCAAACTCAAGTTGAACTATCAGATCTATATTAATCCGAGAAGACAAAGGTACACAACCCATTTATTATATTTCTCACTTTAAAAGATGTAGAAACAAGATATTCTCTTCTGAAAAAGACGGTGTTAGCAATTTTCATGTCTGCTTGACAACTACGATGATATTTTCAATCTCACACCATCAATGTTGTCACAGACAAGCCTTTCAAATGCATCTTTTTGTCAACAAAAGTCTTATGGAGATTGCAGAAATGGGTCATCAAACTTAGCAAATTTGAGATTGATTTCATACCTCCGAGCATCCCTTAAATCTTAAGTACTTGCAAAATTTTTGGTCAAGGGAATTTCCATTCAAGCAGAACCCACCAAGCTGTCTTGTGACACTTGGAAACTATTTCTAGATGGAGCATCAAGACAAGATCCACGTGGTATCAATTTTATTCTATTAAGTCTAAAAAATGTTAAACAAAAAGAAGAGATCAAAATCAACTTCTCAATCACAAATAATCAAGTCAAATATAAAGATTTGATAGTAAAATTAAAATCTGCTTTGGGTTTGCAAGTCAAACACTTATTGACTCACAACTAGTTAACTAAGTCAAAAGCTCATTTGAAACTAGAGATCTGATCTTCAAAGCATATAAGGCATTGACGTAAACTCTCTTGCAAAAGTTTGATCAAGCTAACCTCACCCAAATCACTCATGAGCAAAATTAAGAGGCAAATCTATTGTCCAAATAAGTGGGACCCTAAGGAAGACTTTACCCACTTAAAAAACCATCTGTTGAAAATGCACAAAATGACAATCCTCAACCTTGAGAAGCTTGCTGGATAACTCCCTTGGAACCCTAATTTAAAATGGGAACCATTTCTAATAAAAAATTAGATGCAAGAAGAATTAAGAGAGTCTCTATTGAAAGTCCAACATCAAACCTTTACTTAAATGCGATTATCCTTCCAAAGTCGAAGACATTTTAAAAGAAATCATTCAAAAGAATGCAGTAACCATGCCTCCAGTTGCAACCTAGCCATGAAAATTATGAGATGAGGATTATTTTGGACTATCATGTGAAAAGACATCGTTTTATTTGTTGAAGATGGAAATGGTACCAACTTCATGCTCCCCTTCCTCGACAATTGGCAACCCTGATGAAAGCCATTAATATTTCCTAGCCCTCTTATGTAAAGGACATGGACTTCTTGGGACTTTTCCCTATAACCAAAGAGGGGAAAGAAGTTCCTTCTTGTTGGAATTGATTACTTTTCAAAGTGGATTGAAACAAACCTCTTGTCAACTTGACGTCAGCCGAAGTTCGTAATTTCCTTTTGAGAGATATATTGAGTCAATTTGGAATTCCATCAACTATAGTCATGGATAATGCTATAATATTCCAAGTAGAGACACACAAGATTTCTATAAGAAATACAATTGTCACCTAAAGAATGCCTCCATAGCCCATCCTTGAACAAACAACCAAGCTGAAGCAACAAAGAAGAGCAATCTAAAAATTTTGAAGCCTTGCTTGGAAAGTAAGAAAGGGGCTTGGATTGATGAACTTCCTATGCACTATGAGCATGCTAACCCAATCCTACTACCATAGGATAATCTCCATACTCTTTGGTTTATGACTCTGAATCTATCTCCTAATAGACATCAAGTACTCTACTCTATGAGTCCAAACATTAAGAAAATGCCAAGCTATAGCCAATAACTAACAAACAAATGAAGACGATAGAAAACTCGAGCTAGATCTTCTCAAAGAGAAATGCCTTCAAGTACACTTAAAACAACTCAACAGAAAACAAAACATGAAGTACTTCAACAAGCACATCAAAAGATGCCCACTCTTAAAGTAAGAACCTTATCCTCAAGAATGCGAGATTTCAAAGTAGCAGGAATGACTTAAGAAATTAGCCCAAATTGGGAGAGGTCATATCTCATTAAAGAAGTCATTGGACTAAAGCTTATCGATTTTAGAAAGAAGACGATACTAAGCTCCTACGGACTTGGAGTGGGGACTATCTGAAAACATTTTACCCTTTTAAAGATAAAGGACACCAAAGATATGAATTAACATATTTTATTGACTCTTAATACAAGACCTATATAACTATTCTCTTGATCAACATAACTAAGAACCACTTGTAAAGTCTAATAAACATTCTAGCATCACTTAAAGGTCGACTAACGCACTCTTGACATTTTCTGTTGCCACTGAAACATTGGGAAATACCAAGAGAAATGACATCCATGTCTTCTTTTCCTTATAACTCTAGCACAAATGATACGAGAAATATGGTTTGTACTTCTCATCCTTCAACGTTGCTCTATTAAATGAAGGTTTAAGAAAGCATGCTCTAGCCTCTCTTTCCTCTCGTCGTAACTACGCTACATAACGAATTCAAGAAGTGTAGCCTAGACTTCTCTTTCAATAATTATTAGTACAATGAAAACCCCAAGAGCTAATTTTGCATCCTATCCCTTTATCACCTTAGCAAAAAACTTGATCAATGCCTTCTCACGCTTCAAATTTTTGTCATACTATAATACAATTGATAAATTTTTTGAACAAATCAAACATAACTTCCTTTCAAAAATCAACCATTTAATGGCTTCATAGGTAAATCCTCTTTTTGGAAAGATTGCAACTCTTCATTGCAACATAAAAGATGATATGAAGAATTGGGAGACTGAATGAAGAAGCAGAAAAAAAAACCCACAAAAAACAAAATTAGCGGTGACCTACCGCACTCGTCGAGTTTCCAGGGAAAAACACCCAACACCAAATTAAAGAATAAAAGCAGGAATCCATCACCGTGGCACCATTCTCTAAACACCACTATAAGATCCCCCTTCTAGCCGAATATAGGAGGGGAGACAGAAGAGAAAAAAGTAAAGAAGAAAAAGCTTCGAGAAGTCCTTTAGACGTGGTTAAAGTCGTTCACACTCGTCATTGGAGACCACAAGACAAGCAGCTTTCGAACGAGCTTCTTCTTCCTCCGTTTGCAATCATGTCTTCACCGAAAGCCTTGATCAATTTCTTTCTTCTACCATCGAAAGCTATCTAGTGTCTTCGCCGCTTCCCAAGCCATCACATACCCTCACTACTTTTTTCTCTTCGTAGGCGAAAATCTCCCATCTTCCCAAGCGCCAACATACCAAAGGGATTATTTAGAGATTTAAGTGTAAGTGTTTAACAACAGCTTTCTAAAAGTTTTCTATGCTGTCTGTGCTGACATTCGCTAACATGTTCCAACATGCGCCAACCCGCATCTAGTCGATCAACTGTGCCGTCACGCATAGTCAACCCGCTCCGACACCCATCAACCTTGCTGACCTGCACCTACCCAAGTCGTCAACCCGATCCACTAAACATCGGCCCAAGCTGGCCCATGCCGACTTGAGCTCACCTAGGACCATAGAATACCCACGTGCACGATCATACCTGCCTAACCGGACCCAGCCAAGTCGCTACAGATTCCGACTTAGTCGCCGCCTGTCATAGCCGAGTTACTGCCAATCACAATCAAGTTGTCATTGGTCCCGACCATGTCACAGCCGATCCTAACCGATTCAACACCGAGTCACTGCCACATCCAATTGCACTATCTCAACATCTACCACATCGTATTCCACATCGCCAAGACATCCTTCAATAGCACCATATATTTGCATTGTACCAATCCACCCCAAAGGTGTGCTTCAATCTTCTCTCGAGTAAAATTGATAATTTCGTCCATTCAAGCCTCCTCGTTTTTGCCACAAGATTTTGTTTAGATTTCTCAAATGCTCTTTTTGCACCAACACACTACTTAAAGATTTAGATAACTCAATTTTCTATCTTGTAATGCATTTTGCACCATTAGTTGTACATTTCTAAGATTCCCAAATACCCATTTGGTTTAATATAATTCAAGTTTCATGTGTTTTTTTAATTTATTTGAATCGTTGAAGTTATAAATGATGAATCTGCAATTCTATATCAAGCCATTTGATTTAACATATTCATCATAATAAATTAAATTCTATTATTTAATTTTTTTATTTGAATTCAGTTTTTCAAAAATCAAATTATCAACAAATTGCAGAGAACTAACTGGCAGCAATTGGGGAGGCAGAATCCAGTCTCTTACGGCTGGTAATAACAAGTTTCAATTAAAGCATTGGAGACATGTTCATCAACAAAAGCCAACACCATGAGTTTGAATACTATTGTGAATTTTGAATTCCTATTGTATTTATAAATTTAATCAACTAAACGATAAAATAGCATCAACTTTATTGTTTCTTGACTCAAAACGTCAAAATGCATGCAACCAAATTAGTCCTAAGCTAAATTGAGGTAAAAAATCCTGCACAAGTGTTGGGGTACAAAAATGCTATGAACTTTCAACACTACCCTTCATGTTCTACCACATCCACCTAAGCCATCTTTGCTTTTTTGCTACATATAAGTTGGCAACAAGAACTTGACCACACTCAAATAAATATTACATAATCACAATAAACGCAGCTTGCAAAAAATGCCAGCAATCTCTGCTATGCTTCAGTTTTGCATATAAACTATAGGCAGTTATTTAACAGACAATGCTCAAATCCATTTTTTTTTCTGTGCGCTAAGTCATTTGCATCATCTCACAATGCTCAAAACCATCATCTAATCTATACCTTCAGAACAATTGAATGGTAGTAAATATAATGGGTTTAATACCAGATAATTTCTTCACTTTTTGGGTACGACCTTTGCCTTCAGAATTTCATCTAAAATATCAATTATCCACATCACTCAACTAGTTATCAGTATGTGGTACAAATTATCTGAATCGGAAGCTTCAACTTCATGCCTCTTCGTCAAAAAGCAACAAAAGATCCAAGAGATTTTTACATTATAGTTTACATGATCAATTACTGTATCCATTTTCACTAGAATAGAAGGTAAGCTTTTCAAGAGATTGAGCAATGCATGACAGATAATATGGGAAAATTTTACCGGGCAATGAAGTAAAAGCAAGATTCAGTATTGGTTTTTTTGCTCCCTAACCAAAAGAATAATTTCTATGAATTCAATAATATTAATTAGTTTCAATGATGATATCTATTATGATTTAGGTCAATTTTTTTAATATACAATAAAATTTTAGGCATTTCACATTAATTTTATTATTAAATAAATCCAGAAAATTCATAAAAAGAATTAAAATTTTTAAATCATGACTGTCAATTTTAATATTAATATTAAATAAAATATTATACAAGTTACATCACTTAAAAAAATAAATATTAAAAAAGATTTAAAAAAATATAGAAGTGTTTGAAGAACACAATCACATCTGTATAAAATCAAATTTTATAAAATTTAAGTTTTCTTTTTATAAAAACAGATTTTATGAAAAACAAACTAGATTCTATGAATAAAATCAGAAATAAGAAATTATTTTAATAAAATAAGATTATAATAAATCATAATAAATCTAATATAATAACAAAATCATACTTTATTTCAAAATTACATTTTATAAATAGAACTAGATCTTATAAATAAAATCAGAGCTGATTTTAATTAAATCATATTCAAATTAACATAATTTTAATAAATAAATTATACTTTATTTATTTCAAAATATATTTTTAAAATTAGAGCTTCTAAAAACAGGACTCCTATTTCGTACTCAAACCCTCAATGTTTTACAAAGCTTAGAAACGATTGTGCCGACTAAAACAATTGAAAATAAAATAAATACCTAATTTAAAGAATTAAACATAAAATTTTGCTTTTCTTGTTTGTAAATTGCTAATTTATCTTATTACAATACATTATTTCTTTGACTTAGTTTCTTGATTCTAAGAGTTAATTTACTTTTCTAATGCATTCTTCAAAAAGGATGAATTATTTCTAATTTCTAAACAGTGCAAATTGCTATTCAAATAGAATAAAAAAACATTTGAATTCATTCATGATATCAAAACCAGAACACAAACTTTTAGTGATTTGACATCATATGAATTGGAGGTTCCATGACAATCTCCTAATTGTCCCCCCATTCTCAGACTACTTAATCATTCTCTTTGAATCATCTAAGACAAACTTTTGCAATTGGTTCTACTTGGTACTCCATATTCTCAAAATAAATGAAAGTTGGGTATGTTACATATTATTCGGATGCAGGCAAATTCTACCTAAGATGCTGATAATTCCATTGTCATGGCATTGGTTGATGAACTCCATTGAGCCACAAATAAAGGAGGGTAAACCTCTTCTATAAAGTTGCCAATGAGATAAGAATTACCATGCAAAAAATCAATTCAAACATGAAAAATGCATCTCAATGGTTTGAAACCCAATCCAAACTTCATGAGAAGTGTTGAGGAAACAAGTTTATAACGGAATACTACAATGAGTTCCATCTTTATGGCAGAGAAATAGATCTATTTAACGAGATGCAATGGGACATGGTTGAGCATGGGATCACATTTGCTCAAATAATTGAGAAAGGCTGTCTCTTTGATTTTTTATAAAGACTCAATAAAGAGTTGGTTGACACTTGGGGTGACAATTTGCAATAAAGCCCTTCTCATTCATACATCAAGCCTTCATTGAAGTTCAACGTGAAGAAGCATGAAAATGCATCATGCTTCCAAGTTCTACCACATGAACTAAGGTTTCTTCTTCCCTCAGCTAAGTTCTCGTTGGTCACCAAGGGAAACCCAACATTACTAATAAAATACCACAGAAGAGAGGCAAAGAAAAATTGTAATGTCACTATTGCCACAAGTTCAACTACATGAAAGAAGATTGCTACAAACTTCATGGGAAGCCAACTGATTATAAACCTCAAAACTAGAGAGGCCCAATAAAGCTCTTGCAACAAAGTACACTATAAACAATAATAAAGCTGGTAACCTTGACTTATCTACCAAATAGTTTAAAATGTTGCAAAACTTATTAAGCAATCTGATCTTACTAAAAAAGGTTAACCTACTCAAAATAATCCTATGGTGAACATTATTCATAAAGTTACTTCACAAAAATCTCATTTTTTATTGACAACATGGGATGAAAACTGAATAGTTGATATTGATACTTCTGATCATGGGATAGGAAAACACAATATCTTCTCTACGTATGAGAATTACAGTAATGGTATTTTGATCACTATTATTGGTCAAACTAGGTCAAAAGCAAAAACTCAGTATCATATGTGAATTAAAACTGAAATTAATTTTTTATGTTCCTAAATTAAAATATAACTTCAATTCTATTAACAAACTTTCGAGAGATCAAAATTATAACTCCCCCTTCAATTAGTGTTTTCTAAGGCATGATCAAGGACAACTACAGGTAATGCTAACGTGCAAAATGATTTTTCCAAACTCAACCGTGTGAAATGTTTCCCAAGTGTTCAATTACTTAAAATAGTTTATCTAGTTCATCAAATTTAAAAATAATATTATGACATTAATGCCTTAGTCATCAGTTTATTTATCAAAACTCCTTGTATTCAAGCTATTTAACAACAAAGATTCTTCTATTTTTTTATGCAAATATTGTACATGTGGTAAACAAATGAAAAGCACTTTTTTTAAACTAATGGTAAAAAAACTTGACCTTTTCACCTCATACACAACAACGTTTTGAGGTTTGCTTGTTCAAATATTCCCATGAGATTCAAGTAATTAATCACATTTATTGTAATACTCAAGTTTATTAGATACATCTCAAGAAAGAAAAAAT
Organism: Vanilla planifolia; assembly: GCA_023846275.1. Classification (NCBI taxonomy): domain Eukaryota; kingdom Viridiplantae; phylum Streptophyta; class Magnoliopsida; order Asparagales; family Orchidaceae; genus Vanilla; species Vanilla planifolia. The sequence continues at coordinate 6,416,073 of CM043877.1, forward strand.
TGAAATTAATATCACTGTAAAATGATATCGACAAATATCTTATCAAATTTTTCCAAACCTACATCCAAAATTAGAGAACTAAAATAATTGAGAATATTTTTCAAAAATATCATTCAATATCTATCTAATCATGAGATTGTTCGTCAATATTTATATACATATACTCTCCACAAAACAAAAATGAGTTATTAAAAAAAATAGATATTTACTTGAAATTGCTCAATCAATCATATTTACTAGTCATGTTCTAATTTTATTTTGAAGAAAATCTAGTTTATCGTTTCTTTCTCTCATCAATTACTTACCTTCCAAAACGCTCAACCTCCAAACTCTTAATCAATTGTCATCTTCAAGCATACCCATGTCTTGACTATTCAATTCTCATTCCTCTGTGGTTGCATCATATATACTTAGTCATACTCCAAAAAAAGGGAAAAATTAGATCCCAAGGTCTTCAAATAGATCTTTGTTAATTATTCTCCAACATAGAAAGGGTATATAAATTTTTTTCATCTTCCCACAAACAAATACCATTTTACTTGTGAAGTCACATTTCTTGAGGAACAAGCTTTCATCCTAATAGTTCTCTTCAAGAATCCTTTTATTTCTCTTCCCATATCTATAAAGCAAAAGTTATTTTTTCCTTCCCCATTACAAAATGGACCTCCAACCCCTTCAAAAATTAAAGTTGTCAAAAAAATGCCCCAACTAAAAAAAGTCTCAAATGTTTACTTAAAACATTCAAATATAATCAAGTACAATAGAACCTTGGCATAGCACATTAACTAAATCACATTAAACATTCTATGAGTATTTCACAATGGAACAAAATAAAATATATTTAATTAACTTTAAGTTGAATGTCATTATGAAAAGTAACTAAAAATGGTCAATGATGTAAAATTACATAAATATTTACATATTCAACAATCTTAGATAGCACCAAATTAATCATATAATCTTCATAAATATAAATTATATAATTTTTAAAGAACTTCTAAGACAGGTCATATAAAAAGATTTCAAATCGTGTTCATGCGAATATTTGAAAAATATGAGACAACATAAACCATAAATGAGATATGTGATCAAAATTCATATATAGGTGTTAAAATAATAACAACCCAAATAGTTATGAGACATACCATAACAAAAGTTTGGGTTATGAAATATAAGGATTAAAATGTTTCAAGAATGACAAATTTTTGTAGAATAATATTAAAACAAACATTAATTTAATAATTTAATTTTAAAAACTTAATCTAAACTTTCAAAAATGCACCTCATGTTTCCCAATAGTTCATGCAAAATTTGGTTGAAAATATAATAAAAAACTCTTAAAAATACTTTTGAAAAGCAATTCCAAAGCTGAATTTTTGGATATGCTTCTCTCACTGGTGGTTTAGTACAATCAGGCCAATTCAGTGACGTTCAATGAATGGATTGACAAGAGTCGAGCGGGTCATCTTTGAGCAACACCATGCAAAGCATGTGCCAATTTAGGCTGGAATATGACTAGACCAATTTTGCTCGTGTGGTTTGGGAATAAGGTTTCCTAGTTCTCACTTTGGTTCTACCGCAAAGACGGCAGCAAGGTTTGGCATGGGTCATGCAGGTGTTAAGACATGGCAAGGATGAGATGGAGGGCATTGCTGTAGTGGTGGCCCCGAACACAGTGAAAGTAGAGCGATTAATGTTGTGCACAAATGCGACACAAGAGGGCGAGTAGAGTAATGCTGTGCACTTGGAGTAGCGGTTGCCTTGCACGGATTAATGCAAGGTCGTGCATGATGCATGCAGCAGGCGAAGGGCAATTGAAGGCATGTGCAGTTAGTTACAACAAATGATTGCCATATGGCAATGGCAGTTGATAGAACACAAGGCACCTTTTTTATTTTTATTTTTTTTAAACTATGTAAAACTCATCTTGAGATTAGCAAGATGGTGTGCAGTGGGAATGGCCTACAAAAACCAAGCGCAATTTTTACACTTTTTTCCGAACTTGATGGCAACTAAAAAGACTAATAGTGACGAAGGCCAAAAATAGAGGAGAGAGACAAAAAAACTCCTAAAAGTAGAACTCAATTAAGCTCTGATAATAAAATAGAGGGAGAGACAAGAGGAACTTCTACAACTAAATCTCGACTAAGTTCTAATAGAAAAAAACACAAAAAATGAAATAGGAGGAACTCCTGCAACTATATCTCAAATAATTTCTAACAAAAATATAAATAGAGGACAAGACAAGATAAAATCTTACAACAGGATTAAGGTAGGAGATGATAACAACAGAAGTAAATGTGAATTTCAATATAACAATCTTTGAATTACAACTCAAAAGAACCTTCACTACAATCTAGTGATATACATGCATGCACGATAAAAAGATCATAATTTCTAATAAGAAACAATGTCAAACAATCTCTAATCTCTTTCATTCAATGACATGACTTTAAATAGATTACAAGACTAAAAGTAGACTAAAAAAATGACGAAAATTCTCTTTCAAAAAAGTAATAATAATAAAATATATAAAAAAGATAAAAATATCATGAAAGTCTTATATAGATAACCCATTACAATTCATTTTGAACTAAAAAATATAATAAATTAAATAAAAGCTAATGGGATATATTAGATTAGCTTATTATCTTGATGTTAAGATATACTCTTTGGTGGCACAATGCTACATTCAAAATTATGGTATTAATTATGAAGAGACGTATTAATTATGAAGAGACATGCTAAGTGAACTCCACAAAAACGATCTTATCTCTTATGGTAAACCTTGACTAAGAACTTTACCAAATGGATATCAAGAATACATTCGTAAAGAAAGGCTTAAAAGTCTTCATGAAAATACTACTTAGATTTGAGAAAGGAAGCACCAAAATCCATGGGTTCAAAAAATCATTGTATAGACTGAAGTAATCTTCAAGGGCTCAGTTTAAAAGGCTTAATACTTGTATTAAAGGAACTTAGATATTCTAAAAGGCAAGTTAACTGCAACTTTTTTACCATACAACCACCAAGTGAAAATAAGGTTATTCTCATAGTAAATGTCAATCATACTAAGTTCTGGTCAAACTATAGAGTGAATTCCAATCATATTTTAATAAAAACATGTATTAAATTTGTTAAAAGAGAATAGAAAGTTAGGATGCAAACCTATGAGTATCCCATTAGAGAGAAGTTGGAAAAAGAAAATCACTAAACATGACCCTCCAATAGATCATAAGCAATACAAAATTTGGTGGGTATGCTCATCTATCTTTAACAAACTTGATATAGTCTTCAGTGTGAGTTTGATCAATCATTCCATGCACTCTGTTGTCGTACATCATTTAAAGGATACCAATTGTACACTAAAATACCTAAAAGGAACACTAAGCAAAGGAATTCTATTCAAGAAAAACAATAGTCGACAATGCAGATTAGTTAGGTGCAATTTGAGTTAGTAAATCTACAATTAGATATTGCACAAAACTTCAGAAAAGCCTTGTGACTTGGAGAGGCAACAAACAAACAATCGTGGCAAATAGTTTTGAAGCAAAATACCAAACAATTACCCAAGGAGTTTGAGTTTATTGTACTAAAAAACTTCTCAAAGATATACAGATAACTCCAACCATTCTAATGAAACTATATATTGACAACAAATCTACCATCAATATTGTCCATTACGTAGTAAAGAATGATTGATTGAAACATATAAAATATACAAAAGCTTCATCAAAAGTAAAGCCAAGCAAAAAGCCATAAGCTTTTCACACATTTCTACCAAAGATCAAGAAGCAAGCATTATCACCACAACATTATCAAAAGAAAGATTTAAAATTTTAAATGGCAAAGGATTATAGATATTCATTCATCAATTTGAAGGGCTGACAATAAAGGTAGCACGAGGAACTCCTATAGTGGGATCTGAGATAGAAAACAATGCAAGGATGACGACAATAATGAAAGTAGATTTGAATAGCAATTTAGAAATCTTCGGATTTTCATAAAAGCATAGATTATAATCTAAGGTTATGCATGCATGCAGGTTATACATCTATGCAGGTTATGCACACATACACGATAAAAGAATTGTAGTTTTAATCAAGAGGTAGATCCGAATCACAATTCAAATATCTTCATATTGAAGTCTGAAGAAACTTATAATACAACCTAGGGATGCACACAAATGCACAATAAAAGAAACTACAATTTTAATTAGGACGTAGATCCGAATTGCAATTCGGATATCTTTATATCGCCACCTAGGAATGCCAAGCAAAACAATCTTTTTTCTCATCCTATTCCAAGACTTAAGAAATTACAATGTTAAGTCTAAACTCAAAATCAAAATGAAAGAAATAACCTTTCCAATAAAATAAAAATTAAAAAATATACACAAATAATTAGAAAATCTTATGAGCCTTATAAATGATCCATTACAATTCAAAATCAACTAAAAATATAAAATAAATAGAAAAAACCTTATTTAGTTTGCTATATCAACTCATTATCATTTATTGATGCAATTTATTTTATATCAATAGGAGTATTGAAACGTCAAAATAAATCATGGTTTAAAGAATGAGCTAAATAATTTGTCTTTTTTATTTATAAATTATCAAATTTATTTCACTTGATATCATTCTTTATTTTCTCGATTTATTTCCCTAATTATAGGAGATAATTTTTTTTCTTGAAGTATTTTCCAAAAAAAATAGATTGGTTATAATCAATACATACTATATATTATTATTCACAAAGATCAACTAAAAATTATTCCATTAATTATTTGTTCAAATTTCCCTAAATAAAACTTAAAAAATTATAAAAAAGAATAAAAGGGTAAAATTTCAGCCTGAACCAACTTTTACACCTAGTTTTGGCCCTTGAAGCCAATTGGCATTTGTACTCCATAGCAACTAAAGATGGCCCTTTTTTTCTTTACAGCAATGCAATGTCCTTAATGTCAAAGGTTTCATTAAGATGCATGCACTTGCATGTGGTAAAACAAAAAGCCATAAAAGAGTATGAAAGGTACACCCTCCCGAAAAGGCATCATATTAAGTTAATAATAGTAGAGAAAAGCAAAGAAAGGGAACCTTTAGGCACTTGCACGGTGAAGAATGGGTCAATATACTCTATGACAAACTACTCGAGATTGAGGTATTTATAAGCTTATTTACTTAGAATAAGGCAATCTCCTTAATAGCTTCCAAACCATTTCCCTTATTATATGAATGAGGTTGAACCAATTTTCAAAAATGTAAATGTGTTGTGCATAAACTGAGCAGGATAAGTCATCAAAATAAAATATTTAGCACATTTATTACCTGCAAACTTGACACTGCAAGCTCTGATGCCTTGCCAAGGTCATCTGGGTATTTCTTAACAATAAAAGGAGTATAAAGGTCAACCTCTCTGATAAAGAAATGAACATTATAATCAAAGTGGACAGAAGAAAGCTTACATTGCTCCATCCCAGTAAAAGTGCAGTCATTAGATCTCCAGTTCCCTGGAAGGAATAATTAAACAGGTCAAATTTAACTCCAATCAAATAAAACCTGTTTGTTTAGAGACGAAAGGAAAACATAAAACACGTAAGGCTTACATACAAAAAAGGGTCCCAACAAGAACTAATAGGATGTTCAAACACAATAGCACATCAATGTTAATGCAAACATTCAGAACACGGGATCACTTGTAATATACTAAAACCTGGGATGCAATTTAGTGGAACATGATGCAGCTAAATGAACAAGTTTCAAGCCACAAAAAATAACACTTCTTCCATAATACAAAGTGCCATAGGATTATTGACAGTTGCTCGATGAAATCTATAAGCTGATTTTGCAAATAAATTAACTAAGTAATTATTATAGTTTTCTACCAAACAAAAGGATAGCATTTTTGTTTTAATGACATTGATAGAAGCTTTATAGGGATCAAATATGTAGCCAGAAAAAACTTTTCAAATGAAAGGGTAGGCAAGACCTTGAAATACATTAATTTCATGAGAGCGCTTTAAAAGTGGTTGAATAGCAGAATTTATACTCATATTTGGCAAAATTAAGCTAAATGAAGAAAGGCTACGTTCCACAAATGATGCCCAAGGACACTCTCCATATGTATGGCACGTTAATTCCAGCATACCCTATGATTGATGTAACATAACTGATACTGTTACAAAAAAAATACTGATTAGGAAGTGATGTCCAGCATATTTCACCCTAACGACATAATGGCTCAATATTCTTCTGAAGGCTGCTTTATGGCTTAAAAAGGATAAAAGCTTAGGGATTAGAGAACAGCATCAACAATAATTTTTTGTGTTTCAAAGTTGTCTTTGTAGATAAAGATTTTAAGAGTTGTTGCCAAGGTCCTAGATTCAATCCCATCATGCACTATTTGAGCTTTGCATTAAAGGGTTCAATCTATTTAAAAAAAGGGCAATTGGCCGAAATAAACTTGGCTGTAGTTACAATCATGCCCACCCAAGGGACTATGGACACAAGGTACTAGTATCTTTGATCCTATAACATTCTCCGTGTTTCTCTCTCCATCAAACCATAATTCGTTTCATTATTGTTGGATTGCATGAGTAAATTGCCAACTCTTACTGGAGACATTTTACTAATGAGAATTCCTTCCAAAGACAACACTTTAATGTGACTCAATGCGTATGAAGTGTCACAATGCTTGGAACCCAAGACTCATCACATGCTTTATGACGTTTCTATGTGTTTCATAGGTTTCACACAAATCCTGTTACAGAATTGGCTTTTACTCCACAACAGTACGGGAGTGTGCTGGGTGGCATCAAATGATGTGTTGGTGGGTCCAAATGAGTTGCTAGTGACCTTGGGGAGACAATAGCCACGCAATAGGACTTACCAAATATTCTAGCAATATACCTTGCATTTTGAGTCACTTAAATTTTTGTGTAACACATTAATTGTTGACCTTATATTCACATGTAAATTCACAATGTGGCCATTTGGAAAATATGACATGCATCATCTTGGCCATCGCCCTTATAGTTAACAAAGAATGCAAAATATTAAGATCAAGTTTCTAGGATGGATTCTCTCTCATAATCTTTGGAATCTACCCTCTAATTTCAAAAAAAAAAAAACATACAAATGCAGTGTGATCATGTTGCCACAATCAGCAAGATACAACTGACAACTATTTTCCATCTTGACTTTTAGTTTTTTATCACTATGATAAATAATATAAATAAATAAATAAATATAAATATAAATATATATATATATATATATATATATATATATATATATATATATATGTATGTATATATATTAATGTTTACAGAAATATTTTAATTTGCACTGTAAGAAAAAAAAATATATCAAATATTTGATGAATGAAAGTCTTCTTGACTCCAAGTTTAAAGAGCATCTATCGAAAGGCTTCGTATAAAATTTGCTTGAGGTGGCATCTTTAGATATAGGTAGGTCTATCTCAGTTTTTCATGTTTCATCCATTGTCTTTACCTGCTTTTAAATCTACACCCGTTACATGGCCTTTTTCCAAAAATTCAACTGTGTTCACCTAAATTTTGATTGTTCATCCCCACTGAAACAAATTGAACTCAATAAAACTTAAATAAATGTAATGGACTTTCAAGCTTCAACTCTTTAGATCAACAAGCTTTGATTTTCCAAAAACTAGTTAACAAGGAGCCAAAGTAGACAACTCCAAGCAATCTAATTGAGATTGAATATCCATTTCAAAAAACATCAATCCTGCAAAATCTAACTAGCTGTCCTACATCAAGCTTGGCATGCATGCATCATTTCAATGAAATCCTGTCTAGCTTTAGGGCATGGACTATGGCATTAATTAAATACTAAATTGGAAAGTTGGTTCTACAGAACAGCTATAACAGAAACCCACAACTGTTTATGACCAAAATCATTGCCCCATTTCCATGAACCAAAAGAGCTGTACTAATCGTCATCCTTCTAGTATCATTTCACAGAAGATTTACCAGCTTAAATACATGGGCCATCAAACAGAACCTTAGCCTGGTGATCAACCTTATAAATGTAAAACAAAGCAGAGAGAATGCTGAAGACTACAAACGAAACAGAGACCAACAATATCAAGAACTCACAGTGAAATAGGCTGGAATCATTGGGATCACTATCTTGAATTGTTCAGGAGGCTGTCCCTGTAAAATTTTATGTATTGGTTCATTTTTATGATATGTAATTAACTAAAAAATAAATTACTTAAAAAAGGTTTTTCAATGAGAATAATGTTGTGCAATAATCATGGTGTCAAACAGCAAAATACGACTGGTCTTAGTTCGAGCAACTTGAAAAATATATGGCCATCGTTGCTTTTTGCTAGAGCAACTTGAAACATAACTGGACTAGGAAGCACATACACGTAACATTAAAATAAATTATAAAAATATAGAAGTACAATTAAGGTCATGGAAACAAGATTTGGTCTTGATTAGTAGAATTTTTCCAGGCATTAAAAATTTAAAAGTGTAAACCTGACTAAATTCATGTAAATGCTTAGTCACAAATATACGATGTATGTCAGTTTCTGTTTTAGGTTTTAGTCGAAACTCTTAGTTTTGGCCAGGATGTCTCTGAAATAATCTCCTAAATTTTCAGAAAGTCTATGGCTTATATTTCAACTTGTATAAAAGGCTTGTGGTACATGCATATGGGCAGCAACAAGAGGGATCAAAATTGGTTGGAAAGTTGAATTTATAAGTGATGAAGGTATGGGAGGAAATGGAGTGCATGGTGAGGCTGATGAGGTAGTGGTAAGGAATTTAGATAGAGGTGGAGGCAACTGCAATTTGTTCAAATGACTGGGTGATAAAGCATTAGCATTGTCGGATATTGTGGGTACCACGCATGGGTGTAGGAGTGACAAGCACCAAATAACGAAATGGAGTAGGAAGAGGAGACAAAGATGGGTTTTGCTGTTCAACCAGGAGAATTTAAACAGTCACAATTGTTCCATTCTAGAAAAGATTAAAGCAAATTGACTATTGCTCAAGAGTTAGCATGCAAGTTCCAACTGGAGGTTTATCAAATGTTTGACCATGGCCACCAACAATTTTTGATAAGAGTTTGAAAGAAGTTTTCAATGAAATTGTCAAAAATGGTCTCAAAAAAGATGACAATCAATAGATCATTGTTGATCACAGTGACAATGAACCAAAAAATTTGTGAAAAAAATAAGATAGAATTTTATTACATTAACGGTGTATTGGCAAATGCTTCACCAGCTCGGTTGCTACAGATACAATTTTGGGAAAGAAGAAGATTCAAGATAGATGCTTCCAACTCCTCATCTCAATCTCAATCTTGAAGAAAGGCATATTTCAATTACTTAATACTCATGTGATAATTCTTTTTTTGATTTCTTTGATGAACTATCTGATTGCTTCAAAGAGCTAGCTTACGAGCAAAAAAATTGATTAATATGTATTAAAGTCTTAAGAAAACCTATTCAAAGCATAAAAATAAGATAATTGAATTGCAAAAGAAATGTGACGATCTCAAGAATGAAAACATCTCATTGACAGAACAAATGCAAATGCATATCTCTAATGTTTCATATTTGCAAGTATCAAATAGAAAATGTGAAGAACAATTATCTAAGTATGCTTCATCTATGACTCTTTTAAAAGAAGAAAATGTTCAATTGAAAAGAAAAAACAATGAATTAAAAGATAAGTTGAAATGCTTCAATTTCATTAAAAAGAGTCATATGATTTAAAAGCAAAATTTGTTAATACTTTATCACGTATGTCCTATCATGATTACTTGTTTTCACATGTGTCACATCGTGCTATGATGCATGATGCTGTGAAACAAGATATTATTAATGTGATGTCCATACTTCTAATGATTATGGATTAAAGAAATCTTACTTTCCTTTGCATACATTTATATATTCATACTTTATCCAATATTGAATATAGTTACTGTTATAAACATGGACATGTTTTTTATTATTGTCAAATTAGAAAATCCATTAATTTAAAGCAATATACATATGAATGGATTCCTAAACAAACTTATTTGAACAATACTATTATAAAACCACTTAATCCACACATTACCATTATTGAACCCAAGTTGATTTGAGTTCCTAAACTTAAAGCCTAAGTAATTATTTAAGTGTCTCCATAATTAAGATCTATGGAGACAAACTTTGCATTGTGACTTTGCTGGTGACTCACTTAACAAAATATTCATAGTCCTTATTTTAATTTTAACATTATTTGGAATGAATAACCTCTATGTAGGAAAAAATCAATTGAACAATGTATATATCTACATATGTTAGAACTTGAATAAGAAAAATATGATAAATGTCGCTTTATTAGATAAACTAAGATAAGAAAAACTAGATTAAAGTTTTCCATTATATAGTATTCTCACGTATTGGATGGTTAAGTTGAACCAATGATGAGAATAAGTCAGATTTTTAAAGGACAAGCTGAGTCAATGGACAATTAAGTACTAATCATAAGAAGGAACCCTTACATATTGTAGATTAAATTTTCAAACTGATGCACAAAACCTTAATAATTAAAAATCCCAAATACAAAAAAGACAATTTAAGCTTTGGTCACTTATGAACCCCATCAAAATAATGAAATATGGTATTCGAGTTAAAGTTGATTGCATACCTAGGGCAATAAAAACTACATATTCATATGATGCATTTGGAACTTTTGCAACATAAGTGAATGGTTGATCAGGTTCAGGTTGAGGTGAAGCATCAACAAATGATTGTTGTCCTTGATATAAATCAATGATCAGCTAATCCTCACTAACTGTAACTTCTCCTCTATTAGGCATAATTTGAGTTTGTATGAAATACATTATCCCCTTTAGATCTGTAGTTTTATTGCCCTAGGTATGTATTCAATATCTTCATCTCAAAAACCATATTTCATTATCATGATAGGGGCAATCAAATAACCAAAGTTTAAATAGTTCTTTTTGTATTTTGGATTTCTAATTACTAAGGTCCTATGCATTAACCTGAAAATTATTTTTGCAACATCTAAAAGTTCCTTATTATGATAAGTGCTCAACTCTCAATTGACTCAACTTGTCCTTTAAAATTCAAGCTTATTCTCATCATCCATTCAACAAGTTATGAATGCCAAGTTTAGCGATTGAAGATTACCTTTCACTAATTGAGAGTATAACTTCAATTAAGCTTGATATCAAATTCAATTGTTGAATTGAAGGGAAAAAATGAATTCCTCTAAGGAGGATTGAAAATTTTATCTTGAAACCATGTAGTACTATATATTTTAGATACATTAGTATATAATTCTTTTAGATATGTTACCCCCTTAAGTGATCATATAAATGTAGTAGAAAATGATAATGCTACAATTGAAAATGATTTGAAAGATTTTGGTTCAAATAAACTCTTTATAAAGTAAATATTTCATACTACTCACCATTATTTGAAAAATCAAACATTTAATTTGGGTCAAACAATTTTTATGTGAAGATGTTCCCTTGATTGAATTAGAAAGGGAGAGACACCGTTAGAAAGCATGTTGATTAATTTTATACTTATTAGCTTTTATTTGTTTTAAAATTGATTCTTTAAAATTGTTATATACATACATATAACGGGAGAAAATAAATTATACCATTTTAGTGGTGTTCTGTTAAAATAAGTTTTACTTCTCACACATCTGCATGAGCTTTGGCGAGTAATATTTTTGCAACATTCCTTATTGAGAACCTTTGGTCCTTCATTGCCAAATTTTTCAACAAGAAAATAGATGTGCAACCCTTTAGGTGATGAACTATAACCTAGAATTTAAGTTTTCAGGGAAAGCATAAGAATGTCCTAGATGTGTTGGACTATTGTTTTTTTATTGTGTATCAAGCTGACTTGCTATAGTTACTGATGTATTTTCTATCATATTTTTTGTTGTATTTAAGTTCTAGATAAAATACGTTTAGCTAATTTTTTCTAGCGCTGTTACTAGTTGATTTAATTGAGTTCTTATGCTGTATTCAATTTGCAACTTATTGAACTGCACAATTGTATTGTTGTATAGTTGAAGATGATATTGTACACTTGTATTATTCACCTTATTATATTTTTGTGCAAGTGTCTTCTATTGTGCATCCCTTGTTTTTTTTGTCCTTATTTTGTTTTATTTTTAAATGCATGACAAAAAGGGAAGAGTAAAATGTAAAATGAAAAACATTCATGGCATCCTGTTAATTGTTTTTCAATTGTTTAAATTGCATACATTGAGGGGAAGTATGAAGGTAGGAGAAGCATTTGTGTGCATGTATGTTTTTATATAATTTTATTTTATTAGTTGTTCATTATTAAAAGAGAAAGATTGTTATACCCTTAGTACTTGTATCACTTTTTGATAATAACAAAAACATTGTGATATTATTACTAATACTTTTTTTTTAATGATTTTCAAATCATGCATCTTACAATCAATCAAGGATTCATCAATCAGAGAGTTTGATCAAGTGTTTGATGAAATAATCCACATGTGAAAACATATTAAGTGGTGTGGCTTTATTCAATCTACACTCAAATATCATATCAAGGAGCCATGATCCTACTCTTAGTAGAGTGATTACCCGTCAGGAGATCATCATCAACTTATTCTTTTGTTTGATCTATTATCCAAATAGTTGATTTATATGCAACAACTAGAAAGATGATGTATATTTAACTCATGTACCTTCTTGTTAAATCATCTTGAGTTATTAAGATCTTTAGAATTACATTAAAATGTTGTTAATGTCATCACATGTTCTAAGTTCCTCTTAGATCTTAACATTTAAAAAGCAAGTTTAAAACATGTTTAATTCAAGCTATGTTGTTCACTGTCTATTGGCTATACAGTACAGTGTTAAATATCGTACTTAGATGATCTATATTCTGGCTTAAAACCTTAACTAATCTGAAGAGGTCATGACATCATATAATACAATGTCTTTATTGCACAAATGCGATCGTCAACCAAACAAACTATTTAAAGTGTGAATAGAATAGTATAAGTTATTGGCCCAGAAGGCGTGTTGTTTGATCGCTAAGAGTTGAGTTTTTGCTAGCATCATATGAGAACGAATATTTCTTCGCACGAATACATTACTTATTTCCTCTCAAGATCAGTCGAGTGTATAAGTTTAGTAGTGGCTAGAGGGGTACGATTTTATATCGTATGGATATCATAATATCTGTTACATGTAGCTTGGCCAACTAATCTAAATTTCTTATATGATTGTCAAGTGTTGCATGTCATACTATACAAAGTGTTTGTGTTGTAACTATATATTCTGGTTAAAACATTAGACAACAATAATAAATAGGTCTGCTATAACGTACAAGTATGATGCTTGTATCATAAAAATACTTAAACCAATATATTCTTGCCCATACATTCATCCATCAAACTTATATGATCACTGTTAATCTAAATATTTAGAATAAAAATGATAGGCTTGGCATCGTAACAATATGACAGTTATATCGTAGAAATATCATCATCACTCAGTATATGTTACAAATTGTAAGAAGATAATTTATATATCGAACTTATACGATAGTCTACTTTTTAACACTTGTCGTCATACCAATATAATAAGATTTATCATATACGTATGATTATCTCAGCCAACAAAAGGTCAGACATGCATTTGTGCTTATATGATCACAATATGGTCACTTCCTAGAGCCACATAAGAAAATTCAACAATTTGATCTCAAATATCAAGCTGGACAACTCACATTTATCTAGAGATTTGTTCATATAAACTAATAACTACTCTCCCTAAAACATCAAATCCAAATTGTATAGATTAGATCCAACACCAACTAAATACACCACTAACATTTCTTTAGACCTTTTGTTTGATCACCACATATGCTTTGTTAAGAATCATAGCAAGCAAATAAGCAAAAGACCATGCAAATTTAAAAACCTTTCGCATTCCATAGAAACTTTTGTGGTCCATTCAGCAAGTGCATAGACGGATGTGTTGGAGCAGATGTTATATTTTTTTCTTAAAAATGTTTAAGAACTCTCAAATCTACTATCACTAAGTTTAATGGTTACTCTTTAGCCTAGATTAACAAATCCCTATGTAAAAAGTTCAAGAATTTTGGAGACTTAAAAGTTAGAAGAGACTCTAGTGCAAATAAAATTGAAAAGATGCAATAGACATAGAATTAGCACTTAAAAAAACGTGAGGTCAAATAGGTGCCGTGCCATACTCTACCAAGAACCACCCATCATGGACAATAGTTGTTACATTTAGTTCAAGCATTGCAACATGAAATGCAACACCTTTTTATCGATGGCCTATCACAACATTTAAAAGAAAATGATCAAATTATTAATATTGGTCTTATCTTGTTATCACTCAGCCTTGTAGACTATGTATATTCGAAGCAAAAACTCAAGGTCAACCCTTTTTTAGGGGCATCGTATTGAAGGAGATTATTACCAAAGTATTCTATCATCATTACATGCACCATTTAGGATATAAGATACCTTTCTTGGCTATCTACCTCCACCAGTGCCTTTAAGATGAATACGAAAGATATTGTTGATATAGTTTATCAAATTTATATAGGAAAAAAATACGTACTTCTAGTGAAATGTCATGCTTAATCAACTCCATCCTATTTCAAATTAACTAGATAACCAACCTCTTGCCAAACCAATTGTTGACCCAATTGCAACATTCAAAAATCACATTTCACTTTACTATGGTTAACTCATGTCATTCTTCACTAATCACATCACATGGATCATTCTTAGCTGGTCATAATATGTAAGTCATTCTGCAATTGTTTTGACTCCATCCTAGTCATATCAAGTCGTTCCTTGCCAGTCATATCATATGAATCATTATCAGCTAGCCGTATTGCACAATGTCATAACTCCACCCGATATGAAAACCATGTAGGGATTGTTTTGGTTCTGCTTTATGATGTTATGCCTTGCTGGTTCACACTATTCTGCTCTATAAACTTTGTGGGACTGAAGTTCTTTTTGGGGATTATACAAGGTCTTTTTGAGAGAACTTTGCTTGTTGTCCTTATTGGGGGATGTCAACTCCCTTTATTTCTCGGATTCCTAGCTTTACCTTGTATCTTTACAATTAAACATTAATGAAACCTAAGTAATGCATTCAATCATTTCCTTCAAAAATATGAAAAGAAATAAGACAGATAATATAAAATAGAAGTAATTTTTGGGTTAACATACATGAATCCCAATAAAAACTTCTGGATTAGACAACATGAATCCCAATAAAAACTTCATGAAATTCTAAAGACTCTTCTACGGCATAGATAAAAATATAAGTTCAGCTTCCTTTCACTGAGGGTTGTCATGATCTTGGTGTTGACTTCAAGAAAGTGGTGTTAACTCCAAAGGAAGTTGCTAATGTTAACCGTGTTGACTAGCAGTTCAGTACAAATCCTGAGAAAGGAAAAACTCATCACTTCAATGATAATTATTTATCTTTTTCCTAATTATCTATCCATTCTACTTTTTTTTTTTTTTTTTTTTTTTTTTTGTTCTCTTTGTAACTAACTCTTTGCTTTGGCTTGAATGTCTATAATTACATGTATAGTGGTTCTTTAAATTGGAAACAAACTACAGAGTTTCAAAATAATTATGTTACCCTTAACTAAACTAGGTAATTATATGGACCTTTTGAATGATTTTTCGAAGTTCATGAATCCACTATAAACCTGAGTTGAACGTAAGTACTTTGTATGATTTACTCTCTATAACATTTATGCCTCGATTGCTATTTCCATCTTTAATAAATTAAACTTCAAGGCTCTTGCATGAGTACAATTCATTAAGAAAAACATTTAGAATGTTATCACAATATCATGTTTAAATATTGCATTCAGAAACTGGGCATAATTAACTGCATGGCATCATTAATTTATTTGAACATCTTCTTTCTTCTGTTTTTATTCGTCTCCTCAACAACAATATATTTTCCTTGTGCTATCCTATGTTAACAAGTGAATCGTGCTGTGACATGAATAGTGAAAAGTGCCATGGTCGATTTGAACTATTGTCTACCATCGTGGTTGACTATTCTTAGCATGCATCAAGAATGAGTAACACTACGATTTAACATGGCATGACATGCTTTACTATTACACTTGACTTCTATCAAACTACGTACAATCCTAAATTTACATCTATTGATACAAATCAGGAGATGCATTTATGCACAGTGAACAAGGGAATTAATATCAAGAAGTTTGATCATATTAATCCTTCATTGTCCACAAAAATAGAAGAAGTGCAAATAAGCTAACTTATCATTAACAATGATGATTCAAGCATTGATGTGCATAGTTTATGCAATTGGGAGAAAATAAAGTGAAAAAGAAGCATCTAACAATATACTCAACAAATACTTGCCAAAAGTGAAGATACCTTAGCTTTTTGATGACTGCCTATCAGCATAAATTTGTCATCTATGCATATGCTAGTTACTATCACCTGTAGAAGAATGCTTAACTTATTCCAACAAGAAAATGTACCATCATAAAATGTAGCATGCAACTAATCATACAAAAGTTACAAAATTCATAAAAAATAACTGTTAAATATATCAATATACAATTTTTGTCCACAAGAAGATTCATCACATGATAATAGCAAACAAATTAAAAGAAATTTAAGAAAGTAATTTCAAAAACGGTTGGGATGCTCTATGTGGCAGGGTTATGGCAACATTCAGAACGAAAACTATGATGTAAATCGTGTGAGAACAACGCACAAGAGGGGAGGGGTGAATTGTGCTTTTCATTAAAATTTAGATTTTGAAAATTCTTTCAATTAAAAACGTTTGTAAATAAAATGTGAAATAAAAACGAAAAACACAATAATAAAACAAGCAAAAAAAAAGGAGACAGATTTTTAAGTGGTTCGGCCAAACCCGTGCCTACATCCACCCCCGATCAACCCGATCGGGCTTCCATTAACCACTCCCTTTTGCCAAAGCCGGTAGGGGTAAACCAAGTACAACCGGTGCTCCAACGAGACACCAAAAATCCGAACAAATCCGGCTACAATAAAGCGTACAATTTTTACAATAGCAATGCATACAAAAATCCTACACCTTTAATTTCTCAAAGCAAAGTGGCACAACTAAATGTTACCGAATGATGCAACGAAATGTGGAAGAAAGCTGTTGAAATTTGAGAAGAAGGTTGAGCCCGTAGCTCCCACAAGTATGCCAATTGTTGCTCTCGGTTTTGGCCTTTTTCCTTGGTTTTTGAAGATTTTTGCAAGTGGATTCATCAATCCTATAAATTGTAAAATGTCCTATATATATAGTCCACCAAAAAGCAATTCCAAAAGGCTAGAAAAACGATAAAAAAAATCCGGAAAATAGCCGTTGCCGGAAGCCCGAAAAGGAAGAAGAAGAGCAGCAGCCGTCCGATCCCACTTCAAGAATGGACGGTTGGATGGACTTCACGGCTTGATCATCTCTAGACCGTCTGATCCGGGCGGACTTGATCTGAACCATTGGATCCCACGCGCTGAACGAAAGGCGCTGATTAAACAGCCGTTCGAAATTACTCTCGCCCGTTGGATCTGGGCGGGCTTGATCTGCGCCTTTGGATCCTGCCGAAGTTATAAGGTGGGATTTTTTAGTCCAACACTGCAGAGTGAAATTTGGCACACCGCTTTATAATAAATTTGCGCCGTTTAACCTGCGAGCCACTTTGGGGCTGGCTCCCCCCTTCCTTGACCGGGATTTCATCACCCGGTTCAGGTTGACTTAGCCATGCACTGTTCTTTGACCGTAGACCGCGCTGAAGTTAGACTTAGCCGAGCTCCTCTCGGCAGGCTTGGCTTAGCCAGGCACTGTTCCGTTGACCGTTGACCAGCGCTAGCATAGCTGCTTTGGGCGGGCTTTGCTCGCCCCTTTCGGGTCAACCAAATTTTTATTTTTCTTTTTTTATTTCTAAAAGGCCTGGACGGGCTGTTTTGGCGTCGGGTCGACCCGCCCATGCTACAGTGCCTTTGCCCGAGACTTTTGCTATTTTAGGGTATTTTTGACGAATTTTTTAGCCACAAATTTGAATATAAGTGTATAAAAATAATTTTATATTCTTATAGTATTATAAGTTAATTAAGTGGCTATGAAAAGAAATTCGTAAAAAACGATTCTAAAATAATATTAAAAAATCAAATACCCATGTCTATACATTTTGTCAAATATGCTTGGCCCAAAAATGAAAATTCATTATTAAATAATTTTATAATATTTTTAAATGTTAATACTACTAGTGTGCCTCATAATCTCAAAGTTTTGACATATCAAATTCAAGAGAAATAAAAAGAAATTTAATTATAAAAAATCTTGCGCATGTCTCAAAAATTCCTTGAAGTATGCCATGACCTCAAGGCCCTTAGAGACCATTATTTTAGACATCTAAAATACATGGCTTGATTTAATTAATTATTAATAATTTTACTTAAAAAACAAGCCTTCAGTAATAAATAGCTTGGTTTTGTAATTATCACATCAAAGGGTACAACAAACTAGACCAGGAATATAACTTTTGCAGGTAAGAAAATATGCTTTGCTGCTGGTGCCAAAATCGATTACATAATATGAAGCTGGCATAGCACAAGCAAATAAATTTTAGTACCATGTAAAAAAGCATTGGAAGATGAATCCTTGCAAGACGTAGAGTTTGATATAGATGTCATCAAGATTCTAATTTTTGCACAAGAAGAGTACAATAGGTTGAATACTCATGTAGAACAAGCTATGGAGGGAGCTTCTTAGCAAGTAGCATGGATAACAACACAACAAAACAACTCAATTATCCACTCACAATCAATGAAATAGACATTAACAAGTCAAGTAACGTTGAAGGCAATGTAGAAGTACAATAGATAAGTGCATGCAACCAATAATACACATCAGGTAACACAAGTAACCCTCTAAATTTGAGCTGCTATAATTGTTTTGTGGCTCCAAGAACTCAAGTTAATATAATAAAGACACAGATGAGCAACACATGAAGTTCTCAAAGAATCTTCCTCTCAACATTAATGACAAGTAGAGTTATGCCTCACTTTGAGGTATAGACAAATTGTCCAGGGGAATGAAATGCCTACAAAAAAGTATGTCTTTAAGCAAATTCACAAGATTAGTGATAGTAGATCATCAAATTATCTTCAAGCTTTGTAAAACCATCTCTTTGGGGACTTCAAGAGTCTTGTTTTAAAAGAAGTATTTGCAACTCTAGACACATGGCTAAAGAAAACTCTTGTTGCCCTCATTGTTGAAGAAAACGTTCCAATTATCTTAATTCATTCTCCAAAAACATAAGGACAAAGTATGACATTGTTTGTTGACAGGAAACCAAAGAATAAAGTCAAAAGAAGATTTACTAACATAGAACTCATTCAAATTTAGAGAAAGAGGATGACAATGGGCACTCTATCTTCAACAATAATAAAACTAAGCTACTTGGAGCATTAGTACCATTTATTGATCACATCTATATCTAAAGGCTCTAGCTTCAATAGCTTCAACTCCCAGAGCAATGGCAAAGGCACCATGTTTAACAGTGACTTCCTAGAAAGCATAAGAGACACTTGATATGGCAACAAGGATTATTTTAATTTTAAATCATACATAAGGATCTGATTTGATTATTGGTCTTTGCATTCATTTAAATTACAGAAAGTATGCATATCTTAATAGCTTCTTTTGCATTATCAAAACATTCCTTTCAATGATTTTGCAAGCTATAATATGCATGTTAGAAACTCTTGATTGTGATGTGGAGATTGATAGTGTATATATACCACTCCACGTGATCTTATGTTATTATAAAATTCTTGATATGATAAATGTAAGGGCTGATTGTATGTATAGAATCCATCTATCGATCACAGCCAAAAAAAAAAAATTATTCATATCTCGAGTGAGCATGATCCAACTACATGGTTCATTGTTTTATCTAGAATATATACATAGTTCAAGCATACAAGACATATACTATTAATCATATAATGTATTGAATTCCCATTGACATGCCAACAAACATAATTCTGGCATCTATATTTATCAATAGCACATCTATTGATGCAATTTGTATACTTCATTTGATTCAAAATGCCATCAATATTTTTGGTTGACTTGATTTTTCTTTTCTCCAGTATCAAAAGCAACAAAGGGAGGATGCAGATTCCCATGAACATCAAATTAGTCACAAAAATTGCACACAGGATATTCACCAAGCTTAATACATCTCCACAATTAGCATGAATTTTTGTTCTGAATAACAATGAAACTAAGTAATACATGAGCCTTGGATATATCGAGCATGGAAATTTTTGTAACATTTATGTTCACAAACCATTTGTATCAATGCAGTCAAGTTTAACATCTTACTATGTGATCTTGTATTAATCAATAATCTATAAAAAAAAATAATTTTTTGTGAAACACAACAATTGATTATGGAAGATCACTTGAATGTCAAGTTAATTTCTACATGTTTTTAATCATAATATTTGTTGTATTTTGCGTTTAAGTAAAGAGGCAAGTACGTATGATGAGAATCATGGTATAAAGTTATGGATAAATACAATAATATCTATAATTTATTGAAAAGAAATTAAATGTTATTTCTTTTTATTTTACATGGATTGGATATCAAATTTGGGATTGACAAATCAAATGGATTATTTTAAGATGTTAATTATTGATTGAGGTTAATTCAATTGCATATTGTCTAGATCTCATCTGTTGATTGAGATTATAAAGATCAAATTATTTTATTTGTCATGTAATAGTCATTATAAATTATAGAATTATCATTCAAAATTTCTTAGAATTGATGGTAATGCTTTATCTTTTCAATAATATAAGAGTTCATGGAGAAGCTTTACTATATAGAGTCAGTAGCTTTTTGAAAATAAAGAATTTCAAAAACTTTTGAAACAACATATGTAATTAAACTTTAGTGAAGCCAAAAAAAGGCAAAATGTTGTTATGAAGGATATGATAGATCGGTTGATGACATAGTTTTGAGATTGTAATGGTCTTAGGCATAAGATTACTTCAGTTAAGCTAGTTTCAAAGATCAAGATTTTATTGTTATTGGATGATTTTCATAATTCATGGATTTTTAGAAAACATGTACCATGATGAGAGAGCAATTTATTAAATTTGAGATGATATTTTAGGATTTAGGAACTTTTCTCATTAGTAAATACTAATTATTTGCAATTTTGAGATATCTTTATATTTTTTTAGATAGTTAACCTCTCCTCACATGCACAAAGAAGACTTCACTTCTTCAAATAACCAATAAATTAATGCTAGTCATTGAAACACCATACTAAGATGGCATAGTTTGCACATAACAAATTACTTGATCAAACTAAAAGAATTTCTTCCAAAAAGAAACATAAAGAAAAAATAAAGCTTCAAACATTGTAACTGAATTTAGCACTCATTTGTTTCTTCTAATCAAATTTGGCAACTATGTCTCCAATAGAACTCATCTTCCAATTTTAATCATCAATATGTGAATCATTCTTTCAATGAACTTTATCTTCAGACATCCTTGAATGATAGTTAAGAGCACATGCTACAACATAAGGTTAGACCTTATTGAGGATCGATAAGTTTGTGAGTTTTGTCAACACTCCTTTTATGTTCGAGAGACTTGGAAGAATCACTCAATACAGTAGGCAATGCAAAAGAAAAAGAAAGAGATGCTTGCGAATAATCTACATTTATTTGAGACTTGTGAACAATTTTTTTTTAACTGAATACATCAACAACATAAATGCTATGTCTAAATGATGCAAGCCATTCATAGTTCAAGTGAACTTGTCTAGCATAATGGAGCTTCCATTTCACAATAATTGATTTCACCATGGTTCTTGTAGGTGTTTCAAGAGCATGTTGTGATAATAACTTTATTATATCCCATTAACAGCTTAGTTTTCCTTACAGTTGATATTATTTTTATGTTGTTGCTATATAATTTGAATAGTGACGTGTTGATAATGTGTCATAGAACATAAATTTGATTATATGAAATTTGTTATCACATTGAATTTGTATATAGTTTTGTTCCATTTCAATTGTTTTTGCCTTTAGACATTTGTTGTATATATCAAATAAATGTTTTGTTATCAATGCAATTTATGTTACCTTGCAATCAATAAGCATGTTTTCAATTTGGTGTTTAGTTATATATTAAGATTTCACTTAATATTTTAACTGTAATCTTTTGTTGCACATGTTTAACATATATATACATACACACACACACAAACACACATAAATATATATATATTACAAATCAATAACTATCTGAGCGATCAAAAAACTGGAAACTGCGTATTAGTTAAGTTTTCCAACTATAAGATGTTTCACAAGTATAAATTAGCATTTGGAACAAACCTTTGAGGTGCCAGCAGCATGAAGCTTGTTACAAGCTTTGAGGGCATCTTTTTCAGAAACAATCCTGGAAATGACCATATAGTAAATTAATTGAATAAAGGAAATCACAGAATCAAAATGGTGCACAGTAGTGCGCACATGTAAACAAGTAAAATGTGTAAAAATATGTAAGTTTATTACAAATTGAAAAAATTAATTATCTTCGTGGTCATGAAAAGCCAGCCTTAGACACCACCGAGCTCATTCATACCTAGGAGGACATCACATGCATATAATAGCATACTCACAGCCGTCCCAAGAAATAAGGAAAAAAAATGGATGGAAAACTACGTAATGTTCAAGAGATCCACCTAAGAGATTTGTAACTAAATTTATCATTTGTCTTTATCTAACCTGGAGATCAAATGACTTCTTTAATCTTCCACCAACATCAAAATCTTCTTGTGCCCATGTTCCATGCTTAGAAAATTATTGAATAAATAAATAACAGTATTAAAAGAAAGGAAGATCCCCAAATTGACGTCTTTAAATGTACATTTTCTCTTTTTGATGATCATAACTATGTTCAAGTTTTGACAGCACCTAAATCTCATTAAAAAAAGCATAAATGTAGAACACATGAATGCAACCTCACACAGTTGACTTTTAGTACCTTGAACCTGTCAGCTGCTCAATTTCAAATTGGTTAGGAGTAAGCATGGATGCCACGTGGACAACCTGAACAAAGAAATTCATAAGCAAATTAATGCCAAAGGGATCATCATCCATATTTATGCAGACAAAGCACAGGATTATAATATAATAAGGATCAAGGTTTACATTAAATCGCTTAAATGAGAATGCAAAAGGAACGGATACTAATGCTCTTTCAATTCCAGTTGACAAAAAACAAAAAAAAAATAATTACAATATTCCAAATGCTAATGCAATTCACCTTTTCACGGTAAATAGAAACCAACTCCTCAGGAACATAAAGCTTTCCCTCATCACCCATAACTGGGTCACAGACTGTACAAAAAGATGCAACTTCACTTTAGTGATAGAGATCTACAACTTAACTCCATTACAATTCCTTTGATAGAAAAATAAAATGCAAAGCACTTATATGGCTAAAAGACATTTCTTTTAATAAGCCATAAAACATGTCTACAACATATACGTTATAACTCAACAACATTCAGCTCATTTGATGAAGCGCACAAATTAAATTACTAGTCATGGGATAAAGGTAAGTGTTAGGAAAGTGGAAGCAAGATGTCCGTACAAAAAGGGAGTGAATTGTGAAAATTTTGAACACAAGAAAAAACACATCAGAAGTCTTTTGAGTTTTTTTTTTGTTGTTATTATAAAATTGTTTTAAAAGTTCTTGTTATCTTTTAAAACACTTTGTGTGCAAAGTACAACAAATTAAATACAATAGGGTTTTAAGTAGTTCGATCTAAAATTCGATCTACGAGCACCAACAATCAAAAGGCTAAGCAAAAAAAAAATATATATATATCTTTCACAAAAAAACAGGTAGGCAAAACCCAACACTAGGCCAAAAGACCCTACAAACACCAAGTCAAAAGACCTTATAAAGCACCGAACCAAAAGAGCCTACACCGGATAAAAGAACCCTATAATCACTGGGTCAAATAACCTTACAAGATAACTAAAATACCAAGTCAAAATAAAAAAGTCCAACTATGAGACAAAAGATGCAAAATATAAAAACTCAAATACAAAAGTCTTATAACCAACAATTTAATCAAAAAACAAACTAAACATATGTTAAAATAATATAAAGATAAACTTCAATTTAGCTCAATGAAACAATTTGAAGGGAGGCTAAGTAAGAATGAGAAATATGCTCAAATACAGTAACATTGCTCGTTTCTTTGCCTTTAAACAATGATCTTCAAGTTTAAATCCTTCTCAAATATTTGCAATTTAATCATTAGCCCTTTCATGATATTTGAACCCCTTTAAATGGATTTTAGGAAGCTCTCCAATGGTTTTAAACATCCCCAACAACTCTGTAATGACTATTTTAGATAATTCTGAAATATAGTCAAACCAATTATTACTCACAAAAGATGAACTAAACATACAGTGCATTCCACGAATTATATTGCACAACAAGTGCCAACTTGTACTATCCATATCATACACTAAATAAAAATGCATCGTATGAAATCTTCGAGTTTGACTTACTCTCGAAGACCATGACCCCCATGAACTAAACGCATTGCACATTACATATGAGCATATTGTATGAAAATATCGAGTTTAGATTAAACACTCAGCACACCTTTTGATCCCACAATGTACGAAGCAAGTTGAACTAAATGTACTATATGTTAAATATAGCATACCATACGATAAGTACTGAAAACATTGTTTGCTCAATTGTACCGTTCACTCAACCCTATATACTGCCCAAGTTAAACTAAAAGTACTATATGATAGGGATAACATACCATACAATGAAATCAATTTTACATATTTTTTAGATTTTAGATTTAAGTATTTTAAACATATTTTATAAATGTGGGTTATCATTTTTGATATTTGATAAGGTATTTCTTAAAGATAGAAAATCTTATTTGAATGCATGTCTTAAGTTAATTTAAATGAATAGAAAAATAGTTTGACAAGGTTTTTAATTCATAACTCAAAACCTTATCTTTCTCTTAATATCTGAAAAGTATTGTTGTAAGTTTTAAAATTCTAAAACAAATGAAGAAACTCAAAAAATAACCCTTTTCAAGTTTGCTCAAGTTTCATGTTGTGTCTGTTATGTTCTGGCCAAATATCACTATTAAAACCTTTGAGTCAATACTAAGTTTTCAACCTATTCATTCTTGAGACATGATCTAAAATATTTAAAAAAATATTAATAATACAAAACAAAGATTTTATTGTTATCAAACAAGTTAAACATGAACTAAAATTCAATAATAGATATCTTTTTCTGATATGAAAACTTATGATTATGTTGGTTTGATTGAAATCATTATGTATGATTATGTCTTATGTCCATCCATTCAAACTAGTACTTTTACTTATCTTTTATCACAAGATTGTCAATTTAAGTCTTAATTAAGCATCCCTTTAAAATTCAAGAGAAATTATTTTTTGGATAGATTAGTCATATTATCAATAATGCTTTAATATAAAGAAAAATTAATCACAAATTAAAAAACTTGGACACCATGTGAAAATTGGGTGAAAACAAGATATAAGAATTATCAATCTTACAAAATAATATTGTAAAGCTCAATAGTTAAAACACATAGCCAATACCAAAAAGACAATGATCAAAATATTTGATAAAAACCTTTATTCCTAATCACCTGAAAATAAATATCATGGATCTTGCGATCATTGTAAAGAACTTTTTGGTACTTTTCCTCAAACCAACTAAAACCTTTCCCATATTTAATAAAACACTCAAGTGTGTTTAATACTTATTTTAGAGATTTCATTTATTTAAAGATGTAAAGGAATTATACTATTTTTGGATAAGTTTATACACATTAATTTAATTCTACTTAAACTATTATTATCTAGAAACTATTAATCATCTTATAATTATTAATAATATTCGTATTGTGCTTGCATATTTTAATTATTGAATAAAATCTAGATAAATTTAAATAAACTTAAGTGATACAAATAATCTTAAAAGATTTTATCCATCTACATCATATCTATTTTACTTTATTTAAGATAGACTTCAATTGAATAAATTTTGTAAATAGTTGAAAGCTCGATTAATTTAGCATCCACACTAAGGAATTCTATTAATAAGACAAGTGTCACAACTTATAAATGTCTAGTAACTATAACAAAGGGATAGAAGCGCCATCTTCTAAGAAAATAATAAAAACTCCATAATAAGTAATCGTATCACATACATTTAAGATTGCCACCAACCCTACATGCTCACATGCAAAAATTACACAACTTAAACAATCTTTCCAAAATTATTTAACAAGGCATAGTAGGTTGAACAACAAATACAAACATATAAATAACTCCTAATACCATAGACTATTACAATTCATACAAATATTGTTGGGGGGCATTGATTTCAAATTATAATAATACATGAAGAAGAACGAATAAAATAGAAAAATAAATAAACTTTAAAGTGAAAAACGCATTTACCATATACAAGCTCAGGATTTTTAAGGCGAAGTTTCTCCACAACTTGCAGTACCATATTTAAAAATGAAACAGAGCCAATATAGCCTACAGCAAAAACAGAATTAACTGACAACAAATTTTCAAAAGCATAATCATAAAGTTTGTCAAGCAAATAACCATGCTTATTTTTCCACATACTCACTTGTTTTGAACATGATTTTTGTCAAATTCTTAATGGTGCTTTTATCGATTTATTACCAAAAGAAGGTATACTCTCTTTTGTGAAATAATAGACATATTTTTTGGAAGAGACAAACCACATTCATATGTTTTCAAAAAATGTGTCACAAACAAATCATAATTGAGAGTTTTGATGCTTTCAAAGTGGAAAGCTGAAGGAAATTTTGGTTGGATGGAACAACTATCATCATTTGCTAATGCGCTATCCCCAGAGTATTGTTGTATAAAGTTGAGTCAGTTCTACTCTCACAAAGATGAACAAGGTGATTTACAAGAGCTACCTAAGGCTGAAACTACAAGGAATGAACATTCTAGATGTCATTTTGGTATGTTTTATTAAAAATGTTTTCAGAAATACGACAAACTAAACATAATCCAACAATGTCATAATTCTATGCATTGTCAACAACTCATTTTGTTCTTAACTGCGTAGCAATATTGCATCTACACATTACTTTCCATGGTGCTTGCCTACATCAAACTCCCTTAATGCAAATAGCAACAAGTGATCCTATATCAACATGTCAAATATTGTGTACTGAATTCAAGTCAACTAGAACATGATTCCAAGTTACCTCCCAAAAAACCATTTCAAACTGGGTTCAAGTCAAGCCAAGCTTGTTGATCACATTTGAGTCAAAGGTGACTAGAAAGAACTCAACTGGCTACGTACCAAAGACATGAACAATATGCACTAAGCAATTTTGTGTCCCTATACGAGTTGGAGTCATCAAATTATTTAACCATAATAGCATTAAATAAAAAATCAGTAATAATGTAAATAAGATTGTATTAGTGATTAATGATTCTTTTATGATTTTCTGTAGTAGATGAAGTTAATATCTGCAAGTATCAGGCATGATCATTTCCACGGTTAATAACCCTGGTAAATGATTCCAGAAGATATTAGCAGTAAAAAAAAAATGTTGGAACATTTCTTGAAATGCAAAAATAGAGTTGATTTAAGTGTTTGCACTGAAATATGAAAAATGTAGGCCAAAAAATTTTAGAACAACAACTTTTCCACAAAGTATTTGATATAGAGAAATGTGCAAACTTGATCCAACTAATCAAAACTGTGTTAAATATAAGTAAGCTCAGAACTCAAAGGAAATACTGCAGTTGACCTGTTAATAAATGGGTGTAATACAACAGATTGTTTGCAGCAAGACCTTCAACAAGATCCCAAAGTTGTTGACCATCTAAAACTTGCCCTTTGAATGTAGGATATCCTGCATAGTTCTAGGTCAATGGGTGTTTAAAATAATATCAACAAAATTGTGAGCTTCTTCAACAAAACTATATATAAATATAGAGCTATGAACCAGGGAGATTCTCCATTAGTTGCTGAAATACACATTGTAGTAAGAAGAAAAACATTACACCTGTATGATTAGAGAACTGCACTGAGTTGATAGGATCAACATCATAACCAAGTAGTTGAAGAGGAAATACAGCAGATTTATTGCCAACATATCCCTAGGAAGATAGGCAAAAGAAATATTCAAATGCTATAACATTGAAAGAGCGGTTAACACTTAATCTTTCAGTCGTAAGTATAAATAAAAATTCACAAAAAATGGTTGCTGTCAATGATTTCTAATGTTTTATTTTGCAAAATTAGATCGGTGCAACTCTAGCAAAAACAATAAATGCAACTAGTACATTACCCATGCGAAATTAGTGCACATACATTACCAAAGTTATGACATTTCACCATAAAAGTAAAATTGTAATATGCTCAAAAAGCAAGCCCAAAGACAAGATTATAATCAAAGCTTTAGTTTTGCCACCACAGCTTAAAAAATTTTATAATCACAAGTACCCAGGATTTGGTATTTGAAGATATTTTACAGCTTTTCATTTTGAAAAGCTCGGTTTATGATGCTGCTTAGCAAATGAAACTCGTACAGAAATCCCAAAATTGCTCATGCACTCTCCCATGGCTTCATAACCACCCAAAATTGCTCGTCCACACCCATTCAAGCAGACAATTCTTCAATTTTAGACATGCCATGTCCTTCTCTTCTTCCTGACAGCACTCATGAGAATGAAGTGCTGATATTGTGCAACAAATCAACACCAAAACATGGGAATCATGAATAGAAGAACATTGAAGGACCCTAAGCCATATGTGCAGTAGGCATCAAGAACAAGTTCACCCAGTCACAGGGGAGGAGAAACCCCTCCACACCCTCACTATGATTAGTGCCCTATCATAAAACATCCAAGGGGTTAGATCTTCAACCTCGAGGAATCACTATTCAGCAAAATCACATTTTTTGTTGCTTTATTGGAAACAAAAGCATCATCCTTCTCCCACCATGATGCTAACAAGCTCCTTGGGAGGAACTAGGACTTTCTAATGGAACCCTCAATAAGTCAATCTCCCAGCATTATTATTCTTGAGTGTGGCTTCCTCAAGGTACGCATTCTCAGTTAGTTTAAACAGGTTATTATTGAGGTTGACATAGATAATAGGTCCACTTAGATCTTCTACTTAGTTTATGCTTCGAAAGACTATTCTATCTAGAGAGACTTAAGTGTCTTTGTTCTCTAGATCTACAATAGCCAACTCTCTATAGTCATTACCAAGGATTTCAATATCATCCTCTCTAGTCTGAGAAAAATGGAGACAAGGCTTTCCATTTCACTTTTGAGAAGTTCACTTCATTAGTGCAACCGAACTATATGATTTGGGCTTCACTGGTAATCAACACACCTGGTGCAATAATAAACCTAGTCATGATCATATATTTGAAAAGATTGGATAGAGTATTCCTCAATCCATTACCTCTTCAGACCTTCCCAAGCACTACCATGCATCTATTATTGCATATTGCTTTAAATCACTATCCTTTGTTGATTCAATTTCATCACATGAAATTTCTTCCTTCTGTTAACACCTAATGTTCAAAGATATGTAGCTCTCTTGTCATGAGATAAGGAATTTGATTTCTTTGATGAGATGTGGATACACTCAAGGGAGGCTTCCTCTACACTATATACCACATTTGTTAGATCTCCGACTGCCTTTATTAAGTGAGGAAAACAAGAGTTTGGGAAGCCTTCTGACTCCATTCAATGCATTGAGCAAAAGATTTCTATGTTACAACATAAGGGCATGAAGCAAGGATATCTTCCAGATAAGGAGAACCAATGCCTCCTTGACCTTATTGCCCAATACCATAATAGACTTGCTATAGCTAAGATTTGGTGGTGACAACACACCAAGTTCACAGCGGCTCAACATCAAGAAAACTACATCCGTAGGCTTACAAAACTTGATGATCTTGACGAGGCTTCCCAAGTATTAATTTCTATGTTTTTGCTTGATTTTTTTAGCCAGAACTAGTCTTCGATGCAACATGTTACTTCTTACATCCCTATGTCACACAAACAACTAAAGTTGGCACAATCAACGATGTTGGCCACCCCAGTTACCACCACCAAAATTCAAAATGTCATTTGGTCATCAGACCTGAATCACAATCAAAATGCTAACAATATTGGTCCTTCTTAAAGGGCTTTTGGGACATCGCTCAAACAATATGTATTAAATGTCGTTATGGTCTTCTCTAATGCCCACATGTTGACTCAATGGTGGGACACTCTTGTGATTCTCATTCCCAATGTCAAAAGAGCATATTATCCTAGTCAATTCTATCTCATTAGCCTTTGCAATATTATATACAAAGTTATGAACAAAATTTTGTCTCCAAAGTGCAGCATGTTCTCCTTAATCTCATTTTCTCTATAAAACTCCAATCCGTCTCTGATAATGTTCTCATGGTATAGGAGATTAGTCATCATTTTTCTACTTCATTGTCAATAAGGGTCGTATGAAATCAAAGCGGATATATGGAACAAGCATATGATTGCATCCACTGGGACTTCTTTTTTGCTATGCTTTGCCACATGGGCTTCCCAAAGATCCAGTGCTCATGTGTTAAGACTTATTGAGAAAGCCAGGTACAACATCCTCTGCAACAAGAAGCATTCCCCTTGGATTATTAGGTCCTATGACCTTCATCAAAGATGCTTCTATCCCACTCCCCCTACCTCTTTATCCTTTGTTTGGAATACTTTTCACTCCAAGTTCAATATTGTCAAACCATGGGGACCAATCTGGTATTCAAGTCTGCAAGTTAGCACTTACAATCAACTCACCTCTTATATGTAAACGATGTGCAATTTTATGGCCCTTTTATTTCTTAATGTCTCTTCATTTTGGGCCATTCTCCTCTCCTATGGGTTTGCGAATGGGCAGCGGCTTAATTACAAGAAGTCCAAGATCACTTTTCGTAAGGTCATGTGAAACAAACATAGGAAGATGAATACCAATAAACTAAAAATACAGCAACGAAAGAAATGCACCTACTTTGGCATGCCAATCTTGGGTAGATCCCCAAAGACTGCCAAGTTTGTGCGCATTATTCAACATGCTATCAATGATATCTCCTACTAGGGCAATGGTAGTTATCTTTGCAAGCAGGATGATGCTCACCAATTCTACTTTTCCAACAATTCCATTTTATTGCAGCATGTCCCATACTTTGATTCTTATGACTATTTTCAAAAATTGAAAGGATC
Source organism: Vanilla planifolia (assembly GCA_023846275.1). NCBI lineage: Eukaryota > Viridiplantae > Streptophyta > Magnoliopsida > Asparagales > Orchidaceae > Vanilla > Vanilla planifolia. Next base: position 6,447,542 of record CM043877.1, read on the forward strand.
TTTTCAAAATTTATCTAGGAGGTACGCACTCTCACCATACTTTACATCATATTGATTGAGACACTATTCCTAAACTAAAGGACATGGGCAAGCAGGGAATTGCAGGCTCAGGGAGTGACACAACCCTTGTCTGCCTTACTCGATAGTTTTTCACACATGAAGATTCCCTTTGGATCTACATACTCCTGGCCAGGTACGAGGGTTGTTCCTTATATTGCACACTCATTGGGGCACGCTTCCAATAAAGAAGCTGCTTTGCATTGTTAGAGATTTGGTACAACAGAACACAATTTAGCTCATTGATCATAGTTCCAATGTCTCCACTTTGACATTTGGATCAAGCCAAGAGATTTGCAATCATGGCCAAAATTTATTAATAACAACTTGGACCTTCAATGATCCCCATCTGGTTTTATGGATACCACAAGGAATTAAGGCTTGCAGTCTCTCCGGGCTTTCTTTGGTGCTAATATGGCACATAGGATTTTGCACAGCCATCATGCATGCATAGCATGGGTGACTGTCTCATGTGGTGGAATTTTGAGTTTGATAAGCCTAATTGCACAACTCTTTACTCTTCTTATCTAGACTTTGGCACTCTACATACAGCCCGCAATACCAGAAACCAGAAGCTACGCACACAATTGCATGAGCAAATGTTTCTCTAATGCCTTTGCTATGACACCCTCTTGATATGCATGTGGCTTGTCATAAGAAAATTAGGTTCTAATTTGTACTATCCATGGGGCTATACCTACACCAAAACTATTGACCACTCTTTCACCAACTATACAATGGTGCAACAAGCTTTCTCCACCAATCTTCTTCAATGTGCCCCTTGATTTAAAATCAATAATATGAAGTATATTATGCAAGGCTTCAAAGATGAACTCTCAGCGATCCATAAGACATGACAGTGATCATTATAGCTACCTCGTCATTCTTCTTTTGACACAATAGAAATTGCATCCTTCATTTGAGACCTCATACAAGGCTATTTGCTTTTATTTGTCACATCACTCAATCTACGAGACAATTGAACTCTCTCATGGACTTAGATCACTAAGATTACTCAAGCTATAATTGCCCACCTTCATCCTCTTAATGACTACCCCCTCTCCTGCCAAACCTGGATTAAGATTAATTGTGATGTTGCTTGCAATAGATGTTAGGACCAAGACAAGCATAGTCATTCAGGACTAAGACAGTAACTTCTTGTCATTGGCAAGGGAATTCTCTATTGCTACATCATGGAAGAGCACACCATCCTTGCAACGATTGAATTAATGTCTAGGTAGTTAAATTTTGTTGCAAAATCTTATTGAATCAAACTCATTAGCAATCACAAACCACCTCGTTCACTTCCGCAACTGTTCGAAGCTTAATCAACATTTCCTCATACTTCTTTTTGACGCAACATTTCCTATACATGCCAAACTTTACTATATCTTCTAATTATACGTGAGTTAGGGGCATGCCCCTGCCTTTTGTTTTTGGCACTATTTTTTCAAAAAACTACTTGTTTGAAACACCTTAAGACTTATTAATATAAGGCCTCAACTAATCTTTCAAAAAGTTTGTTAATCTATTTAAGAGTATAGGTGATTATCTTTTGCATTAGCAAAACATGGTAGTAGAACAACATTAAAAACGAATTTGCAATTGGTTCTTAAATCCCTTAAAGTCACTCAACCAGCTTTCTTGTTCCAATCAATTAATGGGGAAGCCAACAGAAAAAAGATGCTAATGTTACAAACTCTCTCTACAAACAAAAATTGGCACAAGCATCAACCAATAGATGTGTCTTAGCAAAACACCAATTGAGTGAAACCAATGTGACTCAAAAATAACAATCAACAACAAATGGTTAATATATCTATCTCTTAATCTTTCTAGAATTGAGTGCATTGTGACATCATGTTCACAAAAACATGTAAAGCTTTAACATGATATTTTTTCTTCTAAACATACAAGAATGTTAAGCTCATTCACAAATCAAATCAAAGAATAAAATGGAAGAATTATTGCTTTAATCTCTTAATAAATAGTTTAAAGGAACAAATAGAAATTGTGGCATTGACTTTGACGGCTACAAAAAAAATCATTATTGCAACTTTAATTTAACAAAAACTAAAAGACCACGTATTAAAGAACATTTTCTTCTCTAACAATCAATCATAACTAGATGGTTACATGAACTGCATGAGACTGGATGCTGAGAACTCGACCAGTATTAGAAGGAAGAGCCACCGAGAGGATTGGAGGCGATGCCATCGACAAGTTGAAGTCGCTCGACCTGGAAGGGAATGAGAGGATTAATCCATAGAGCTACTGAGGTATAACATCAAACTCTTCACACAGTATAGAAAAAGAAAAATCCACTTAAATCTACATTCATGTTAATGTTATATTTTTTCAACTATTTGTTATCCATGGACCACATAATTATAGTATTACCCAAAAAAATAAATTTTTGAGTTTTTATTATCCATTAAAAAACCTGTTCGATGTGAGTACATGACATAATATTCCTCTAAAATGTCAGTCTTATACAAGTATCACCACAATCTTACACACCATGCAAACATACTGAGTTATGTTTTCAAAATAATTGCGAAAGAAAAATAACTGAGAACACTTGGTTCCTTAACAAACTTGAAACTAATCAGCTATTTCAAAATGCAACAAATATAGAGAAAAAGATAGACATATATGAGGACAGCTTTTCCAGATTATTCTTTACATTATGGACTTCATGAATTGTACTAATATATGAATGGAGTCCAAGCGATCATGAACAATTCACATATAAAAAATGAAGATAATATCTAGCAAAGGTCTAAAGGCCATATGGAAGCCCACAGTTCCCAAGCTTTTTAAGCCCTTGATTTCAGTCTCATACAATAGAGGAACTAATAATTACCCCAGTGTTACCAACAAAAAAAAGTTAACACTTCATTGAAAAAGCAACTTTGTCATTTTCATAAATAAGAACCATTTTCTCCTCTTTGGGTAACCATTTAGAATAAAAAAGCAAACTTGATTTTATCAATGAGCTTTGAATATAAATCAAAACACCTGCACCCATCTCATCTTAGATTAGCATGCCAGATTGTTAATCCCTTTGAAAGAAGAAAAGAGCAAATTGATTGAGCTAAGTGAAGAGCATAGTCCAAAATTCCAACAAATTTTTAACCCTCTATTGGGATTATGTCAATTCCATTTAATTTAGAGCATTGAACTCTATGTGAACAGCTATAAAATGCTTTCTCTACTCACTAATCTTTGTGTCAACTAGTTTAAGAGCAGTGAATAACATGTTATGAATCAAGAAAATCTTGCAATTATTTTTATTTTATTAATTCAAATAAGAATGGTAATGTTATCAACTACATTTTAGCAAAAAGAAAATATAAATGGAGCGATAGGCTTTCTATTACCAAATAAGAAGTGATAATAAATTTAAACATTGAAAAGAAGGTCAAAAAATGGTGTAGAACAGCATTTATTTTGAACAAGATGGAAGCTTAATCAGGCAAGAATTGGAAGGAAAGAAAAGGGTACAGGCATCTATGTTCTCATTATTACTTTTCAACGATTAGTTCACAAGGGCACATTCCAAATGCATCACCGTAAAACTTAATGAATAGTGAGCAAAAAAAGATGTAAGCCAAGCCTTTGTCTTATTATGTAAATAGAGCTTTCAACATTTACTCATTCAAATTCAAAAATATCTATAATCACATAGATAAATGCGGATGTTTCTAAACATGTGAATTTTCATGTACTTACTTAAAATTTGGAAAAACAATTATGCATACCATCTGATTGGACTGTATTTCATACAATAAGAAAATAAAAATGGCATGTCCCTTTCATGCTCCTTCAATCAGTCATCAAAGCAGCTTCAAACAGTAATGAACAGATGCAAGGAATCTATTTCCCATCCTATGCAATGTGCTCTATGCAGTATGACAGATAGGTTGAGCTCATACAACAATTAGGACAAGGCAGTTCCCTTTTTTTGCAGAAAACAAGGCACTCTATCTTCACAGAACTCAAGAAAGCTAGTAAGGATAGTCCAAGTCTGAAAATCTCTGGACTAATGTAATCAAAACTAAGTAAACATTACCAGCGGTTACTTTCTTCCTTCTTGATTACTACTCGTTTCTTCTAAGACTTGTTCTTTTTAATTATAGTATAGAGTGTAAAAGTCTATATACAAATTTAATATAGTTCATCTACTGCTTGCCATTATGTAACTACCACCACAGGAAATGGTTCTAGCTTTAATTTTACAAGCTTTAGGTTGTACTCTTCTGTGTCTGAATCCTTCTAAGTGTAGTAAAGAGTTTGAAAGTCAATAAATGCATTTGTTAATATTAATTTCTTACTTCATCCTTGGCCAGTTTCAAGTCTCTACATGCATGTATCAGCATTCTGTCCAAGCAAAAAACTCCCTTTTTGCCTCTGTCGACTTGCATACACTCCTTTGTCCTCAAGTACAAACAATTTTACAAATACTAAACCAAATCATGATACTGATACAGAAAGTAGGCTCGAATATGACTTCGGAAGCAGCAACAGAAAAGAATCTATGTATAAGTGTTACTTGATTCTCATGAGCTCTTCGCCTTCAAAAACTCATAATAGATGAAATATTATCCTTAATTTAACTTCGCCAACCAGTTAACTGTACCAATCAATTAAAATTGAAGAGGTTATCTTAAAAGTATGGTCAACCCCCCTTGCTTTATGCTTCCACCCAAAGCTTTTCTTTTCCATATGTCTGCTAAAATTAATCCAAAAGCTTGGCATTATCACATTAGCCTAGATATAACGCAGATTCGGATACAGCAACATTATGACAATATGCGATCCTCGCTAACCCTTAATATATTCGGCAGCATCGATGGAAGCCTACAACAACCTCAGGTAGAACCATGGAAACGAAATCAAAACCAGCAAAATTAATACGCTTTTTCCAAGCAAACAAATAAGCGTAGCGGCTGTTAACCGAGCACTAATTCCCCTAAATAAACATCCACATCGCATTGCAGGAAGATTTCGATATAAAATGCAAGAAAGAGGAACCAATAAGATATTGTACGAAATCATTTGAACCTTTCGACATGCTCGCTGTCGTCGTTCTCTTGGGAGCGGTCATGGACCTCGTCGGCCTCGTGCTCCCCCATGTCGACCTCTCCAATCCGCCTGACCTTACGAGACCCTTTTCTCCAGGACGACGAGCAAATCTTCGTTGCCTACCACCGCAACGCCGAGGTCGATAGAAGCCGAAAAGACTCGCTTTCGCCTCAGTATCTTTCCTGGTCTACTTATTCCCAAGGCGGTCCCTCCGTCTTTCCCACTGCAAGTTACCCGCCCCATTTGGCAAGCCACGTGGATATCTTCTCTAGATGAACAACATTGCCACTTGTTGAGTGCACCGAAGCTAGAAAAAAACAGCAGTCATAATCTAGCCTTTGAATACAAGGGAGTTTGACTTAGGATTTAGACTAGGAACAATTCCTATTAATATTATTTATGACTATATCACAAAATTGAACAAATTAAATTATAAATTTTTTATATAATATGTTAAATTAGTTATTATATTTGTCTTTATTAGATGATACATAATATGTAAATTATAATTTTTGATAAATTTTAATTATTTTTATTTATTTTAAATTGTGTTTTTATTTGAGTAATATATGCTTTAAATTTTGATAATCTATAAATAATTCATATTTTACTTCATATAAGTAATATCTCTGATTTTTTAAAACAAGCATATGATTGTTAGTTTTAAATTATGTATTAAGTAATTTTTCATGAATTTTTTAATATAGACAAGGCGAGGATTAGGTCATGAGATCGGATGAAGTAATTACTTGAGTTAAAAGGAATAGAAAATATGACAAAATGGTTTAAATAAAAAAATATAATTAAGAGAAAAAAAAAGAAAGCATTGATTTGCTCATCAAAATGAACTTAAGAGAATACTACCAAGCTAACTCAAAACACTTAATCCATAAAAAGCAACTCATTTTTTTAGTCACAACTAATTTATCATACATCTATTCATAAGAAGTCTTTTAAATAAAAGGTTATTAATAATTATTTAATATAAAAATAAGCTTACAAGTTATTTTTTGAAAGACTGTTATACTAATATAATTATTTAATACTAAAGTATGTTTCACACTTACTATTTAAAAATTTTTATCCGTGTTCGTGAATATTTTAAATACTTTCATTAATGTATAACAAAACATGTGCCACCTATTACAAGCCACCTATAATGAATTGCCTATCACACTTTAACTCATACCTCTAGTTTTCTTACTATTCTAAAAGCTTCATTTTAGATTAGAAATATAAAATTAAGTTAATATATTTCATGACTACTTAATTTATTCTTCCTTAATTATGATTAGCTTTTATAAGCCATGACTACTCTCTTTGTCAGTGGCCTATGGTAAATAATTTTTTGTATAATTTAAGTCCAAATTGTACCTACTCTTCTTGCACTTCATAATCTTTATGCTTTTGTTTAATTGCTCATTCTTGTCCTATATCATTTTTAGTTCTCATGAAGTTTCAAATTGCAACAATACTCATTGTAGTCCCTTAAATGATGCATCATTATATGGCTTTTTGTGTCAACTACTGATATCAAATTTGGAATTAATGTTAATTTATATTTAAATATTTGAAAAATATTTTCATAAGAAGAATCTCAAATTTTTCTATTTTTGAGTCAATTTATTTAATGAAACATATATGTAACAAAATTGTTTCACAAAATTTGAATAATATATTACCAATCCCAAAAATATTTTAATTTAGATTATAATGGGTCCAATCTAATCAATTATAGTTATAATTTCTTAAGAATTTAAAAGAAATTTTTTAACACTAACAACATGTCCTAAGATACCACTTAAGATAACCAAAATTCATATTTTAAAATTTTGGCATTCAAGAAATATTTTTTTAATTTGTAAAAAATATTAAAATATTTAACATGCTCTTCTAAATTATTTGAATAAATAAAAATATTATTAATAAACATAATAACAAATTGATAATGATATTTCTTAAAGATCTTGCTTATTAAATCCATAAATATTATAAATGTATTTGTTAACCTAAAAAAATAAAAGCAAAAAATCATGGTGGTTATATTAACTTTTAAAAGTTTAATTAGATGTATTATCTTCTTTTACTTTTAATTAATTAAATTTAGATCTCAAGTCTATTTTAGATAATACTATATCATTAAATAACTCATTAATCTTCAATAAATATTTGGTTTTAATAATAGTTTTAGTAATTGTTTGATGATTATATGTATTATTAGACTATCATCTTTTTTCTTCATAAATATGATTAGTTTAAATAAAATATTCGTTTAATAATTGTTAGATTTGTAATTCTTCTTCTAAGATATGTCCATCGTAGATAATAAATAGCTTTTCATCCTTTGATGATAATTTATGTCTTTTTAACACAAAGATAACAAGAATTTCTTTTCCCTCACCAAAGTAAATCACTTTTTCCTATTAACTATTTTAAGTTTTACTTTCTTTCTTACACAATGAATTTTCACTTGATAATTGTAAAGCATTTTCATACCAACATAATATCAAATTTTACTAATGGTTAAGTAATTACCTTAAAAAATTCTTTAATTTCAATTTCTTCTTAAATAAATGTACTAACCTTAATTTCATTTTCATCACAAATCTATGTAATAATGGATTCTTCAATTATTTCAATTCAACAAAATAATTAATTAAGAAATAACATAAATCATAGATTATTTTTCTTTATCAAGTGACTAACCTTTGTAAAGTAAAATGAGCGTTTGTGAATCCCAACAGAGGAGTGTGAATTGTAAATTTTAAAATATTTTTATTATTTTTTGTTCATATTTATTTTTTCAAATTTTGTTTATAAAAATAGTTCTATTTTTTAAAAAAATATTAATATTCATATATATATATATATATATATATATATATATTTGAGAAAAAATAAAAATAAAAAAGACCAAATTTTTAGATTGTTTGGTTTAAATTAGAATCTATGTCTAGTCCAGCTAAGGTCAGAAAAAAATATCAATATTATGAAAATTATAACTTGAGATTTTATCTTGTGATTCACTTCAAATTTACTTAAAATTTTTTTCTTACAGTTCACCACTAACTTACTTGAGGTTTTTTTATGATTTTTCTCAAACCTATTAGCTTTTGTAGGTTCAATTATAATTAAAGATTTTGTGAGCTTAACTCCAACTCGATTTTTTATGACATGAAATTGAAGTCAGACTTTCATAAATGTTAGGCCACCCAACACAAAAGAAAAAAAATACATCAAAGAAATTTTTTTGATAAAAAATATACAACTTTTTTATATTTATTAATAATAAACAAAGGTATAAAGAGCTCAAAATAATGATGAGAAGTATGAAATGAAAACTTAGAATTGTTAAATTTAGTTAGAAGAATTTAGAGTTTTGAGAAGTTTTACGTTGTAATGTACTATTGGGAGACTTTACCCCAATAAAATATCATGCAACTCTTTTTTAAGTTCTTAAAATATTGTTCATATCCATTAACCATTTCATTCATAATGGCTAGGTTTTTATAAAAAAAACTTTGATCACGGTTGTTAAAAAATCAAGGAAACACTCTTTCATAAGTCAATGCTAAACAAATTAAAAATTTTCTTTCAAAATGACAACAAATTGGCTCAAATAATGTTTGAGAAAATGGTTCTTAGATGGGATCAACCAAGGCCATTGGATTCGATCAGAGAAGATCTTGACTATTAAATCAAAGGTTGTAAAAGCAAATGAGTAATGGATAGTTGAATCGAAACTAATTAAATTTGGGCCATCTGATCATATTGCATGAGATCTAAATCGTTCAAATTATCTAAAGGAAGTTTGGGAATTGATATTAGCTATAGGATTAAAAAAATTGAGAGATTTGATTATCCGATTAAGGGATAGATTATTTTAAAGTACAGAATCAACCAAGGATGTTCGATTAAGTTGAACATGCTCTTAGTCATCCAATTTCAAGCCATAATCATGTTCCTATAAGTGGATGAAATCTACATTATCTGATCAATGATCAGGTGGTGAGAAATAATCTACAGGCACTACTAGTATAGATTAGCGATGGAATGGGAAAAGACTTTAATCCCACATTGCTAGATTGTAAAGTGATTTGATCTTTATATTTTCTTTCATGCATCTATAATGTGAGTAGAAACATTGGGCTGGCTCTCCCTTATGCGCTTAGGATTTGATCCACTGGGTCACTTGTATGCTTATAAGTTTATTCATGATTATGGACTAACTCGACCCACTACATACTTAATTTGAGTTCTATCCAACTCGACCCTTCTTATGCCTTACCAAAAACCAAGTTTAAGACTACATCTTGACCAATATTGGGTTTGACCTGAGGCTTCTCAGGCTATTTCAAGCTTGGTTGACCCTAGTTCTTTGTACTTGCACCATGTTTGTAATGTGGCTTAGGATATTTTTTTTCTTTTTTAATTATGATAATTTAATAGAATTATTTTTTCTAATTTAATCAAAATTCAATATTTAACTTAACATAAAAATTGGTAAAAATGTATAAGCAGGATTTAACCAAGAAAAATATTAAATGATTAAAAAATAAAATTTTATATGTTTCCAAAATTATGAAAGTGATTTAACACTTAGAATGTTTAAGTTCAATTTGAAAGGGAATTGATTGGAAGGAAGTACTTTATGATTAATAATCAATAAACTAACATTATATTTCATAACAAAAAAAATCGTTTCAAAATTGATATGCATATCTTCAACCCTTAAAGCTTACTAAACACTCAAAAGTATTTTAAATATTACTAATTCATCATCTTCAAAAACAAACTACTTATTCTTCATAACTAACATGACTTATATTAAAAAATATACTAGAATAAAATATTAAATATTTATGACTTGACTTATCAAACATAAGGGTGATCTAACACTTTGTTAAAACTTTTTTAACTATATAAGATGTAACACCTCTACCTTTCCTTACTAAGCTTTTATCAATACTGTGGCATATAGACGACATCTCAACTCTTGCCCCAACCTAAGGACAAACCTTAGCCATTTTTTAAGGCTCATCATAAACAAAATATCTCAACCATCTTTCCTAACACAACCAACGAATACCCCAATGTTATTTCTCAAAATTTGGACCTCTAGCTTCCTTTCTTGTGACATTCTTAAATTGAATTATGTACAAATATATTATGTGTAATAAGGTTATAAAAAAAGCACATAAATACTATTATTTTAATAAATAATATTTTTATTTTAGAAAATTGATTGAGATAAATAAATTATAAATATTTTAGTTGCATTTCAAAAAGTATGCTAGTTTAAATAGTTCAAATTTTTAAATTAAGCATAGTCTTGAAAAAAGATTATCAAGAGAAATTTAATTATATTTGGTATATAATTTTTGGAGACTAAGTGAATTTATTTTGAATCTTAATCACAAAAGGAAATTAAATATTTTAAATGAGCTAATAAAAAAGGCTTTAAGAAGGTTTATTCTTAAGAATAGTGGTAGTAAGGAAATTTTCCTTAATAAACTACCTTAAGCTGTTAGATAATCATGGGAGAGTAGGCAGATTTGTACTCCTTACATAGGAAGTTAGTCATGAGTGAGGTGGAAAAGAATTGAGGAGGAAGGGAAGAAGTAGTGATTGGGTGTTGAAGAGAAGCTTACAATAAGAAAAGGAAAGTACAACAATTGCTAAGAGAGGTCTACAACAAGTAAGAAAGCAAAGTATAAAGCTTAAAGCAAGGAGAGAAGCTACAATATTTGAAGGAATATAACTATTTTTGCTTATGAAAGAATAAATAGATAAGGAAGAGCTTTAGTTCAGTGAAGTAAAAACTACAACTATAAGGAACACGTGTAGTTCAAGTATGAGAAATCTTATAATAAGAGTAATACAAAGTTAAGAAGGGATTTTCTATAAGAAGTTAAAGCTATTACTAAAGGAATTATGTGAACTAATCTTAATTTATGAAAAGAAAATATTAAGAAAGAAGAAGAATGAGCTATTACATATGTAAGAAAGGAACAACAAAAGAAGAAATGAGGGCTAATAGTTCAGCAAATAGGAAATAGGGAAAGAGAATCATCTATTAAAGCAAAGCAAAATAGCAATAGACAATAGTTGGGAACTTGAGAAAAATCTTATAAGTGTTTAAGGTTCTACAAGCATGAAGATAATGAGCAAGGTTATTTATAATGAAATTCCTTTAAAGAATTTTTGCTCTAATTTCTTTCTAGCATGCCTTAGAAACCTTGATTAGCAAAGAAAGATTTATTTTGTAGCTTTGGAATTTTGAACTTTTGTTTTAAGTTAATCATTGACATTTTAATGACATTTAGATGTTCTCATTGTAGATATTGCTTTATGTTCTTAAAGATTTTCTTATATGTAGTTTGGAATTGATTTAAGCAAAGACTAGAGTAGAAAGGTAGGTTTTGGGTGTCCATTTGAGTAGGATAAGATATGTCAAGTGGATTTATAATATATTGAGTTGACATACAATACACTAAGCCAAATGTATGATATTTCAAATTTGACATACATTATGCTCAAGTTATATTTGATTAATGTGAAATATAATGTTTTGGATTATAAATAAAATAAGAATAATCTACAATAAAAAGATAGAATTAATGGAAGAGTGAGCATAATATAATATAATTATGAATAATTTTCATATTATAAGAAGCAAAAGAAAAATAAAACTTGAAAAAGAACAATCTCGAGGAGAGCAGGAAAGTGAATTAAAGTAACAATAATGTAAGTTTATTTAATACACCAAAAGTTGGGCAAGCAATTTTAATTAATTCAAAATCATGACATTAACATAAGAGTATTAGAGAATTATTGATCACTATAAAAAGAAAGAATAATTAAGAAAATAATTTGTGGAACCCAAATATTTTGTTAAAGTTAATTTTGAAAAAGAATCATACTATGAGAAGGCAGCACATCACACAATATGATTTAAATAAAAGTAAGAAAGATGACTTAGGGATGATCATCACCCAATATAATAGAGGAATTTGTATAGTACAACAGAATAATTCATAAGTGAACTAAGCTGTATGAGATCATATGATAAGATAAGAACAATTATATGAATATAATATTATGACAAAGGGTTACGTCACTTATATAGGTCAAATTAGTCTAATAAGCTAAGAAAAAAAGAATTTGATCATATAGTATAACAGAAACATATCATAAAATATGATCAAGTAATAGAAATTAGAGTTGGATCAATCTGAGCAAATATAAATGTTAATTAGTGATCGTGTAAGGATGACCAAGAAATCATACAAGAATGTTAATGTATATTGTGAAGGTTGGTTTAAATAATGTAGTTTTAAAAAAGTAGGAAAGTAAATATTGTACAAGTAAGATCAATTAAGAAAGAAAAAATAACAAAGTTTTATGGGTTGAGTAATTGATGGACAAATCATTTAATTTAATAAACATTAACATGTAAGTATGATCATGAGTATAATAAGCATAATACTTTGAAATCTTTAAGTTATAATGTAAGAAGGAAGATGTATCATACAAGTATAATTAAAAAACCATACAAGTATAGGGTAGAAAGAATGGTTGAGGTAAGTAAGTTGGAATAAATCATATTAATGAGTTGAATGAAAAGCTAAGTCCTTGGAGAGACCATTACTTCAATTGAGAAGAAAATAATCTTTTGACCTATATGCATATGATTGATACAATGTGTAATTCTAGGTTAGAGACATCAAAAATATATGAAAATAATTTTATGAAAGATGATTTGTTAACCTTGATTTTAATAACATGTTGCCATCAATTAGAGGATGTATATATAGTCAAACTTATACCCATGTGAATATGCTTAATGTGATGTGTATTGTCAAATAGAAGCCTTTAATGATTTATGAAATGTCAATTGATGATACTTATGTAGATAATGTGTAAATTTATTTGATATATGATGCATGCTAAAAAGGTAGAGATCCTTTGATTGATAATATGAAAATGTATAAATTGGGGATGTTGTGTAGCTATGTTTATTGATACAACATGAATTGATAGTTTCTAACATGATAATGAATGTGATCAAATCAACTTGAGAATAAAAAGCTACATTTGCTTGCTATGTTATAATTGTTGTTATAGATTGCTTATTAATTGGAGTGAAAAATAAATGTATACATTGATGCTTATTAGGAGTGTAAATATGCCATCCACAAGTTTCTAACTAGTCATTATTGGATTTTTTGGAGTCATTATATCTAATTCTTTTCTATTGTGGGAAAATTTTGGAAACCATCAACTTTTGTTTCTTTGCAAAACATTTTTTGACTAAAATAATTATGGAAGCAACCTCTAAACTTGTGAAGCACATTAACAAAGGGAAGGTCAATACAAAAATAAAATATTTAAATCATACTTTTCTTATAGCTTGAATAAGAACAAAGCCAACTATCATCATGTTAAACTCTATTACATGCTCAATCTTTATGACATAAACATTACTAGCACTATTCCCACAAAACTAAATAAAAAGTAAATTGTTCTCTTGTTTGACGAAACATGATCTAGCCTTATTGTACACTTTTAACCCAATGTAGCATCTCATTTTGACTTAAAAGTGCAAAGCCAAAAAATGCATAAGCTAATTAACATTGTCTTAATGACAAAAGTATGTATCATATGTAAAGAAATAATTGTGGGGTAACCTCATGTATGGTCATTATACCATCATAATTAAGAAAACAGCATGATGATGAAATATAAAGAGCAAAGTAAATTATTCATAAATTTGTAATCATATTTCTCTTTTATTACTTTGTAACTTTTTACATTCTATCTTTTTTGTTATATTGTTGATAATTAGACATAATATTTTATTTGATTATAACAAATTCTAAATATTTCTGATAAATTTATTTGAGTGAATTTTTCAATTTCAGGTAATTGATGCTCGTGTTTGTGGAAGAACTTAAAAAAGATGAGCAAATGTTAAATCTTAATTAGTATGACAAACCATCAAGAGATATATTTTAAATTTTAATTTTAGATATTTTATTTTTATTTTGTTTAGAATATTAAATTTGATTAAAATATTTATTATAAGACATAAAAATTTAATTTCATTTAAATTAATCATCTTAGATGAATATTAGGTTTCAAAAAACTTGATGCGACCTCCTTTACTATCTTGAGAATTATTTTATTTTTTTATCATATCTTAGCATTGTTTCAATAATTTTGTAAAAAATATTTTATAATTATAATAATTAATTAGTAAAAATAATACTAATAAAATAATAATAAAAGAAAATTTGACTTATTAGTAATAAGAACTAGAAGTCTCGATAACACCTCAAACACGCTGAACAAGTCAAGAGCGCAAGTCCTGAAACCCATTACATGGTCGTGTAAATCCAAACATGCTTTATTAGGTTGTTAGATTGGGTTACTACTCCTATATATGTATATCAAGTATATAACGCATCACTGATAGTGTGGGTTATGACCTCCGAAGCAAGACAGGGGTAGCTAACCCCAATAGGCTGACAATAAAGATAATGCAACATTATAAAATTAAAATTGCTAAGTTCTATTTTGTAATGTGGGACTAAAATAAGTTTTCCTTTCACGTGGGTGACTTCTAATTTGTGGGAGTGTTCTCCATCATTCGATCGTGCAATTTTATGATTGAACGACTTCTATCTCATTCGTGTTTTAATAATGCTTAATTACATCAATCGTTTGATATCACAAATTCATGATTGCATCGTTAATACTTTATTCACACATAAGATCTAAAATTAACCATCTGATCATGATTTAGATTTAATGATCATGATCAAATCTTATTTCTTAGTAACACCACTTCAATGTCATCCATCAAATAGCACGGGTTTTGTGAGTGCACGATCCCAAATGCTTCTAATCAAGTGGCTCCTATGCAATGACTCCTTTAACCATCATTTCAAGCTTTAAAAAAATTTATTTAAATAATAATTTTTCAATTTAAAAATACAAAAGCTCATAAAAAAATAACAGTTATTTTGTAAGTTTGGTAAGTGCTTTTAGTCATTATAAAATATTTATAAACAAGAGAATTTTTTTACAAAATGGATTGATTAATTTTTATGCAATTTAAAAAACTCAAGCCACAACATTCAAGTCGTTAGCAACTATCAATTTATTTTGTTAAAAAATTTTCTTATTTTTAGACATTTTATAACGGCTAAAAGTATTTACCAAATTAGCAAAATTAACATTACTATTTTGTCAATTTTCATATTTTTTAATTAAAAAATTAATGCTAAAATAAAATATTCTAACGACTAAAACAATAGCTAAAAGAGCCATTCGATTGGAAGCATCTAGGACCATTCAATTATGAAAAGTGCATTCATTCGGAATGGTTGACACTAAAATGGTGTTATTTAGAAATAAAATTTGATCACGATATTAAATCTAAACTGTGATTAGACAGTTAGATCTTACACATGGATAAGTTATTATTTTAGTATTCATTTTTTAATTAAAAATGTGAAAGCTGATAGAACAAAATGATAATTTTGCTAATTTGGTAAGTACTTTTAATCGTTATAAAATGTCTATAAATAAGAGAAGTTTTGAACAAAATAGATTGATGAATTTTATACAATATAAGGAAAATTTTCAAAGGATGACATTCAAGTTATTAGTAGCCCATTCCTATCGTCTCTCTCACACATTGCTCTTTCAGTCATCACACTCTTAAATTTGGCTGTATTTTACAACTAGTTAAGTTATGACTTTTTTTATTCCCAAATTAATTTAATTAAAATATTTATATCTTATTAATCATTTCATTAATCATAGTTTTTTTGTATTAATTTTTATTGTGTCAACAAATTTTTTTATTTTATTTTCATTTTATTTTGTTGTAAGACTGTAATAATATTTTTTTATTTCTTTATTATGAGGGTTCAACTAACCCTTATTTTAGTGAATGACTTATATTGAATATTTATTTTTATCTAATTTTTGTCAGAGTTAGACGTAGATTTGTTTTTAAATCAAACCATTTAAAAATTATTTGTATATATTTTTAATTATTGTTGAATTTGTATTAAATACTTTTTTATCAAAATTTATTATTAAAAGAAAATTTAATAATTTTTTAAATTAAAATTAAAATTTTCAAAAAACATTTTAAGAGATTTGTTCAAGTTTATTAAAAATTATGTTAAAAGTATTTCTTTAAATATTTTTTCAAAAAAAAATTTATCTCTAGTAATTCATCTCCCTCTTATTGTACCATACTACACTTTTATCCTTTAGGAAATTTCTTATGAAAATATCACATTATTAATGATTGATTATGTTTAGAAAATTATCATTCCGATATAAAATAGCTTAAATGATTAGCGTCTTTGGTTCATCTCTCAAATACACTGTTCTAGAATGTTAGTTACATCTCCAAACAATTAAAACATCCTTTCAGTTTTAAAAGTTTCTTCCCTTCACCAAATCTTTCTTGTCTTTTCTTTTTTTTTCTATTTTTTTTCTTATACTTATTTTTCCCAATCAATATTTTATGTCTCTTTTTTATCTTATCTTTTTGTAAGCATGAGTGTATAAATTAACATTAGCATGAAAGGATTGACTTATATACAAAGTACCAACATTTTATGCTCAATCATTATGAAGACATATCATGAAAACATGACATATATTCAAACATTTCAATTTGTAAAGGAATCCAACAGTTTTCATTTGAAACAATTCAAAATCTTCACAATGCTCTAACAAATTAGCATCACATCATTCATCAACCATGACAACAACAATTATTACAAGCATCTCTAATTTTTTTGCTAAGAAATGAAATCATTTGATGACTTCTAACCTACAAGCATGAAACAACAACCATATACCAAATCAATCACTTTTCTTACCTCTTACTTCCCTTTGTGTAGTGGTCACATCAATCTTGAATCTTTATAAAACTCTTTTAAATGCATCTTCTTATATTCCCTTATTCCCTTTATAACTTATAGCCAAATGCTAGACCTCTTAATTTTTGAAAAATTTTTTAAAGTGATGATTAGTATCTTATTTGTACGTATTCTCATGATTTTTTATATTCTTAGCCTTTAAAATATCTCTAACATTTGTATCCCTTCATATGGATAACTTTATACCATATAACCTCTCATTTTCAAAGGATTCTTGATGATTAAACTCTTCCCCAAGCTAGTTATTTTCAATCATTTGTTATTTTTGGTTTTACAAATATGTTTAGTTTTTACTTATCATACATGTATAATTATTTTGATCATATCATATGATGCTCAAACTTGTCTAAATATGTTTTAACTTTTTTTTATTGTACCATTATGGTCTCGTTATTATACTCGTATGATACTCCCATTCCTTTTACGTCATACGAATAATTTTGTTTATGATTATAGTTCTCACATATTGTGTTGTATGTTTTTGTTCATCATATGTACAACACCCATTAACTAACTATTTTTAAGTATTCTTTATATTTAATATAAGATATTTCTTTAGTATTTGTATAATTAATTTCTTGTATCTCTTTACTAAGTCATAATCGATGATGATCTTATATATTATGTTGTTAGTTTATCATATTGTTTGATTAGTTTATGATATCTTTTTTTGAATGATTTCACACTACAACTCATTTCATTTTGTTTTATATGATTGTATAATATGATATACTTCTATTATATGTATGATAAAATACTTTTATAAATTTATACTTGATATATATTATCATACTAATTTATTTGTCCTATCATACTTGTATGATCAAGTATTAGGTTCTTTTCTTTTGATACAAAAAATATTTTGTTATTCATTTAATTTCAATTTTTGTGTACAAAATTGAGGTTTGAAGCTTGTCTCATGGACTAGCTTTACATATAGCCCTCATAAATAATCCTAATCAAAGAGCCCCTTATAATACATGTATGACCTATCGAGAGACAAAATCATAAGAGGGTGATAATGGAGGTAGGTGCATTGATTTTGGGCCAATCTAATGTTTTGTAGGTGTTTGATCGCAAAAAAGTGATTTATGCACTTTGGTGAATAGTACTTAGTACTTCATTTAAGTATGAAGCTCACCTTTTTCTTGATCTTATGACTCCATTGAGAGTTGATATTGATGTATTTGTCTGATTGACTAAGTCTATCTAATCATAGTAAAGGGATGAGGCAGTTGTTATGATGAATAATCAGAATAGTATGATTACTCCATTAGGTGTTATGTTCTACACATAATCATGTTTATATAATAATATAATAGTATCTATATGACAGTCATTTAACTTCAATTTCTCACTTGATTAGACTGTATGATTAATGATATCATATTGTATGAATTATCATCCTTTTTCTTGTCCTGTTAAACTTGTTTGATGTCATGAGATGATGCATTATTCATAAATTGATTGTATTTATAGGATGATCTATTTCATACTGTATGATCTTCTCTGATTGAGATTATTTGACTATCCTCTTCAATCATGCTATATGATCCTTATGATGATATTTTATGATACCTTATAAAAGTATATACAAACTCTAAAAAATTATAAATGACAAATATAAATTTTATTTATGCAAAATTTAAGCTATTAAAATTTCTTCCTCCTTACAAAAGCTTTGTTCTCAAAATTTAGAACATAAATGGGTATTTTTTTCATCATTTTCTCTTCTAATTCCCATGTGCCTTCTCCCTTTATTTGGTTTATCCACAAACTCTTCACCATTAGAATTTCTTTATTTATTTTTCCAAGATTTTTATTGATCTTTCTTCATATTTTAAGTTTAGTTATAGATCATATTCATTTCAATCCAAATCTAGTATATGAGTTGAGTCTTCTACATACTCTGTTGAAATATGAAATATATTATATATTCCTACCAAGTTTATTGGTAATGAATCTTTGTAAGCAACTTTATATATCTGTCTAATAACTTAGAAATGTTTACTGTATTTTTGCTTATGCATTCCTTCTTAGAACCCAACCATTTTATGCTTGGAATCATAATATTTTTTTATCAATTTTGAGCCTTTATTATATTTTCTTTTATCATTTTTATTTTATCAATTATTCCAACGATTATGTATGGCCTAACTAATAGTCCTTTATCATCCTTATATTAGCATATAGGTGATTGGCATTTTCAATTATATAAAGCTTTAAAAGGTGTCATTTTTATGCTTGTTTGATAACTATTATTATAAGTTTATTTGATTAAAGAAAAATATACATTCTAACTTCCCCAAATACTCAAAACACAATCTCAACATATCTTTCAAATTTTCATGACTCTATTTGTTTTCTAATATATTTGTAGATGAAAAGTGGTGTTGAACTTTAATTGTGTGGCAAAAGTTCTTATAGTCTCTTCCAAAATTAAGAGATGAATTTAGAGTCTTTATTTTATTTATATTTTTTGGCACTCCATGTAATCATATTATCTTGTTCAAACACAATTGTGTTAATTTTTTTGTAGTGTAACTAGTTTTCATAGTTATGAAATGTCTTAAATTTGTTAATTGGTCACATGACGTCTTTTTCTTGAATCATTTTAAGCAAACCAACTACAAAGTCCATAGAGATTTTCTCCTACTTCTGTAATATGATAGAAAATTGTTACAAAGTTCCAGTTCAATTTTGATACTTCCATTGACTTGTCATATCAAACACCTTATTACCATATCCTAGGTGTCTTTCATCACTAACCGCAAAAAGTTTTTCATGTCATGGTACCTCTTGATTATGATAGGATGTATTGAATATCTAGATCCATGAGCTTCTTAAAATAATATGACTTTTTTTCCTTTTGATTGAGTTTGTATAATATGTTATTAAAATAAGCAAGATCATTCTCCTGACTTTAATGAAAATCTGATTCTTATCTTTTGAAGTTTTTAGATTTTTCCTTCTGTAGTTCCTCAACTTGATCTTACCATTTTATTAGTATATCCAATTCTCTAAAATTTCTCTTATTTCTTGCCAATATGGAATTAAGATGCATTTTATTTATTTTGATGCATAATTATATTTCTTCAACTTTAGAAATGCAATTGTTTAAACTTTTGCTTCTACTTGAGGCAGCTGTCACTATGTTGGTTCTCCCTGGTTAATATTACAGAATTCACGTAACCTTAGGCAATTGCAACAGCTATTGAAGCTGGAAGCTCTCTTTAAAAAGAAAGTATTAAAGTGATGGACAGGATAAACTTTGATACAAGTTTATAAATGGAATATGCAATATGATATTCAAGAAGCACAATTATTTAGTATATTACCAAAGCTAGTGTGGCTAAGTGATTTTTTTGATAAAACCTGTTGTATTGGTTTCAAATGCAAAATGCTACTGAGTGGAAATTATTGTTCAAGTTTTTGCACATCATATCTGCAAATGGTAAAGTGGTAAGTTCCTGAACATTTTGAATCAGCAAAATGAATTGGCTTACATCCAAGGATGGTGAAAATTGCAATTGCCTTCCTAAAAAGGTCTGTATAACCTTTGGCATCTTGTTACTTTTATCAACCTTCAGTGCAGCTAAAACCTGTGCATACAAACCTTTGAAAAGATCATTACCCAGAAAGATTAGTTGAGAATATTATTCTGGGCTAATGTAGAACAAAAGATTGAATTTTATTTTCAACAAATATGCTTTTTTAATTCCATTCTTTAATGTTGTAGAACCATAATCGTCGAACACTGCCTAAAATTATAAGAAAAAATTTAGCATTACGATCATGATGGAATGGCATAAACAACTCTTACAACATTGCTATTTTATGGTGTGGGAAGAAACGCTTAACTCAGCAACACAAATCAATCTTCCATTAAGCCAAGGGTTACATTTCGAACCTAATCATTACGAAAACAGTGGAAATGTCGTTTGCATATAACCCTAAAAATGCTCAAGCAATTGAAGTAGAACTTTTTGATGCCCTTCTTATGGCAACATCTCAAAAATAGAATGTTAAAAGTAAACTATTTAATCTATTAAAGATTATTGTCTTCCTTTATAATTAAAGAAAAGCACATGTAATGAAATATTGTTAAATCAACATAACCTCATGACCGAGAAAATCATTCCAAGAGAGAAAAATTAATCATTCATCTTGCATGAAGACTATGCTACAGAAAATTTTGGAATATACTTAATGGCGCCTGCAAAAAGTTTAATTCAGCTGAAGCTGTGTTGTATGCATATAAAGGTGATGTGGGCATCACAAAGCTTTTCCTTTTCTTTTAATGACTTTGCTCACTACAAAAGAAGAAAAACAATATTGTGCTCATCTATAACATATAAGCCTAAGCATCTAATAATTGCAACTATCGCAAACAAATGGTTTCCATGTGAGGTTCATAGTACAAAACTTGCTTTAAAAACTTGTTTTAGAACAATTAAGAAAATCTCTGTTGTGACAGTAAAATAATAGAACATGGAAATTGTGCAAGTCAAAAATGTTATGGGCTATGCTTTGATCGAGACAAAGTGAGCTCAAAACAGATAGGCCGATTAAGCACAAAAGGTTGGCCGCACCACTTGCCAATTGGAAACATAATCATGTTCAATAAAATGCTTCTTTTCTACTATAACCTCATATTACATTGTGTTTGCCTTTTTCTTTTACATGGAAAGCTTGTCTTCCCATATGTGGCCATGATTTTAGATTGCAAATTGTAAACTGATATTCAAAAATCGTGCATTTTTGAAATTTATTTAGTCTTTGTTTGTTTCAAAATGTAAGTCTTTGAATTTAGAAATAAATAAATAAAGTGAAGTTCTCTTTGAAGAATTACATTTTAACCACTTTCGATTATGAGACTCGCCACCTAAAGTCAAAAAATAATTAGAAGTCTAAACTATTATTTAATACTTACATTCTCCTTTAGCAAATTCCAAATAAGTCAAATTATATTTATCTTTATTCAACTACTTTATTTTTAATATAATAATCTAATCACAATTTACTAAAAAAACTTTGCATTCTAATTATAAATTTTGACCTCACAAATTTTATCGTGTTGCAATCACTATCATAGAAACATAACCTTGATCTCACCCAAGATTCACATTTTCTTACTATCCTTATCTTGTTTATGTTTTAAAAAATTACGATTATTCTCCAATCATTCAATAAATAGTTTATAAATAAAATTATTTCAATTCAAATTATCAAATAATAAAATACATAAATATTTTATTTGAATTTTTTATTCTATATTTTTCAGTTTAAATTATATGACATGATAATATAATCAATATATAATATATGACTTATAATTTTAATTTTTAAACGACAATTTTATTTGTTTATTTTTAAATTAATTACATTTTTTTAATTTCCATAAAAAATAATCTAAACCATAAATTTTCAAAACCCAAATATAAATAATTGAGTAAAATTTGAGCTTAAATTGTAATTATTTAAAGCATCTTCTTTTCATTAAGTTGACGATGTAATTTAATGGTAATTATTGTCACATTTTCTAATTAATAAAATTTTCTTGATTTATGATGAGCACCTAAGTGGATAGTGAGTGCATAATTGGTCAAGAACTTTTAACAAAAACGAGCTAAGCAATATGAATTTGAAAGTAATAGATACAATTTAGCTCCAAGAAAAGGACAACCATGGTAACAAAAAGATAATCGATCATTTGCTAGAACGATGAAACCTCTAGCAAATCAAGGCATACAAAGAACTAACTCTTCAAATTTTATATTGCTTCGGATAATGCCTCCATTGATCAAGAAATCGTGTTTGTGTTTAGCATAGCTCACTTTGGATGCTAATGAGGAAAAAAAAACTAAACAATAAATAGTTCCTTAATGAATTTTTTAAAGCAAAGCCCATGAGAAATAGTGCCGAAGGATTTATTCATTATAACCTCTTCTGCATTTTCACAACAATCCATATTAGTTATATCCTACATCAAATAACAAACAATCAGATGCATTGAACATCACCAAGAAGGAAACAAAATAAACATTGACTGATTGGTGCTAACAGCTTTGGAACCATAGGCAATGAGACACTATCTTCTGTTATCACAGCTTCGATACCCCCTTCTTCATCATCAAGGGATGATAGATATGCTAACTGTGCATCAGCTTCATATGGAGCAACAATGAATTCAACTCTTTAAGTTCTCAGAATATGAAGAAATAACTAGACTATGAGCACAAAAAGGTACATTACTCTATAGGAGAAATTGCTTTGAAGATTATGCTACCCGAAGCATAAATGCATAGAGGCCTTACTATAACAATATTCAAGGTATTGTGTAGGTATGAATGGCATTTCAGTATGCAACATAGTATCTTAATTTCATGCTATGCTTAATTCATTTTAGAACATATGCAGATGTTTCAAATAAAAATGTTGCCCAAGTACTACATAGGCAATAGTATACTGGCATTGCTTTTGGTGATCATCACATAACTTTTCGTTGGTGCATTATTGCAACAGCAACTTTTGCGAATTATAAAGAGATATGTTGATACCTGAATAAGGTGATGGGCCATGGATGGAGTAACTTGCACTACTTTCAAATGAGCTCAATGTTAGAAAGATCAATGAAGAAAGAAGTTCAGCAACATCATAGTAAAATAGTCAAACAAAATGCCATTACCTACTTCAACAAAAAGCAAACAAAACAAATAAAACAAGAAACTAAGACAAAAGAAGGAGAAGAGAATCTCACCATCACCTACTTTAACACAAAAAACTGGCACACCAATTGGTGCTCATCACCTTTCTTGCCAGTTTGGATTGACCTTGGCAAACTCCACCTTTTAGGGAATTCAAATTGCAGACTTAAAAGGTTATTGAAGAATAATGCCATTGGCAAGCCCTGATTTAAGTTCAACAGCTTGATTATGCAAAGGATGGTGCCATTGGCACATCACCATTTAAAGCTAATTAATTCCATTATATTTCGTTTTACTGATTCCTGTAGTTCGTAGACTGTTTTGCATTAATCATTGATCTTTATTTTGAATTCCTAACAATCTCAAGTATAAAATGAGTGAAGCCAAGTATTGAAAAATATTCCATTATTGCTTTCAGCAAATATAATACAGGTGATATTCATCTCACATTAGATTAAGTAAATGAAATATAAAACATCATTAATACAACAATACATAAATGAATTGAGTTAAGAAAATGGTCATCATTAATACAACAATACCAAAAGTTAAAAAAAGTGTTTGGCCCCATAAACCAAATGGTCATGTATGATTTTCATGGTGATAGAATATTTAAGTTACATTTTTTGATAATCTAATTGTTTACTTGATGAATAATTTTTTGGTTGAAAATAAGAAAGAAAAAGGAGATCATTTACATCTTATAGAACCAAAGGGAGTTGGAGCACAATGTCCAAATAATAATATCAATTAACTCAAGAAAAAGAAACACATGACATAGAAGTCCAGAAAAGACATGAAGTATAAGTTTGTGTTCAATACAAATGAAAAACTTTAAAAAACTCGAATAAAATATTAAAATTTGTTTTTACTTCTATTTGATCAAGATATACTTGCACCTACATTCTTGTACTCAAGCTTACATATGTCATCTCACTAGAATGCATTTTGAATAATGTTGTTAATACATAAGGTATGTTATCGGTAAGTGAGCCTCAGTTGAGACTCATGCATACTACATCAATATAAATAAATAGTATATGAAACTAAAACTAGCCAATTGCATGCTAGGCTAAGACAAACAGATGGTTTACATGTGTAGATACATGAACCAAATGAACAATACACAATGCAAATTTGCATAAACAAGAGACTAACATACGACACGTCTTAAATAGTTTGATTCTCCAAATTACTTAAATGACTCTTAATGGCCAGTTTGATCATCCAAAACATTTCTATATATGTTAAGGCTTTGTAGCAACAACTATTTGAGGATTATTGAAATTCTTAATACTAGATTATATCCATAAATATTCTCTTAAGTCAATAATTGAATTAACTTTCCTAAGAATATACATTGGCAAAATCTATGAAAAATTATGCAATTGGAATTTCTAAAACTCAAGGAAGGGCTATGTTTGATCCTATAAAAAAGAATTGAAGTTAGAGTTTAACTTTCAAAAAAAGCTTTAATTAGATTTGAGCATACAAAAAATCAGAAAATGAGTGGTTATATCAAAACCCTTGAAAAAGTCAAAATAGGTTAATTTTGACCTTATAAAAATTCTAGAAAATATCAACTATAAGCCTTATAAAAAACCAGAATGGGATTAGTTTTAGCACAAGAAGACTCCAAAGGTTGTGTTTAAGCATAAAAAAAAGTCACAATTTTAATGGTTTCATCATCATATGACAAAGGAGTATAAATAAAATTCTTGGCTTAAACTTGTTGGCATAGGATTGGATGTAAGTTCAATTGGGTATAAGTCAAATATCTTGAAAATCCTTTGTCTTTACTTTATACATTTATTTATACTAATAGCTAGATGCTTAAGTTATCATAATTGCTACAAAAAAATGCTTATCTAATTGATCCCACTCCTCTTGGGCATAATTGGTCCATAAAAAACTTTAATTCAAACTTCTTTAAAACCATAATTTTTATTGGATAATATCATAAGATTAACAAGTGGCATCACAGAAAGACTTTAATTCAAACTTGAGATTTCGGCATCGATCGATCTGGCGTTTTGATGATCGAATAGTCCATGCCATGCCCGCATTTGTGAACAATTAACTTTCTTCAGCCATCATCTGGAATGGTTAATAGAACAACTAAGAATCTCTCCATCTACATTAATAGTAATCTGATCATCATTATTATTCATCAGACTTTCAAATCTAACACTCCAAATCTTATCTCATTGTGATTAGATTTGAACCCTTTATCATTTAAGCAAACATGACGATTACCGCTTTGTTGGCTTAATCGAATGACAGCTGTACCGTCTTCTTCATCTGTAATGACTAGCTTTTCGAAAAGTATATTCTAGTCACTAGGAGAGTTATTTTTGGAATTTTTTATTTCAACTATAAATAGGGATCATTTACCAAACATAAAAACTAGTGAATCAAACTTGAAAATTTTCATGAGTTTAAGTGAAGTTGAAATCGCGAGCAATAAATTTCTACACAATTTGGAGGGCTATGAATTTTCATTAGTTTCTATTTCTCCTGCTTTTGTTCATAATCATTTTTATATTTTTTGATAACATCTACTTCATTCATTAGTAGTGCTATTCTTATTTAAAAAATTAAAGGTGTAGGAATTTTTGTAAATAAAAATTATAAAATTTTTAATTTTTCTGTATATCCTAAATTTCTCTAATTTTGGTGTCTTATTGGAGTACTATTATGTATTTAGTTTACCTCTACTAGCTTTAACAAAAGGAAGTAGTTAATGAAAGTCCAATCAAAGATCAGGGGTGGATGTAGGCACGAGTTTTGGCCAAATCGTCTAAAATCTTTTGTACATTTCATTTATTGTTGAGAAATTTTATTTCATTGATAATTATTATAAAAAAATATTTTAAGCTCAAATTTTTTTTCTAATTTTTTGAATAAAAATTTTGTTAAATTTATAATTCACCACTTTTTTCTTGTTTGTTTTGTCTCATATGTTTTACAACAATTTTAACATATAAAATTAGTAATTTTAGATAGGAAAATTTGAGATTTGTTTTGCAAGGGAAATAAAAAAATAATTCACAAGGGAATTTTTTCAAACCATCCATTATCAAGTTGAATGCCAATGCTCTAAATCTTAAGGAATAGAATGTGACCCCAAGGGTCCAATAGGATGTAGTAGAACTTTAGTGAGGTTAAGTTCAAAAATAATTTGCATATGAAGAATACCTAATCAAGATTGAACACCTTAAAGTGTCTTTTGTTTCCCATATTTTTTTGTGACATCCAACTCCAAAGAACAAGGGAGTCTCTCCCCAATATAGTAGTTACTAAAACAAGAAACTTAATAGTTTTTAGCATAACAACTTCCTTTATAGAAATTTGCACAATTCTCCTTTAATGAGGGTAGTAATCTAAATGCTATAAGCACGAGTTTCTAAAGGAGAGGTACTCCTAATCAAGATATGGGATTATCTAGAGGCTGAGTGATCATCAAGGGAGAGATGCATAATAAGTTGATTTAAGGAGTAAGACAACCCAACCTTGAAGGCTTATGTTGTATCAAAAGATTAAAGGTTTGAATGATAGGGGCATCAAAGCTAAATAGTCTAAGAAGACTAAGGCAATTAGGTGTGAAGTTGACATAGTGGATTGGGATGTATAAGACATGATAAGAAGAAGGCAAGGTAGTGTGAGAGTATAATAAGTGAGTTTCAAAGTGACATTTGTCATTATGGACAATAAAAGGTTAGGTTGGAAACCCAAGAGTAATAGGTGTGGAGGGCATTAGAAAGAAACTAAAAGAGGAAGGGGCTTAAATGAAAAAGGAACATGTAGAGAACTAGATGATAAAGAATGTGACAAAACTAAAGAGAAGGGGGAATTATTGAATAGTGAAGGAATTGGAGATGATAAGAGAATGGTGGTGATAAGGTCTTTTTTGCAAGGTGAAGGGTTTTGGTAGAAATTCTTTGAGTAGAATTAGGCCATAAGTGGAGAGGAAGATCATTGTCACCCAAAAATAGAGAAAAATTAGAATGTTAGGGCCTACTTTGTTGTAACCCCACTTCATAAGGAGTGTATAATTGTTGTGAGAGGTGTGGAAGAGTGACTAAGAGACATGCTTGAGGATGGCAAGTTCAAGGGTGATAGACTTTAAGAAGTGGTCAGCTTAAGGACCAAAAACACAAAACTTAAAGGAAGACCTTAGGGTCAATGGGCTCAAGGATGGTGAGTTCGAGGGTGAGCATAACAAATAATTGGCATGGGGACAACCTTAAGGTGTAAAAATTAAAATTGAAAATATTTGATCCTTATATTCAACTAAAATTTATGATAAACAAATAATGTCAAATTTTTTCAATATTGTATTCATCATTTTATCAACATAATTGACATCTAAGTATCACCTAAATTTAAGTAGTATCAATTAAAAAAAATTAAAGACTTTGATATAATCAAATTAAACTTTTATCAGGGCCTAATTTGGAGTCTACAATATAAGAGATGTTCAATAAAAAGAATGCAAAAAGATATTATACACTAATTAAGATAATGTGACATGTATGATACTTTAGAATTATTCAAATATTAGTATCCTAAGTTGTGGTATTAATTATTTAATAGAGTAGGTGACATGTTAAGTGTTAAGCATAAAGTTTTATTAAGTAGTTTTTATAATATCAAATTTTACAAATATAGAATATAGAATTAAAAGAAAAAAATCTATGTAGAGTATTTTAATAGAAAAAAATAACTCTAACTTTGGATTATTAGAGTTAGGCACATAATCTTTGCTCACAAATGTTGAATTATATAAACAAAAAAAATTATTCAAGGATAAAATTATTATAATGAGGGAGCCTCTCTTATTTACAAATGAAGGAGAGGTTAATAACTATACATAAGAACAAAAGAATTAAATGTACGTTAGAACATAACATAAGAATGGAAAAGAGATAATTAAATGTACCTTGAAATAAAGCTTAAGTATAGAAAAAAAGCAAATTAAATGTACCTTGGAACATAATTTAAATATGGGAAAAATAATTAAATGTAACTTGGAATATAGCATATGCATGAGAAATATGAGAAATGAACATAAAAAGGCCATTTCATAGATATATTTTATATCTAATTTCATAGATATAGAATATAGATAAAAAAAACTTTGTGGAGTACTTTCATAAAAAAGAACAACTCTAATTTTAGATTACTATTTTGAAAATAAAAATTGTAAAGAGAGTTCACATTTTGGTGATGGATATTTATAGTTTTCTTTGGAGTTGGTGTGTGGAGCAACTAAGATGGAAAAGAATGATGAGGTGGAGGTCTAGGTTAGTGGTGAAGCATGGCTAAAAGGGTAATAAGATGATCATTGGAACTTCATTAAGAAGGGTGGTGATTTGACAGTTTGATCGAAAGAGTGAAAGGGTGGACAAGAACAAGAACTTGTGGGTGTCATGAAGACGGTTTGGATGAAAAAAAAATTCGACTGATTGTTGTTTCTCTCGATGGAAGGTCTTTCTCCTTTGATCATTATCTCTCACAATATGAAGGAAAGTTGGAATCTTTCTAATTAGAGTTAGGCATAATCTTTGCTCACAAATATGAAATTATATGAACAAAAAACTTTTTTAAAGAATAACATTATTACAATGAGGGAGTCTCTCTTATTTATAAATAAAGAAGATGTTAATAATTATGCATAAGAAAAAAAGAATTAAATGTACCTTAGAACACAACATAAGAATGGAAAAGAGAGAATTAAATGTATCTTAAAACATAGTTTAAATATGAAAAAAACAAATTAAATGTACCTTGAAACATAATTTAAGTATAAAAAAATATAATTAAATGTAACTTGGAATATAGAATATGCATAAGAAATATGAGAAGTAAACATAGAAAAGACCATTTTAGAGTTAAATCAGATGAGAACATAAAAATAATCTTTAAAATTTTAAAGATATTAACTCCAAATGAGTCAATCATATTAAATATAAAATATTACAATACATAAAAAAGTATGACATAAGAAAAATTATGCAATCATGAAACATGACAATCAAATGACAATGATGATGCGATGAGAGATGTTAGTATTGGGAGTGACCAATGAAAAATGACAATGACAAGTGAACCATGTATAAGCTCATATTAATAAGAACTAATATTGATGATGACACAAAATAGCTATAAAATATACTAAGACAAACTGAGCAAAAATAACGAGTATAAAGTTTCTTTGTACTCTGAATTCAAATAGAATTGATGTGATGCTAGCGAGTGTGCACTTGTGAGCTAAAGTGAATGCTCTTACATTCATACTTTTATGTCCATAAGTGGGGTGAATTGTGCAAACTATAAATTTAAGCTCACTCAAGCTCAAGTATAAGTAGAAACAAAAAACTTTAATTTATTTTAATCTTTTCAGCTCTTACAACACTTGGTTTAGAAAAACATTATTAAGCTTTGCAAACTTGTTGTGTAGAAGTGCAAGGTAAAGGCATAAAATATTTCAAGTATTTTGATCTAAAATTTGATCTATGTTTAGCACCTACCAAAATGCTAGGTAGTACATTAACACTAGTTAAAAGATCTTATAAAAACTAGCTTAATAAAAAGCTTACATTATTAGCTTAATAAAACTCTTATGCCATTAACTTAATGAAAGCCTTCAAAACTAACAAAATAAAAGATGATAATACTACAAAAAGACTAATAAGAAGAACATATATAAAGTATTAATAATAAAACAAACTGAGTACAAAGCTGATACATAATAATTTTATAACCCAAGCATAATTTGAACAAGAAGCACACTATAATAATATTAAAAATTTAAACAATGAAAGCAATGTTGCTTATAGAAGTAAGTGTGAGAACTTACAACTTAGCTTAATGAAAGGAGGGTAAAATGATAACTGAAATAATGAGGAATGATGCATGACATTTGACATTTCCTTTCTCCAAATCCATCTTTTAAATGTAAGATGATTCTAATAAGTAGTTCCTCTACAATAATAAAATAGTTAAGCATTAACTTCTTCTCCTATATTTAGATCACTTTATATAACTATTAAAATTTTCTCTAATGTCTCTAAAATACTCTCCTATGACTATATCAATTTCTATAAAAAAAATAGTAAAACTAACTATTAGTCATATATCTAAAATAGTAATCTAGTCTAATCTTAAGGATTATAAAAGTACAATGTAATATTAAGCATGTTTTCAAACTTAACAATTTTTACTTATTAGTTCATTTTAAGCACACAATGGATCATGCTGATATAATGAGAACATTGTAGTCATACAAATAGCACAAAATCTCTTTAGTCTAATTTTGAGCTCTTGAAATTCACTAGACAATATAGATAGTACTCTATGATAAGTATTATGACTAACTCACTTACATTAATCATAATATATTGTAATCATGTGATTAATATATCATACTTATATGCTGCAAATTTACTCACCTAATCACCAAGTCCTAAATTAGGCCTCTAGGGTAGATTGGTAATGTGTTAGTATAAAAGGTAATATCATATTAGTCACAAATTTGAACATACTCACAACCTAATCAATATTCTGTTAAGTTGATCATACATATATGATAGTTAAATCATACGTTTTTAACAACATAATTGTAGTTCATACTTAACAGTACTTGTTTTAATTCTATGTTAATCCTCCAAAAAATATATCATATAAGTACTAAAGATAGTGCGTACTAGTTGATGCTGAGTAACTCATCTTCAACACTCACCTCTTGAAGTACTTGTACGATAAGATTATGGTACATGTGCGAGCAAAATAAGTAATGCATATAACACAAGATTGTCTTTGATTGATGAGATGTTTGAACTTATAAGATATCAGTCATATTGTATAGTAGTATTATTCAATAAGTATGATTAATATAGTCAATGCATTCTTCTCATAACTCATTTACTTTTTCAATTCTTACTTGATTATTAGTGATAACTAAGATAACTTATTATGTATGGAATGTTTTGAGGTAAAGAACGTACATAGAATCAATCTAAATGAGATGCATTCCTTAAAACTAAAGCAATATAAGTGGTGTGATTTGAAATTATTTAATACTTGTACTCAAATCTCATGAAATTTTAGTACCTTAAGAAAATATTTTTAAATTTTAATAAGCTAATACTAATAAAGACCACTAAAAAAATAAATATTCTTTAAATGTTCTCAAGCTTTTATTTCTCTTGATGCTAATTATAGTTAACATCCAAACAATTTTGTTAAGCTCTTTCAATTATTTGATCAAGTTTTTCTCATGATTAATCTACTTGCTCTTGAGATGCATGATTCAAAATTATTTAAAAAATATTAATAAAATAAATATAATGATTTTATAGTTATTAAATAAGTGTAACAACCAAAAGGACAATTATATGCTTTTTAGTAAAAGTAACTATAAATTATACATATATTATTTAAGGGGCTTTGGATTCAAAGATATCCTTGTATTATTTAAAGCATTTACATGTTTGTTTGATGACATCATTAAATAAACTTTAGAATTTATAATTTTGTCAATAAAATAAAACTTCAAAAGTTCACAAAAATTTAGGAGATATCTATGTAATTAAGGCAATAAAAAAAGGTATGCATATTTATTTATATATTTTAATCAAAGAATAAAAATATTAATAGATTTTAGATAATATTGACATCTAGGATAATTGATATTTGGATAACAATTCTATCTAAATAATACTAACAATTGCTACCTTAGAAATATCATCAAAATCTTCAAATAACCTTAAATAATATAGCAGTATCACCAACCAATCTTTTCTTAAATTGAAATGAACAATTGTTTTTTGTGTGCTCGAAAATGTGTGAGAGGGAAATGTAGAGATATGAGTATAGAGTTTTTCTATTGCATTTATTTTGTTTTTTTTTTTTTTGTAGATGTTGCTTCTTTTTAAAGCTTTTTATACAAAATAATAATAGATTGGTTATAGTTTGTGATATTAAATTAAATAATAAATGTAACATAATAGTACTTAATACATCAATATAAATATTCCATAGGGTACAAAGAAACTTGGAAGGCAAAAAAAATCGATTTGTCTCTTTTGTAACAAAGCATATTTTCCCAAAAAATAGTTACATGCCATCGTAAATCATCACAAAGAAGGTTAAGTGACATCTTCAAATTGTGAATCTCATTGGCTATTTATCAAATGATAAACTACTCTTTAGTAGATGTATGATTAAAACTAGAGCGAAATAGTTTTCACTATAAAATGTTATTTTTTAAATTGTTTGAAATAAAAATGTTGACCTTTATACAATTATGGTTTTAGCTTCATTCGGTTTGCTTTATATGGGATAGTGAAAATGGTTTTGTAATTAAAATCACCTTTTCATTAAACTTTGTCAAAAGATTTAACAATTTTTTTATTCTTTAAATATCATCATTTCATTATATTCTTTTTTTGAGGGTAGGTTTAATCTTGTCTTTATAAATATAATAATTATTTTTATTATATCTTTATCTCAAAATAAATGATGATTTGAGAAAAAAGATCTTCAAATAAATATTTTAACAATAAAATATGAAACACTTAATTTTTTAATAATAATTTAAAAAATAATTATTTTGTAAAGATAATGCAACCTTGGTATGTGCTTTATTAGTTTATTTGATTCATGTGTTGTCTATTAAGACTATGGATGTTATTTTTGTTGTACTCTTTTCATCTTTGTTTTGAGCTTGGGTTTGAAATATGTTTTTTTTTTTAATAGGTATTGTTGCACGAATCTTGAAAACGGTGCCCAAAATATATTTTTTTAAATTTATTTTTAAATGGTACCGGTTTTTTTTGTCGACCGTCTTCATCGCTTTCGCTGTCAAGGATTAAGAGATGAGGTTTGATTTTATGGTACTCTGAAGGCTTTGGTGAGAATGGTTGTCGTTTGCCGGTTGCCATTATAAAGACGTGTTGTAAAGGAGAAATAAAAGGTTATCTTCGGGTCATTTATTTTTCGTTTTTTGAGATTAATATCTTTCATAAAAATTACATAAATTAAAAAATACATGAAAATAATATTTATCAGGAAAAAAATACATTTATGGTCAATAACTAAACGGCATGTATATCAAAGAATTTTTAAAATTAAAAAGATAAATAAATAATGGTTTTTTAAAAAATATATAACTGTTTTTTTAAAATACATATTATAATTAATAAAACATTTTACAAACATTTTGAGATAAAAAATTTTAAAAAAAAATGAGATCATAAATTTTATAAAATTGACTAGGGTTCAACTAAAAATTTAAATAGACAAAATGGATATTCATTTCTAAAATTGTCAAAGAAACTCATTCAACAAATAAACAAAAAAAAATAATTTTCTTAAAACGAAAACGTTTTAGTTAAATAAATGGATAATTTTGCTAATCAAAATATTAAATTTGAAATAATTATAATTAAAAATCAAGAAGAAATATTTTTAAATTTTTTTTAATTTTAAATTACAAAACCTGTTTTTTTTTTTACTTTTTGGGTAAAATTACAAATAATAAATCATAATTTTTTTAAAAAAGATTTTTTTTAATTAATAGTAATTTCTAAACTAGCAACTGTTTTACAATTTGGACTTTGATTTAAAATAAATAATTTTGTAATAGTTGATTTAAAAAATAAACAAATTGATTGATTTTTCTATAATTTTATATGATTGATATTTTTGCTAGTTTAATGTGATTTGATCTTTTTTTTAAAAAAAAAAAATTAAAGAAATGAAATTAAATAAACGGATTTGTTAAAAATTGTATTGCTTTATTTATTTTTCTTTTAAATTAACTAATTAATCGAATTGATTAGTAAAACTTTTTTAAACATTGCAGAAACATATATATTTTTTAAATCTTTTACAAAACCAAAGATCTTGCGACCATTTGAGGGGTTAAACTAGCATTGACCAATTAGACTGGACAAAATTGCAACTAGTTTATAGAAATTTTTGATTGATTAATATATTTATTATGAAATCTGAAATCAGATCACAGATCCCTTGTAAAAATGCAATCTTGACACATATTTACAATTTGTGATGAGCACACAGATTTGTTAAATCTGTGAGTTATTAATAGATTTTAATGATTTCATTTGTTAAATATGTCAAATATTTATTTTTCTTAAATGATTGTTTAATGAAACTTTTTTATTAATTAAATCAATAGATGTGTTTTTTTTTTAAATTTGATCTAGTTAGGATGGATTGTTTTTTTTTTTTTGTAACAATTCTATGTTTAACTTCGTCAACCTCAATATCATTCTTCTTTTATCTTTTCTATTTGATCGTAGAGCATTAATTTGGAAGAGATTATAGATGAAGGAGGGCATTTTGGTTATGATTCTAAAAAAATGGAATCATAGAATGGCTCGTTACATCTCTGCAAAAAGTGAAGATATTCATATTTCAAATCTAACTGTAACAATTTGTTTTTTATTAGAAGCTTATGATTTATTTTTGTTGACTTAATTATGAAAAACCATGGTGGTAAGTATTTATTGTATCTTAATGAAATATCATGCCATGCTATAAAGAACTACCCATTTCTTTTTATGTTACTTAAAGAGCTTTTCAATGGCATTAAAATAGGTGAATGCCCATTCTTTTGTTCTGTGGCAAAGAAAGTTGACCAAGTAAGCCATTGTCATAGTTTGGCTCGTTTATGCATAATTAAACTTAGGGATTTATTTGATTAATACAAAATATTAAGATTTTTTAAAACTATATTTAAGGATATACTTATATTAACAAATTCAAAATATATGTTCTATTCTAATGATCTATTTATACCATATTATCTCATATTTTCATAATCATTTTTCTACTAAACATTATTTATACAAAAATAACAATCTTATGCAAATATTAATTTATTATTTGCTCTCCTTTTTTATAAGCTTGAACAAAGTAGATCACATAACTTAGGCTCGATTGTATTGATAGAAACCCCATCTCCTAACCTGTCACCTGGTGGCATGAGAGTATTCCTCTTGTTTTTCCCTCCTTAAATCTTCAAATATATTATTTAATTTTTAAAGCAATTAACACACCAATATATATATATATATATATATATATATATATATATATATATATATATATATATATATATATATATATATATATATATATATATATATAAGAATAATTGGTAACAACTATGTGAGCATTTTTTTTACATTGCATATAACTCCACAAAGAAATTTGTTTTCCTCTATTTTCAATGGAAGAAATTGTTAACATGAGGAACAACATATTTATTATTTGTATCATCTTAAACATCTTGAATTCAAGATGTTTCTTAAACCAATCATATATTTTATTGAGTTAAGTAAGCAATTAAAGCTATCACTAAAATTCATATATAAGAAGTTCATCTTTTATAATTTCAATGATAATTTCAAGATAGGTACAATAAAAACATAAAAGAAAAGAAAAAAAATAAGAAAAGAATGTTGAGAATGAAAACAAACAAATAACATATAAGCATTTTAGCCCATTTTAGTGAAATTTTATTTGTTTACATCTTTGAAAGTTTGGAAAGGTTAGAAGTCTCCTCACCATTTAATGACTAATCTAGACTCATTTTATTAGACTTGTGTGTTCATAACGAAGAGTAACTCCCAATATAATACTAAAATAAAAACATATGCACAATACCTACTACTTATGCTTGATGGTTTTAACTATTAAGGTTGTTAATTCCATTTGACTAATAGCTATCATCTCTTAGTGTTAGTGTAGGATTTTATATAGGGGATATTGGGGAAA
This sequence comes from Vanilla planifolia, assembly GCA_023846275.1. Taxonomy (NCBI): domain Eukaryota; kingdom Viridiplantae; phylum Streptophyta; class Magnoliopsida; order Asparagales; family Orchidaceae; genus Vanilla; species Vanilla planifolia. The sequence continues at coordinate 6,484,176 of CM043877.1, forward strand.
GCTAAAATAATGAGTTCAATTTTTTGGCGAGAACCAAAGGGAAAAGTTCCACTTCCCTTCCCTAGAAATATAGTGATGTGCTTTTCAAGATTTTGGGATCTTCATGCTCCTTGATTAGTTCCTCTAAGAATTCATAATGGTTTAAGAATCAGCACAAGTCAAATTATTTAAGAAATGTCTCAAGAGAGTGGACTGATTTTCCTCGCTTATTCGAAGAAAAAGAAAAGAGAATCTATAAATCTTGTAGGATCATTTGTTAATCCAATTAACAATATTAAGAACTAATAATACCTATTTCTTGGCATAAAATTATTTTAGATATATCCTCTTTCTTTAGTCATAATTGGTGATACTCAAAGTGTAATACCATTGGCATGTTTTTAATATTTAGAAATCTATGATGGAATGTTTTTTAAATTACCATAAAAAAGCTTTCTAAACATTTTCATGTATGCATGAAATATTATTATGCCTCTCACAATCATTGAGATTCTTGTTTTATTTATGTTGACTAGTAAATGAAAATGTAGGCATATGTTTTGATTGGCTAAGTGGTCAATTTCAACTAATATAATAGTTTTACCACTATATATCAACATAAATCATTAAAAACATCTGATATCAAACAATAAAAACATCAGGAAAGCATATCATAATAGGCATGATAATAGTAACATGATTATGCAAATGATCATTACAAAAATATATATTTATTTTCTTATTTAATGGTGTTCATTCTACTTAAACAATTGATGGAGAAATGGTAAAAATCCCTATTTGACTTTATTAGAAAATGATGGATAATGAAGGAGAATGCTAAGTGTAATACCAAGGATTAAAAAGAGTGGGGACTAAATCTTAAGTGATTATATAAAGAGAAATCATAATATAATGAGTGGTTCTTTGAAGGCATCTAAGTAGATGGTTGTTAGGTGCAAAGTTGCATAGGATTCTATGAGAAATCCATTGTTAGGCATGGACATGTTGTAATAATTTATGGATAGGTCACCATGCAAGAAAGCCCCTTTTGTGAAAGACAAAATCAGCTTAGCTCAAGATGGGGCAACTTGAGGAGACAATACTTTGATATTGTAAGACCAAAATATCATAATTTGCTTCAGAACAATACTCTCTACTAATCTAATATGATGCAAGAATGAACTAAGTAGAAGCTAACTAGCATATAATACTTAAGATTACAAAGGGAGAGGAGTGAATACTGAGTGATGTTCTAAAAAGAAAATCATTTGATAAGATCTGATTCCTAGAAGACTTCTAGATGATGGGGTGGAGGGTTGTAAGAATGAATTATCCTACATTATCCATTAAGGGATCAATTTTAGTGTTTGTATGAGATGTCAGTCTTAAAATGTTAATATACCTTTTTTGGACAAAGCTATATAGAATACCATGAGAACTCTATATTTATGGATGACAATGTTAGAAGGGCTCTTTTGTAAAGAAAAAAACCTACTTAAGTAAAAGATGAAATATTTAAAAGAGATAATATCTTGATATAATGAGACTAGAATTTCATAATATGATTAAGCTCTAGCTTTAATACTAAAACTGATGGCATGAAGTATATGATTAAATCCAACCTCTAATATTAAATGATAAAGATGGAGTGACAAATCAAATATAAGATTTGATATGAATATTTATTATACATATTTAGGAGCCAAAGTTAGCTCAAATTTGGCTTGGTACTATTTACTTTATAAGGGAATAAGAATGGAGTTGTTTGGTGTACTTAATGATGATGTATCTCCAATGATAAAGTATACTTTTAGGCTATGGTATTTAATTGATACTAAATTGGGTATGTTGCTTTGACCATCTAGTTAATGCAATAATAATTGAAAGTAAGAGTAATAAAAATTATGGGAATGTATTAACAACAACCCAAAAGTTTCAAGAAAACACCAAGAATTTGAACAATGAGAAAGCCAAAGGACAACAATAATCACAACAACAATTTATTGGGTAGGAACTGACATTCAATGCCTTAAAGTATGGTTTAGATTATTTTTATAATCATTATCAAAGGCAAGAACTTTTTGAAGAGAAATGCTATTATTCCTATAAAATAACATTCTTGGACAAGAAATGGAGATAAGTGTAAACAAGAAATTACTATCACTACTTCCCAAAATCAAATACTTAATGTCATTTAGGTAATTTATCCTAGTTTATTTTAATAGTTCAATCAAGCGGAGACCTCAAAAAAGCAAAAGGCTCAAGTCGAGTCACTTGTTCTTTGAGCTTAAGTAAAGGAGCTGGTAAGCACAATCATTGATAAAGACAACCAAAAGAATCTTTTCTTGATGAGGTTTTTACAATATCATGGACTTACAAAATCTCATCGCTCTTAATAATATACTATTAGATTGATATAGAAGGATGCAAAGAAAAAGGTGATGTGACAACATTAAGCAAAACCTATCAACGCTAAGCATTACATTAATGAGGTCACGTGTGATGTTGTGCCTCATTATGTTTATTTGATAATACTTGGAGCTTCTTATTCTTGCAAAAGGAGAAGAAAAAGGACTAATAAACTAGAAAATTTATGAAAAATGCAAACTTTCCATTATCAAGGGTAAAAAATTTGGATATTTCTAACAATAAATATTGTCTTGATTAAACACAAAAATTTTACTAATTATTAATTTGATAGATGAGATACCATTCTTAGAAAGGAAGAAGACAAATGTGCTTTCAACAATTTCTTCCTATGTAGTTTGTTTCTTACTTTTTAATTTAATTTCATAGACGTTATAGATCATTTTGGAGTTGGCACAAAGGGCTTTGAATCTTTGTGATCCTTTATTGTTTCAACAAAATATTAGAAATCAATGAGTTGAAACGGCCTTTACTAATGCTTTTGCATATGTTTGAGTTCATTATGAATTCAAAATATCTTGGATTTATTTATTTTAAGGGTAGAGATGAAAATTTCTACTTATTTAGAATAAACATTGTGGTACATTATTGTTATAGAAAAAACTAAATTTTTAAGAATCCCTTTGACTTCATAAAAGATAAGTTTAAGAATCATTTTTTTACCTCCCTTAATGGTAGAAATATTGCATAACAATTTTTTACATTCTTTTAAATATCTAGGATTAATTGAACTTTTGTTGCATAGTCCATGTTAGATAAAAATGATTAATTATATTGTAATACTAGTAAACATTAAAAGATATAAATATAATGATAATATGTCTACTTTGTTGATATATTATAAAATAGTAGAATATCAATAACGCATTTAACATAATCTTAGCACACAAAAACATCATGACATCACCTCGTTGATCACTTAAATCGCTTTTCCCCTATGATTCATATGGATAACCTACAATAGTAAATACAAAAAGGTACAATCCAAATACCAAAAAATATGATCTCATGCACAACCAAAAAGATAACATATCAAATTTATCTAACAACATACTTTTGTCAATCATTTTTATTTTCCTTTTTATTTTCTCTCTTCAAAATAGTATTTTAGCACAATTTTCATATTATGACTATTTGACCCCTCATATACCTATTGGGAGATCTCTAACTCTTCATTTAATAGTTCATTATTAGGCATTTTCTAACTCTATATAATTGTTCAACATATCAACTACCACTGGGTATGCAAAACCACAACAACTCAAGACCTTAGCTTGAAGGATCCCATAAGGATGTACACACCCTATTAGTTTCTCATAATTGTTCCATGGTTTCTAATTCTCCAATAACAACTTTCAATCATGTAGGTTCTACACATCCAACAATAACTAGGTTTATGGTAATCTACAACCCTTTAATAAATTACCTAATTTGATCAACCTAGCCATTAGGGTATGCATCGTAGTGACTAAAGGCCTTAGCTTATGACTTAAATCATGGCTTCAAATCACATATCTTGGAAGCTCATGTTTTGGTGCTAATTGACACAAAATAAAACTTATTATCACATCTCATATTTTCATAACTATCTTATATCATCACATGGTACTACCTCTTTCTTATCTTATATTTTCAAATGTACTAACTTTCTATGTTGATGTTTAATAAAAGCAGATATAACATTATGAATAGCAAAAATAACCATCACTAAATGAAATTTCAAAAGTAACAAATATTTGATTATAGTATACTTTACAATGTGAAGCTCATAGAACGTGCATTACAAGTTCAATAGAAGAACATAACATGAAACATGTGAATATTCTTTTCAATATCAAAAACATAGAAACATATTGAACGTGCAATTATTTCAATAACAATATTATAAGATTACAAGATAGCCAAAACAATAAAAGTTAGAATAGAATCACCTAGCTTGATTTGTGTGATTTACATCTCATAAAATATTATTATTTAATTCAACACATAATTTCTTTTAAATTAATTATTTAAATCACACATACCTTTTATTGATTTTTTAACAAATTAATAAATTAAATAATAAGTTTCTTCTACTTATTTCTTTTATTTTTATTATTTATTATTCATATTTTTAAATCATTTTTGCATTTCATTTTATAATAAAATAATTAATTAGACCATGTAATACATCTAATCAAATGATCCCATATGCTACAAAGGCCAAACTTGGTTTTGATAATAAAAAACTCACTGTATTGTGATTATTTAATGGTCTATCTAATATGTGCTTTTTGCTATAATTTTGACAACTAGAAAAGATGATCATATTGCATAGTGTTGACCCCTCATTATCATTTTTGGGTTTTTGTGGCACGACATTTTTTTATTGTTCTTTTCTTTTAACACTTTAAAAACATATAAAAATTGTTCTTTATATTTTTTATAAAAATTATAACAAAAGCAAATCTTATCTTTTTATAATCAAATAGAAAAAGCATCTTTTACAATCAAGTGCAAGTATCAAGTATTTGATATTCCTATTCAAAAGCACATGCATATACAATATCAATGTTAATAAATTCTTTGCATATCATTTTACTCAAATACAATAAACAAAAAATCATACATCCAATAATAATTATATCATCTTTTAAATTATCATGTACTAGTTTTCACTCATTTCTAGTAGCTACATGAATTGGATTCTTTTAAACTAAAATAGTGTTAGGCCAAAATAAGAATATGTTAACCAACTTTAGCTTGATAACAAAAAAATATAACATAATGTTAAAGAAGTAACTCTTGGATAACCACATAAATGGTCTATGTTAATAATAATAAAAATAAATAAAAGTTATGTTGTTTTTCTTCTTTGGATTCATTTGAAACTTAATTTTTTCTTTAAAAAATCAAATAATTTCTTTTAACCCTTTTTCTTTTTGTGCATTTGAAATATTTTACTTTGAATAAATCCAAAATATCTCTTTAGAAACACTCTTGGAGATATTAGTAGTCTTATTTTGTATATATTAATCTAGATAACAAATCACTTACTTCTAGAGCTATATTAATTTGAATAGTATGTTAGCCTTAAAAACACCTATTGAAGTCTTATCACTTACTATTTTATATCACTTTACTATCAAAATTTGCTAATCACTTAGTTTACTTTTTAACACAAATGATATGATATATATTTAACATGTAACCAATAATGTATAGTAATATATTATTATAATAAATAATAGCAAGTATTTTTAAATATAATATTTTTTCATATCAATTTAAATCTTTAGTTTAGCATTACATATTAAATCAATCATATACATCATGAATAAGTCTTTCCAACATAAGCATCTTTTATTTGTATATTTCAAATCAATAAGATCTCATGACTGTAATACATATTACATCAAATCATATATATCATGAATGAGTATTATGTACACAATCATCTTTTATTTTATATATTTTAATCAATATGCCCTCTAACCTATGATACGAAATAAATCTATTCATATATACCACAAGCAAGTTTTTCTTACCTTTTAGTTATTGCCTACCAAAGAATATAATGTTTGATTATGATGTGAAGTTATATTTAGAAGGCATTATGTGTTGTGTTTGGAACAAAACTTTAGTTTTCTATTGCCTACTATCTTTAGACTAATGGTCAACAGATGTAATAAATAAAAGTTAGGAAAAATTTTTAAGATTCTTGAAAACTATTTACTTTTTTTGTTGGGATTCCTTATTATTTATGAATAAATTTGCATATAATGGTTCCATTACCAAGCTTACAAGATTGAATGAATTTGTATAGTGATTAAATCAATTTGTATAGTAATAGATTAAGAACCTAAAAAATTCAATGTCTTATGGTGCTAAAGAAAATTAGTGAAAATACATACAATGCAAAGTTATCCAAAGACTTTGACAATTTTTAATCTTCAATGTACACCATTGTACATTATATCAAAAGAATGATTCTAGCACCTCTAGTCCTTGTTCTTTTTTCTCTACATTGTTCTCTAACCAATTTATAGTAATCTCTCACTCTGCAACTCCAAACAAGATTTTTAGTACATGATTGTCATGCCACACTTCAATTTCAAAGAGGAACACTATCTCACAGTTATTAGAGGTTGTTCTTTAACAATATTTATTGTATCTACACCAATCATCTACACAACTCCCCACCAACCATTACATTATCATGCTAAATTATGAGATCATCACTAAAAATGATAGTGGACATAGAGGCATTTAGTTCACTAGTGTTACACCCCATTTTTCCTAGGCTGATTTTTGGCATACATTTTTTTTTTACATATAGACAGCTCAGATCGTCCCATACCAACCTGAGTAGCCTACGAAAAACATAGGATATAACACATCATTACACACTTACTTTCCTTAACAATGTGGATCCCATCTCCCGGGTACACCGTCAAATCAGGTTCATGACTCCTGAATTAACAGATGGACTCGCGCAATGTTACTCCTACTAGACCCCATACTCCTAACCCATACCGGTAGGAGAACCGATCTAATAGAAGTCTGAATCCCCACGGTAAAGTTCCATAGTCATGTAATGACCTCACCATCAAAAATAAGATACATAACATCCATAGATAAAATATGACACTCCACACACTATACCACCAAGACAATAAAGTAAAACAGTGAATGAAAACTACATCACAAGAATAAGATCCAAGTCTAACAAATACAATATCATCTAACTAGATACATAAGTCAGAATCACCCTCACATATTACATGACATAAGAATAACAGTCTCACTGAATACATCCAATAGCATCAATCACACTAACCAAAATGTCTCAGAAATCACAGATTAGATATCCTCCACTAGCCTGCTGACCACGATCCCACCTAATCTGGGTGGCGTCAAGTCTGCCGAGCCGCTGGAAAAATATAGATAATAAAGGAATGAGCTACGCCCAGTAGGAAAGACAGCTAGTAAAACTCAAATGCAAGAGAAGGATAATAGCAAGAGTATAGGAATACAGCATAACAATGTATGGTGGAAAGGCACTCTCAGTTCCAGACTCCGACCAACCACAGTCACCCCAGTCACACCAGAGTAGCTCTCCTCTGGGCTTCCAGGTAACATGCCAGTGGGATCGCCCATCTTGAAACATGCATGGCGCTTAGGCAAAGCATGCCAGTGGGATACGCCCATCTCGAAACACGCATCATAACGCCTATCACCCGACACCGCAGTGTCTATGTAGCATGCCAGTGGGATTGCCCATCTCGAAACACGCATGGCGCCTAGGCAAAGCATGCTAGTGGGATTGCCCATCTCGAAACACACATCACAACCTAGCATGGGGTTCCAGGTAGCATGCCAGTGGGATACGCCAATCTCGAAACACGCATGGCGCCTACCAGTCACATGTATACTGTGGAAGCTAAGTCTGAACCGCACAGTTACCTACCACAACTACCCTAAAACATCATATAGGGTCTATAGTAGTCTGGTCCAATATGCCAATCCGTGAAATATGCCAACACTGAGTAAACTGACTCAAACCATGCCATTGCCATCCAAGCAACACAAACTGTACCAAAATTCTGACTATTCTGGTAGCACTTACCCAAGTGACACACTTCCTTCCAACTAATCCAGCTGCACTGAATTTATGGATAATTTCCAACAGTCAATTTCAACTTGGCTATGTGATTTCCAAAAATCACCTTTTTCTCACTTCAGGAAATTTTTAAATTCCAAAATCAATTTTCGCCCTTTATCCATTTTCTGAAATTCGGAATAAATTTCCGAATAAAATTTAAATTCCACATATATCCTTTTTCCGAAAATTCAGATTAATTTCAGAATTAAATTTAAATTCCACATATATCCTTTTTCCGAAAATTCGGATTAATTTCCGAATTAAATTTAAATTCCACATATATCCTTTTTCCGAAAATTCGGATTAATTTCCGAATTAAAATTTAAATTCCACATATATCCTTTTTCCGAAAATTCGGATTAATTTCCGAAATTAAATTTTCCTCCGCGCCGCGCCGTTCGTCCGCGCCGAATCTCCTGAACCGGATCTCGCCACCGGTTCGGGTCTTCGCGCTGAATCGAGAACCCACCGGCCGAATATTTAATCCAAATTTCCAGCCGACGTTTAGCATTTAATTATTAATAAATATTGAATAATTACAATTACTTAATTAACTAAACCGTAATTAATCTAATCCATCTCCTTCCTCCGCCCGGCGCCCGCGAAACCCTAGCCGACGATTCCTCCGGGAAAATTCCGTTTCCCCCGTCGATTTCCGGCGACCGAGATCAAGGAGAAACAAAATCAGATGTTCGTACTATCCTAATGTTTCAATAATGCCACTAATTTCTAAGGTTCAATCAAAATTTCCGCCGAAGTTTCATCCGATCCCCATTTTAACAATCTATGAAATTAAACAAATTTCAGCATTTGATACTATCTTAACATGATTAAAGTACATAATCGAATCAACACATGCTCGGTAAAATTTCCGAATTTGGCGGGTATAATTTTCCGAAAACCCTAAAATGCTAAATCAATAATTTGCATTAATCAATTCCAAAAACCACAATCCGCATGCTCCAGTAGCTATTTGCAAAATAATCCATATTTTTAATTTGCTAAATAACTAATTTAAATCTGAATTTCCTACCTTTCTTCTCCGGCGACGGTGAAGCTCGCACGCGACCAACCGCTGCTCCTCGCCGAACGAAACCGGTACCAATCGATTCTCCTCGGTCTCGCGAACCTCCAGGTACAAAAAGCCCATTGAAAGGCTGCCGGAAAGTATCGCCGTTCGCCGCGAACACTTCGTCTCCGGCCACCGCTCGAAACCCTAACAGCCGAACAGTTTAGGTTAAATACCCCGCTTAAACCAGTAATAACCCGTTAAGAACCCATTAAGCGCCGGTTGACCTTCTAATAACGCCGCTTAACCCCGATCAGCCGGTTAATCTCCACCGCTGTTCTCGTCCGTCCGATCCGCTTATCCGCGGCTTATCCAACTGCACGCGCAAACGCACTCGGCGAACCGCCCCCGCCTTCGCTGAACCGCTCTGGTCCGGTTCACGCGCGGTAAAAACCAAATTCCGGTTTAAAAATCTAATGGACCGATTTAAATAGATTTTCAAATTTCCAAAAATCCAATTAAACAGGGAAAATTACTTAAAAATTTCCTCGGTGCTCCGAAAAATCCCCAGAAAATTTCAGAAATTCCAACAGCCTCCAATTGAGCTCCTGGCTCATCCTACTGTCGATCTGAAATCATCCAAGCCACAATTGAATTATTGAAGATTAAACATATAATATTTTACCGGGTATAACAACTAGTAAGAATAATCCAATGCAAAGCTTCCTACAACTTAAGGAGCTTAAGCAACTTTGCCTAAATTTTATATAATAATTTTGGTTACAATATTCACTAGTGGTGAAATCTTTTGAGATATAAAGGATTAGTGTGAAGCTCAAGAAACAAAGGTGGATTGGGAAACCACCTAACATATACATTTGGTGCTTAACGTTATGATGCTAATTAGATGATCAATTATAACCATGTCACCTTATAAAGAGAACATACCAACATTGGAGACTTTTTAAACTTTTAGGTTTCTATACATAAGAAGCATGGATTTTATTTATAATGGGTTGTATTAGTATATGTGTGCTTCTGGATCTTTTTTTTATTGGTTACCATTTTGGTGTACAATGAAAATTTTGGTTAGACATATATCACATTATTTCTGTGAACTTAAGTTTATTTTGGCTGTGCCCAAATCTATCAAGGATACATTTGACAATTTTATGTAGCTCTTTGAGAACTAAAGGTATTTCCCATATCACACTATGCAAAATTTAGATCATCTAATCCAATAGATATTTTATTATAATGTGATACAACCCATCCCCATTTGAAAAGAGTGGCCAAGATAAACTAGTGTTGTCATCTACCCTTTCGAGTAAGGGTTATTGGATCAGCTAATTTCATAAGGGATCGCATGGTATTGATGCCAAACGACCTAAGACATTCCAGCCCAAGTTAATACATTATATTAAAGCTTTTAACCATACTTTGTGGGTCAAAACAAGTCCATGAACGAATATAGAAGGTTCTTTTTATTTTTATTTTTTGATACAAATGCTCCCTTGGCTTCTATGTGATGCATTTTTTAGGGAAAGTTGTGATGTTTAAAATCCTTGCTCATTCTAGCTATGGTAAGAAACTCCTATGGCTTATGCTGCAATTGTCTGTCTACCCTTTCCCATGAGTTTTGTGTTTTTGCTTCTTTTATTCCATGTCCTTTGTGCCATTGGAATGATTCTCATAAGAATATGACAAATAATTATGAAAGGTTTAACATAGGGGAGTTTGTCATTAAATTGAAATTTCATTCTTGACATGTGCATTTTGTAATGTACTTCAACTATATATTCTTTAATTTTTTTTATCAATGTTATGAATAGAATGCAAGTGAAAATGAATACATGTACTAAACTCATTATGAACATAGCTAAGACATTGCCACTGTATGGACTAGCAAAATAGAACTTATTATTGTTTTTATATTCTTATGGAGATTACTTTTATGCATTTAGATTGCTGTGTTTTATGTAGAATCAAAGTCACGCCACATCATAACTATTGAAGCAATTTTCACTACCACATCACCTATGCTAACTCCTTTGATAAATACTTATAATGGATAACAACCAAACTCGTTCACAAACTACTACGTAGGCTTTCATTTCTATGTTGCCCTAAATTATGATTATAGTATTCTAAATCAACAGATACGTTGCTATTCTAACACCATAACATCAAACTTTTATAATCATTTTTAAATATTGGAGGTGCTATTCTTACACAAAATGATTAAAATGAAGGATTTTATTTAATGATAGTTTGGTTAAGAGTTAATTATACATATTGAATATTGCTAAAAGAAATCCAAATGTTAGTATTATAATAATTAATGATATATTTTGTTTAGAGATAGTTCTTGATAGCCCAGTAATGCAAAACGAGATGAAGCGAATCACCATGTAAACTTACAACATAAGTCTCAAGAATCTGACCTAAGTAAGAATTCATATTGTGATAAAACTCCTTTTATAGATAATAATAATAGAGTAAATCACTTGACCTTAGCTCTTCTATTTATAAGAAAAGAATCACCTTTTAATTCCCTAATTGTTATACTCTTTCAAATGAAGTTTAGAAAGGAAGAATATGAAGATAGCCACCACTAATTATTAACAATTAGAATTTCTTAAAATAAGAAGAAAATGGGTTCTAATTATGTTACACTCATCAAATTAGCTTGCTCAAGATAGGATTCTCATGATTTAATACCTTTCTCAAAAGTTAATCATTTAAATTTTAAATGATGATTTGAAATTTAAATATATTTAAATTTTGAATATTAAGAAAATTTAAATAAGGACATGAAATTAGATCTTATCTTATATATCTTAACATATATGATGAGGAGGCTTTGTTTTGATGCCTTAAAAGTTGAATGTTTATTTAGATTTATCTCAACAGTAAAATATTGATGTAGGTTGATATAATAAAACATATTTTAGCTCATAGATAATTAAAAAATGCTTAGGTTCAAACAATATATCTATGCAATGACCTACCCAAATGTGCTATAGATTTAGAATTAAAAATTCTATGATCGTCAGGCAAGAGAAGCAAAGGACTTGTACTGATTTTTAATATAAGAAATCTCAACCTAAAAGAAAGGTGGTTTTAACAACACAAACCCATGTACCCACATTACTGGTAAAGTGGAAAGGTATGCACACAAATAGAGTTTAAAGATGTCAAATAAGAAATCACATGATCACTTGCACAAACTAAATAATTAGATGTGATGATTAATTTTTTTGAAATATGAAATAGAGAGGCTAAGCATATTTTTGGTGATTTTATGCTCTTTGTATATGTTGGATAATGGATTGTGATTTTTTTAGCATCTCACTTGCTTACCCAAGGCACATTGTGAATCACACTATAAGAATATTCATAAACAACATACTTGTATCATACAAGCTTGGCAATAGTAGTTCATTAATTCATTCAAAAATTCATTTTAAACAACATAGTGAACATTATTACTTATAAAGAACTCAAGGGTATAATAATAATTTGTTAACCTAGGAATACAAAAAGATATTTAAGAATATTAAGGAATATAATATTAGAATAATAATGGATATTTTAGAATTTTAAAAATCATAATAAATTACAAAATAAATATATTGAATTCTTCCAAACAACTAAAAAAAACTTAAAAGACTAAAAAATTAATTATTAAAAGCAATTCCTAAACAGGATTATATATTTCAAATGGCAATGATGGTGAACAACAAGGCAACGATTGGTGGGTAGCACGTGGGAGGGGCAAAGAGATGCATGACACTTTGGGTTTGATTGTAAAGTTGGTGTAAGTTTGAGCAAATTAGTACGTGTTGATAGGTCGATACGCATGTTTTGGGTTAAGCATGTTTGCAAATTTGGTTTGTGTGTGTTGATGGGTTAACATGGATAAATGGCTCCATGTAGGTCAAGCTGGTCAACGAGTTTGCAAGTGGTCAGCACTGGTTGATCATGTCGAGTAGGTCGGCATGTGAGGTAGCTACGATTGTGACAAAAATGGTAACAACGATAGACATCAGTGTGTAATGATGAAAAAAATCCAACACTTGCTTGTAACCATTTTTGAGTTATTTTAGACCATATTTTGTACCAATAGAATTATGGACCTATCAAAGATATTTTTTGTACTAAATTTAAAGCTAGAAATATCTAAAAGTTATTAATTATTTTTTAAATAACTTAAGCTAAAATGTAGATACAAATAACTTGATAAATTGATAAAAGAAAACTAAAATATGTAAGAAATAAGAATCAACTATAATTGACCCCTACAATGATAATAATAATAATGAAGAATAATAAGAATAGAAGAGTCAATCCTAACATAACTTCAAGTCTAAATGGAATTAGTACAACTCTAAGTAAAAACTCTATGTGATGTATTGGACACCACTACATCTTTCCTAGGTGAGAAAGAGCTTAACTCATATAATTAGGGTGAAATCTCTCATATTACTCTAATATCTCTGGGTTTAAGAGGTGAAGCTCATCAATAATCCAACTGTCATTAGAGGAGGGATGGCCTTACCAATATACCAAAAATCTTTGTTATGCATGATATTATGTGAAAATTGTTTGATCATTTAAGATTTGTTTCACTTGATCTCTTAACTCATTAGAGATGACTAAATGTATTAAGGTGGTAAGTTCACTTAGCAATACTAGTGAAGGCTTAAAAGGCTCACTAGATATTAGACATGATTTTATATAAGATAAAAGGTCTCAAATATTAAAAGGTAGTACTTTCTTCATAATCTTTAAGTAAATAAAAAACATACACATTAATACCAAGTTTTCTTCACAATTCTAAATGGTCCAACACCACAGGTATGTAATTTCTTGAATTTTCTAGTGGGAATCTCTCAGACCTAACACGAATCATCACATAATTACCCTCAGTAAATTCTTTAGATTATTTATGAGCAACTATTAGTTATTTATATATTTTATTATTTAAATTATTTTATTCAATGATATGCTTATATAATAATGAAATATGATAAGCAAAAGACTTAACATAATAAAAAAATACAAAAATCATGAAGTAACAAAATCAAATCAAGAAGACTCTTATGATGATTTTCAAAACAAATATCAAGAAGGATCAAATTCATTGTTCGATTAGTAAATTCAATGCATAATAATAAATGACTTATGTTGAAACATGTTTTCTTATTAAGCTATGAAGATGTCTTAAATTTTGTTTGAATACTTTTTGTTTGTCAATTTAGAGGTGATACGTTTATAAGAATTTAAACTTTAGTTGAGCTGATGGATTTAATTAGTAATGTATTAAATGCTATTATGAAATACTAAGAACTAGATCTATAGCATTCTGAATATTTGTTAATAATAAAAGCATTTTTAGTAAGTCATCAGGAAATATGTTTATAAATTCTTTTAATAAGGGTTGGATTATAGGTGATGGTGTAGTTATACTAGTAAGGATTTTCTTAATTTTTACAAACCATATAACTTTACTACTAATCATAGCCTTCTCAATCTCAACTAGTGAAATAGTATTAAGTAATTTTTTTCCTTTATGCTTCTCTTTTGGAGTATTTGGATTAGAAATTTTTTTGAAAGAGATGAAGTGTATAATGTGATCTTCTTTCTTTCATATGTGAAAGTACACAAATTACCTCTTCCATTAAAGGAAGCATCTTGATTATCAAACCAAAGTCTTCTTAAGATAAGGCTATCAACTTGTATTGGTATAACATCGCATCATAATTTTTTAGAATATTAACCAAAACTTTAATAGAATATAACACCTTTATTATATGAAAATTAAAATTTTGTTAACCCAAGATATAGTGTATGGGTGGGGGTGGTCTATAAGTGTTAAACTTATCCTTTTAATAGCATTATGTGTTATGACATTGATGTAATATCACTTTCTATAAGAATCTTATATGGTTCATCTTTAATTCTAATAAAGGTACTAAAGATGTTAGTTCATAACTAATCTTTAAATAATTATGATGTAATCAAAGTTTATTTTACAATAATTATGAGTGATCCAATATAGTAAATAGTTTTACATAATGCTTGTAAATATTTTTTGACATCCTTATTTGGATGTACAACCTCTTCTTCCTCAACTTTAATGTTATCTTCTAATTCTTTTACTATATTTATATGTAAGCTCTCTTATGACACTAAGTTGCGACATGTCTTCTCCCGTGACAATGATAATACTCAACTCTATAACTAGTAGATGGTTTGCATGAGGATTAGATAGATGGGATGGTGGCATGGGTGGAGGGACACAGGTTCCTTATAAAGTAGTTGTATTAGAAGTAGTGGAAGTAAGGGTACGAATTTGAGGGGGAAAGTGATCAAAAGAATCTTACTCTTATGGGTGATTAATCCTCTAAATATTTTTATATCACTGGCTACTTATATGCCTTTTTTAATTAAGTAAAATTTCTAACTCATCTTGATAGGCTCTCTAAGTCTAGCTCAAAATCGAGATAATAATACTCATTATAGCTCTTATATATCACATCTAAGTATATAATTATCAAATTTAATAATGTATTTATCAATATTCTTTGAACCTTGGGACAGATGTTGCTTTTATTCAAAAGTTCACCTAAATAAGAGGTGGGTACATATTTAACTCTTAGATAGATCTTGAGTTCTTCTTATGATCCTAGCTTTTCTAATGTGTGAGTAAATAACCTTTTAGGTTATGCGATCCTAACTCTTACAAATTTGTATCTCAATGCTAAGATCATACAAATCAAAATAATATTCGATTCTTATTTCCAAATCTTGATATACTCTATGGTTTAAACTATCAAATGTAAGGGTTTTTATTTCAACCATGTTAACCTAGTTATCATCATCCTTACTATGTCTTCTATCATAAGAATGTGGAGTAGCTTAACACCAAGGTCAATATTCTAGTTGGTTAGGTTCATTTTTAGAGAATATTTACCTAACTTTAGAGTCACTAGTCATAGATCTACTTGATCTACAGGTTCCATCCAATCTATTGTTTATATGTTGTTCCAATTAGTTTATGCAAGTTTCTAATATTACTCTTAGATATTGCATTAAATAGTTAGTTCTAGAATTGCATGTTGTATCAGTGGATTCGTGATTGATTGTGATGGTCAAGAATCAAACATTCGATATTATTTTTTATTTAATGGTCATAAACTATTGGATTGAAAATAAAATTATTAATTTTTTATCATAAAAAAGAAAAATAAAATAAATCGTAAAATGTAATAATAAGAGAACATATAAATAAAGAAATCTTATGACATCAAACATGAAAATAAGATTTTTTTAATAATTTTGAGCAATTAAAAACAAAACCATAAAATTAAAAGATACTTGTTTAATAGTAAATTAAAATTGTGTAAGTTCATAAAGCTAACCAACTTTAATACTAAAGTTGATGTAGAGTGATATACTAAAATCTATTTTAGTTCATAGATAATTAAAAAAGACTTAAGTTCAAACAATATATCCAAACAATATATCCATATAAAGGACTACCCAAAAATATTATAGATTTAGAATTGAAAATTCTAAGATCATCGAGCAAATAAGAACTTTTTCAAAAGCTAAGGACTTGTACTAATTTTTAACATAAGGGATCTCAACCTAAAGAAAAAGTGATTGTGATAACATATGCCCAAGTACTTATATTGGTGATGAAGTAGTAAGGAACACACACAATTGGAGTTAAAAAAAATATCAAATAAGAAATCACATAGTCACTTACACAAACAAAAAAATTGATATGTCGATTAAATTTTTTGAAATAAGAAATAAAGTATCTAAGAACTTTCCTGATGATTTGATGCTCTATATAGATATTAGATAAGGGGTCAAGATTTATCTTTTTGAGCCTCTTACTCTCCTTCCTATAATATCACTAGAATCACACTAAAAACTATCATATTGTTTACACACAACATGCTCACATCATAGAAGCTTGGTTGTCACACTTCATTAATTCACTTAAAAATTAATCTTATATAATATAACTAGCATCCTTATTTATAAAAATCTTAATAGTAAAATAATAATTTGTTAACCTATGAATACAAAAAGACATTTAAGAATAGTAAATGATGTATTTTTAAAATTTTAAAAGATATATTTTAGAATTTCAAAAGTCATCACAAAATACAAAATAAATATTTTTAATTCTGCCAAAAAATAGAAAATCAATTGACTTGAAAAGTTACAAAATTAATTATCGTAAGTACTTTTTAAACAGGCATATGTGTGTCGGGTGGTGATAACGGTGAATGGTGAGGTGGTGAGTAGCTGGCGACGAGCGGGACGAAGGGGACGAGCGAAGAGGCATGTGACTCTTCTAGTTGTCGAGTAGGTACTGGTCATAGTGAATCATTGTCGGTTAATGATCGACATGCATGTTTTAGGTCAGGTACATTCACATATTAGGTCTCACATGATGGATCAGCACAAATAGATGGATCAACATGAGTCGAATCGATCAACGAGTTCAAAGGGGTCAATGGTAACGATAATAAATGATAGAAATAGTCTGAAACTCATTTTTAAGTCATTTTGAAGTCATTTGTAACCAAAATTTTACACTAACAAAGTTACAAGACTACCAAAGAAATTTTTTATACTAAATTTAAAGATTAAAATATCGAAAAACTTATCGATTATTTTTTAAGATGAGGAAGGAGAAGAAGTAGAAGACAGAGAAGATGAAGAAGAAGAAGAAGAAGAGGAAGAAGAAGAAGAAAAAGAAGAAGAAGAAGAAGAAGAAGAAGAAGAAGAAGAAGAAGAAGAAGAAGTGGAAGAAGAAGAAGAAGAAGAAGAAGAAACAGAAGAAGAAGATGGAGTAGAGGAAGAGGAAGAAGAAGAGGAAGAGGTAGAAGCAAAAGAAGAGGAAAAGGAAGAAGTAGAAGAAAAAAATAAGAAGAAGGAGAAGAAGAAGAAGAAGATGATGATGATGATGATGAAGAAGAAGAAGAAGAAAGTAAAAGAAGAAGTAGAAGAAGAAGAGGAAGAAGAAGTAGAAGAAGAAGTAGAAGATGAAGAAGTAGAATAAAAAGAGGAAGAAGAAGAAGAAGAAGAAGAAGAAGTAGAAGAAAAAGAAGAAGTTGAAGAAGAAAAAGAAGAAATAGAAGAAGAAGAAGAAGAAGAAGAAGAAGAAGAAGGAAACCAAGAAGGAGACGATGAAGAAAAAGAAGAAGAAGAAGAAGAAGAAGAAGAAGAAGTTGGGGAAGCAGAAGATGAGGGAGAAGAAGAAGTAGTAGTAGTAGAAGAAGAGAAAGAAGATTAAGAAGAAAAAGAAGAAGAAGAGGAAGAATAAGAAGAAGAAGAAGAAGAACAAGAACAAGAACAAGAACAAGAACAAGAACAAGAAGAAGAACAAAAAGAAGAAGAAGAACAAGAAGATAAACAAGAACAAGAAGAAGAAGAAGAAGAAATAACTTAAGAACAGATAAAAACAAACTAAAATATGCAATGAATAAGGGTTAGTATAATTAACCCATACAATGACAATAATAATGAAAACTAATGAGAAGTAGAGGACCCAATCCTGACATGGCACCAAAATTGAATAGGATTAGTATGTCTCAAAGTGCAATCTCTTTGTGATGTACTAGATGCTACTACATTAGATATCTTAAAGGATGTATGAGATTCCATAAAAGTAGGAATAAAATAACAGTTAAGAGTGAGGAGATTAAAGGATTATTTGGCCAACTATATAAGATCTTAAGATGTAACTAAGGCTAAAAATTTTAGCAAATTCTAGCCATGAACCTTCCAAGGAGATCAACCTAAGAAAAGCAAAAGAAATGGTGATTCCTTAAGCAAGGAACAAGGAAAGATCTCATGCTAGGTTCAAGGATAAGGAGAAAGTCTTTGGTGTACATCTCTACTTGGTTTTTAAGGTAGGAAACCTTTTGTCTTACATATAAACCAAGAAGCGTGCTAGGATAATAAGAATGAAGTAATTTTCTAGCATGTTTGTAAAAAGGACTTTGGTTAAGAAATATATATTATTTACTTCTCTTAAAACAATGTTGAACATTATAACATATTCTAAAGGAATTGAAATTTATATGCATTAAAAGAGACTTGGATCTAAATGAGATGCTACTTCTATATAGAAATCAAGCTTAGTTGAAATTTAATTTTAAGTTTTAAGGTCATTATTACAAATGTGTGCACATGTGAAAACTTAGTTAAAATAACATTATGATTTTGATTGTTATGCTAAATTCATGATAAGATGTTGAATGTTATTATTATGAATCACATAATTAAGCCTTAAATATAGCAAACTATGCATTCACACATGTTCTACCATGCAAAAAATTAGAAATTTTAAGATATATCTCAAATTGTAATCAAGATGTTAGTTCAAGCATGAATTTGTGAAACTAAGTGGTATGATGTTAAATATCATTCCTAACCCTGATTCATGAAGTTTTGGTGTGATAAAGAACATGCAAAATCATGGTTTTGGTTATAATAGAATCATGATAATGATTTCAATACATTCTTAAGTGAAAATAATGAATTGATGCAACTATTTCATGCTAGAATGAAAGAAAACCTTGTGATCAAAACTTGTTATGATAATATGAATTATTCCATAACCTTGATTGTTAGGGATTCATTCTATTTCATTCATATAATAAGCTTCTTATTATTGTGAGCATTACAAAATTAGTTATGTGATTGTTTAGTTCATTGCATGATGAAATTATAATGTTTGACAACATGGCATGTTACATATGTGCCAAAATATTTTGTTATTACAAGATAAATATGTATCCATGTTCAAGTAAAAATATTAATATTTTGGTCATGAATGATATGATAAACCAAGATTAAGCATAGACATGATGTTATGATTCTTATTCTTATTCTTTGGATGTTACTATTGTAAAAAAAATCTAAGTGTTATTAAAATGAATATTGAATTCATGTAGATGACATATGTTAATGGCAACTAGATTAATGATAAGAAGATTACTCTAGCATGATTGAACTTAATTATGTTAAGGTAAACACGTGGAGTTTGTCATGTTAAGTAAGCATTTATATTTATTAAGAAAATCAAAATTTGACCATGAATTTAAAGATCATTACTTAGCTATGATTGAGCTATGATTACTAATGTAAACTATAGCTGGTAGCTTAGTAACAATGTTTAGGTTATACCATGATACATTATTAGGAATATGTAAACTTTTCCTTAAAAAAACCAAATCCTAGAATAGAATGTTGTAGCCAAAAAGTGGTTTCTGCCTTAACTTAAGCCTTGGGGTTGGATTGTTTAGCTCAATTATGTTGCCAAGATAGACCTTAAAAGGGACTTTTGGTCACTTTTAAGGCATGCAAAGCTCTCAAGCTCCTTATGAGAATGCTTAAGAAGCTTGCGTTGGCCATGAATGAAAGATAGAGTTGACTTTATGTCTCAATTAGGGTTAGCAAAAAAGGGTTGGGGTTTGATCAAGTAGGATTAAGGAATTAAAAAATTCTTAAGTTATAGGCTCAGTTAGCTTAAGCTAGTCTAAAGACCAATTGGATTGACCATAATTTGGAAATTAAGTTCCTAAGTTTTAAAATTTGAGGGCCTAAAAAATGAAAGTTAAATACCTAAAGTTTAAATTTTAAACCTTGGATGAGGTTAAGTACCAAAATAACCGTAGTTATGTTTGAAAGTAAATTATATCTTGGATGAATCTTAAATAAGGTTAAGGATAGCTTAGGAGTTAAGCATATATAATGATTAAATAACTTTTAAGGACTTCATTTTTGCATAAGAAATGCCTTAAACATAAATTTTAAAATTAGACTGAGGACATCAACACTTGATGAGACATTGAGCACGCATTAGATAAGGCTATGGTTTGATGAAGTTCTTGATTAAACTTTGGATAAGGTTGAATTGAGTAAGAGAGCCTAGTTTTGGCCTTAAGTGTGGTAAGCTTATTAAATGAGATAATTGTTCTCTTGAATATTTGCTAAACTTTAAACTAGTTTGGATAATCAGGTAAGATCATAAGTAGTCATAAATTAAGCTCTTAAGCTATGAATTGATGCCCTAGATATTGATCTAGGAGATATATATGGTTCAAAAGAGACTTGTAGGAAGGGTATAGTTATTCAAGATTTCTTATGAGGTAAAAGCGTCATTAAAGGAACTCATCTAAACCTAGGTTATAAATTAAAGGCTATAATTTGAAGGCTTTGGTCCAAGGACTTAGAAGTTGTGTGAGTACTCAAGCAATAGCCTACATAAGCTAAATGATTCTAGTAAAGATCCTACATAAAGATTTTTTAAGAACTATGTGTGCATGTGTGTCGTGCATTTGTGTGTAAAAAACTAGACAATGAAGGATTACCTTATATAAACATATTAGGGTTTAATGATAACCTTAGGGTAGCCAAATAATTGTTTAAGGTTTTGAGAAAACTCTAGATATTCTAAATATTTGATTAAAGTTTCAAAAAAAATTAACATTATCCTAGGTGATAGATTAGGATTATAAAAATGTTTTAGATGACCTAAAATATTGATAATAAAATCATATAGAATGATACTATGTGATAAACAACTTTATATTGATAATGACATGAATTAGGATGTAGTTGACCCTAGATGATGATCTTCAACTAGAGTTAAGCAAGTTAAATATACCAGATTATAAAACTTTCATAAGGTATAGAAGTTGCATGTCTTATTACTTAGGACATTATAGAAGGATAATAGATGACTAGAGCACATAGTGGTTGAGTTCCATAAACTGTTTAAGAATCCTAAAGTCCTAAAGGACTTAGTCCATGTGATTGGTAAAGCTTAAAGAGTGAATTGTTGGATTATATGTTAAGGATTCTAGGGTGGTTGAGAACTACTAATTTATATGACATCACAAGAGACCAAGGATGTGTTGGAGCACTATTAGAGTGCCTACATAGATATTTAGAACTCATATAGCTCTTGGGGCAAAAACTCATGTGATTAGACTTCTCTAAGAAAGAGTGTTAAATTATGTGATAAGAAAAGTGTTCCAAAATTACATCAAAGGACTTGTGGGTTTAAAGAGAGTGTAAGATCTCTGGTTATGCATTCTATTTTTGCTACATTACATGATTATATTATCATGGAGATATATAAGGCTCTGATGGTATTGGATAAAGGTAGTGATTATGATTTTATGCCTTGGATTAGCTTGGTAGGCTAAGATGCCTTCTATCGTATCATAATCTATAGTGATGATTTTATTTTGCTAGATATGTTGTTATACTACTACATGATTATTTTTATAATAAGACAAATTGATTTCTTATTATACTTTCTTCTATCATTTGAAAGTGTAAGAGTTAAGAGCTGACATAATAGTCAAAGTCTATCAAACTTATTATCTGTTGTAGATTATTCATCTAAGTGGCATTTTATGATATTATAATATTAGTTACTTATTCATACATAATATTGTCATTGTATTTGCTAGACTTTGAATTATATGAGATTTTTATGATAGATTTTGATATCTATTTTTTTTTATATTATTTCATGTGGTATATTTAGAATTATCAATAGCATATAGATCATGCAATAATTTATTTGATATTTTGGGTTCACATGGATATGCTTTATTATATATTATTAGGTTTTCTATAATTCTATATATGTGTGTGTGTGTGTGTGTGTGTGTGTGTGTGTGTGTGTGTGTATATGTATTTCTAGGTTACCTAGTTTGGAGTTAACTAGTTCTTAGGTCAGCTAAGTGGCCAATTAGTATAAGGACAAGATTTATTTTGGGCAGCATGTCACAAACATGATGATCAAATTGGATGATCGTGATTCACAATTTAGATGTCAAGCATATAAAGTGAAAAATGACTAGCCAAATATATTGATTATTGCATTAGTCTGGTTACATCAAAAGACAAAAAAAAAGCTATTAAAAAGATAGGGCATGACAAACTAATTATCCACAATCACAAATATGTGATAAGGAATTTGAAATATGGGGATTGAAGTTTAGGTCATTACAAGAGTGACCTTCTTAAGTCTAAATGCATAAGCTAGGAAGATAAGGCCTCCACTTTGTATATTAATACAATGACTTATAATTAAATATCCAATGTGAGACTATTCTCCATATATATTTAAACAAATCTCCTTCTTATGTTACAATCCTTTTGCATTATATATGCTCCTCTTCAATTGAGTCGGTTTTAGCTATCAAGTGCATATATTATTGGCTTGGTACAAACATCACAAATTAGTTGTGCCAAAACCATCTCCCTTGGTTGTGCTAGATTATATTGGCTTTGTTATCCCACAAATTCTATTGAATTATCACTGTTGGCTTTGCCAACTTTATTACCTTTGTTGAACTGTTTCAACTCCACCCAATCCATCGCAAATTGACTATATCATCTATTCAACAATGTTATGAAACAACTTCTATCCTAAATGTGCATCTTCTGCTTATTGAGAAAATGACATCATCTGCAATTAATATCCATTAAGTTGACATCATAAGCTATTTTGGATAAGGCCATCAGTTAATATTAAAACACCATAACTTAAATATAAAATACGAGACTGTTCTTTATGTCTATCCCAGAAAAAATTCAACTTCACAGAACTGGTAGATGTCATTACATTACAGGACGTTACTTATTTTTCCCAAACAGACATGTGTAAAGCCCACGTTAGGGAAAAAAAATAATCTAAAACACAAATTTAATACTCCATGTTGATATGAACAGTAAAATAACACTGGAAAGCCTATCAAAACATCTAGAGATACACCACAAATACAAAATGAAGAACTTCACAGTTCAAGATATATTTTGCTCCTTAAGCTAATGCTGACTCGACAACCATAAGTGAAGAACATATAAATAAACTTATACAAAAATAAATTACTTCTTTGTTACCGACATAGACTTCACTTTCTAATGGCCTTCTGTCATCTGATAAATTGCTGAATGGAACAGGCTTCTTCATAGCCTTCTTAACGGATTCCATCAATAGCCTCTCCATTCCTGCTGCTGTCCTTGAGCAGATTCCGCATGTTTCGCTTCATGCGTTGCAAAGAACCCGTCGCCTTGCTCCACGAAGGAATTCACACTGGAGACTGCTGCGTTCCCAACTTCCATCGGTAGATAGTTACCGAGCTGCAAAGCCTTTAGGATCGCCGGGTTTGGCACAGCGCTTGAATTGAGTAAGTTTGCAGGCCAAGGAGGAGCAAACGACTGTCCTTCTCCTTCTGGTCTACCATACATCCAGTTCATGTAGAGGTTCAAATCCATCTTGGGGCCTCCACTGCTCTCAATCGCCGTGCTATTCTCCATTGCTTGCATGGGATTGAAAGGCCACGAGGGGTTTGAAACGTTCGCCATCGGCAAGTCGATCTCGCCGAGTTCGCCAATCGGGGATTCGAGCAGCATTGGCATGGAAGGTGAGCCTGGGAGAGACCTCTTCATGTGAAAGATGCTGCTCTTCTTGAAAATCCTACACACGACCCATTCCTCCTGCATGAACCATTCGATTATTACTCAGGTACTCGTGTAGCAGTTCAGCAGAAGTTAGCTCTTGGGTTGATTACCTTTGACGGTTTGTAAGGGTACTTGTTCTGCAGCCTATACTCGTGCATGACCCAGTTGGTCTTCTCACCCCTGGGGGCCCTCCCCTTGTAGAAAACTAGGGTTTTCTTCATACCAATCAGCATACCGTAGTGAAAGATCTCCTTATCCTTACCCGTGGTCTTCCAGTAACCCGCGTCGGTAGCCCGATTCGTTCGCATGCCGGTCGGGTATTTTCGGTCTTTCAAGCTAAAGAAGTACCACTCCTTCTCCCCCATACTGGCCTTGCCTGTAACCAAATTCGAATAAAAGGTGCAAGAAGGTAATTTAACTGACAAAAGTAATATGCAAAGAATACAGTTTTACGTTGCAAGTCTACCTGGTAAGTCCCATGGTTCACATTTGTTGAGGTCGACGTCGGTGATGGCCTTCGTGGAGAACCCAAAATCGGAGACTTTTCGGGTGAGGTAATACGTCACTAGCTCCTCGTCGGAGGGGTGGAAGCGGAAACCGGGAGGAAGGCCTTCATCCATGGTGAGAGAAGATGATGGACGAATGCTAATGAGAAGGGCTACATGATACAACTTGGCGAGAAGAAATAATGCTGGATAGGGTGGCTTCTACCTTTTAGTAAGGGAGACAATGGCCCTTCTAGATAATTTTCAAGATCTTAGCCAACCCTATGGAGAAAGCTGTCTTAAAAATTTTAGGATATTGGCCCTAGGGTTCTACTTAATTGCATGATGACCACTAAAAGGTGCTGATGCTGCGATTATTGAAGGAATGGTCGAGTAGCAATTCCTTAGGTTTATGGAGGGGCAAGACTTTTAGGGGAGTTAGAAGGAGAATGACTCTTGTTTGGGTCAAGCCTAACTCCAACCGTTCTAACCACTGGGATTTCTTCATTCTGTGTCTGTACTGCAGCACGAGCATCAAATGGTGGCCGAGAAAAGGACAAGGCTCTCCTACGATATGTAGTAGTACCTAACCGTTTGAAGGCGTCAAGAAGGTTTTACTTGTGCGAACTCAGGGTTGGGATTAATGTTATTGGCTTGCACTATTTGACAAAAATCACGTGAGTTGCAAGTGGGAGAAAAGTAAACATTTGTATTTGTATTTGTCTGATTCTTTCCTACTTCAACAGTAGGGGAATACAGATTAGCAGAAACATAGTGTCTACTAGTCTTTATTAAACAAATTGTCGATAATTTTCTTATGTGCAGCAGGATCATGAACCAATCAATAAGAATTAACATGGAATCATAGATTTTAATATGAACAATTTGAGATTGAAAATGAAGGTGCAGAAATTTTTAGCTTAATAAGGATGTAGATAACGACGCTAACAAGAATCAATGGGCCTCGAGGTATCTCAGAGGTTGACTATCAGGTCTTGAGCAACCGAAGACCTTGAGAGATCTGGTGTTGGTTTTAGCTTGTTCAGCATTTTGCCAAACAGAAGATGGGATTGCCGGGCCAAGAGTATTGTTCATCTTCGAGCCAACTCTATGTAGCGAGTGAAAGTTCTCCAGGTAGAAGATACTCATTGCAGTCTTCACATCTACCTCGTTGGAAAGTTTACAGCAACTATGATGACTTTGCAAGGAGCATGATGGTCTTCAAATTGTTCATTGGTAGAAAATGATGCAGTAGAACATGATGGTCTTCAAATTTTTCCATGAGGCAGCGACGGGACGTGCTTGTAGAAATCAGATTGCTCATCTGAAGGACGCGGAGGGTAAGGTGGCAAACACTCCTGAGAGCATCAGTGCTGTCCTCTTGGCCTTCTTTGAGGCGAAGTGGCGTTGTGCGGGGCGCACGCTTCCGCCGTGGACTTTCGTGCCATGCGCCAGCATCAGTGATGACCAGGCGCCCCAATTGATTTGCAAGGGGACCGAGAAGGAGATTACCGCAGCTATTAGAGGCATGAGGAGGAACAAAGCTTCGAGCATTGACGGGGTCACTGCCGAGTTTATTCATGGATATCGGGCGATAACACGCAGTGACATCATCCGTGCTGTGCTTGTCTTCTTTGAGGAGAAGAGGACGCTGAAGGATTGGAAGGACGCGTTGATTGTCCTAATCCCTAAAAGACATGGTGCATGTAAGCCGGAGCATTTCCAACCGATTAGTCTCCGCAATAACATATACAAAGTGGTGGCGAGAATATTAGTGGAGAGGCTTAAGCTGGTAATGCCAGCTATTATCTTGCGTGAGCAAGGAGCCTTCATCCCTGGTCGCAGCATTGCGGATAATATTTTCATCGCGCAGGAAATGACCTCCCGTATGCACTCCTGCACCGCCAAAAGCTGGGCTCATGGCAGTTAAGATTGATATGAAGCAGGCTTATGACAACATAAAATGAGACTTTCTCCTCGGGATGCTGAAGCTTATGGGTTTCCCTTCACTGTGTTGCGACTGGATTTAAGCCTGCATCACCTACCCAAGATTTGGGGTCCTCATCAATGGTGCTCGACTCCCATGGGTGGAAACGTAGCGTGGGCTCCGACAGGGCTGCCCTCTCTCGCCTTACCTGTATGTTATTATGATGGAATACCTCTCCGTGCTGGTGTGTGGCTATGAGATTAAATAGTTGCTCGGGTTTCGGTGCGGTCAGCATGCGTCAGTGATCTTGCACTTGTTGTATGCGGACAACGTCCTCCTATATGCATCTGCTACGCGTGAGGCCGCATGGGCAGTGTGAAGAATTATGAAGACATTTAGCATTGCTGCGGGGCTGCATGTGAACTTCTCAAAGTACTTGAGCAACACAACTACCAGCTGCAACATATTCCGCTTCGGTTGTTGATAGGGCTATACAATTTTGTTTTTTACTTGACCATGAAATAAGACAGTGTCCTAAAAATTGACATGTTCCTGATGTGCTCTTTCTATCCACTCTAGATCCCCCAAAATCTGAGTCTGTATAGCCAACTAGCTCACAAGAGAGTTCATTTCTAGGATACCATAATCCTAGTGTCATGGTTCCCTTCAAATATTTGAAAATCGCTTTAACACCTTTCAAATGACTTTCCTTTGGATTTGCTTGGAACCTAGCACATAATCCAACACTAAATAAAATGTCAGGTCTACTCGCTGTAAGGTATAATAAAGATCCTATAAGTCCTCTATAGAATTTTTGATCTATTGCTTTCCCTTGTTCATCTAGATCTAAGTGAATGGATTGATTCATGGGAATTTTTCTAGTTTTCATATTCTCATATCCATATTTTTTAAATAATTCTTTTACGTATTTTGTTTGAGAAATGAATATACCATCCTTTAGTTGTTTTATTTGTAACCCTAAGAAGAAATTTAGTTCACCCATCATGCTCATTTCAAATTCCTTAGTCATGAGATCTCCAAATTCTTTACACATTTCTTCTTTTGTACTACCAAAAATAATATCATCAACATAAATTTGAACAATTAATAAATCATCTCCTAATGACTTTAGAAATAATGTAGTATTCGATTTACCTTTTCTAAAGCCACTATCTACTAGATAGTTACTCAACCTATGATACCATGCACGTGGAGCTTGCTTAAGGCCGTAAAGAGCTTTCTTAAGCTTATAAACATAATCACCTTGTGCATGATTCTCAAAACCTGGGGGTTGTTCTACAAACACATATTCTTCTATTATTCCATTCAAGAAAGCACTTTTTACATCCATTTGAAACAACCTAAAATTCTTATAACATGAATATGCTAGAAGTAATCTAATTGCTTCTAACCTAGCTACGGGTGCAAATGAATCCTCAAAATCAATACCTTCTATTTGACTATATCCCTTAGCAACAAGTCTAGCCTTATTTCTAATTATTACACCATTTTCATCTAATTTATTTTTATAGACCCATCTAGTACCAATTACTTGTTGATCACTAGGTCTTGATACTAATTCCCAAACTTGATTTCTTTCAAATTGGTCTAACTCTTCATTCATGGCTTGAACCCAATAATCATCTGCAAGGGCTTCTTCTATAGAATTGGGTTCAGAAAATGACTCAAAGGCGCTATGATCTATATCTCTAATTGAAGCTCTAGTCTTCACTCCTTGATTCACATCTCCTATAATCAAATCCTTTGGATGTGAGGTTGCAAATTTCCATCCTTTAGATAGATTATTTTCCTTTTCATTTTCCTTTTCCATTTCTAGATTTTCTATTTTTTCTTCATTTAAATCTAGATTTTTTACTAATTCTATTTCATCTTCTAAATGCTTTTCACTAACTAGTTGAATTATCTCATCAAACACAACATGCATTGTTTCCTCTATTTTATGTGATTCTTGATTGAAAACTCTATATGCTTTCCTAATTGATGAGTACCCTAAAAAGATTCCAACACTTGCCTTTTCATCAAACTTTCCTAAATTTAATCTCTCATTTTTAAGAATAGTACACTTACAACCAAACACATGAAAATAACTTAGATTTGGTTTCTTCTTCCTTAGCAATTCAAAAGGAGTTTTCTTCAACTTTGGTCTCAAATTAACCCTATTTATAATGTAACATGCCGTGCTAATAGCTTCGGCCCAAAAATATTTGGGTGAATTGTATTCGGCTAACATTGTTCTACTCATCTCAACTAGTGTTCTATTCTTTCTTTCTACAATACCATTTTGTTGTGGTGTATACGGGCATGTGAATTGATGTTTGATTCCTTTCTCTTTACAAAACTCACTAAAATATTCATTCTTAAATTCACTCCCATTATCACTTTGTATACAAATTAATTTTAAACTATGTTGTCTTTCTAACTTTCTAATCAAATCTTCAAAGTTCTCAAAAGCTTCATTCTTATGTCTAAGGAAAAATACCCAAGTATATCTAGAAAAATCATCAACTATAACAAATCCGTATTGTTTTCCTCCTAAACTTAAAGGTTGTATTGGACCAAAAAGATCTAAGTAAATCTTTTCTAAAGGTCTACTAGTTGTTAATTCATTTTGAGATTTGAAAGAGGATTTAACTTGTTTTCCCTTTTGGCAAGATTCACAAAACTCCCAATCTGACTTACTTGGTTTTGGAAGGCCTCTAACTATATCTAATTTTGAAATATTTTTCAAGGTGGAGTATCCTACATGACCTAATCTTCTATGCCATAATGAATTCTCATTAGATTGGGTCACTAGACATTCCAAACCACTAGCTTCTAATTGTTCAAAACTAACTACATATGTATCACATTTTCTTTTGCCTATAAGTAGTTCAACATTATTTTTCATAATTTTGCAAGCTTTTGTATTAAAAACAACATCAAATCCATTATCACAAAGTTGACTAATACTAATTAAATTAAATTCTAAGCCTTCTACTAAAAATACATTTGAAAGGGTAAAGTTTGTCGTACCTACATCTCCAATTCCAATGATTCTTTTCTTTGTGTTGTCTCCTAGGGTCACCTTCCTATTTGGGCCCGATCTCAAAGATTTGAATTTACTTTTGTCTCCAGTCATGTGTCTTGAACATCCACTATCCAATACCCAAGATGTGGATTTTGATTTTCTTCTTGGTTTTAACTGTATAAGGTGTAAAATCTAAATTAGAAACATTCCACTAATTAAAATCATCAATTTAAGTTTTTTGAATATCCTAAACCTATCCTAAAATGTCTCCAAATATTTTGGAGACCTTTTCTTCTAAGTTTTATTCTTAGGAACCCAAGAAAGCTTGGGTTGAACACTAGATGGAACTTGCATGTTCTCTTTTTTAACAATCCATCTAACATTTTGTTTTTGTACATACATATTTCTTCTAAAAAAACAATCTTTCATAGTATGTCCAAGTTTGCAACAATAAAAGCAAACAATGTTTGATGGCCTAGGCATGCTCAAATATCTAGGTTTTTTGTAATTGAAAGCATGTGAATGATAACAAGCATTTGATATATGTATATTTCTATTATCTATAGCATGCTCAAAAGATAGTATTTTTTCTTTTAAGATTGAAATATCATGCTTCAAAGAGGTATTTTCAATAATAAGAGATGCCTTTTCATCACATATAAGTTGATTTTCTAATCTTTTCTTTTCATCTTCTTTCATGACAAAATCAAGCAATTCAATCTTTTCTTTGTAACTCCTTTTTAATTTTTTATGTGCACTCATTAAGGAAGTTAAGGCATTCATAATTTCAATATAATTATTTTCAAGAATATCTCTTGTCCAGGAGCTTACCTCATTTTCTTCTTCTTCTTCACTTGAAGATGTTGAAGATGCTTCATTTGCCATAAAACAAATCATTCCTTCTTCTCCTTTACTTGAGCTTGAAATATCTGAATCTTCGGAGGCACTCCATGTAGCTTGAAATGCTTTCTTTTTCTTCAAGCTCTTCTTCTTCTTCTTCTTTTCTTCCTCCTTCACATGCTTGTTTTTGAGTTTTGGGCATTCCGGTTTTATATGACCGGTTTGACCACACTCAAAGCAAGTTGGTGGCCTCTTCCTCTCTTTATTGTTTTTCTTCTTCCATTTCCTATTAAGAAAGTTCTTTGCCAAATTTTTTGCTAAACCATTAATATGGAAACTTACCTCATCTTCCAAATCCGTGGAAGAAGTAGAAGTGGAGTCTGAATCATATTTAGTGGCTTTAAGGACCATAGGTTCTTCCTTCTTCCTTTCATGCTTTAACTTGCTTGTAGAAGTCTCTTCCGTTAGTCTCCTTGACATTTCTATTTCGGCAGTAAGAAGTTCCCCAAGGAGTTCATCCAATGAAAGTTTGCTAAGATCCTTAGCGGCTTTAATAGCGGTTGCAAGTGGATCAAATTCCTTTGGAAGGATTCTCAAAATTTTCCTCACAAGGTCACCATTTGAGAATGTCCTCCCAAGGTTTGCCAATCCATTTGTAATATCATTAAATCTCAAAAACATACTCTTAATACTTTCACTAGGATTCATTCTAAAAAGTTCATAGTCATGCGTGAGGATGTTGATTTTAGTCTCTTTTACTTGTGAGGTACCCTCATAAGTTACTTCGAGTTTCTTCCATACCTCAAAAGCCGTATGCAAATTCATGATTTGTGTAAACTCACTAGGAGAAATTCCACAATGAAGGTAGTTCAATGCCCTAGCATTTAATTGAGCCAATCTCTTGTGCTCAACGTTAAGTTCACTAAAGGGCTTGACCTCATCAGTAAAAGAATCTCTAGGAAGTTCACAAGGCTTCGTCATGACTTCCCATAATTCCAAATCAATAGATTGAATGAAAATTCTAAAGCGATTTTTCCAATATAAGTAGAATTCTCCTTTGAATAATGGAGGCCGATTTGAGGAAAAACCTTCACATAAGGTTGCACTCATTTCGATCAAAGAGGAAGCCATACTAAATCACAAACACACAAAAAAATTGTGAGAAAGCCTTCACTTAGCACAAGAGGATCTCCCACGTGATGTTACTCGCGTAATTTGGGGTTCCTTGCTCTGATACCAATTGAAGTGATTCGTGCTAAAGAAATCCCACAAGAGGGGGGGGGGGTGAATTGTGTATTTAAATTCTTATAATTTCCGAAATTAAATTTAAAAGACTTTAAGCAAAAGTAAAGAACATTGAACACACAAATTTTCAAGTGGTTCGACTCAAAACCGAGTCTACGTCCACCCCCAACCGGTGTTGGGAAAAATCCACTAAATTCTCCGATTACAAGTGAGGTTTTTCTTACGGTTCACCTCGAACCTACTTGGGATTTTTATTATGGCTAATCCCAAACCTACTTGAGTTTTTACCGGGCTCAACTCAAACCCGGGGCTTTAGCACAAACGCCGGGACGCCCTTGCCCCAAACAAAAATACGAAAAATTGGCAAATGACTTAAGAAAAATTGGAGAAAAGAGGAGGCACACACAATCGTCGAATTAGAGGGATAGAGATTTAGAAATGATTGAAAAACCTCTAATTCCACTAGCTTTCTTGCCGCTTTGCTCCTAGAGCTCGAATGCGCCGATTTTGCTCGGATGCTTGTGTTTGAGATCTGAAAATCTTTTTAAACAATTTAGCAAAGGTTAAAACTAAAAAATACATAATTTTTCTATATTTATAGAGCTCATATTTGAGCTCTAAAAACACCCCCAACGGCTCCAAAAATTAATTAGCCGTTTGGGCAACGGACGGAAAGCAGCCACCGTCCGATCCGGGCCCAAAAACGAACGGCGCAGATTGTTTACGCATTTTACCGTTCGGGCTTAATCCAGAGCGTTGGATCCGGGCGGACTTGATCTGAGCCATTAGATCCCGCGCGCTGAACGAACGGCGTTGATTGACCTCGCGAAACAGCCGTTCGAATTTACTCTCGCCCGTTGGATCTGGGCGGGCTTGATCTGCGCCATTGGATTGCGCGCTGAACGAACGGCGCTGATTAGCCTCGCGAAACAGCCGTTAGAATTTACTCTCGCCCGTTGGATCTAGGCGGGCTTGATCTGCGCCTTTGGATCCGGCCGAAGTTATAAGGTGGGATTTTTTAGTCCCACACTGCAGAAGCGAATTCAGCGCACCTCTTTATAAGGAATTTTCGCCGTTTAACGTTCGAGCCACTTTGGGGCCGGCTCCCCCCTTCCTTGACCGGGATTTCATCACCTGGTTCGGGTTGACTTAGCCAAGCATTTGTTCATTGACTGTTGACCGCGCTGCAGTTTGACATAGCCGAGCTCCTTTGGGCGGTCTTGGCTTAGCCAGGCACTGTTCATTTGACTGTTGACCAGCTCTAGCCGAGCTCCTCTCGGCGTGCTTTGGGTCCAGGCTAGGTTTAGCCTTTTCGGGTCAACCAAATTTTTATTTTTTAAATTAAATTTTTAATTTCTAAAAGACCTGGACGGGCTGTTTTGGCGCCGGGTCGACCCGCCCATTGCTACAGTACATTTTCCCGAGACTTCGGCTGTTTTAGGGTATTTTTGACGAATTTTTTAGCCAAAAATTTGACTATAAGTATATAAAAATAATTTTGTATTCTTATAGTATTATAAGTTAATTAAGTGGCTATGAAAAGAAATTCGTAGAAAACGATTCCAAAATAATATTAAAAAATCAAATACCCATGTCTATACATTTTGTCAAATATGCTTGGCCCAAAAATCAAAATTCAGTATTAAATAATTTTATAATATTTTTAAATGTTAATACTACTAGTGTGCCTCATAATCTCAAAGTTTGGACATATCAAATTCAAGAAAAATAAAAAGAAATTCAATTATAAAAAATCTTGCGCATGTCTCAAAATTCCTTGAAGTATGCCATGACCTCAAGGCCCTTAGAGACCATTATTTTAGACATCTAAAATACATGGCTTGATTTAATTAATTATTAACAATTTTACTTAAAATCAAGCCCAAATAAAATATACACATTTATGCTTGACTCATCAAACACAAGGGTGTAACAATCTCCCCCTTTTGATGATGGCAAGACATAAATGTAAAAGAATAAGTGTATTAAAATACAATTCATAGGGATAAAAATGTGCTCCCCCTATCTTGATAAGTGTATTAAAATACAATTCATAGGGATAAAAATGTGCTCCCCCTATCTTGATGCTCCCCCTCACTTCTAACTATTCTCCCCCTTTGACACCATCAAAAGGAAATACACCCTAAACAATGTGTAATATTCCTAATTGTGCCCTCAATATTTGAAATTGCTCCGAAGGTAAGGGTTTGGTAAAAATATCAGCCAATTCAAGTTTAGTGGAGACATATTCCAATTCTACTAATCCTTTGGCTACTTGGTCTCTAATAAAATGATATCAAACATCTATGTGCTTAGTCCTAGAGTGATGAACTTGATTTTTAGCTAAGGCTAATGCACTTGTGTTATCAATTCTAATAGGTATATGTGTGACTTCTAAACCATAGTCTTGCAGTTGTTGTCTTAACCATAGTACTTGAGCAACACAACTACCAGCTGCAACATATTCCGCTTCGGTTGTTGATAGGGCTATACAATTTTGTTTTTTACTTGACCATGAAACAAGACAGTGTCCTAAAAATTGACATGTTCCTGATGTGCTCTTTCTATCCACTCTAGATCCCCCAAAATCTGAGTCTGTATAGCCAACTAGCTCACAAGAGAGTTCATTTCTAGGATACCATAATCCTAGTGTCATGGTTCCCTTCAAATATTTGAAAATCGCTTTAACACCTTTCAAATGACTTTCCTTTGGATTTGCTTGGAACCTAGCACATAATCCAACACTAAATAAAATGTCAGGTCTACTCGCTGTAAGGTATAATAAAGATCCTATAAGTCCTCTATAGAATTTTTGATCTATTGCTTTCCCTTGTTCATCTAGATCTAAGTGAATGGATTGATTCATGGGAATTTTTCTAGTTTTCATATTCTCATATCCATATTTTTTAAATAATTCTTTTACGTATTTTGTTTGAGAAATGAATATACCATCCTTTAGTTGTTTTATTTGTAACCCTAAGAAGAAATTTAGTTCACCCATCATGCTCATTTCAAATTCCTTAGTCATGAGATCTCCAAATTCTTTACACATTTCTTCTTTTGTACTACCAAAAATAATATCATCAACATAAATTTGAACAATTAATAAATCATCTCCTAATGACTTTAGAAATAATGTAGTATCCGATTTACCTTTTCTAAAGCCACTATCTACTAGATAGTTACTCAACCTATGATACCATGCACGTGGAGCTTGCTTAAGGCCGTAAAGAGCTTTCTTAAGCTTATAAACATAATCACCTTGTGCATGATTCTCAAAACCTGGGGGTTGTTCTACAAACACATATTCTTCTATTATTCCATTCAAGAAAGCACTTTTTACATCCATTTGAAACAACCTAAAATTCTTATAACATGAATATGCTAGAAGTAATCTAATTGCTTCTAACCTAGCTACGGGTGCAAATGAATCCTCAAAATCAATACCTTCTATTTGACTATATCCCTTAGCAACAAGTCTAGCCTTATTTCTAATTATTACACCATTTTCATCTAATTTATTTTTATAGACCCATCTAGTACCAATTACTTGTTGATCACTAGGTCTTGATACTAATTCCCAAACTTGATTTCTTTCAAATTGGTCTAACTCTTCATTCATGGCTTGAACCCAATAATCATCTGCAAGGGCTTCTTCTATAGAATTGGGTTCAGAAAATGACTCAAAGGCGCTATGATCTATATCTCTAATTGAAGCTCTAGTCTTCACTCCTTGATTCACATCTCCTATAATCAAATCCTTTGGATGTGAGGTTGCAAATTTCCATCCTTTAGATAGATTATTTTCCTTTTCATTTTCCTTTTCCATTTCTAGATTTTCTATTTTTTCTTCATTTAAATCTAGATTTTTTACTAATTCTATTTCATCTTCTAAATGCTTTTCACTAACTAGTTGAATTATCTCATCAAACACAACATGCATTGTTTCCTCTATTTTATGTGATTCTTGATTGAAAACTCTATATGCTTTCCTAATTGATGAGTACCCTAAAAAGATTCCAACACTTGCCTTTTCATCAAACTTTCCTAAATTTAATCTCTCATTTTTAAGAATAGTACACTTACAACCAAACACATGAAAATAACTTAGATTTGGTTTCTTCTTCCTTAGCAATTCAAAAGGAGTTTTCTTCAACTTTGGTCTCAAATTAACCCTATTTATAATGTAACATGCCGTGCTAATAGCTTCGGCCCAAAAATATTTGGGTGAATTGTATTCGGCTAACATTGTTCTACTCATCTCAACTAGTGTTCTATTCTTTCTTTCTACAATACCATTTTGTTGTGGTGTATACGGGCATGTGAATTGATGTTTGATTCCTTTCTCTTTACAAAACTCACTAAAATATTCATTCTTAAATTCACTCCCATTATCACTTTGTATACAAATTAATTTTAAACTATGTTGTCTTTCTAACTTTCTAATCAAATCTTCAAAGTTCTCAAAAGCTTCATTCTTATGTCTAAGGAAAAATACCCAAGTATATCTAGAAAAATCATCAACTATAACAAATCCGTATTGTTTTCCTCCTAAACTTAAAGGTTGTATTGGACCAAAAAGATCTAAGTAAATCTTTTCTAAAGGTCTACTAGTTGTTAATTCATTTTGAGATTTGAAAGAGGATTTAACTTGTTTTCCCTTTTGGCAAGATTCACAAAACTCCCAATCTGACTTACTTGGTTTTGGAAGGCCTCTAACTATATCTAATTTTGAAATATTTTTCAAGGTGGAGTATCCTACATGACCTAATCTTCTATGCCATAATGAATTCTCATTAGATTGGGTCACTAGACATTCCAAACCACTAGCTTCTAATTGTTCAAAACTAACTACATATGTATCACATTTTCTTTTGCCTATAAGTAGTTCAACATTATTTTTCATAATTTTGCAAGCTTTTGTATTAAAAACAACATCAAATCCATTATCACAAAGTTGACTAATACTAATTAAATTAAATTCTAAGCCTTCTACTAAAAATACATTTGAAAGGGTAAAGTTTGTCGTACCTACATCTCCAATTCCAATGATTCTTTTCTTTGTGTTGTCTCCTAGGGTCACCTTCCTATTTGGGCCCGATCTCAAAGATTTGAATTTACTTTT
Organism: Vanilla planifolia; assembly: GCA_023846275.1. Lineage (NCBI taxonomy): Eukaryota > Viridiplantae > Streptophyta > Magnoliopsida > Asparagales > Orchidaceae > Vanilla > Vanilla planifolia. The sequence goes on from CM043877.1 coordinate 6,521,404, forward strand.
GTCTCCAGTCATGTGTCTTGAACATCCACTATCCAATACCCAAGATGTGGATTTTGATTTTCTTCTTGGTTTTAACTGTATAAGGTGTAAAATCTAAATTAGAAACATTCCACTAATTAAAATCATCAATTTAAGTTTTTTGAATATCCTAAACCTATCCTAAAATGTCTCCAAATATTTTGGAGACCTTTTCTTCTAAGTTTTATTCTTAGGAACCCAAGAAAGCTTGGGTTGAACACTAGATGGAACTTGCATGTTCTCTTTTTTAACAATCCATCTAACATTTTGTTTTTGTACATACATATTTCTTCTAAAAAAACAATCTTTCATAGTATGTCCAAGTTTGCAACAATAAAAGCAAACAATGTTTGATGGCCTAGGCATGCTCAAATATCTAGGTTTTTTGTAATTGAAAGCATGTGAATGATAACAAGCATTTGATATATGTATATTTCTATTATCTATAGCATGCTCAAAAGATTGTATTTTTTCTTTTAAGATTGAAATATCATGCTTCAAAGAGGTATTTTCAATAATAAGAGATGCCTTTTCATCACATATAAGTTGATTTTCTAATCTTTTCTTTTCATCTTCTTTCATGACAAAATCAAGCAATTCAATCTTTTCTTTGTAACTCCTTTTTAATTTTTTATGTGCACTCATTAAGGAAGTTAAGGCATTCATAATTTCAATATAATTATTTTCAAGAATATCTCTTGTCCAGGAGCTTACCTCATTTTCTTCTTCTTCTTCACTTGAAGATGTTGAAGATGCTTCATTTGCCATAAAACAAATCATTCCTTCTTCTCCTTTACTTGAGCTTGAAATATCTGAATCTTTGGAGGCACTCCATGTAGCTTGAAATGCTTTCTTTTTCTTCAAGCTCTTCTTCTTCTTCTTCTTTTCTTCCTCCTTCACATGCTTGTTTTTGAGTTTTGGGCATTCCGGTTTTATATGACCGGTTTGACCACACTCAAAGCAAGTTGGTGGCCTCTTCCTCTCTTTATTGTTTTTCTTCTTCCATTTCCTATTAAGAAAGTTCTTTGCCAAATTTTTTGCTAAACCATTAATATGGAAACTTACCTCATCTTCCAAATCCGTGGAAGAAGTAGAAGTGGAGTCTGAATCATATTTAGTGGCTTTAAGGACCATAGGTTCTTCCTTCTTCCTTTCATGCTTTAACTTGCTTGTAGAAGTCTCTTCCGTTAGTCTCCTTGACATTTCTATTTCGGCAGTAAGAAGTTCCCCAAGGAGTTCATCCAATGAAAGTTTGCTAAGATCCTTAGCGGCTTTAATAGCGGTTGCAAGTGGATCAAATTCCTTTGGAAGGATTCTCAAAATTTTCCTCACAAGGTCACCATTTGAGAATGTCCTCCCAAGGTTTGCCAATCCATTTGTAATATCATTAAATCTCAAAAACATACTCTTAATACTTTCACTAGGATTCATTCTAAAAAGTTCATAGTCATGCGTGAGGATGTTGATTTTAGTCTCTTTTACTTGTGAGGTACCCTCATAAGTTACTTCGAGTTTCTTCCATACCTCAAAAGCCGTATGCAAATTCATGATTTGTGTAAACTCACTAGGAGAAATTCCACAATGAAGGTAGTTCAATGCCCTAGCATTTAATTGAGCCAATCTCTTGTGCTCAACGTTAAGTTCACTAAAGGGCTTGACCTCATCAGTAAAAGAATCTCTAGGAAGTTCACAAGGCTTCGTCATGACTTCCCATAATTCCAAATCAATAGATTGAATGAAAATTCTAAAGCGATTTTTCCAATATAAGTAGAATTCTCCTTTGAATAATGGAGGCCGATTTGAAGAAAAACCTTCACATAAGGTTGCACTCATTTCGATCAAAGAGGAAGCCATACTAAATCACAAACACACAAAAAAATTGTGAGAAAGCCTTCACTTAGCACAAGAGGATCTCCCACGTGATGTTACTCGCGTAATTTGGGGTTCCTTGCTCTGATACCAATTGAAGTGATTCGTGCTAAAGAAATCCCACAAGAGGGGGGGGGGGGTGAATTGTGTATTTAAATTCTTATAATTTCCGAAATTAAATTTAAAAGACTTTAAGCAAAAGTAAAGAACATTGAACACACAAATTTTCAAGTGGTTCGACTCAAAACCGAGTCTACGTCCACCCCCAACCGGTGTTGGGAAAAATCCACTAAATTCTCCGATTACAAGTGAGGTTTTTCTTACGGTTCACCTCGAACCTACTTGGGATTTTTATTATGGCTAATCCCAAACCTACTTGAGTTTTTACCGGGCTCAACTCAAACCCGGGGCTTTAGCACAAACGCCGGGACGCCCTTGCCCCAAACAAAAATACGAAAAATTGGCAAATGACTTAAGAAAAATTGGAGAAAAGAGGAGGCACACACAATCGTCGAATTAGAGGGATAGAGATTTAGAAATGATTGAAAAACCTCTAATTCCACTAGCTTTCTTGCCGCTTTGCTTCTAGAGCTCGAATGCGCCGATTTTGCTCGGATGCTTGTGTTTGAGATCTGAAAATCTTTTTAAACAATTTAGCAAAGGTTAAAACTAAAAAATACATAATTTTTCTATATTTATAGAGCTCAGATTTGAGCTCTAAAAACACCCCCAACGGCTCCAAAAATTAATTAGCCGTTTGGGCAACGGACGGAAAGCAGCACCGTCCGATCCGGGCCCAAAAACGAACGGCGCAGATTGTTTACGCATTTTACCGTTCGGGCTTAATCCAGAGCGTTGGATCCGGGCGGACTTGATCTGAGCCATTAGATCCCGCGCGCTGAACGAACGGCGTTGATTGACCTCCCGAAACAGCCGTTCGAATTTACTCTCGCCCGTTGGATCTGGGCGGGCTTGATCTGCGCCATTGGATTGCGCGCTGAACGAACGGCGCTGATTAGCCTCGCGAAACAGCCGTTAGAATTTACTCTCGCCCGTTGGATCTAGGCGGGCTTGATCTGCGCCTTTGGATCCGGCCGAAGTTATAAGGTGGGATTTTTTAGTCCCACACTGCAGAAGCGAATTCAGCGCACCTCTTTATAAGGAATTTTCGCCGTTTAACGTTCGAGCCACTTTGGGGCCGGCTCCCCCCTTCCTTGACCGGGATTTCATCACCTGGTTCGGGTTGACTTAGCCAAGCATTTGTTCATTGACTGTTGACCGCGCTGCAGTTTGACATAGCCGAGCTCCTTTGGGCGGTCTTGGCTTAGCCAGGCACTGTTCATTTGACTGTTGACCAGCTCTAGCCGAGCTCCTCTCGGCGTGCTTTGGGTCCAGGCTAGGTTTAGCCTTTTCGGGTCAACCAAATTTTTATTTTTTAAATTAAATTTTTAATTTCTAAAAGACCTGGACGGGCTGTTTTGGCGCCGGGTCGACCCGCCCATTGCTACAGTACATTTTCCCGAGACTTCGGCTGTTTTAGGGTATTTTTGACGAATTTTTTAGCCAAAAATTTGACTATAAGTATATAAAAATAATTTTGTATTCTTATAGTATTATAAGTTAATTAAGTGGCTATGAAAAGAAATTCGTAGAAAACGATTCCAAAATAATATTAAAAAATCAAATACCCATGTCTATACATTTTGTCAAATATGCTTGGCCCAAAAATCAAAATTCAGTATTAAATAATTTTATAATATTTTTAAATGTTAATACTACTAGTGTGCCTCATAATCTCAAAGTTTGGACATATCAAATTCAAGAAAAATAAAAAGAAATTCAATTATAAAAAATCTTGCGCATGTCTCAAAATTCCTTGAAGTATGCCATGACCTCAAGGCCCTTAGAGACCATTATTTTAGACATCTAAAATACATGGCTTGATTTAATTAATTATTAACAATTTTACTTAAAATCAAGCCCAAATAAAATATACACATTTATGCTTGACTCATCAAACACAAGGGTGTAACAATCTCCCCCTTTTGATGATGGCAAGACATAAATGTAAAAGAATAAGTGTATTAAAATACAATTCATAGGGATAAAAATGTGCTCCCCCTATCTTGATAAGTGTATTAAAATACAATTCATAGGGATAAAAATGTGCTCCCCCTATCTTGATGCTCCCCCTCACTTCTAACTATTCTCCCCCTTTGACACCATCAAAAGGAAATACACCCTAAACAATGTGTAATATTCCTAATTGTGCCCTCAATATTTGAAATTGCTCCGAAGGTAAGGGTTTGGTAAAAATATTAGCCAATTCAAGTTTAGTGGAGACATATTCCAATTCTACTAATCCTTTGGCTACTTGGTCTCTAATAAAATGATATCTAACATCTATGTGCTTAGTCCTAGAGTGATGAACTTGATTTTTAGCTAAGGCTAATGCACTTGTGTTATCAATTCTAATAGGTATATGTGTGACTTCTAAACCATAGTCTTGCAGTTGTTGTCTTAACCATAGTACTTGAGCAACACAACTACCAGCTGCAACATATTCCGCTTCGGTTGTTGATAGGGCTATACAATTTTGTTTTTTACTTGACCATGAAACAAGACAGTGTCCTAAAAATTGACATGTTCCTGATGTGCTCTTTCTATCCACTCTAGATCCCCCAAAATCTGAGTCTGTATAGCCAACTAGCTCACAAGAGAGTTCATTTCTAGGATACCATAATCCTAGTGTCATGGTTCCCTTCAAATATTTGAAAATCGCTTTAACACCTTTCAAATGACTTTCCTTTGGATTTGCTTGGAACCTAGCACATAATCCAACACTAAATAAAATGTCAGGTCTACTCGCTGTAAGGTATAATAAAGATCCTATAAGTCCTCTATAGAATTTTTGATCTATTGCTTTCCCTTGTTCATCTAGATCTAAGTGAATGGATTGATTCATGGGAATTTTTCTAGTTTTCATATTCTCATATCCATATTTTTTAAATAATTCTTTTACGTATTTTGTTTGAGAAATGAATATACCATCCTTTAGTTGTTTTATTTGTAACCCTAAGAAGAAATTTAGTTCACCCATCATGCTCATTTCAAATTCCTTAGTCATGAGATCTCCAAATTCTTTACACATTTCTTCTTTTGTACTACCAAAAATAATATCATCAACATAAATTTGAACAATTAATAAATCATCTCCTAATGACTTTAGAAATAATGTAGTATCCGATTTACCTTTTCTAAAGCCACTATCTACTAGATAGTTACTCAACCTATGATACCATGCACGTGGAGCTTGCTTAAGGCCGTAAAGAGCTTTCTTAAGCTTATAAACATAATCACCTTGTGCATGATTCTCAAAACCTGGGGGTTGTTCTACAAACACATATTCTTCTATTATTCCATTCAAGAAAGCACTTTTTACATCCATTTGAAACAACCTAAAATTCTTATAACATGAATATGCTAGAAGCAATCTAATTGCTTCTAACCTAGCTACGGGTGCAAATGAATCCTCAAAATCAATACCTTCTATTTGACTATATCCCTTAGCAACAAGTCTAGCCTTATTTCTAATTATTACACCATTTTCATCTAATTTATTTTTATAGACCCATCTAGTACCAATTACTTGTTGATCACTAGGTCTTGATACTAATTCCCAAACTTGATTTCTTTCAAATTGGTCTAACTCTTCATTCATGGCTTGAACCCAATAATCATCTGCAAGGGCTTCTTCTATAGAATTGGGTTCAGAAAATGACTCAAAGGCGCTATGATCTATATCTCTAATTGAAGCTCTAGTCTTCACTCCTTGATTCACATCTCCTATAATCAAATCCTTTGGATGTGAGGTTGCAAATTTCCATCCTTTAGATAGATTATTTTCCTTTTCATTTTCCTTTTCCATTTCTAGATTTTCTATTTTTTCTTCATTTAAATCTAGATTTTTTACTAATTCTATTTCATCTTCTAAATGCTTTTCACTAACTAGTTGAATTATCTCATCAAACACAACATGCATTGTTTCCTCTATTTTATGTGATTCTTGATTGAAAACTCTATATGCTTTCCTAATTGATGAGTACCCTAAAAAGATTCCAACACTTGCCTTTTCATCAAACTTTCCTAAATTTAATCTCTCATTTTTAAGAATAGTACACTTACAACCAAACACATGAAAATAACTTAGATTTGGTTTCTTCTTCCTTAGCAATTCAAAAGGAGTTTTCTTCAACTTTGGTCTCAAATTAACCCTATTTATAATGTAACATGCCGTGCTAATAGCTTCGGCCCAAAAATATTTGGGTGAATTGTATTCGGCTAACATTGTTCTACTCATCTCAACTAGTGTTCTATTCTTTCTTTCTACAATACCATTTTGTTGTGGTGTATACGGGCATGTGAATTGATGTTTGATTCCTTTCTCTTTACAAAACTCACTAAAATATTCATTCTTAAATTCACTCCCATTATCACTTTGTATACAAATTAATTTTAAACTATGTTGTCTTTCTAACTTTCTAATCAAATCTTCAAAGTTCTCAAAAGCTTCATTCTTATGTCTAAGGAAAAATACCCAAGTATATCTAGAAAAATCATCAACTATAACAAATCCGTATTGTTTTCCTCCTAAACTTAAAGGTTGTATTGGACCAAAAAGATCTAAGTAAATCTTTTCTAAAGGTCTACTAGTTGTTAATTCATTTTGAGATTTGAAAGAGGATTTAACTTGTTTTCCCTTTTGGCAAGATTCACAAAACTCCCAATCTGACTTACTTGGTTTTGGAAGGCCTCTAACTATATCTAATTTTGAAATATTTTTCAAGGTGGAGTATCCTACATGACCTAATCTTCTATGCCATAATGAATTCTCATTAGATTGGGTCACTAGACATTCCAAACCACTAGCTTCTAATTGTTCAAAACTAACTACATATGTATCACATTTTCTTTTGCCTATAAGTAGTTCAACATTATTTTTCATAATTTTGCAAGCTTTTGTATTAAAAACAACATCAAATCCATTATCACAAAGTTGACTAATACTAATTAAATTAAATTCTAAGCCTTCTACTAAAAATACATTTGAAAGGGTAAAGTTTGTCGTACCTACATCTCCAATTCCAATGATTCTTTTCTTTGTGTTGTCTCCTAGGGTCACCTTCCTATTTGGGCCCGATCTCAAAGATTTGAATTTACTTTTGTCTCCAGTCATGTGTCTTGAACATCCACTATCCAATACCCAAGATGTGGATTTTGATTTTCTTCTTGGTTTTAACTGTATAAGGTGTAAAATCTAAATTAGAAACATTCCACTAATTAAAATCATCAATTTAAGTTTTTTGAATATCCTAAACCTATCCTAAAATGTCTCCAAATATTTTGGAGACCTTTTCTTCTAAGTTTTATTCTTAGGAACCCAAGAAAGCTTGGGTTGAACACTAGATGGAACTTGCATGTTCTCTTTTTTAACAATCCATCTAACATTTTGTTTTTGTACATACATATTTCTTCTAAAAAAACAATCTTTCATAGTATGTCCAAGTTTGCAACAATAAAAGCAAACAATGTTTGATGGCCTAGGCATGCTCAAATATCTAGGTTTTTTGTAATTGAAAGCATGTGAATGATAACAAGCATTTGATATATGTATATTTCTATTATCTATAGCATGCTCAAAAGATTGTATTTTTTCTTTTAAGATTGAAATATCATGCTTCAAAGAGGTATTTTCAATAATAAGAGATGCCTTTTCATCACATATAAGTTGATTTTCTAATCTTTTCTTTTCATCTTCTTTCATGACAAAATCAAGCAATTCAATCTTTTCTTTGTAACTCCTTTTTAATTTTTTATGTGCACTCATTAAGGAAGTTAAGGCATTCATAATTTCAATATAATTATTTTCAAGAATATCTCTTGTCCAGGAGCTTACCTCATTTTCTTCTTCTTCTTCACTTGAAGATGTTGAAGATGCTTCATTTGCCATAAAACAAATCATTCCTTCTTCTCCTTTACTTGAGCTTGAAATATCTGAATCTTCGGAGGCACTCCATGTAGCTTGAAATGCTTTCTTTTTCTTCAAGCTCTTCTTCTTCTTCTTCTTTTCTTCCTCCTTCACATGCTTGTTTTTGAGTTTTGGGCATTCCGGTTTTATATGACCGGTTTGACCACACTCAAAGCAAGTTGGTGGCCTCTTCCTCTCTTTATTGTTTTTCTTCTTCCATTTCCTATTAAGAAAGTTCTTTGCCAAATTTTTTGCTAAACCATTAATATGGAAACTTACCTCATCTTCCAAATCCGTGGAAGAAGTAGAAGTGGAGTCTGAATCATATTTAGTGGCTTTAAGGACCATAGGTTCTTCCTTCTTCCTTTCATGCTTTAACTTGCTTGTAGAAGTCTCTTCCGTTAGTCTCCTTGACATTTCTATTTCGGCAGTAAGAAGTTCCCCAAGGAGTTCATCCAATGAAAGTTTGCTAAGATCCTTAGCGGCTTTAATAGCGGTTGCAAGTGGATCAAATTCCTTTGGAAGGATTCTCAAAATTTTCCTCACAAGGTCACCATTTGAGAATGTCCTCCCAAGGTTTGCCAATCCATTTGTAATATCATTAAATCTCAAAAACATACTCTTAATACTTTCACTAGGATTCATTCTAAAAAGTTCATAGTCATGCGTGAGGATGTTGATTTTAGTCTCTTTTACTTGTGAGGTACCCTCATAAGTTACTTCGAGTTTCTTCCATACCTCAAAAGCCGTATGCAAATTCATGATTTGTGTAAACTCACTAGGAGAAATTCCACAATGAAGGTAGTTCAATGCCCTAGCATTTAATTGAGCCAATCTCTTGTGCTCAACGTTAAGTTCACTAAAGGGCTTGACCTCATCAGTAAAAGAATCTCTAGGAAGTTCACAAGGCTTCGTCATGACTTCCCATAATTCCAAATCAATAGATTGAATGAAAATTCTAAAGCGATTTTTCCAATATAAGTAGAATTCTCCTTTGAATAATGGAGGCCGATTTGAGGAAAAACCTTCACATAAGGTTGCACTCATTTCGATCAAAGAGGAAGCCATACTAAATCACAAACACACAAAAAAATTGTGAGAAAGCCTTCACTTAGCACAAGAGGATCTCCCACGTGATGTTACTCGCGTAATTTGGGGTTCCTTGCTCTGATACCAATTGAAGTGATTCGTGCTAAAGAAATCCCACAAGAGGGGGGGGGGGTGAATTGTGTATTTAAATTCTTATAATTTCCGAAATTAAATTTAAAAGACTTTAAGCAAAAGTAAAGAACATTGAACACACAAATTTTCAAGTGGTTCGACTCAAAACCGAGTCTACGTCCACCCCCAACCGGTGTTGGGAAAAATCCACTAAATTCTCCGATTACAAGTGAGGTTTTTCTTACGGTTCACCTCGAACCTACTTGGGATTTTTATTATGGCTAATCCCAAACCTACTTGAGTTTTTACCGGGCTCAACTCAAACCCGGGGCTTTAGCACAAACGCCGGGACGCCCTTGCCCCAAACAAAAATACGAAAAATTGGCAAATGACTTAAGAAAAATTGGAGAAAAGAGGAGGCACACACAATCGTCGAATTAGAGGGATAGAGATTTAGAAATGATTGAAAAACCTCTAATTCCACTAGCTTTCTTGCCGCTTTGCTCCTAGAGCTCGAATGCGCCGATTTTGCTCGGATGCTTGTGTTTGAGATCTGAAAATCTTTTTAAACAATTTAGCAAAGGTTAAAACTAAAAAATACATAATTTTTCTATATTTATAGAGCTCATATTTGAGCTCTAAAAACACCCCCAACGGCTCCAAAAATTAATTAGCCGTTTGGGCAACGGACGGAAAGCAGCCACCGTCCGATCCGGGCCCAAAAACGAACGGCGCAGATTGTTTACGCATTTTACCGTTCGGGCTTAATCCAGAGCGTTGGATCCGGGCGGACTTGATCTGAGCCATTAGATCCCGCGCGCTGAACGAACGGCGTTGATTGACCTCGCGAAACAGCCGTTCGAATTTACTCTCGCCCGTTGGATCTGGGCGGGCTTGATCTGCGCCATTGGATTGCGCGCTGAACGAACGGCGCTGATTAGCCTCGCGAAACAGCCGTTAGAATTTACTCTCGCCCGTTGGATCTAGGCGGGCTTGATCTGCGCCTTTGGATCCGGCCGAAGTTATAAGGTGGGATTTTTTAGTCCCACACTGCAGAAGCGAATTCAGCGCACCTCTTTATAAGGAATTTTCGCCGTTTAACGTTCGAGCCACTTTGGGGCCGGCTCCCCCCTTCCTTGACCGGGATTTCATCACCTGGTTCGGGTTGACTTAGCCAAGCATTTGTTCATTGACTGTTGACCGCGCTGCAGTTTGACATAGCCGAGCTCCTTTGGGCGGTCTTGGCTTAGCCAGGCACTGTTCATTTGACTGTTGACCAGCTCTAGCCGAGCTCCTCTCGGCGTGCTTTGGGTCCAGGCTAGGTTTAGCCTTTTCGGGTCAACCAAATTTTTATTTTTTAAATTAAATTTTTAATTTCTAAAAGACCTGGACGGGCTGTTTTGGCGCCGGGTCGACCCGCCCATTGCTACAGTACATTTTCCCGAGACTTCGGCTGTTTTAGGGTATCTTTGACGAATTTTTTAGCCAAAAATTTGACTATAAGTATATAAAAATAATTTTGTATTCTTATAGTATTATAAGTTAATTAAGTGGCTATGAAAAGAAATTCGTAGAAAACGATTCCAAAATAATATTAAAAAATCAAATACCCATGTCTATACATTTTGTCAAATATGCTTGGCCCAAAAATCAAAATTCAGTATTAAATAATTTTATAATATTTTTAAATGTTAATACTACTAGTGTGCCTCATAATCTCAAAGTTTGGACATATCAAATTCAAGAAAAATAAAAAGAAATTCAATTATAAAAAATCTTGCGCATGTCTCAAAATTCCTTGAAGTATGCCATGACCTCAAGGCCCTTAGAGACCATTATTTTAGACATCTAAAATACATGGCTTGATTTAATTAATTATTAACAATTTTACTTAAAATCAAGCCCAAATAAAATATACACATTTATGCTTGACTCATCAAACACAAGGGTGTAACAATCTCCCCCTTTTGATGATGGCAAGACATAAATGTAAAAGAATAAGTGTATTAAAATACAATTCATAGGGATAAAAATGTGCTCCCCCTATCTTGATAAGTGTATTAAAATACAATTCATAGGGATAAAAATGTGCTCCCCCTATCTTGATGCTCCCCCTCACTTCTAACTATTCTCCCCCTTTGACACCATCAAAAGGAAATACACCCTAAACAATGTGTAATATTCCTAATTGTGCCCTCAATATTTGAAATTGCTCCGAAGGTAAGGGTTTGGTAAAAATATCAGCCAATTCAAGTTTAGTGGAGACATATTCCAATTCTACTAATCCTTTGGCTACTTGGTCTCTAATAAAATGATATCTAACATCTATGTGCTTAGTCCTAGAGTGATGAACTTGATTTTTAGCTAAGGCTAATGCACTTGTGTTATCAATTCTAATAGGTATATGTGTGACTTCTAAACCATAGTCTTGCAGTTGTTGTCTTAACCATAGTACTTGAGCAACACAACTACCAGCTGCAACATATTCCGCTTCGGTTGTTGATAGGGCTATACAATTTTGTTTTTTACTTGACCATGAAACAAGACAGTGTCCTAAAAATTGACATGTTCCTGATGTGCTCTTTCTATCCACTCTAGATCCCCCAAAATCTGAGTCTGTATAGCCAACTAGCTCACAAGAGAGTTCATTTCTAGGATACCATAATCCTAGTGTCATGGTTCCCTTCAAATATTTGAAAATCGCTTTAACACCTTTCAAATGACTTTCCTTTGGATTTGCTTGGAACCTAGCACATAATCCAACACTAAATAAAATGTCAGGTCTACTCGCTGTAAGGTATAATAAAGATCCTATAAGTCCTCTATAGAATTTTTGATCTATTGCTTTCCCTTGTTCATCTAGATCTAAGTGAATGGATTGATTCATGGGAATTTTTCTAGTTTTCATATTCTCATATCCATATTTTTTAAATAATTCTTTTACGTATTTTGTTTGAGAAATGAATATACCATCCTTTAGTTGTTTTATTTGTAACCCTAAGAAGAAATTTAGTTCACCCATCATGCTCATTTCAAATTCCTTAGTCATGAGATCTCCAAATTCTTTACACATTTCTTCTTTTGTACTACCAAAAATAATATCATCAACATAAATTTGAACAATTAATAAATCATCTCCTAATGACTTTAGAAATAATGTAGTATCCGATTTACCTTTTCTAAAGCCACTATCTACTAGATAGTTACTCAACCTATGATACCATGCACGTGGAGCTTGCTTAAGGCCGTAAAGAGCTTTCTTAAGCTTATAAACATAATCACCTTGTGCATGATTCTCAAAACCTGGGGGTTGTTCTACAAACACATATTCTTCTATTATTCCATTCAAGAAAGCACTTTTTACATCCATTTGAAACAACCTAAAATTCTTATAACATGAATATGCTAGAAGCAATCTAATTGCTTCTAACCTAGCTACGGGTGCAAATGAATCCTCAAAATCAATACCTTCTATTTGACTATATCCCTTAGCAACAAGTCTAGCCTTATTTCTAATTATTACACCATTTTCATCTAATTTATTTTTATAGACCCATCTAGTACCAATTACTTGTTGATCACTAGGTCTTGATACTAATTCCCAAACTTGATTTCTTTCAAATTGGTCTAACTCTTCATTCATGGCTTGAACCCAATAATCATCTGCAAGGGCTTCTTCTATAGAATTGGGTTCAGAAAATGACTCAAAGGCGCTATGATCTATATCTCTAATTGAAGCTCTAGTCTTCACTCCTTGATTCACATCTCCTATAATCAAATCCTTTGGATGTGAGGTTGCAAATTTCCATCCTTTAGATAGATTATTTTCCTTTTCATTTTCCTTTTCCATTTCTAGATTTTCTATTTTTTCTTCATTTAAATCTAGATTTTTTACTAATTCTATTTCATCTTCTAAATGCTTTTCACTAACTAGTTGAATTATCTCATCAAACACAACATGCATTGTTTCCTCTATTTTATGTGATTCTTGATTGAAAACTCTATATGCTTTCCTAATTGATGAGTACCCTAAAAAGATTCCAACACTTGCCTTTTCATCAAACTTTCCTAAATTTAATCTCTCATTTTTAAGAATAGTACACTTACAACCAAACACATGAAAATAACTTAGATTTGGTTTCTTCTTCCTTAGCAATTCAAAAGGAGTTTTCTTCAACTTTGGTCTCAAATTAACCCTATTTATAATGTAACATGCCGTGCTAATAGCTTCGGCCCAAAAATATTTGGGTGAATTGTATTCGGCTAACATTGTTCTACTCATCTCAACTAGTGTTCTATTCTTTCTTTCTACAATACCATTTTGTTGTGGTGTATACGGGCATGTGAATTGATGTTTGATTCCTTTCTCTTTACAAAACTCACTAAAATATTCATTCTTAAATTCACTCCCATTATCACTTTGTATACAAATTAATTTTAAACTATGTTGTCTTTCTAACTTTCTAATCAAATCTTCAAAGTTCTCAAAAGCTTCATTCTTATGTCTAAGGAAAAATACCCAAGTATATCTAGAAAAATCATCAACTATAACAAATCCGTATTGTTTTCCTCCTAAACTTAAAGGTTGTATTGGACCAAAAAGATCTAAGTAAATCTTTTCTAAAGGTCTACTAGTTGTTAATTCATTTTGAGATTTGAAAGAGGATTTAACTTGTTTTCCCTTTTGGCAAGATTCACAAAACTCCCAATCTGACTTACTTGGTTTTGGAAGGCCTCTAACTATATCTAATTTTGAAATATTTTTCAAGGTGGAGTATCCTACATGACCTAATCTTCTATGCCATAATGAATTCTCATTAGATTGGGTCACTAGACATTCCAAACCACTAGCTTCTAATTGTTCAAAACTAACTACATATGTATCACATTTTCTTTTGCCTATAAGTAGTTCAACATTATTTTTCATAATTTTGCAAGCTTTTGTATTAAAAACAACATCAAATCCATTATCACAAAGTTGACTAATACTAATTAAATTAAATTCTAAGCCTTCTACTAAAAATACATTTGAAAGGGTAAAGTTTGTCGTACCTACATCTCCAATTCCAATGATTCTTTTCTTTGTGTTGTCTCCTAGGGTCACCTTCCTATTTGGGCCCGATCTCAAAGATTTGAATTTACTTTTGTCTCCAGTCATGTGTCTTGAACATCCACTATCCAATACCCAAGATGTGGATTTTGATTTTCTTCTTGGTTTTAACTGTATAAGGTGTAAAATCTAAATTAGAAACATTCCACTAATTAAAATCATCAATTTAAGTTTTTTGAATATCCTAAACCTATCCTAAAATGTCTCCAAATATTTTGGAGACCTTTTCTTCTAAGTTTTATTCTTAGGAACCCAAGAAAGCTTGGGTTGAACACTAGATGGAACTTGCATGTTCTCTTTTTTAACAATCCATCTAACATTTTGTTTTTGTACATACATATTTCTTCTAAAAAAACAATCTTTCATAGTATGTCCAAGTTTGCAACAATAAAAGCAAACAATGTTTGATGGCCTAGGCATGCTCAAATATCTAGGTTTTTTGTAATTGAAAGCATGTGAATGATAACAAGCATTTGATATATGTATATTTCTATTATCTATAGCATGCTCAAAAGATAGTATTTTTTCTTTTAAGATTGAAATATCATGCTTCAAAGAGGTATTTTCAATAATAAGAGATGCCTTTTCATCACATATAAGTTGATTTTCTAATCTTTTCTTTTCATCTTCTTTCATGACAAAATCAAGCAATTCAATCTTTTCTTTGTAACTCCTTTTTAATTTTTTATGTGCACTCATTAAGGAAGTTAAGGCATTCATAATTTCAATATAATTATTTTCAAGAATATCTCTTGTCCAGGAGCTTACCTCATTTTCTTCTTCTTCTTCACTTGAAGATGTTGAAGATGCTTCATTTGCCATAAAACAAATCATTCCTTCTTCTCCTTTACTTGAGCTTGAAATATCTGAATCTTCGGAGGCACTCCATGTAGCTTGAAATGCTTTCTTTTTCTTCAAGCTCTTCTTCTTCTTCTTCTTTTCTTCCTCCTTCACATGCTTGTTTTTGAGTTTTGGGCATTCCGGTTTTATATGACCGGTTTGACCACACTCAAAGCAAGTTGGTGGCCTCTTCCTCTCTTTATTGTTTTTCTTCTTCCATTTCCTATTAAGAAAGTTCTTTGCCAAATTTTTTGCTAAACCATTAATATGGAAACTTACCTCATCTTCCAAATCCGTGGAAGAAGTAGAAGTGGAGTCTGAATCATATTTAGTGGCTTTAAGGACCATAGGTTCTTCCTTCTTCCTTTCATGCTTTAACTTGCTTGTAGAAGTCTCTTCCGTTAGTCTCCTTGACATTTCTATTTCGGCAGTAAGAAGTTCCCCAAGGAGTTCATCCAATGAAAGTTTGCTAAGATCCTTAGCGGCTTTAATAGCGGTTGCAAGTGGATCAAATTCCTTTGGAAGGATTCTCAAAATTTTCCTCACAAGGTCACCATTTGAGAATGTCCTCCCAAGGTTTGCCAATCCATTTGTAATATCATTAAATCTCAAAAACATACTCTTAATACTTTCACTAGGATTCATTCTAAAAAGTTCATAGTCATGCGTGAGGATGTTGATTTTAGTCTCTTTTACTTGTGAGGTACCCTCATAAGTTACTTCGAGTTTCTTCCATACCTCAAAAGCCGTATGCAAATTCATGATTTGTGTAAACTCACTAGGAGAAATTCCACAATGAAGGTAGTTCAATGCCCTAGCATTTAATTGAGCCAATCTCTTGTGCTCAACGTTAAGTTCACTAAAGGGCTTGACCTCATCAGTAAAAGAATCTCTAGGAAGTTCACAAGGCTTCGTCATGACTTCCCATAATTCCAAATCAATAGATTGAATGAAAATTCTAAAGCGATTTTTCCAATATAAGTAGAATTCTCCTTTGAATAATGGAGGCCGATTTGAGGAAAAACCTTCACATAAGGTTGCACTCATTTCGATCAAAGAGGAAGCCATACTAAATCACAAACACACAAAAAAATTGTGAGAAAGCCTTCACTTAGCACAAGAGGATCTCCCACGTGATGTTACTCGCGTAATTTGGGGTTCCTTGCTCTGATACCAATTGAAGTGATTCGTGCTAAAGAAATCCCACAAGAGGGGGGGGGGGGGGTGAATTGTGTATTTAAATTCTTATAATTTCCGAAATTAAATTTAAAAGACTTTAAGCAAAAGTAAAGAACATTGAACACACAAATTTTCAAGTGGTTCGACTCAAAACCGAGTCTACGTCCACCCCCAACCGGTGTTGGGAAAAATCCACTAAATTCTCCGATTACAAGTGAGGTTTTTCTTACGGTTCACCTCGAACCTACTTGGGATTTTTATTATGGCTAATCCCAAACCTACTTGAGTTTTTACCGGGCTCAACTCAAACCCGGGGCTTTAGCACAAACGCCGGGACGCCCTTGCCCCAAACAAAAATACGAAAAATTGGCAAATGACTTAAGAAAAATTGGAGAAAAGAGGAGGCACACACAATCGTCGAATTAGAGGGATAGAGATTTAGAAATGATTGAAAAACCTCTAATTCCACTAGCTTTCTTGCCGCTTTGCTCCTAGAGCTCGAATGCGCCGATTTTGCTCGGATGCTTGTGTTTGAGATCTGAAAATCTTTTTAAACAATTTAGCAAAGGTTAAAACTAAAAAATACATAATTTTTCTATATTTATAGAGCTCATATTTGAGCTCTAAAAACACCCCCAACGGCTCCAAAAATTAATTAGCCGTTTGGGCAACGGACGGAAAGCAGCCACCGTCCGATCCGGGCCCAAAAACGAACGGCGCAGATTGTTTACGCATTTTACCGTTCGGGCTTAATCCAGAGCGTTGGATCCGGGCGGACTTGATCTGAGCCATTAGATCCCGCGCGCTGAACGAACGGCGTTGATTGACCTCGCGAAACAGCCGTTCGAATTTACTCTCGCCCGTTGGATCTGGGCGGGCTTGATCTGCGCCATTGGATTGCGCGCTGAACGAACGGCGCTGATTAGCCTCGCGAAACAGCCGTTAGAATTTACTCTCGCCCGTTGGATCTAGGCGGGCTTGATCTGCGCCTTTGGATCCGGCCGAAGTTATAAGGTGGGATTTTTTAGTCCCACACTGCAGAAGCGAATTCAGCGCACCTCTTTATAAGGAATTTTCGCCGTTTAACGTTCGAGCCACTTTGGGGCCGGCTCCCCCCTTCCTTGACCGGGATTTCATCACCTGGTTCGGGTTGACTTAGCCAAGCATTTGTTCATTGACTGTTGACCGCGCTGCAGTTTGACATAGCCGAGCTCCTTTGGGCGGTCTTGGCTTAGCCAGGCACTGTTCATTTGACTGTTGACCAGCTCTAGCCGAGCTCCTCTCGGCGTGCTTTGGGTCCAGGCTAGGTTTAGCCTTTTCGGGTCAACCAAATTTTTATTTTTTAAATTAAATTTTTAATTTCTAAAAGACCTGGACGGGCTGTTTTGGCGCCGGGTCGACCCGCCCATTGCTACAGTACATTTTCCCGAGACTTCGGCTGTTTTAGGGTATCTTTGACGAATTTTTTAGCCAAAAATTTGACTATAAGTATATAAAAATAATTTTGTATTCTTATAGTATTATAAGTTAATTAAGTGGCTATGAAAAGAAATTCGTAGAAAACGATTCCAAAATAATATTAAAAAATCAAATACCCATGTCTATACATTTTGTCAAATATGCTTGGCCCAAAAATCAAAATTCAGTATTAAATAATTTTATAATATTTTTAAATGTTAATACTACTAGTGTGCCTCATAATCTCAAAGTTTGGACATATCAAATTCAAGAAAAATAAAAAGAAATTCAATTATAAAAAATCTTGCGCATGTCTCAAAATTCCTTGAAGTATGCCATGACCTCAAGGCCCTTAGAGACCATTATTTTAGACATCTAAAATACATGGCTTGATTTAATTAATTATTAACAATTTTACTTAAAATCAAGCCCAAATAAAATATACACATTTATGCTTGACTCATCAAACACAAGGGTGTAACAATCTCCCCCTTTTGATGATGGCAAGACATAAATGTAAAAGAATAAGTGTATTAAAATACAATTCATAGGGATAAAAATGTGCTCCCCCTATCTTGATAAGTGTATTAAAATACAATTCATAGGGATAAAAATGTGCTCCCCCTATCTTGATGCTCCCCCTCACTTCTAACTATTCTCCCCCTTTGACACCATCAAAAGGAAATACACCCTAAACAATGTGTAATATTCCTAATTGTGCCCTCAATATTTGAAATTGCTCCGAAGGTAAGGGTTTGGTAAAAATATCAGCCAATTCAAGTTTAGTGGAGACATATTCCAATTCTACTAATCCTTTGGCTACTTGGTCTCTAATAAAATGATATCTAACATCTATGTGCTTAGTCCTAGAGTGATGAACTTGATTTTTAGCTAAGGCTAATGCACTTGTGTTATCAATTCTAATAGGTATATGTGTGACTTCTAAACCATAGTCTTGCAGTTGTTGTCTTAACCATAGTACTTGAGCAACACAACTACCAGCTGCAACATATTCCGCTTCGGTTGTTGATAGGGCTATACAATTTTGTTTTTTACTTGACCATGAAACAAGACAGTGTCCTAAAAATTGACATGTTCCTGATGTGCTCTTTCTATCCACTCTAGATCCCCCAAAATCTGAGTCTGTATAGCCAACTAGCTCACAAGAGAGTTCATTTCTAGGATACCATAATCCTAGTGTCATGGTTCCCTTCAAATATTTGAAAATCGCTTTAACACCTTTCAAATGACTTTCCTTTGGATTTGCTTGGAACCTAGCACATAATCCAACACTAAATAAAATGTCAGGTCTACTCGCTGTAAGGTATAATAAAGATCCTATAAGTCCTCTATAGAATTTTTGATCTATTGCTTTCCCTTGTTCATCTAGATCTAAGTGAATGGATTGATTCATGGGAATTTTTCTAGTTTTCATATTCTCATATCCATATTTTTTAAATAATTCTTTTACGTATTTTGTTTGAGAAATGAATATACCATCCTTTAGTTGTTTTATTTGTAACCCTAAGAAGAAATTTAGTTCACCCATCATGCTCATTTCAAATTCCTTAGTCATGAGATCTCCAAATTCTTTACACATTTCTTCTTTTGTACTACCAAAAATAATATCATCAACATAAATTTGAACAATTAATAAATCATCTCCTAATGACTTTAGAAATAATGTAGTATCCGATTTACCTTTTCTAAAGCCACTATCTACTAGATAGTTACTCAACCTATGATACCATGCACGTGGAGCTTGCTTAAGGCCGTAAAGAGCTTTCTTAAGCTTATAAACATAATCACCTTGTGCATGATTCTCAAAACCTGGGGGTTGTTCTACAAACACATATTCTTCTATTATTCCATTCAAGAAAGCACTTTTTACATCCATTTGAAACAACCTAAAATTCTTATAACATGAATATGCTAGAAGTAATCTAATTGCTTCTAACCTAGCTACGGGTGCAAATGAATCCTCAAAATCAATACCTTCTATTTGACTATATCCCTTAGCAACAAGTCTAGCCTTATTTCTAATTATTACACCATTTTCATCTAATTTATTTTTATAGACCCATCTAGTACCAATTACTTGTTGATCACTAGGTCTTGATACTAATTCCCAAACTTGATTTCTTTCAAATTGGTCTAACTCTTCATTCATGGCTTGAACCCAATAATCATCTGCAAGGGCTTCTTCTATAGAATTGGGTTCAGAAAATGACTCAAAGGCGCTATGATCTATATCTCTAATTGAAGCTCTAGTCTTCACTCCTTGATTCACATCTCCTATAATCAAATCCTTTGGATGTGAGGTTGCAAATTTCCATCCTTTAGATAGATTATTTTCCTTTTCATTTTCCTTTTCCATTTCTAGATTTTCTATTTTTTCTTCATTTAAATCTAGATTTTTTACTAATTCTATTTCATCTTCTAAATGCTTTTCACTAACTAGTTGAATTATCTCATCAAACACAACATGCATTGTTTCCTCTATTTTATGTGATTCTTGATTGAAAACTCTATATGCTTTCCTAATTGATGAGTACCCTAAAAAGATTCCAACACTTGCCTTTTCATCAAACTTTCCTAAATTTAATCTCTCATTTTTAAGAATAGTACACTTACAACCAAACACATGAAAATAACTTAGATTTGGTTTCTTCTTCCTTAGCAATTCAAAAGGAGTTTTCTTCAACTTTGGTCTCAAATTAACCCTATTTATAATGTAACATGCCGTGCTAATAGCTTCGGCCCAAAAATATTTGGGTGAATTGTATTCGGCTAACATTGTTCTACTCATCTCAACTAGTGTTCTATTCTTTCTTTCTACAATACCATTTTGTTGTGGTGTATACGGGCATGTGAATTGATGTTTGATTCCTTTCTCTTTACAAAACTCACTAAAATATTCATTCTTAAATTCACTCCCATTATCACTTTGTATACAAATTAATTTTAAACTATGTTGTCTTTCTAACTTTCTAATCAAATCTTCAAAGTTCTCAAAAGCTTCATTCTTATGTCTAAGGAAAAATACCCAAGTATATCTAGAAAAATCATCAACTATAACAAATCCGTATTGTTTTCCTCCTAAACTTAAAGGTTGTATTGGACCAAAAAGATCTAAGTAAATCTTTTCTAAAGGTCTACTAGTTGTTAATTCATTTTGAGATTTGAAAGAGGATTTAACTTGTTTTCCCTTTTGGCAAGATTCACAAAACTCCCAATCTGACTTACTTGGTTTTGGAAGGCCTCTAACTATATCTAATTTTGAAATATTTTTCAAGGTGGAGTATCCTACATGACCTAATCTTCTATGCCATAATGAATTCTCATTAGATTGGGTCACTAGACATTCCAAACCACTAGCTTCTAATTGTTCAAAACTAACTACATATGTATCACATTTTCTTTTGCCTATAAGTAGTTCAACATTATTTTTCATAATTTTGCAAGCTTTTGTATTAAAAACAACATCAAATCCATTATCACAAAGTTGACTAATACTAATTAAATTAAATTCTAAGCCTTCTACTAAAAATACATTTGAAAGGGTAAAGTTTGTCGTACCTACATCTCCAATTCCAATGATTCTTTTCTTTGTGTTGTCTCCTAGGGTCACCTTCCTATTTGGGCCCGATCTCAAAGATTTGAATTTACTTTTGTCTCCAGTCATGTGTCTTGAACATCCACTATCCAATACCCAAGATGTGGATTTTGATTTTCTTCTTGGTTTTAACTGTATAAGGTGTAAAATCTAAATTAGAAACATTCCACTAATTAAAATCATCAATTTAAGTTTTTTGAATATCCTAAACCTATCCTAAAATGTCTCCAAATATTTTGGAGACCTTTCTTCTAAGTTTTATTCTTAGGAACCCAAGAAAGCTTGGGTTGAACACTAGATGGAACTTGCATGTTCTCTTTTTTAACAATCCATCTAACATTTTGTTTTTGTACATACATATTTCTTCTAAAAAAACAATCTTTCATAGTATGTCCAAGTTTGCAACAATAAAAGCAAACAATGTTTGATGGCCTAGGCATGCTCAAATATCTAGGTTTTTTGTAATTGAAAGCATGTGAATGATAACAAGCATTTGATATATGTATATTTCTATTATCTATAGCATGCTCAAAAGATTGTATTTTTTCTTTTAAGATTGAAATATCATGCTTCAAAGAGGTATTTTCAATAATAAGAGATGCCTTTTCATCACATATAAGTTGATTTTCTAATCTTTTCTTTTCATCTTCTTTCATGACAAAATCAAGCAATTCAATCTTTTCTTTGTAACTCCTTTTTAATTTTTTATGTGCACTCATTAAGGAAGTTAAGGCATTCATAATTTCAATATAATTATTTTCAAGAATATCTCTTGTCCAGGAGCTTACCTCATTTTCTTCTTCTTCTTCACTTGAAGATGTTGAAGATGCTTCATTTGCCATAAAACAAATCATTCCTTCTTCTCCTTTACTTGAGCTTGAAATATCTGAATCTTCGGAGGCACTCCATGTAGCTTGAAATGCTTTCTTTTTCTTCAAGCTCTTCTTCTTCTTCTTCTTTTCTTCCTCCTTCACATGCTTGTTTTTGAGTTTTGGGCATTCCGGTTTTATATGACCGGTTTGACCACACTCAAAGCAAGTTGGTGGCCTCTTCCTCTCTTTATTGTTTTTCTTCTTCCATTTCCTATTAAGAAAGTTCTTTGCCAAATTTTTTGCTAAACCATTAATATGGAAACTTACCTCATCTTCCAAATCCGTGGAAGAAGTAGAAGTGGAGTCTGAATCATATTTAGTGGCTTTAAGGACCATAGGTTCTTCCTTCTTCCTTTCATGCTTTAACTTGCTTGTAGAAGTCTCTTCCGTTAGTCTCCTTGACATTTCTATTTCGGCAGTAAGAAGTTCCCCAAGGAGTTCATCCAATGAAAGTTTGCTAAGATCCTTAGCGGCTTTAATAGCGGTTGCAAGTGGATCAAATTCCTTTGGAAGGATTCTCAAAATTTTCCTCACAAGGTCACCATTTGAGAATGTCCTCCCAAGGTTTGCCAATCCATTTGTAATATCATTAAATCTCAAAAACATACTCTTAATACTTTCACTAGGATTCATTCTAAAAAGTTCATAGTCATGCGTGAGGATGTTGATTTTAGTCTCTTTTACTTGTGAGGTACCCTCATAAGTTACTTCGAGTTTCTTCCATACCTCAAAAGCCGTATGCAAATTCATGATTTGTGTAAACTCACTAGGAGAAATTCCACAATGAAGGTAGTTCAATGCCCTAGCATTTAATTGAGCCAATCTCTTGTGCTCAACGTTAAGTTCACTAAAGGGCTTGACCTCATCAGTAAAAGAATCTCTAGGAAGTTCACAAGGCTTCGTCATGACTTCCCATAATTCCAAATCAATAGATTGAATGAAAATTCTAAAGCGATTTTTCCAATATAAGTAGAATTCTCCTTTGAATAATGGAGGCCGATTTGAGGAAAAACCTTCACATAAGGTTGCACTCATTTCGATCAAAGAGGAAGCCATACTAAATCACAAACACACAAAAAAATTGTGAGAAAGCCTTCACTTAGCACAAGAGGATCTCCCACGTGATGTTACTCGCGTAATTTGGGGTTCCTTGCTCTGATACCAATTGAAGTGATTCGTGCTAAAGAAATCCCACAAGAGGGGGGGGGGGGGGGTGAATTGTGTATTTAAATTCTTATAATTTCCGAAATTAAATTTAAAAGACTTTAAGCAAAAGTAAAGAACATTGAACACACAAATTTTCAAGTGGTTCGACTCAAAACCGAGTCTACGTCCACCCCCAACCGGTGTTGGGAAAAATCCACTAAATTCTCCGATTACAAGTGAGGTTTTTCTTACGGTTCACCTCGAACCTACTTGGGATTTTTATTATGGCTAATCCCAAACCTACTTGAGTTTTTACCGGGCTCAACTCAAACCCGGGGCTTTAGCACAAACGCCGGGACGCCCTTGCCCCAAACAAAAATACGAAAAATTGGCAAATGACTTAAGAAAAATTGGAGAAAAGAGGAGGCACACACAATCGTCGAATTAGAGGGATAGAGATTTAGAAATGATTGAAAAACCTCTAATTCCACTAGCTTTCTTGCCGCTTTGCTCCTAGAGCTCGAATGCGCCGATTTTGCTCGGATGCTTGTGTTTGAGATCTGAAAATCTTTTTAAACAATTTAGCAAAGGTTAAAACTAAAAAATACATAATTTTTCTATATTTATAGAGCTCATATTTGAGCTCTAAAAACACCCCCAACGGCTCCAAAAATTAATTAGCCGTTTGGGCAACGGACGGAAAGCAGCCACCGTCCGATCCGGGCCCAAAAACGAACGGCGCAGATTGTTTACGCATTTTACCGTTCGGGCTTAATCCAGAGCGTTGGATCCGGGCGGACTTGATCTGAGCCATTAGATCCCGCGCGCTGAACGAACGGCGTTGATTGACCTCGCGA
Source organism: Vanilla planifolia (assembly GCA_023846275.1). NCBI lineage: Eukaryota > Viridiplantae > Streptophyta > Magnoliopsida > Asparagales > Orchidaceae > Vanilla > Vanilla planifolia. The sequence goes on from CM043877.1 coordinate 6,545,558, forward strand.
AACAGCCGTTCGAATTTACTCTCGCCCGTTGGATCTGGGCGGGCTTGATCTGCGCCATTGGATTGCGCGCTGAACGAACGGCGCTGATTAGCCTCGCGAAACAGCCGTTAGAATTTACTCTCGCCCGTTGGATCTAGGCGGGCTTGATCTGCGCCTTTGGATCCGGCCGAAGTTATAAGGTGGGATTTTTTAGTCCCACACTGCAGAAGCGAATTCAGCGCACCTCTTTATAAGGAATTTTTGCCGTTTAACGTTCGAGCCACTTTGGGGCCGGCTCCCCCCTTCCTTGACCGGGATTTCATCACCTGGTTCGGGTTGACTTAGCCAAGCATTTGTTCATTGACTGTTGACCGCGCTGCAGTTTGACATAGCCGAGCTCCTTTGGGCGGTCTTGGCTTAGCCAGGCACTGTTCATTTGACTGTTGACCAGCTCTAGCCGAGCTCCTCTCGGCGTGCTTTGGGTCCAGGCTAGGTTTAGCCTTTTCGGGTCAACCAAATTTTTATTTTTTAAATTAAATTTTTAATTTCTAAAAGACCTGGACGGGCTGTTTTGGCGCCGGGTCGACCCGCCCATTGCTACAGTACATTTTCCCGAGACTTCGGCTGTTTTAGGGTATTTTTGACGAATTTTTTAACCAAAAATTTGACTATAAGTATATAAAAATAATTTTGTATTCTTATAGTATTATAAGTTAATTAAGTGGCTATGAAAAGAAATTCGTAGAAAACGATTCCAAAATAATATTAAAAAATCAAATACCCATGTCTATACATTTTGTCAAATATGCTTGGCCCAAAAATCAAAATTCAGTATTAAATAATTTTATAATATTTTTAAATGTTAATACTACTAGTGTGCCTCATAATCTCAAAGTTTGGACATATCAAATTCAAGAAAAATAAAAAGAAATTCAATTATAAAAAATCTTGCGCATGTCTCAAAATTCCTTGAAGTATGCCATGACCTCAAGGCCCTTAGAGACCATTATTTTAGACATCTAAAATACATGGCTTGATTTAATTAATTATTAACAATTTTACTTAAAATCAAGCCCAAATAAAATATACACATTTATGCTTGACTCATCAAACACAAGGGTGTAACAAACTTACCTCTAGTCCTCTGCACCTTGTATCTCTCTTCAAACATTTAAAATCCTTCTATCTCCAAAAGTTGTCATGGAATATGAAGAAGAACAAACATTAAAGAAGAGGCCATGTTCAAATGTCTACAAGGCATGTATTTCTAACAGCTCTTTTGCTTCTACAGAACTGGTGGATCAAAGAACCATGAAACAATAAAGCTAGGGCCGAATGCTTGGATCTAGATGTTTGTCAAAACAATGCATATAGATGATGGCAGACCAACTTAAATTTGATTATTTTTCTCCTCAAGCTCATTCTTTCATTGATTCACCAAAACTTCTTATGCAAGACCTTATGGCTCCTTTATGCCTTCACCCTTGGCAGTATTTTACCAACCAGCTTCATCATCAATCCAAACCATCTCATGCCATTGTTTAAGCCTTTATAGTCAACTCCTTATTCAATTCCTTTGCACTAATCAATCCAAATATTTGTCCACATACTGAACATTCATGTGTTGTTCCACAACACTCTTATTCCTTCTCTTGAATCCACCCCTCAACTTTACCATTTGTAGTTCGTGTGCTTCTTTTACTCTAACTAGATGAGAGGGTTCTTTCAAGTGGCATTGGAATGACAAAATTGATTTTGATAGGATTTGAATGTTGTAGGAAGTAAACTCTAACTAGTCACATCAATAGAGAGGATAAACAAAACAAAAAAATAACATAAGATACAAAAGATAAACTTTCATGGCAATACATGGCTACACGAACTTCTAAGGATAATCTTCTTCATAACCCTTTCATTTCCATCATTTGCAACCATACCTTCAATGATTAAAAAATAACTACAATTTTTGAAGTTTTAAATAACCTTTCTTACGTCTTACTAATAATAGTTTTAAATTTCTAATGAAAACTCGTAGTATTTTCCATCAACAATTCCATTCTTTGTGAACCCAAGACCACTTCTTCAATTATTCATTTTTCTTAATTTAATTTTATTACTTTCATCATATGTTTTCATTCTTCTTAAACTAAATTTACTAATTTCATTATCTCCTCTAAACTTAATCCATCATTTGATATAACTCTAAGTTAACATTGTACCTTCTTAAACACTCAACTCTTAACATTTTAGTGAGAATGTCTACAACTTAGTCTTGTGTTTTAACATTTACTAGTTTCACTTGCTTCTTATTCATATGTTCTCTTATGAAGTGGTAATGAATGTAAATATATTTACTAAACTAATAGTTCATGGGGTTATTACCAACTTTGAGCCCTTCTTGCTTCACTTCAATTTTAGTCAACAACATTCTAAGCTAAATGGTGTCTTACACAAATTGTAGCTCCAGCATAATCAGCTTCATAAATAAGTAATATAATTATGGGTTATTATTTTATATCTATTTGAACATTGTTCCATTCTTGTAAAATATAAACCCAAATATAATTTTCCTATCATTTGTATCTCCTCACAAATTATAATTTGCAAAGCCTATAAACATATCAGAGTTATAATAAAGAAGACCATATGAGATGCTTTTAACAAAGCATTCTTTTGGATGCTTTCTAGTAATTTTCCTTTGGATCCATTTACAATGTTCATTATTGTGTAGGTTAGATATCATAGATATTTGTCTAAACTCTTATATAAATTTGGATCAATAAGCTTTCTAACTATTTCCCCTGTTAACTTTAAACAAATTCTTACTACTGCATTAACTAGGTTGTTGGATTTAGAAAGTCACAAGAGAGGGTGACTTATAGATTTTAAAAATCTCTTATTTTAAAATATTATTTTGTGATATATAAGTAAAAACAAATTATTAATGTAAAAAAACAATAAATTTTTAAGTGGTTCAACCATAATCAAGTCTTGTGTTCATCCCTAATTCAATGACTAGGTATGAAGTAAACAAATCACTCCTTTTTGCTAAATGACTAGTATGGTAAAATTTTATAAATGGGATCCATGAGGGACTTATATGGTGCTTAAAAGAGCCACAAAAAACATAACTCACGCAAGTAAAAAACAAGTAGTAGTTAAAGGAATGATTGTAGCACTTGCACAACAAAATCTTACAATAATATTACAACTATTCACTAGAATTTGATTCATACAAATAAGTTTAAATATGAAAGATGTTACCTAATAAGAGTGTAATAAAATGAAATAAAATATAGATTTGAATAGTGAGATGCAACTCTCAAATTATAGATCCAAAAGCTCCAAGAAATAATATTATAGATTCAAGCACAACTGAAGCTCAAGTAGACCATTATGATGATATAACAATTTTTGTCAACATATTCTCAAGTTTCTTTTGATTCCTTTTATAATCTCTAATATCTTAACATATTATTTTAAGAAACTCCCAATTACTAAATCCAGGTTTCTAAAAATATCAACTAATCGTTATGCTTCACTAGTTAGATTAAAGATTGTACCTGTACGATATGATCAACATTGTTATTTTACTTAAAAGGTATCATACAAGTTCAATGAAATACATTATCTCATGCGACATATTTAAAATAAAGACTCAATTCAAGGCTCTTGAGTTATATGAACCACATACAAATATGATAAACATTTCATACTTTTATGAACTTTTCTAGCTTCATTATTATCCAATACTCATTTGGATCACACAAGCATGATAAATGATCATATTTACATGATGCTTTTCAACTCAATTTTCTAAGTTAGTTTAGGTTTGCTAAGTTAAATAGATCATATAAAGATGGTAAATAATATTTCCTTGTATGAAACATTTATTTTCATAGGCCATACAAATATAGATTAATATCATTCAAGCTGATATTAGGTATTGTTGAGTATAAATATGCAACAACTTAACAACTCTTGGGTAAACCAAAGCTAAGCCAATATGATGGAATAATCTTCCATGTATAACATACTTATCCTCAAATGTTAAGCTTGATCACAAGTCTAATCACTTGTTCATTGATGAATATAAGTTGGTTGTAAAAATACTCAGGATATTATTTTGTATAATCAATATGAAATTTATGGAAAACACTTTGTATTAATTCGATTCCTTTTCAAACTGAATTCTTCTCATTTCTTATATTAATTCAACTATAAAATACTTAAATTTCTGACTTCAATTTAACTATTAAACTCAATGTGCACTCATCGAAGATAAATATACCGCATGTGAATGCATTAGCAAAAGGAATAATATTAAATTATGTATCATAAATGCCAAAGGGATTTAAGTGAAGGTTTTAATATTCCTATGAAATAAATGTTGTAGATAACAAGCTTTAGATAGATAGCAGCTCCATCCAAAACTGAGTCCACAAGGCTCCATGAAATGAAAGTTGAACCATAAGTCCTTAAACAATACCACCAATGACTTTTGAACATTCTTATGTGTGGATGGTAATATCTACTTCAATGTAAACCTATATGTCAAAGCTCATAAATTATATTAATCTACAAATTCTTAGTTTTGTTAATATTGAACCACTTAAGTTATGGGATCAATAATCTCTCTTTTTTAATGATGATAAAACTAATATTGTGATAAAATCATGCAAAATAAGCAAACATCTAACTTCTTTAACTCCTTAAAGTACAAGCAAGTAGAAGGTAATTAGTTAGAATATATGATATTTACACAACTAACTTAATTAGCCCATTAAAGTTTAAGGACATGGGAACTCCCTCTAAATGGAAGCTTCCCCTCAATTCTAGCAATTTGCACTTGTCCCCCCCCTTTTTGGAATCATTCAAAGGGATTAATAATAATCATTCAAATGCAACATAAGGCATTTATAAATGTGATGTAAGAATATAATCTTCAATTGTAACATAAGACATATAGTGATAAGGAGACCAATTCTAAGCTTATTGAATCTAAAATGAAGAAAAAAATCAAAAGAGGAGACAAAATGATGAAAGTTATCAATGCCGCATGAAGCATTTGAAGTCATGCATGGTGGCTCGTTGTAAGTGCATCGGAGCTTGCATTATAATGAGTTGGTAATGCAACACAGGTGGAAGTGTAGTAGTGTTAGTGGAAGGATGCAACATATCGGATGCCCCTGCATGTTGGCACACACGATCACACGGGATGGGTGCACATGCAACGGTAACTACCACATCGCATTCTCTATGTGCACAATAGGCTCACCTACCACATCATTGTGGTCAATGTGTGACAAGAATAGTACTCGTGTGCATGAATAGTGCCTTGGCACATCTATATGGGTTTAGGAGACGAGGAGGAATACATAGGATCAAGCTAGGATTATCAAAAGTTTTAGAATTTAGAAAATTTTTATATTTGTAATCAAAATCATATATTTTTTTCTTTTATAATAAGTTATTATACCCAAATCTCTATATAAAATTATGAGAATAATGTATCCAGTTATTTAGAATTTCAAGAATTAGAACTTTGTGAATTTAGAATTCTTTGAAAGATAATCTTTTGGGAGAATTTAATCTTCTTATGACAAAACTCTCTTCTCTTTCTTTCTTTCTTTGTTTCTTATTATTTCAATACTTTATTTTTGTTGTTGAAATTCCAAAAAAGGTCTATTGATGAGAGCTTAGGATGAGAAAACCTCATAGATAGATCATATTAATTTTGGTATAAAAGTTTTTTGATTCAATGTCAATAATAGGAGTAAAAAAGAAGAGAGTTAAAGAATAAGTTTTAAAAAGAAATTAAGAGATTAGGAAAGTTTTAATCAAGATGATTACATTATCTATTTTTTCATCAAACTTAGAAGCATAGGTAACCCTATTAATATAATAAATACAAGTTTTAATAAAGATGGTGTTAAAAAACTAATCTATAACTACCACAACATTGGAAATAAATGACCAAGCAAAGAAAATAATCTTAACTTAAGGTTGCATGGAGACAAGAATGAAGGTACCTTTATCAATCTTGCTTTATCAATGCTTGAGAATCAAAACATGGTATATGTATTTATGATGATACAATTAATTTGTCTATGAGACATTAATGTCCCGAGCCCTCATCAACAGACTTTCTTTTTAGAGTAGTAGTAACAAAAGAGAACCATAACGATGGGAATGAGCAAAGGAAGAAGGACAAGGAGAAGAGAATTTAGCCACAAAGGAGACTGAATTACCTTATACGATTCCCTTCAAAAAGGTCTAAATTTATAATGTTTTCATTTTATGAATTCTTTGAATTTCTCAACTTTTCCAAATATCCCTCCCTTCATACATCATTAATATCCCTTTATATAGAGTTACGAAATAATATTTAATTACATAAAATTAATATTTGAATTAAAAAAGACATATTTTCTTTTTGAAAAATTTTAAAATTTCATCCAACCCCAAATAATAATTTGATATATCATCTTTCATTTCATGATCTAAAAAATGCTTTATATATATATTTGAATTATAAATAATTCAATGTGAACTTTTTTTATAAATAAAACATTGAGAACTGTCATCTAGTAAAAAATATTCATGTAAAATTGTATAATGGATGAGCTCCTTCTTTTATCCCAAATAAGGCTTTCCTAGGTTGATGCATGAAGTTTGAATTAACATACCATGATTGTTAATCCATATAGACCACATCGTTTAAAAATTCATCTTTTATATCCCTCTAAAATAATATAAAATACTTTAAAAATCTCAATAATAATAATGTTTTGATTGCTTTTAAATGTTGTTTGCAGTGATTCCTTATATATATATATAGTATTATGACTATTTTTTATTATTTTTCACACCAACAAGTGTCATATATAGAAAGTAGAATGTAGTAACGACTTGCTAAGAACACTAGAAATGAAAAAAAAAAAAACGATGTGTTGAACAATAGCTTTATTATCAGCCTGTCAATCAACATCATGAGATACAATATAAATTAGTAATAAAAACTTTGTTAGAGTTTTTTTTAACATAAAAGGCATCTACATATTATGATATTAAAAAAATATAAATTGACTCAAGAGCCACTCTAACTAATAGATTGTCGCAAATAAAAAGATTTTATAGTACATTAACGAAGACAATTTATTGTAAAGATACCACACAAAAGGATATGTAGCATTTACTGATTTGATGATTGAATGAATTCAATGAATAAGTATTTTTCAATCTATGAGAGAGGCAGCTCATTCAACAATCTGTATAGTAAAACAAATTGGTAATCTACCTATTATGAAAATGCGATTTAATGACCAGTACACTGTAGGCTCTATTGATAAGAGATGATTATAAGCTTTATCAATCCAATGTAGTATACTATCTAGCTTATAATATGTGAGTGTATTTCTTTGATCAACATAACATGCACCTTGTTTAGTGGCGATGAATGCAGAATCTGAGTAGTGCTAACCTTGCTTTGTAAAAGATCAAAATGATAGTTGCTCAAGTTAGAGTAAGCTCCCTTTAAAGCTCAATTGTCATAAAATACTTGCCAAACATTTCAATTCGATACAATCAATGATCCAACTTTTCAAATGTAAGAAGATAGAAATTGAAATATCATCTGATACATTGTGATATATCTTTTTGTACTCTTTTTTTTTGTAGCACCAAAGCTTTGAAAATTAATCATTGTATTAATGTTCACTTGAATGATTAGACTTCATATCTTGTATAATGATCAAATGTGAAATAGTGAAGTTTTTCCACATTTATTAAGGTCCTACATTAAAGTAAAATACAACAACCCCATTGTATCATTATCATTAGAGTTTTCAACTTTTGTTTTCAATATATTTGTGCAAATTAAAAATGTATTTAATGACATTTGATCAACAAAGAATTTAATGGGCTCCTATTAAGAGATTATTTATACTTATATTTTGTTCTACAAAATCAAATAATATTTGAAAATAAGGAATTATTAATTATTAAAAGAAAACTTTGAACATAAAAATAGAAAACATGTTGTGAAACTTAAAATGATTGAATAATTTAATTTACTTAATTTTTAATTACCAAAAAATTATGATCACACACTAAGAAAATCTGTCCCAAAAACACAAATGTTTTTTTATTAATTAAAATATAATATATCTTCTCGATAATTCTATACAAGTCTAACATTTGTTTCTTAATCAACTCCCATAAAAAAATAGAATGCAACATCCGATTAATATTTTTATTTATTTTCGAAAACTTTAGAAAATTTCCCTCCGCAAAGTAATAAAATACCACGTATGCATTTATATTTGATAATTTAATCATAGAAAATGTGACATTAAATGCAATTAAGCAAATTCTGATGGACGACAGAGATACGATGGTCAAATAACGAATCACTGCACAATTGAAACCTTAAGCCACGTGCGTGCTTTTTTTTTATTTAATTTGTGTTGTTTTTGGTGAGCCAAACGTAAAATTATCATTAAACTTTAAAAAATAATTAAATTTTTTTAAAATAACATTTAAAACATAATAATTTAATTAGAAAAACATTTTTTCTATTATACTTCTCGAATAGAAAAAAAAAAAAAAAATTAAATTAAGATGGCTAACCCAATGACATTTTAATTAGCGTAACCCTAACCATGGAACGGCTTTTTCAATTTTGTTGTTATTATCATCCTCCAAACCGTGAAAGCTTTTGGGCAGCTGTGCTGGCTACGTAGTAACGACCCATTTGATTTAACTCATGAACTAGAATTTTGTTTTAAGCCTATCTTTAATATCCTTGCAACACTAAATTTCCCATATTGTTCCTACAAAACCACAAAAATTACAAAAGATTAATCCATTGTCTCGAGATAACACTTAATTACTTAATCTATCAAACTCTTTTGTAAAGCCAAAACAAATCCCAATTTTCTCACATGTAAAGCTTGGAAAGAAAGCTAAAGTTCTGCTTGTCTCCATCTCTTCATCCTCATGCTTTTTCTTTTGCTGCCCACTTTTCCTTTTTAATGTTCACTTAGAAGATCAACAAATATCCTTTATCAACACAAAATGGATACCAACCCATAGAAAAACCAACTCCACATGCATGCATGTTTTAGATGTGGATCTCCAATTTCCCTTGGTAACTTTATGCTCAATTTACAGATGACTGGTTGCATATACTTATCCACGCACTTTTAGCTAGTCAGAAAGTAATCTACTAAAGCTTATACATATTAGTGTGCAGGAGGAAAAAGTGGTGAGGAATCTCTTTGGATTTTGGCATCCCATACTCTAACTTTGCTCATCTTCTCCTCACACCAATGCAATTGCTCTTCTGTCATGTCTTGCAGTCTTAGGACCCTGGACACAACTTTCATGTCTATAATGGCCATTATGGCCTCCATCTCTTGCTCGTCCATGAGCTTCTTCTTCTTCTTCGAAGAGTTCCGCCATCGCACGAGTTCCTTGAGCCTCATCTTCTTCTGAAGATTCCAATTTGAAAGCACCCAAATCAATTAAAGTTGTGCGAGGATGGAATGAGTTTGAGGCAGATCAACTTACTTTCTTGTTAATTTTCTTTAGCAAACGTAAGTAGTTGTGATCAACTGAGCTGGATTTCCTCCTGATGAGGGCTTTAAGCTTCTTGCAAGGAGTCATCTTGTCGGCCTTGAGGAAACTCATGAAGGTTAGGATTGAATCTTCGAGTACTGAAAGGAACTCTGCGGCTGAAATCTTGGCCTCTGCCTCCTCTCTGTCATCATCGCCTTCCGAGTCTTCAAGAAAGTGAACAAGGAAGAAGAAACCAAACAGCCACTCAAGACGATTAAGGATTAGAAGATATAGTTACTTACCTCGGAATTCAGGGACTTGCAGAAGCTTTGGACATGACAAACGCATCCTCGCAAAGACTTCGGGCCTTGCACCATATTCATATGGTTCGTTCTCTACAAACCTGTGCAATAGAACTTGGAACTGCTGAAACTTTTGTGCTGTTCGAGCAGGGCAATAAGAGATCTTGATGTCCTGATTGCTCTTTGATCTTCGGAAACTGCAGTAACTCCAGTTTAGTGCTTCCCATGCTAAACATACCTGAGCAACATACGCATTCTCTAGCTCCTGAAATGGGTCCGTCTTCCTCATTGAGTTAGTCTTATGCTTCGGCATTAATTTGTTAACGATCCTTTTTGATAAAGTTCTTGGCTTGTGGTTTATTGACCTAAAGGATTCTGTAAAACTTATCCTTTTCAATGGAAAATCGAGTTGCAAAAGTTGTAAAACTATGTTAAGAGATTATTACACACCTGTCTCAGTGAGCTTTTGTTGACTTATCCGATAATAGAGCATCATTTCCTCATCGTATTTTTTGAACATTGCGTAAGACTCCCAGTTGGCAGAGCTCCTCCGGGAGGAAGAAGAGAAGGGATACTCTGTTTCAGAGTCCCGAAGTATTGTAGAGGTTCTCCACTCAATGGAGCTCTTTGAAGTCGATTCACCCGTAAACGAACCTCCATAACTTTCCTTCTCTTGGCGAACTTCATTAAGCTTAAGCTTGTTGGTATCAGAATGAGCATTTTCAGCTGTAGCCAGCTTCGCATCCTCTGGTTCATGCTTGTTATCTGTTTCAGTACCGTTGTTATAACTTGAAGCACGACAGGGAAGCTGGCCATTAAAAGTTGTTTTATGTGCGTAATCTTTAAGATTACCTTCAAAAGAAAGATGATGAGAAACATGAGCGACAATGGATTGGCTGTCCAAGGGAAGATCTTCTTGAGGAGAACCGTATACCGAATCAAGGACAAAACCATCCTTTTGTCCGAGGAGAATCTGCTCTTTGTTATCTCTTCCTTCTTCGTCAAGAAGGGTATCCTTCTCATCATGACTTCTGGCGTAAGGGAAAAGCGATTCTTCTCCTCCAAGGATGGCATCCGCGATGAAGTCTTGCTGCACGTAGAACTCGTCGGCCAAGGTTGTGGTGCTCACAAAGCTATCTTCGTGACAGGGAAAGCGGAGCTGACTACCCCTGCATGGAAGCGATGGAAGCTGTAAACAGAGGACAGTGAGGAAGGTGGAGATAGTAGGTACTGACTAACCTCTTGGAGCTTGCTCGATGTTGGAGAAGGAAGAACAGTTTGGTGAGGAGAAAGGAGGAGAGGTGGAGAAGGAGGAGAAAAGAGCTGAGGTAGGAAGAGGCAAGAAGGAGATTAAACATCAGACCAAAGTCATTGCCATGGGAAGGACAGAGGTGAGGGCTAGATGGTTTTAATTGTGAAGCGGAGAGGAAAGTGATGTGGGAACGGGAGCACAAACTTGTATTATACATTAATGGTAACGTGGGTAATAGCGTTCGGGTTTGCCTTTTAATTTGGTCGAGGAAGAAGGTAGTGAAGGGCCCTCTTTTCTTATGTAGAGAAAGCTAAGTGGATGATTACAAACGGCTCTGAGCAAGCAATCGAAGAACAAAACATTTCGGTGCTTGACATAAAGGTGGAGAATTGGATCGTGGAGTGAAACCTCGGTATACAAAAGTGCCTTATTTTGTAATCATATACAAAAGCAGTCTCTTGATACTTTAATGATCAATTATATTAATTAATCTCATGAAAAAGAACTTATTTTCCAACAATAAAAGCTGCTTCAAATCAAATTCTAAGGGAAGTAAATAAACCACAGCTCAATATTAGTTATAACATATTAGATTGGTGCTAACCATCCAAAAAAGATAGAATTTTATTCAACATAAGATGCAATTTCTTTGGATATTCTAACATTATATTAAAGAAAAAAAATAGAAGAAGAAAACATGAGAAAAATTAAGGATAGAACTGAATAATTTTGAATAATAAGACTTATAATTTGTCAATTTCTTAATAGGCGACTTATCATGGTAGAATGCATATTTGAGAAGAAAATTGGTGATGAATAATATCGATATTGTTTATGGGGAAATTTCACAAATTTTTTAGGTGCATAATATTTTAACATATTATGAATGTTAATCTATTGTATTTTAACACATTGAATTATTTAACACTACCATTCAATTTATAAAATACTTAAAAGTTTTGTAAAATTTTAACAATGGTTCACTTTAAAAGTACTTAAAAGTTTCATCCCAAATTTTGCTTGATACATGATAGAAATAGACATATCTATAAGAATGTGAAATACAACGAGAAATAAAAGTTCCAATAGTAATGCAATAGTTAGATAGTTAAAGTATTTTAAAATGTTGTTTCAAATCTTTTTATTGACAAAAAAATACTAGTCTTCGAGAGTGGTTATGATGTGCATGCCCATGACAAAATATCTAACATATCTTTAACATAAAAAACAAATAATTGTGTTGCACCCTACCTAGTTAACATTAAATAAATCTGATAAAATACTCAAATATCAAATTATTGGATAAATGTATGGTAAGTATCATTGTCTCGAAGACATAACTAAAAATTAAATAAAGGTGATAAGAAACATTTTAAAAATTAAGTATCATATAAAGTAACTAAAACAATAGCGAAGCAGTAATCTCACAACTTTCAATGCACTATGCAAGTTTAAATAACATCTTGATACAACAAGTGTCATATAGAGATATCACTAGATCCTCTTATATAAAACATCACAAAGATTTCAAAAAAAACATACACACTTGCAAGAATGTCTTGAGATGTAAGTAGATGTGCGTATTATATGCTCAATAGATAAACTATCAACTACAAACAAATAACATAGTATAAAAATGAAATATATAATAAGTAAATAGAAATAAAGTAGAAAACAAAAGTGAATAATACTTATAAAGTTTATAAAAATCTTGAATCATAGCATATATGCCAATATGCATCATACTAATGCATATGATCATCTTATGGTAGAAATATTATATTATATTTATATCCTTTTTTTTATTTATTCATTTTCTTTGTCATCTCTTTTTGTATTTCTTATTTCTTCATTAAGATCCTAATTTTCTCACATGATTGTTAACTCTACGGGATTTCAACCTCCATCAATAGTTAACCAAGTCACTTAAGTCATCTTCTCTGCCACCATTGGCATATACAAAAATACTACATAAAAATAGGTCCCTTCTTTTTTCAAACATCAAAGTGTTCATAATAGCAAGAATAAGAGTAGGTGCTAATCTTTATTTTAGTATAACCATCTACCATACCTAGTACGAATTACTCACGATAATAAGGTTTCTATCTATTGTGGCTCTTAATCTATGTGCCAATAATAGCCAGGTGATCTCATCATATCAAATAATAACAAAATAGAGTGATAGAGAATATCACATCATGTATAATACATTTGGGCCCAATGTAAGGTACATAAGATATTTTCATATAATACACAAATGATGGACATTGAGTTACACTTTACCAAATCTTAGCGGATTCCTCCCCAAACACCAAATCAAACCTCAAGTGGCTATAATACAACTTATTAGCATACTAAAGAAGGAAAATGCCAACTAAATCATACATTTAACAATCATTTTTGTGCGAATCAAGATCTAACTCTTCTTTGAGTGTTTTCTTTTTTGAACTCAACACATACTACTTCTATTGGGATCCTCTTCTGATTTCTTTCTTCCCTCTCCCAAGCTCTCCCTCTCTCTCTCTCTCTCTCTCTCTCGACCTTTTTTTCACATTGTTGTAGTTGAATGAGCTCAGAAGAGAAGGTTTATCCCATCTTTATAATAAAAAGATTAAGAATAAAATATTCCCTTTTACCTTTCCACTTTTAGAAAATTCATATAAAATTTAAATTACTTCAAAATTATAAATGATTGATGAATTATTTGAGCAAGATCTTCTCAATGGTATGTCTTAATATCAAATCTAGTCATATGCAATATAGTATGTTTTTTAAGGTGCATCAAAATATATTAATTGCTCAATTTTAGATCTACATAACCCATAACTAATACTAAATAAAAACTATGAACATATTTTATAATTAAATAATCTAGGTTGTCACATGTTATTACAAGTTAGTGATGTGAAGTGATAGCACTTAATGCATTTCAATTCAAAATGTATGCTGTAGATGACATTTGCTAGCCTAAAGGCCACATTGGTTTTATTTATATTTTTTTTGTTTTTATTTTATTATATTTGTATTTATGACTATGAGTTGTCATAAAAGTAGTGTTTTAGTGTGATGTATAAAATTAGGTGTATTAGAGATTACAAAACTTTAGACAAGCATTATAATAACCTAAATTATAAATATTAGATAATTAAGATATTAAGTGATAAATACATGTATTTGAGTGTATGTAATTAGTATTTTATATATGTAGAGATATTTTAAAATTATTTTATTTTAATTAAATCTCAAAATACATGCCCATTTGTAAAAGATTTGAAAATTATGGTTTGAGCATACTATCCAAAAGAGCTACTAATGAGGAATTCAACTATAGTTTATCATTTTGAGTTGTGCTTTATGTTGCTCAAAGATGTTTTTCAATTTGGAAAGGATCTGAATCTATTATAATGTGCGAACCATGTCTCACATACTATATGAAAAAGGAATGTGCATACAAAAGATGCATCATACGCTAGGTCCCTCGTACAATATGTAAACCATCAACAGATGCTACGTGAAGCACGTGACAATGTCACATCCTTACTCAAAACTTTTGGATGGTACACTTAAAATGTGATTAATAAGACATTAAACCCATCATATAGTATGTATAAAATAGTTGTACAATACGTGAAGAAAAAGAATAATAGACTTAAAAATGAAATTTATGGGGCTTTAAGTAGCTATGAAATGTCAATATTTATTTAAGGAAAATAAGTCATGTGAAAAGGAAGAAAAGCTTTGAATAATTGATGAAATTTTGAATATATATATATATATATATATATATATATATATATATATATATATATATACATACATATATATTCAATAGAATAGTGAGAATTTTATGATAATTATGAACCAATTGCTTGCTCTAGAAATGATAAAAAAAAGTAATAAAGGACACATCCCAAAGAATCCCAGTAAACAAAAGCAGGTGTGATGTAAGTAAACTAGTGTTTCATAATAAAATCTTGTACTTCTTCCAATCAATAGAAATAATTTTTCTTTTTTAAGAAAGAAGTTAGTTTTACATATCTTTAAATGCATTGATGTGACGATATGTGATATGAGCATGATCGCATGACATTAAATGGTTTTGTTCATATATTCTAATTTTATATAACATAGTATAATGTGTGAGGTGTAAATGACATGAATGCTCATGTATGTGTTATTATATTTAAATTGTTATAAATATCAAAACATGAAGTAAAAAATGTAAAGATCAATGAGTTTAAGCCATAAGAACTTGATGATTTATTTTATGATGTGATGTAAAATAATAAAATAATATTGTGATTTTCTTATGATATTATTTCATGATACCTAATATGATGAGATGAGACAATCATCACTAACACTTAGTGCATGGCCTTAATGTGTAAGTTGGTATTAGAATTTCTTTTTTGCTATAGTTAATACTATGTAGGATGATGATAAGAAGTGATTTCTCTATTATTAATACTTTGCTCAAGATGATAATAAGTAGAGATAACATGATTAGGATAGCTAGCTAGTTACAAATAAAGGTCTAAAGATGTGATGATGATATAAAGATATGTGATAACACGAAATCTCATAAAGTGGGGATAGTGTTTATTAAGGAAAACCAATATCCTATTGTGTAAAAAGGTGAGAAGCTAAGAAATATAAGAAATGATAAAAATAAATACTTTATAATAAAAAAGTATTCATGCATATATGAGCACGACATATATTAGCAGATAAATGTAAATATTAGTAGTACATTTCTTTTGAGTACTTCTTATATATCATGTATACTATTATTTCTTATCCTTTGTTTATATGTTACTTTGAATTTATTACTTTAGTTATCAATTTGTCCGTCAAGTATTTTTATGCTCATTGCTTGGGGGTACTTAGTATTATGTGGCACATGTCCTTAAGAATTATTAGTATTATGTTGAGCTTTGTATTGCATGGGATCTTATATTTTTTGTCCTATTTGTATATAGTGTTGCATATAGATATGGATGCGTGTTTTGATGG
Organism: Vanilla planifolia; assembly: GCA_023846275.1. NCBI lineage: Eukaryota > Viridiplantae > Streptophyta > Magnoliopsida > Asparagales > Orchidaceae > Vanilla > Vanilla planifolia. The sequence continues at coordinate 6,561,665 of CM043877.1, forward strand.
ATGGTGATAATTCTAGGATATGCATGTGTGTGTTATCATTTTTAGTTTTATTTATTTATTCTAATAAGAAAATATGGATTTTAAATGATTTACTTTTATTACCCTTGTTCATTTTTTAGTTGTCCTTAAATTTTTCTACATAATCTAATGTGACTTAATACTTGAAGCATGTGAATTATCAACTTTTATTTAAAAAATGGTTAGCAAGGCATGAGAACCATTTTTTATTATTTTATGTAATTTGAAAGCTTTGGTCCTATTCTCTTGGGTGCAAACAGTGCAATTTAAGATATTTCCAAAGATCAAGGGTGTCATATAGACCCCTAAGTTGATTTTCTATGTTAAGTAATTAGCTTAATTTTGTGGATGATTTTCTTATTCTCCTTCCATTTTTCATGCATAAATTCACCAAAAATGATGAAATAAAGAGCTCTAAATACTAACTTATTAAGCTGTTTTTGTTAAGCTTCCTCCATGTAATGGAGTAGTTTCTTCCCTAATTGAAATGATTTAAAAAAAGTTATAGTGATGCCAAGGATAGTGTGACATCCCCTTAAAGTTCCCATCATTATGAAGGTGTGATGCCAACTCCCTTTGGCAAGTGTAGCAAAGCCACGAATTATCCTACTTCTCCTCTAAATAACAAGCTCACACTCTTATCACAAAGTTCCCTCTATACTTGTTCAAATGTTGTTGTCTTCCTCATCAACCACTACTTCCATAAAAATATGAAAATTTAACTTACATGTGTTTTGTTGTGTGTTTCTTCTCTTAAATGTTTAACTCATCGTAGCCCATAAATTTCCTTTTTGTTTCTCCATTGTGTTCAAATCCCATGAAATTTTAGAAAATGAAAGTGTGGGAAGTTTTTTTAGAATTTAATATAGAAGTTTTTAGGATAAGGGTTGCCAAACATGACCTTTCAAATTTATCGATCTTGATTAAGGTTTTGTGTGATGTCATAGTACTAAATATCATAGCCCTCTCAAACCACCTTGAATGACTTAAACCCTTAAGGTTTGTATAAATATCATAGCCCCCTCAAACCTCCTTAGATGACTTAAACCCTTAAGGTTTGTAACATTTTTTTTCTTTTTTCTTCATCTTTTATGTTCATCTCTTTCTAATATTCCATTCCAATATAACAAAATACTAAAATTCTTGACATACCTTCTATCTAAAATCATATATGTTAGCTGTTGTTTATTTTTGTGCATATGTCTTTTCCCTCCTTTCCTCCCATAAAAACAATCACAACCATCTCTCTTTGTTTATTTGTTTATTTTAGTTTATTGTAGTCCTTACTAGATCAACACTTAAATCTTCTTTATCATCATGCTTAACATATTGCTCAAAGTCATTGTTGTCACTTTCCTTATAAAGGGGACTTAATATCCTCACAAAATTATCACTTCCAGGAGCCAATAATTATTATAAATATTGTAATATGGGAACTAATGTTGAGCAAGAGACCATGGAAGAGAAAATGGTACAAAAAAATTAAGTCAATCATAGGCCAAGGACTAGAGCACAAACATAAGCTAAAAAATTGCTGAAAAGCAAGGGCCAAAAATGGTTCATAATTATTATTTATGATTGCTACTAAAGAATTGAGAGCTTCTACTCAACTTCTATTCTCAAAGCTTCCATTGTCTATTTTCAAGAAAAATAATTTGAATTTGAATTACTTTTGCAAATAACACAATTATTTTGTTTTATGGATCCATTTAATCCTTTTGTTGATTGTATTTAAATCATGACAGGGAATAAAAGTTGAGAATTATTTGGATATTTGATTTCTTTATGGAGATTTTGGTGAATAGTTGCACAATAACAGACAAAAGGAAGGTTTAGGCTAGATTTTTCTAACTCTAGGTTACCATATAGATCCTCTAATACTCCCTCTCCTCCATCAATTTTGATACTATAACCCTTCACCAATCATCATTACTGTATGCTGCAACATTCATTTTCACCTCAAATTGTAAATCAATCATTCTCCCACAATTTCTTTGCCTTTGGATATTAACCACCATTGAATTGTCTTCAACAGCCATTCTACTAAACTAGAGTTCATGTAACACCCACCCACTTTCTCCCAAAGATTTGAAATGGATCCAACTATCAAATCTTTCTTGTCTCAATCCCTTATCAATCATCATGTTGTTCCATAGAAGTTTGGGTATACACTCCTTGCACTCAATGACGGTTCAAATCTGTATCCCGAGTGTTAGCCAAACAACTTTAATCGCAACGGTATTCTACCAACTTAGCAGTCTAAGAGCACTCTCGAATTGAGCTAGTAGACCATAGCCAAGCATGCATGTGAAATGAATCTAGCCTATCCTAACTAAACCATCCCTACCAGGCTAAACCAAGCCATTCCTCTAGTTTTTTACCGTTATATTTGGCATTGTGTTCTTAAAAACTTTTCTAGATCAATTAGTAGGAAAAAAAGTTGGTTGACTAAAAATTGAAGAATAAAATAAAATTCCAAGTTCATTAGAAAGAAGTTGTCACTTGAGGAAGTGGCTAGAGGCTACAAAGCTAAAACTTATGAAAGCTACTAAAAAGGTAAATTTGCAAATACTCAAAGTGTAGATTTCTCTAAAGTGCTAGTTTCCTTGAATTTAAAGATTCACTTATAGTATTTTTAGTTGAAATTCATTGAATAAAGTAGGTGTTCAACAATATTTTCTTCAACTACATGAAACCAACCTAATAAAGAAAATACTAGCCTGCTTAGAATTTAATCAACATATTAACTATTTACTTTTATTATTGAAGGTGATTTTATTCTTTTTAATTTTAATATTAAATTCAGTAATTTCATTTAACATAGTATTTAAAATAATTTTTTAAAAATAAGTATAACATAAACTAGCAACTTTATTAATCAAACTTTTCCAAATACGATGCCACCAAAGAAAACTTAATTGGACAACTTAAAATGGCTTAGAAATGGCATCGATTTTCTATACAATATTATAGAGTCATCTAATGCAAACATAAATAAGCTAGATGAAAGAGTAACAAAATGGGATGATGAGATGACTAAGAAACCATTTTAAATGACTTAACTAAATAGTTTAAGAATACAACTCACACCCCAAATCCCCTCATTGACCCCTTTGAAAATTTTCATAATTCACCTAAGAAAGGTGAGTTAGATAAGAGAGCATCTTATACTCATAGAGTTCATAAGGATGATCAATTAGACATCCACAACAAAGTTAAGGTTAAGGCACCCAATGTTTATGATATCTATGACCCTAATAAATTCCTAGATTTGCTGCTCAAAAGGAAGATGTCTTTGAGTGGTATAGATTTGAGGACTATTCAAAGACTAGCATTACTAACATGAAAACACTAGGTTATACCAAGATCTTTCAAACAGATACCTTGATCAAAGAACTAGGTCATGAATATAATATCTATAAATACACTTAAAAGATTCAACGTCAACCCTGAGCCCCATCTCTAACTATTTCATATAACTAGGGTAAACTATACTTCCTCTTAATCACTTCTAGGTGTCTAATTCTCCTAACATTGGGAGCACTATGAGGATATTGATCAAGTGTGATATTCACTCCATGAACTTTCACATATCTTATTAGGAAGGTCATGATTATATAATCTAGTTGTGATAAATTGTAAAAAGGAGAACACTTATGTGTTCAAATTTAATTAACAAAATATTATATTACATCTCTTAGAATCATCTAAAAATGTTTCCCTTTATAAACACTTTTTAGAAATGAAATCCATCACTTCACACAAGAAAATTTTACAACTCATTACTTTTCTCATTATTGAAAATGTTTATGACTACCTCAAATTTAGAGGCTAACTTGAAGAAAGATTCTTACTTAAAGGTAAAAAATATAGACTTTTGTAGCCTTAGAAAGTAATTTTTTGTATAACTCACTATATATTCATCTGAAGGAAGTTTCACATGTGCCATTTGGGTACACCTTTCCTTTAAAGCTATTAGATTGTTGGAAGACTTCACTAATATTACTTCTAAAGAGCTCCCAGATGAATTAGCTCCTATAGAAGATATTTAACATGTTATTGATTTGATATTTAATATATTATACCCTGCTAAGCATTAAAAATTAAGAAGATGAGTAGATAAACTCCTTAAGAAAAGATACTTATTGGAAAGACTTAGTTCATGTGTTATGTTTGTACTATTAACACTTAAGAAAGTTAAAAGTTAGAGAATTTATATTAATAATAAGGCCATTAATAAATAGCAAATAAGTATATGTTTCTTATTCCTAAACTTAAAGACATGTTAGACTTAATATCTAGTGCAAGCTATTTTTCAAAAAGTAGACCTCAAGACTAGCTATCACCATATTAGAAATATATCAATAGATGAATGAAAAACTACATGTAAAACTCAAGATGGGTTTTATGAGTGTCTTGTGATACCCTTTGTGTTATCAACTATGCTTGATACATTTATGGGATTAATACAAACTACTTTAAAGCCATTTATAAGAAGATCTTAATTATGTATTTTGATGATATTTTAATCTATAACTTTAATGAGGATACACACTTAGAGCATCTTAGAAGTGTCTTTGAATAATAAAGTAAAAGAAAATCATATTGAAGATGCTTATGAAGTTTTTAATGTTAGAATTGGGAGAGTCTTGAGTCAACATGTGCAACCAATTACAAGCTATAATAAGAAATTAAATGAGGCTATGCAAAGGTATTCTCCTTTTGACATGAAATTTTATGTTATAATACAATCTTTGAGGCATTGGAGGCACTAAGTATTGCATTAGTAGTTTGTTTTGTCCATTTTAGGTCTCAAGGTGATCCAACATAAGATACATGAGTTTTACACAACTTAAATTAATGCACTTGTAAAGATCACTTATGCCCAAGAGGGGGTAAGGGGTGAATTAAGCAACTAAAGTTTCTTTTCAAGATGCAACAATAAGTAGAAAACTTGCTTTATTATAATCAATTCAATTAGAAGTATCCAACTACAAATAAGAAAAATGTTGTAAGTAAAATGTACACAAAAGTTTTTAAGTAATTTAGTTCTTAACAAAAGAACCTATGTCCACACCCATGCTAATGAACTTAATCCTAACACTATTGCCTTAACTACTTCTCCATAGATTATGGTAAAACTATTACACTTGTGTATTTTTTCTTAAGACTTAAACATAATCTCTTGAGTCTTTTTAGGGCTCAAATACAACCTTTCTTGATTTTTTATAAGATTCAAACATAACTTGGCTTTTTACAATGCCTAAACTTAACTAGTTGTTTGTATTAAACTTGAACATAACTTAATTTTCTAAAAAGATCAAGCTTAACCTAGTTTTTTTTTACAAAAATTAAATCTAGCCTCACCTATGCCATTTCAAGGCCTAGACCAAACTTGAGTTTTATTTTGTACTCAAAGTCAACCCTCACTACTTTTTCACTAGAACAAACATAACCTTTTCTTTAAGTCTTTTCTAGGCTTATGATCGACCCTTGCAAAGCCTCACACAAGATAATATTAAAATATAACTCAAAACACTTTGAGAGATACAAGTGAAAATAAACCAAGTTACTTGACATGTGAAGAGCTATGCATGGTAAAGAAGGTTTGTTAAGCTTGCAGCTAGTGAATGAAACCTTTTAACAATGAACCTTCAACTTCTTCTAAATGAAGTTAAAGCTTGTGCAATATATAGAGATAAACAACTTCAAGTTCCTCCTAATGAAGATGAAATATGTAGCTAACAAAAGGTTTCCAAACTTGTTACAGTCTTGATAATTGAGAAATCACTTTTGATTTTTGCCAAAAAGCTCATTCATTCGTTTCATGAAGTTTTGGAGGGGTTTATATAGTTACAATATAGCCATTATACTTCCTTCAAGCCCAAATAGATGTTCTTACAATGCCTCAATGTTCAGTTGAATGTTTAGACCAAATTCCAAAATACTCATTGTCATATGTTTTCATGCTCTAGTTGAACTAAACATGTTATACATCATAAATAAAGTATTGTATACAAGTTATGACTTTGAGCAATTTTGAGTTGTGCACTATTTGACCCCCTAATGAACTAGATATACTATACATAGAAATCGACATATGGTACGCTAGTGCTCACTTACCATATATGAATATCATGTATTATATGTTAATAGTAGGTTTAAGGAACACTTAGGCAGCTTCACCATGTACCTTATTACAAGAATCACGTATTGTCCATGGAACTAATGTGGTATACATCGGATTTGACACATCGTATGTCGTATATGAACCTTTAACTTTAATTATTACTTATGTTCATTAACTAAAATATGTATGAATTTCTCGTAAAATACATGCAAAACCCAATTTTTAAGATTTAGAAGCAATGATATGCAATTTAATGAAGTTGAAGTGCTTTTCATAATATGCATAATACATTAAGTTTATGAAGTAAAAAATCTTCATAGAGCTTTTGCATCAACAAGCATGGACAAGATCCATTTTTTAAGTTTAATATAACATTCATTTATTTTCCATTAGGCTAATCATTCCATTCTTAATTAACACTTTAGGATAGAAATTTTAACCATGCCTAAATGCAATCCAATAGAATAACATGTATGCAGATGCACCGATATTGTAAAGCATTATAGCTCTTGATCAAATAAAGGTAAACAAAAGTTTAATCCTTACATAAGTTTTTTTAACTACTTTATTAATTGTTTTGATCATGAACTTATGACTTTCTTAGAGTTACATATCAAGTATTCCACTTTCTTGAGTTAATTTATGTCATCACATGTATGTTGTGCTCAAACTCTCTTTGACTTTATAGGATGAAGATAATCAATTTTCACCTATCTATTTTCAATCTAAAAATTATTTAGTTGTAGATTATTAAACCACCAAAATATGTTGTTTAAACACTTTGTTATTATCAAAATCATATATAACCATTTGAGTTCATGGGGTTCCACAATCTCCTCTATTTTGATGATGACAAATATTTAAGTCCCCAATATATATGTTTTTTAACAAACATGCAAATCATGAGTTCATGATAATAAATTTCTTACGCATATGTTACCTTCTCTATAAAAAAAGTGGCAATAGATTCTACACTCAGATTTCTCTCCCTCTTCGTTATAATCAAAGTGATAATATATTTTTTGTTTTCCATTTAAATCAAATATCACTCAAAGGGGGGAAGAGATGCATAAATGCAACTTTTTACATTGTAAATCAAATATCACTAAATTCAAGGCAACTTTAAACTGATACCAATTTAAAAGACAATATGTCTAATGGCAATTGATTTGAAGTAAAAAAACAATAAATTCATTATTGATACCAACTATCAAGGAACAAAATTATTACTATTGATTCAATCTTTAAAAAAAACAAGTATTAAAGGGATAATAAACTATTAATTAAAGTGGGTATCATGATGCAAACTATTAATAAATATAAGGATTTTTTAATTAAGAAATTATAATGCTGATGATCTTCATCTCTCCCAATATTTTAGTAACAAAGTTTTGCATCTTAGTTTAAGAAATTATACTAATTATATCTTTAGATACCAAATATAGATAGGATAGATGTATCATAGAATAAATGTTAGAAAATTCTACTAATGAAGTGTCAAAAATTCTATTGCTCTTTACTTTATGTTTTGATATTAATACTCTTTCATAATTATTGATACCATTGTATATCACCATGGGACTTAATCAAGGTTGTATTGGCACAAACAATGAAGCTATGGATGGAATTGCTCTTGATAATGTAGTAGTTACCATGAGAGTTCTTTATTTACTTCTTCAAAGGCTAGAAAGTTAAGACCTATGCAATATTTTCTTATGCACTTACGATTTCATTCTTATTCAAATCAACTTCAATTCTCGTCTTAACTTATCTTGCATTTTCATTAACTAATTTTTGATATATTTCTAAGACTTGAGAGTCAATTTTCATCAATTAAAACTTAATAATATATGTGAATGTAAAAGAAAATTTGAACTTTCAATATTTTTTAGATTTGTTTTCTACTTTTGGAAAACCTTATGAACATTATTTGATCTATCTATGAATTCTCGTCTCGAGCCTCGACAACAAATCTTTTTTCTTAGTTGCAATAGTGAAAGTGAAAGAGTATGAATGGTTATGAGCTAAGAAAGAAAGAGAATGAGAAGAAGGTTTTTATCACAAAGAGATTGAATTCTCCTAAAAATTTTCCTTCAAAGGATTTTAAATTCAAGAAGTTATAAATTCTAGAGTTATCAATTTTAAAGTTTTGAATTACTAAATATAATATTTTATTTTAAAACAAAACACATTGTGAGTTTTTTTCCATGTCCACATCGACCATGGTGGCACAATAAGTCCATTGATCTATGTGAATGCAGTAGGTGGTTGACACAGTACACGTGCAATTCACATGTGCCCATCATTAAAGTTTGCATGCTCAGGTGTCCAACACATCACATCTTCTCACATGTGCACCTATGCCTCTATGTGTAGTGCATGCTTCAGCATGCATATAACGAGTCATCAAGTATAGCTTTTACAACATGAGATGATGTTTTTGTCGTTTTGTATTTATTTTTATCATAATTTTAGGTTTAATGAACTTAGAATTGGACACTTAATTATATGTCCCTTTTTTGTGATTCGAATCTCATTGAATCTTTATCTCTGAATTAATTCTTTTTAAAATCTAGCTTGATTATCTTTTTTAGAACATTGAGACATCTGTCATTCCCATCAAGTGATTTATTTGACTTTGTTATTAGCAACACATATCTTTGGCATGTGCTCACTAGCATCTTCATTTGGTTAACACAAACAAATCTTTTTGTCAGTGCTTATTTGTGTCATGTTAGAAAAAAGTAATTTTTATCATTTGTAAATCGATATTGTTGTGCTTGTTAATAATAGATTATATTTCAATTCCATAAGTTTAAATTTTTTAGTATAATTTGACAAATATCTAAAGGTACTACTACATAGATAACCTCACTAATATTATCTTTGGTGATGACAACTTCACCTTATATTATTTTTCAACTCTCATCTTAGAGTTTTTATAAAATTATTTTAGCAAATAGTCTTAAATGTAGTGTAGTCTCTAGGTTTAATATCTTCACAAAGTTTTTTGATATTAGATTCTTCTTACTTCCATTGTTGATAATAACACTAATAAGTTCTTTCTTCACTTAAATTTTGATGGCGAAGAATTCTTCTCTCTATTTTGTCTCACGAGAGAAAAATCCTTTGAACTCGCTATAAAATATAAGCTTTCATCAATTTGAAGATGAGTTTGAAGTACCTTTTTAAACTTAATTGTGTTATTCTAGAACTTTTCTAAAAATAGTTATAAATATAATTTCTAACATTTTTGTTGTATGTGTCCTATTAGTTGTAGTGATCACAATACTTTTGATTTTTATTTGTAAAAAAAATGTTATCAATTGTGATTGTAATAATCATTATTAGAGAATATTTTTTTTATTATCAATATTTGAACTTATACTTAACCTCTTAGTATTTTATCCTTATGCTTTTATCCCTTTACATCTATTCTTCTTTTTGATAATCATTATAAATATACTAGTTTATTTTAAAGATTGAATAAAACAATAATTTAATGACAATAAAATAGTATAGATCTATAATGTATTTTGATAATATATGTATCTCATCAATGAATATTTTCAAACTCAGTTTATCAAAATTTTGTGGTATATTCTTTCACTATTTGTTCTAATTAATGTCATAGACTATATCAGTTTCTCTACCTTTTGTTCACGTAACCCATGCGTAAATGTTTTTCTAATTAAATTCTTAAATTGGCTCAAAGTCACTGTGCTAACTATGCAATTTCTTAAGTTAGTATTTCACCATGCTTATGCATGACTTGTCATTTTTAATCAAGCATATACTACTTCATCAATTGATGAATAATCATACAGAGACAAATATATCTCTAATTACTCCAACTAGGCATTCAATTCTTTGCATCCATTGTGTCATGATAAATTGATAAATCAAGTGTAACATATACCATGAAAGGAGGCTACCGATTTCAATGCATAAAAAATATGAGATAGATATTATCAGTATCTTTATCTCTAACTATCTTGGATTACTATTTAATCTAAAATTTCTCTAATTAAAATTATTTTCTTTTGAAGATTTTCTTTTGAATTCATCATAAGGGATTGAGATTTAATGTCGTCCCATTAAAACTTGCATTTATTAGGTTAATAGAGCTGCCTATGGCTTCAGACTTGATGGTGAAATAGCCAACATAGTCACCTCAATTGAAGACTCTTCAATCTTTTGATTCCCTTTTGTGACTTGCTCTTCAACTACTTTCTATTTTGCTCTTGTCATCGATGTCGAATTGAAGTGTATTGATACCAAAAATAATATAATTTGTCGATAACATGTTCTCGCATTGAGCTCTGGACAACAAACCATTTTTTCAACTTGCAATAGTGTAAGCAGAAGCATAGCAAATGGCTAAGAGCTAGGGATAAAAGAAAAGAATATGACTTTGCTCTTGATTTGATCTTAAAAACTTTAGAATAGAAATCGAAGTATTAATAAGTGTGTTTTATTACAGAAACAATCCACTTAAAATTATAAATCGACAAAGAGGAAACAGCGGCGACAAAACATAGAAACAACATAAGAAATAAAAAAAATCTTGATTTATTTATGGAGATATCCTTAGTTCTATCAAAAAGCCATCTCCGTAATAAAAAAACCACAAAAATGTAATGAACAATCAAGAGTAGGGGTTGAAGATGTTTATTTTGACCACCTCGATCTTGACTGTCCATGTCCTCCATTGTTAGATTGCCTTCAGCCAAGCTTCGAAGCAATCTCCAAACCAATTCCTGAGTTGCCTCCGGAGTGCCTTGGAGGGTTTACCGATGTCTCTATTACTAGAAAGTTTCAAAAGCTTCAGCCATTGTAAACTATGATTGTTTTTTATTATTTATTTTTTATTTTTTATTTTTTTGCAAAACCATGTCTACAAATACCCTCACAAGCAATTGGTAGAGATCTTTGCACTTTTGACATTTATATTTTTTGGCATATGTATATCTTTTTAGAAAGAGAAAATTTGACTATGGTCATTTTTATTTGTTTCATATATTCTCTCTTTGGGTTTTAATTGTTTCCCACATGCAAGTCCATGTCTAGCATTCCAAAATCACTCATCATCTTTGTCATCTTTTTTAAGAAACTCTAGCAGACAAACTACAAATGATGGATGACAAATGATACTTTGTCAACTTCGACAATTATCATTCAAATTCCGAGGCCATTCCCCAAATCACATCAGTGAACCCTCAATCCAAATCGAGTGCTACAAAAGTTGAACTACTTTAGAAAGAGCTGGGAAAAAAGTTAAATGAATATTAACATTATAATTCAAATAAATGAATTTATCATATTTAAAAATTTAGGTTATTGCATTCCTTATCTACAAAGATTATGTGACAAGGTTACTTGGCAATATATGCATCAATGTGCAATCAATCTTGCCAAAAGGTGTTTTAAAGTCCAAGTCTATGTAGGTATAAACCACCAACAAGTAAAAACATAGACTTCCTACCAGTTTAGGACAACCAAAAATTCCTTTTGATATTGGCTGATTATATAACCAAATAGGATGAAACAAAAAATATAGCTATTCTGTCAACCTCAAAAATTAAAAAATTTCTCTACTCAAGAATATTCTGTCACTTCAAACTTGACTGAACATTAAAATGTTTACTATAAAAGAAGTATCATAATTTTTTTGAACATTAAGATGCCATTATAAATATGCTTTGGTCAATAATCCTGAATTTAACAAACAAGATGAAGAAGCTAAAAACAACATCCTACAAACGGTAAAGTGCATCATGATGAAAAGAAAGAAAAATGAGCACATTCTATCCTATACACATATCGAACAAAATTTCGTTAAGGGTTATAAAATCAATAACACGAAGTTCCCTAGACTTTTCGGGATGCCGAACTTTACCCCCAGTAAATCAATGATCACATCAACAAATATTGCTGAAATGGCCATTCATTTATTGGCACATTGTCAATCTACTCCACAATGCCTCTTTTATCAAAGAGTCAAACTAAACCTGCTTCCAGATCAGTGCAGGGGTGTATCTTATGTTTAATGTACACTTTATTTGCCTCGCATTGGATCAAATCATTGCCCATCGCTAATCCAATCCCAGCACCTTAGTTTTGGAAATCGAATAATTCAATCTGAAAGCATTTAGTTCTTATTTCCCCAGTCTTAAGGTATGGTCAAAGTGGCATGGCAAAGGAATTCCAAAGGCTAGACAATGGAGGTTCTTTCTAACAAATTTGAAAGATCGCTTATAGCTTAAAAGAAATGGAGTGCAACCGAGGTTGGAATCATCCTATGCAAGCCTCGTGAATTAGAAAAGGAGATAATTAGAATTGACATTAAAATATATTTTTACTTAGAAAAACTAAATTTAAAATAAAGATAATTAAAATTTATTAAAGATTATGATCTAGAAATCATTTATCATCTAAAAAAAGGAAAAATAGTTGCTAATACTCTGAGTAGGAAAAACACGTGCAAATCTAATTACTGCTCAATACGATAAGAATGATTACATTTCAAATTGATAAATGATCATTAGAAAAAGAAATAAAGAAATGTGCAATTGTTATATCAGTTGTTCATCAAGTCTGATTGGATAGTCTATTAAAAAAATATCAACTTTAGGATAAAAAATGTCAAAAACAAATTCAAAAAATAAAAAATAGATTGAAATCTAATTTCACTTTAGATGAAAATAATATTTTGAGATTTTAAAGTCGTTCATGCAATCCTAATCATCATTATTTAAAAAAACTATTATTAAAAGAAGTTTGTGTTTCTAAATATAATATTTATTTTGGAGAGACGAAATATATCAAAAACTAAAATAAAGATATTAGTGGTCTAGTTTGAAAAGAAATATGAAATGGGTTAAAAAAATATCTGATCTATCAACAAGTGAAAGGAGAACAACAAAAATTCAATGAGATTACTACAGCTTTTGCCAATTCTTAAGTAAAAATTGAAAAGTATAATATTAGATTTTGTTGTGGGATTGTTGAGATCACCAACAGGATTATTGTATATGAGTGATAGTTAATAAATTAACAAAGTCTATGTATTTCTTAACAATAAAAGTAACATATTCAATAGAAAAATTAGTTCATATCTATTTATAACAAATTATAAAATTGCATGACATGCTAAACATAATTATATCTAAAGAAATCTGAAATTTGCATCTCATTTTTGGAAAACTATGTATAAAGCTTTTAATATGTAGTTGAAATTTAGTAAATTATTTCACCCACAAAAAAATAACAAAACAGAATAATTAAAATTCAAAAAGATTTCTTGAGATTATATATTTTGAATTTTGAAAAAAATTAAGAGTCATTCATCTTTAGTTGAATTTGCATATAATAGTAATTATCAAGCTACCATTAGGATGGGTTCTTATGAAGCTCTACATAGAAGAAAATGTCAATCTCAATTATATTATCCTAAAAGTAAATAAAGACAAACTGTTGGGCCTGATTTTGTTAATGATGTCACAAAAAAAAATTGATTAAAAAAAATTCGAACTACACATGATAAGCAAAAGAAATATTTTAATAATAAGCATAAAAATATCAAATTTTAGGTAAGTAATCATGTATTTATTAAAGTCAACCTATAGAAATATGTTTTGAGATTTGGTAAATAGAAAAACTGAAACTCAAGTATATTGGTCATTTTCTTATCATAAAAAGAGTAGAAGTGGCTTATATAATTACTTTACTAGTGTAGTTAACTGAAATACACGATGTATTTTGTATATCTCTCTTGCGATAATATATCTTTGACCCATCTCATATCATTAATATGATACAGAAAGAATTAAAATCAACTAGTTATGACTTTTTAGTAGAAACTAATTATAATTTTAGATCAAAAAAACAAAATATTAAAAAACAAAGTAATTTTTTTGTTAGAGTATTATGATAAAATTACACTAATATAAAAGCAACCTGGGAAGTGAAAACAAATCTAATGTCCAAATTTATTTTAAAAATTTTGAGACAATTTCTTTAGAAGTTATAACATCCCAATACTGATAATGTTTCTAGGTACGTATTTTATTATTATACAAAATAAATTTCTTATAGCTTGAAATTGAGAGATGAATATAAATTTGAATAGAATTAATTAAGATACAAATTTCGATTCTTATTACATACATTTCAAAGCTTTAATTGATTTTTAATAAATTTCCAAAATTAGCAAGAATAAATAAAGAAATAAATATAATAAGAATTAAATTAGTTAATGCATATTTTCTTATTAGATGGATTAAGCTCATGGAATATTTGCGACTGTAGGACACAACGCGACCATGAAGGAAAGTACAAATAATAAAATATATAAAAATAATAATAGAATCAGGATAAAGCCAAGTAGGGGAGTTTTCGCAATTGAGAGAGAGAGGTCACAAAAAACAACTAGGACATGTCGAGGAAGATCTCGGTACCCAATTAAAGAAACTCTCGAGAGCCCGACTAGAGCAATGAGGGCAAGAGTCAATGAATGAAGAAAAGGACAAGCGGCAGCGTTTCCATTGTCAAGGAAAAAGGAGAGCAACGTCATTACTATGATTCAAAACAATGAAAGGATAAAACCGAGAAAGGTAAGCATGTCTCTACCTTGGGTCCTTGATTTCCCAACAATAGTTTATTATTCTTTCTTTGAGACCCCTTAATTTTTTATTAACAAGAGGACGACCAAGCTTGTTGGAAGGAAAGAAAGTGTGGTTAGCAAGGCCATCGAACTAGTTAGCAAATGCTATTGTTGATTTCAGTAATTCTTTTTCTTAAGGAAAGGTGGATGTGTTTACCATGAGAATTTTTAAAAAAAAAACAATAAATATCGAGTAGTAGAAGTTATTATTATAAGAGAAAATTAAGTTTCTTCTAGTTGGAAAAGGAATGCTCCAATTGAGGCGAACTATAAATTCAATTGTCATTAATAAAATATTCTAACAAAATTGTCAAACAATTCTAAATATGTGAATAGTTATATATGTAATATATTTGTTGTAACTCTTTTAATAAAAATGATACGAATATGAGATAATCAGTTTATTTATTTTCGTTACTGTCGTTTATTGTCTATTGGTATCCTCAAATTATGCTACTGTACTCTAATGTTATTGTACTATTAGTCAATAATTGTAATAACTAATAGGCAATGCATGACATTATCTCTCATCAAATATTAAGAGAAGAGATGATGAAGCACAACGATATAGCATGAATGAAGATATATAACAATGATGGCACATATGACAAAGCAAGAAAACAAACATGAGAAGACAGGTTTTGAGATTGTAGAAAAGTGGTTAAGACCTATGCTTTGTAATGCATAATCAGGGAGGGAAAACATTTTTCTATATAGAATATTATTCAATTTAGGAGTAAAAAATTTGATCGCATAAATAGGGTTTGATGGGTCCAAGTTTGTCATGCTACCTCTCAAAGCATCTTATATCACAAAAAGTCCTAACCATTTCCATAAAGTATCAATCCCTATGTTTTTATAAACAAGTCAGATGACATATCTATCTGACACAATCTCTTATGTCTGTGTCTATATCCTAAGAATTTTATAAAACTACCATGGCAAGACATGTAGAGTTATACGTATCTACACAAACAAATTACAAAAACAACAAAATAATAAGCTTTAATATCATTTTACTTTATCCATTAATAACTTTTTATTTACGTCCAAACATGCTAAGCTCATCCCATTAGTTTCTTCACATATCTCTTTAGACCAACATTTTCTACTAAAAAAAATTCTTGACATCCACATCTCTTAACAAGAGCATTAAATAGTCTCATGCAACCACCTTAACCAATGCATCCCAAACTTAAATTTCAATGGGTGCAACACAGGCTCCCGTAATTACACTAATCATATTGTTTAAAGCCATTAATCTATCTTAATACACTCATCTTTGTAGCAAGTATTTTATTTATTTTGTTTGGACTTCACAAGAAAATAATTCATATTATATGATATTTTTTACTTCGATATAATGTTATAAAACCTACATTTAATCTTAAATAAAATATTTTGATTACATTACACCCAAAAGAAGTCCTTCATCTCATTCAAACTTTATTGATCTTATAATTAACATCCAAATCAAATTCAACTTCATTATTGAATATAGGCTCAAAATAATGAAATTTCAACTTCAATGTTTTTTCATCTCTAACATAAATCTCTAAGTCCAAATTGTACTTTTATTTTAAATAAACTTGCATTCTATATACTTCGTTTTAAATTTATTAATATAAATTCCCTTGGGCTCCAAACTTGTACTTTGTGGATCCAAATTGGTTTCAGCCCAATCCTTTTAATATCATCAGCAAAAAAACACATATAAGAGCACTACAACTTGGATTTGACTAGCAAGATAATCAAAACTAATGCAAAAGATAACAACTTAAAATAGAGCACTAATGAAACTCAAGAACTGCTTATCAATCCTCTTTGATTATATATATATATATATATATATATATGTCATTGCTTCATATGATTGACCTTAATGATATCAATATAATCTTGTTTAGTTTTTTTGTTCAATAAGACTTAAGGTTTCATAATTTTAATTTTGAGGGATAATGCATAAAAAAATTCTTGTATTCATTTGACAAGTGTATGTGTTAATTCAAACAATAAATGGATATAATTTATCTTTATAATAACAAAAACCTTTACATTTCCAATAATACACAACAGCAAAAGAAACAAAAACTTTATTAGATCAACTAGAAGAATAGAAAAGTCATACTCAGAATAGTATGATAACATAACCAAGGCCATCTTGAACTTGCATAAGAAAATGTGAGGTTGAACCTAAGAAAACAAATAGGTGATCATATTGGTTTAAAACATTGGAACAAAGGAAAATAAAGCAAAGGTTTCAAACATTGAAACAAAGGAAAAATGGAGCAAAATTTTTAAGAAACGTTGTGATTATAGTAAAACATTATGGTAAGTTTTAGTGTTGAAAAACAAAATCTAGAATACACCCATAACATTTATAATACTTCAACATGTTAATATAGTCTACTAAAATCCAAAAGCCATTAATATTGCCCTTAAAGACATTTCAAATCTTTGCCTTAAAAATGGTCCCCATGCTGGTCACAATTAATAATGCACGATGGTCATAGAATTGTCACATCTTATTTAGTACAAGTCTGGCTCCTAAAAGATTAGTGTGTAAAGCATTGGCTAAGGTTGCTCGAAAATCTAAGACCTAGGAGAAATGAAATATTAAAACTTACCATATTAATAAACATAGGAATACCACTTATATGAGTCGTAAGCAACATAGAAGACTTCAAAAACATGGGCATTAGCTATCAGGATGGGCTGAATGAACTTATGGAAGAATTGGTACCAGATATAGCTTGGCAAGGCTCATTGAGTTATTGAAAATTTTATCCCATGAAGATTGGAAGCAAACAACAAGATTGTCAATATGGGCGCCAAGTGTAAAATAAAAGCATATATGAGAATGTTTGTGTATTGAGACACTAGTATGCATAAATATCATTGATGCAAATGCAAAATGTAACATTGTTAATCACTTCAAAACTCTTTTAAGTTATAACTATAGAACAACATTATCAAACCAAATTTTGTGAGAACACAAGGAATTTTCTTTCTTGATTTGTATAGCCTAGTATTTGCAAATTAACATCTAATATATGAAGATATCCTAAACATCTAGAGCTTCTCTAAAACATAATATAGATAATCAACAAAGATTAAATGCTAGTTTTTATTTTGAAGGCATAAATTAGATGTTGGATTTTGCTATGCTTTTTGCTAATGCTTTCCAAGGCTGATTCCAATGGAATAAAGATCAACAAACAATGTTATTTTCATAAACCCACTATATCTCTGCAAGCTTCATAAGAAAAGAATGCTTATTACATTGAAAAAATTTAAAAATTATCTCGATTTTTTATTATGCTTTCAGTTGCTTGTTTTGTTGTAATTTTTTATACTAAAGAGGCTAGGCAGGGTGACTTCTTATAATCCTATGCTTTCTCAATGACATGTTTAGAAACTGCTAGGAGAGTAATTAGCACCTTTAACTCTAGTTTACTTCTACATAACATCATCAGCTTTCCTTTTTGTTTCACCAATCTATCACATTTTAAATTATAGCAAGTTAAATGATTTTCTCTTATGTAGCTTCAATAATTTTTTCAATTCACTGATAATTTACTTTTCCTAAAGTTTCATGACCTGGTTTATGACATTCATTATAAAGAAAAATCAATCACAATATCTTTAATTTTTTTTATTATTTACTTATTCCTTTTCCTCCCCTTCTCCCAATGTTATGGAGCTATTTTGCGAAGTTACAAAGCTATTTTGCATAGTTCCTTAGGAAGAGTTGTTTCATACCCCTAAGTATTCTCTACTGCGTACCCGTGCTAGTTTTATGTACAAGAACCCCTTTTGTTTTTGTTGTGGGTCATTCGAGCTTTTCCTAGGTGTATGGCATGGGTTACTTCAGCACTGTAGGATTTGGTACGACATTAGCTTGAGGTATTTCTTATGACTGAAAAGAACATTATTTTACTATTTATGCAACCCATTATATTATTATTTTGTTTTTGTTTAAGCAACCATTTTGCTTTTCATAAAACCAAAAAAAGGAAAAACGTAAAATTCTAATTCTTTGAAAATTGTTAAGGAGTTCAAATGTGTACCTTACAACAAACTTTAAGGGCACATATAAACAAAAAAAAAATGAAATAATATCAAAATTCTCTTTTCTGCTTGCATTCCATTTCTTGAGATAATTAGGACAATAATTCAACATAGAGAATTTAACAAAACTGCTTTACTATCATCTCCAATATGATATAAATCATTTAGTACTTCATATATCTTTCCTATCTAGGTGAAATTGTCATATTCTAATTTAAGCCCTACACCTTATCCAATTCATGCTAAGAACCATGACATTGGTATTTCAAAATTATATTCAACAAAATGTTATAATTTCTTATATTAAATATCTAAAAGGGTAGTACCAACTTACCAATCTTTCAAATACCAAATTTTAAACCAACCATGTATGGAAATAAGATTTTTGTGGTTTCTTGTTATCAATCTACAATTGTTTTCAACCACTTTGTTTTAGTATTAGTTTATCATGTTTGATAACTATTATTTTATTTTATTTTATTTAGTTGAGCTTATTTTTGTTCTAGTTTATCATGTTTGATAACTGTTATTTTATCAGGTTTAGTTAAGCTTATTTTCAGCTCTAACTGTTTCTGTTTGTTTATAGTTAGATGATTGCCTTCATATTAACATGAATCTCTTGGACATTATGAAAACTAGACGAAGTATCAAGCATTGATTTCTTGTATGATTTTAATCATACACATCATTTTAGGATTGCATCCAAATAAATAAAACTGAAAATGCTATTTTATACAAAATAAAAATGATAATGCTTTTAAGTTATGTCTATGAATTATAGAAAGAGAGTACATAACATTTGATGTTTGCATTATAAGGGATGAATCTCTTGGACATTAAGGAAACTAATTAGGACGGCATACCAGCATTGATTCCAAGTTGAATTTTAATCATATGCAACATTTTAGGATTGCATCTAAGTAAATGAAGCCGAAAATGCACTTTTATATGAAACAAAAATGATAATGCTCTCAAGTTACATCTACAAATTCTGAAAGAGAGTACATAATATTTGATGTTTGCATTTAGAGACAAAAACAGTCATGGATAATTAGGAGGATAGTATCCTTCCAAATGGGATAAGAGAATTTTCTATTTCTTTCTTTTTCTTATTAATTGAAGAAATAATTGGAAAATAAAACAGCAAGTACAAAAATGAGTAATAAACCCCAGTATAGATTGGTACGATTCAATTCCACATTTTGTTCATTCCCGTTTGATTGTGTCATAGCTCTATAATTCGAATTAGGTTTATCGTTGGATGAACTGCATTGCTGATATTGACCCTAAAAAAAAAACAGTAGGTACAGCCAGCCCGTGAACAGCCAACCATCGCACTGTAAAAATTGGATAGGTTCGATCTATGGTCATTGAGAATCTCCTAAAAGGATTTACTAAATTGATTGAGTTGCATTAATTCCATTTTAAATTCCAAAGAAATTAGAATAAGTTATATGTTGTAAACTTAATATCTATGGTATAAGCATTGTGTTTAATTTTTTCAAGTTTAGTAGCATACAAAGAATTCAGTGGTTATACCTAAAAGCATTTTGAACCATTTTCCCATCAAGGCCACTTGGTTAGATGAATAAGCAGAGTGATCAAATTCTTGTTAAATAGATTATTAACATTATGAATCATAGATACTAGAGTTTAGTGTAGTGGAGAAATCAACCTTAGTCATGGTCAAAGGATATTCTTATTGCATGAGCATAGTTGTAGTAGCTTGATTAAGATTATTAGCTTAGAATATTTAAGACGAGCTTAACCATACTCATCTAAATGAGTTATTCCAACATCAAGGGAACGATGTGGAAATCAAACCATAGTTTACAAATTTTCACATATCCAATCAAATCTAAAGTGTGCTTATTTGGACTTTATTTAGGTTAGAGTGACTTCAACATCTATTAATACTATGTCAATGCCTATCTTTCAATAACTTCTCCATAGTATTAGGTTAATTATCCAAATGATATCTTTAACTATCAAGTTTTATTAAGCTAGGCATGGACAAAATCTTTAGGCATTCCACAACTTACCCTTTTGTGTTGTACACAATTCAGAAAATCCACGTCATAAAATGGTTTGTCTCCCTATCAGTTGACTTAATCATCAAAGAATACACCTCCAAGTCAATATCTTGTAATAGCCTAAGGTGGTTCGTTACTATCCTAGGATGCTAAATCACACAATTATCTAATCAATTTTTGCTTTCACAGTGTGAATGCAAATCAAATCTACACCCTTCTTAATGTTATCATATACAAATTACATGCCATTCTCCCATCAAATTCTTGTTAGAAAAACAAGAGCAAAGAGAATGAAAAGTGCAAGAGCATATGTATTTTCTTTTTAATGCTGATTTTAGGGAAACTTCTGATCACCAAGAGATGAGATATCTTTACTAGTGATCAACAATTTTAGAAAACACAAAAAAAGCATAGTTGCCTTCTTTTCCCATTTTTTAAGTTTTCAAGTATTATAGCAACCTTGAAAAGGGATTATATTATCATCCAAGGTGTTTTTAGCCAACTACTTGTGGCAATCCATAGACCATACAAACCGATTCTTTGAGACATCAAGAGGAAATCCCATCAGATTTTCTACACGGTATTTTATATAATAACAATTGTATTCTTTAGCCCACAATCTGCATAACTCTTATTCTGCAATATTGAAAGCTCATTGCATGTCTATCTATTGTGCAAGTTTCTACACTATCAATGATCCTATTGCCATCACAATTTTAAACAAATTAACATTTTACTTTTGCCTTATTGCAAATGCATTTTATTTCCTGGATAACATTTCTAGGTGTGAATGTGAGCTAAAGTTGTATTATAATAATTTACACTTGATAGAATTATTCCAGCCTATATTATCCTAACTCAAGATGAAAATAAAAGTTAGTCCAATCAAGGTATCACAAAGATTTGTCATACTTAACACATCCCCAACCTAAAACAACAATCCAGTCGAAGTTTTAGGACAAAACAAAGTTTTCTCAATTAGAAATAGCCCATCCTAGCATAAAAAGTATTTCCTAAGCCCCAAGTTTAGGATGAGAAGCAAAACATTTAGTGCTACCTGAACAAACATTAAGTTGGTCTATGTTCAAATAAACGCAACTTCATGGCTCAAGTTAAACCTTTCCTAAAGCCCAATAAAACTCAAGGTAGACCAATTATGTCATAAATGTCATCAAATTGATAGAAAACAATTTGATGTTAATCCATATCATAAAAAGTTCACCTTATTTTTATACTGTATTACAAATATATAAATCTAAGGAGGAAATAATAGAATAAACTTGAAAAACAAAGTAAAAATTAGAAAATAATTCCATCGGGATGTATGAATATGTACCTTTATAATTGGATGACACTTTGATGTCCACTAAAAACAATAATCTTGAACATCAAATGCAAAGTAGTAGATCAATAAGCTATTCTGTTCATGAAGTCCTGCTGCATGCTGCACAAGTTGTTTTGCAACATGATTCAGTAGCTGTTCTTGTCAATGAATCTTGATGTGACCTCGAGTAGACAAATTACTCATTACCAATAATCAGCACAAGAGCATATCCCACCAACAAATTGATGAAAACGATTCAGGTCTCTAACAATAAGTTCGCGCCCAGTAACCATTGATATCAACTTAAATGAAGCATGACAATCTAGGCAAAATCGAAGATTCTTAATGATACGTATTGGACTTGTTGATGGCAAGCTCACAAGTCCAAAGGCCAAAGCCAACCTCTCACTGTGAAACCACACTAGCCTTTCTTTCAATTCCTCTCCAACATCGTGCAAGACCACATTGCTATCAGGAACATAACCAGCTTTCCTAATCTTTCTATTCATCCACTCCAACATTGCATTAATCACCCTCATATCTGGGTGTGATGAGTCTCCAGCGGTGAAAGAATGAACCTCACCCTGTTTCTCAATCCAGCTAACCCCAGGTTCTTTCTTTAACTGTTTATTTCTCATGTAGCTCCTAATAAGGCTCACATTATCCCATTTTCCTGCTGTAGCATACAAATTTGACAGCAAGACACATGCTAATTCGTCTTGTGGCTCCATCTCAAGAACCTTTTCTGCACAAACCTTTCCCAAATCAATATTCTTGTGGACCAAACAAGCACCCAACAAGGCACGCCAAACTGTTGCACATGGCTGTAATGGCATATCTCTGATAAGTTTCATTGCCTCGTCAAACAGTCCAGAGCGTCCAAAAAGCCTAACCATGCATGTATAATGTTCCATGCTTGGCTCAATTCCATAATCTTGTGTCATAGAACTAAACAAATGCTGACCCTCATTCACCAAACCCATATTACTACAAGCAGAAAGCACACCAACAAAAGTCACTCCATTGGCTTTGGTCCCTTCATCAATCATCTTTCTAAAAAGTGATAAAGCATCTATACCAAGGCCATGAACCGCATAACCAGATATCAGTGAATTCCAGGATATCACATCATGTTCCTTCATTAAATCAAAGACCTTGCGAGTATATAAGATGTTCCCACATTTAGCATATGAATCAACAAGAGAGTTGCTAACAGCATTATCATCATTAAATGGTGTCTTCATTACCAAAGCATGAATTTGGCCGGCTAGCTCAATGGCTGCAATACTGGCACAAGCTCGAAGCACACTAGAGTACGTTACTTCAGTTGATCTTATATTAAGAAAGCGCATCTGACGAAACAACTGCAGAGCATATTCTGCAAAGCCTGACTGAACATGTCCAACAATCATAGTGTTCCAGCTCACATCATTTTTCAGGCAAAGCATGGAGAAAATTTTGGTTAAGGCATCCAAATCACAACACTTGGCATAGACATCCATAAGTGCATTTGCCACAAAGATCTCTGACTCGAGTCCAAGCTTTATGACATGGCCATGTACTTGCTCACCTAAACTCAGGTTATTTATATTAGCACATGCTTGTAAAATGCTTGAAAAACTATATTCATTTGGAACAATTGATGATTTGGTCATTCTCTGGAAGAGATCCAAAGCTTCCGAATTTCGATCACTCTGTGCATATCGTGCAATCATAAAGCTCCACAAAATTACACCACAATCAGAAACCTTATCGAAAACCAACCGAGCATCTTCGATATCTCCACATTTGGCATACATGTCAAGCAATGCACCACCAACATAATCATCAGATTCATAGAAACATTTGATAGCACAACCATGAATTGATTTGCCTAATTTCAGTGAAGACAAAGAGACAGATGCCTTGAGCAAACTACTAAGAGTGTAGTTATTAGGCAAAAACCCTGATTGCATCATTTCAGAGAATAGGAGCAATGCTTCATCTGCGAATTCATTTTCAGAATAGCAAGACACCATTCCGGTCCAAACAACGATGTCTCTTCCCTTGATAGCTTCAAAAACCCCTCTTGCATCATCCACAAGTCCACAAAGTGAATAGGACTCAATCAGAGAAGTTCCTACAAAGGAATTGGTAGCATGTCCAAGCTTACAGATGCTAGCATGCAGGCATTGCCCAAACTCTGGTAAATCCATCAATGCAAAAAGCTTAAGAGCAGTAGTAAAGACAAAGTGGTTAAGCTCGTGACCTTCTCGATATAGCCCAAAGAAAAGCTTAGAAGCATCAGCATAATTGCCACATTTCATGTGACCTTGAATGAGACTTACAAACGAAACCATATTCCGATCAGGCATTTCCTCGAACAGCATATTGGCACAAACAAGAAGACCAAGTTTCACATACAAGTCAAGAAGAATGTTACGACAGAACAAATCTAATCGCTTGCCCCTCTTCAGAGAATGGCAGTGCACCGCCTTCCCCATATAAGGTTCTCCTCCAATAATGCATGATTTCAGGACAACAGCATAAGCATAAGAACAAGGCTCCAATGCAGAACCGTCTTCTTCCATAACTAAAAGCTGGGCTGAGTTGGTCACCAAACTCCGACACGGTAATAAGCTGAACAAGCCTTGAATTGCTGCCAAAAGTGGCCACCTTGGTCTACCAGACTTCAAAAGTTCAATCATCATTGAAAACACGTTGAACAAGAGGCATGCAGCGGCAAAATAGAGACAGTAAAACCTTAGTGACTTGCTGAAGAATTTAAATTCGTCTCCTTGGGTTTTTGTCCCAGATGCTCTGAAATAATGTGGCACAGAACTCACCCAGAATCCACAAAAAAAATAAGTTCAGAGTACATCGCACGATTCGAAGGCATGCAGACGAGAAATAATGCGCAGAACATGACCGGACCAAAGGAATGCAAGGCTCCCCAGACAAATGTGCGTTTGACATTCGAATCGGTGAATGAGCCGAGACCAACCGAACAGGATTGGGCTCGAGCTCTATTACTTTATCCACTGTCACTCATACATTGCATGGACTTCAAGGTCGGCTCAATTAAATCTTAAGGGCTCCTTTTAGACGTAATTCCATGTATTGTGTATTTAAATCTCAAGGAAAGGAAACTTACTCTAATTTCAATTGAAATGTAATTAAGCAAAATAATGATGAATTATTAAGAATACAAATTTTAGTTTTTTAAAAAAAGTTAAGAAAATAATGTTAAAATAATTTTTAATAATCTTAAACAAATCTCTAAAACTAATTTTGTATAAATTTTACTTTTATTTTAAAACATATTATTTTTTTAATAATAAATTTTAAAAAAAATTATGAAATAGATAAATAAACAAATATTAAAATGTACATCAATGATTTTTAGATGATTTGACATAAAATCAAGCCTAAGTTCATCCCTCATACAAATCAGACAAAAACAAAATACTTAATATAAACATTGTGCTAAAAGATAGGTAATTTAAACCCTTACAATAGAAGAAAAATATTTGATGAAACAAAATCAAAATCAATACAAACAAAACTTTTGTGCACAATTAAATTCCTAATGAGGTGCAAGTATTTTAATTGCATCAATTATGAATAAAAAAAATTGAGAACTTAGTTGATTTTAAAAGGAGAAATTAAGACTTTAATGACTAAATGATGCAGGAAACTGAAGCGATAATGAACAATGGCTACTTGCGGCTTAAAAGACTTGAAATTCTTCTTTTAATTTGATCAAGATTTTATAAAAAAATTGTTAATCAATTATTTTCAAGAATTATTCTATTTATAGATATTTTCTAATAGTCCAAAATATTTTACCAAACACACAAATAGTTGTTGCTCCTTTAATTAAAAAATATTGTAGTATATTTTTAATTAAAAAAACTAAAAAAATATTAACCACTCAAAGTAACAACTGAAAGAACCATTACATAAACAATCCATTAGTGCCCTCTAATATGAATCAACGAAAATGATAGTCACATAATAAGAAAGACTATTCACCATTAGATCACAAAAATTATGCGATATGATGGGTAAACGGATTTTGGGAGTATTAGAAAGGTGGAAAGAATTGTGACCATTCAATTTAAAAAGCGTTTTAACAATTGAATTCATATTTTTTGTGCAAATTTTTTTGGACTGTGTGATCATGAAATTGCGAGATCGACTGACTGAATAAATTAACACTTAATAGATAACTATAAAGCTGATGACCATGCGATTGCAAATTCGAAATATCAAACTGCTCATATATTCTTGAAATTTGAAAAATGGTCACATGAGTAGTATATTACAATTTAGTCTCGTATTGCTTATGTCACTTGTCTATGTTTATAAGTGATTTTTTGTGCTTTAGAGACAAGATTTACTTTGGGGTTGGATACCCCCTAGTTCACTCTGGAGGTGATGACCTATAGTAATAATTTAATTAATTCACATTACGAAAGACTCTAGAAGTTATGTTTTACTAATTAATTAATATTATTATAATATATTTTTATAACAAAGTTAATGAAAGAAGATTTTTAAAGATACAATTAAGATAAAATGCTTCTTAAGATGATCAAAGTTGTTAAAAGTTTAAATATTTTTCTAAAATAATTAATTTAAATAAATTTTAATGTGTCTTGTAAGAAATATTTTAACTAAGCTTGACATTCTAATCAAAATAAATTAAATATTAAAATTAAATTAAAAAAATATATCTCTAAAAAATTTGTTACTTTAACCGATATGATCTTTATTAGGTATAATATTTTCTCATCTTTTTTTTATGTTCTCACGTGAAAACAAACATTAGTTATTTAAAATCTTAAAATTTATTCAAATAAATTCATTAGAAATATTTAAGATTTATTATCAACAAATAAAACACTATAATCAGGGGTTAATAACATAATAAATGTATGAAACAATTCAAAACTTTTGAAAATCCAAATTTTATGAATTTAAAACCTCTTTATAAACTTCTTGGATAATTCAATCTCTTTATGGTAAAACCCTCTTTTTTGATTACAAATGCAAAGAAGAAAGTAGTTAAAGAGCAAGTTGTAAAAGGGAATAAGGAGATTAAGAAGTCTTCAATCGAGGCGATTATATTGACGATTTTATCATTAAGTTTGGAGGTATAAGTAGTTCTATTAATCCAATAAACATAAGTATTAATAGTGATTGTTCTAAAATCTTAATTCTTTTTTATGACATTTAAAATACAATCCACCAAAAAATACTCTTAATTAGGAAAATGCTAGATTAAGTAATAATCTCATGATAATTAAAGATAAAGATAAAAGTTTAACTAAATATTATCTTTTTGAAGATCAGAATCGATAACATCCTTTCAAGATAATCTTTATACTTGATTTACTAATTTATGATGGTATAGTATATACAGAAAAATTAGATATCTAGTTAAAGCAATCAAAAATATTAGTTTTCTTTATACGACTATTCATTAATTAATAAACTAACATATGCTTAATTGAAAATGATGAGTCATCATTAGTTTAGTGAAATGCTCTTATGAGAATTAGTATAATTATAGAAGTAACATGAAGTTAATTTAAAAAAATAATTAAAGAAGAATTTTACCTTGTGAGTTACATAAAAAAAGGATGAAGAAATTGGCATGTTTTATGTCATCGATAAGGACAAACAGTGTATAAAGTTACAACAAGTTGTGAGTTTGGAAATATATATTGAAGAGATGTAAACATTACTAAAGTATATTATAAGTTTATACTATCTTATTATCATAAATTATCTCTTTTCTTTATTCAATCTTTAAAATAAATTAATATATTTACAATGACTATTGAAAAGTAGAATAAATATAAAGTGATAAAACCAAAAAATAAAATATCATGAAGTTTAAGTATAAGTTTGATCATTAGTGGCAAAAGGAAAAGTATTCTCTCAAAATATATTATGGCCACAACTAACATCACTCCTTTCAGCAAAAATCAAAGGTGTTGTAATCACTATGAGAAGATAGATTCACTTGATTTCTTAATAGACTTCTTAATTTCTAATCACTTATATAGATTGATAGTGAGCTTAATGATGATTCACTTGAAGTATAATTCTTTGACATAGAGTTTCTCTTTTTGAGATAGACTAAAGTAAGATAATCTAGATTAGTAGATGTTAAGGTGATCTAATAAGCCACATAATACTTTTATTAAGATGTTGTTCTTTATATCTATAAATATGATTTATGAAATAAAAATAAAGAATATTTTGGCTTGGCATTGTCTTTCTTAAAAAGTATAATATCTCCTTATGTATGCATGGATTTGGTTGTGAACTAAGTTACTTAAAGTTGTAATACAAAGATATCCAAGTTATAATTTAGATATGCTTCATCATTTTCATCATCAGCACCTTAAATCTCAGATCTCACTAAAAGTTTCCATTACTTATCCTACACCAATTTTGTATAAGAGTTTAATTGAGATCTAGCTACAAGAGTTTCTCTTATCCACTAGTACTTTTAGTCATCAATTGCCTAGTAGGATTATAATGAGGAGAGAAGGAGAAATTGAGGCATAGGTTGGTGAGGTTGATCTAATGAGGAGAAGATGGTAATAGCTCTTAATAACCATGAGTAAGCCAAAGCCTTAGAATCTAATATTTGCATTTATGCTCTTGATTCTCCATTTTGGTAAAGATTTAGAATTTATTTAATGCTAATTGGGTTTCCATCTTTTTATTAAGTTGATTGAAGAAGGGATTACTATTGGTTGCAACAATTAAGACTATAACAATTAGGGCAACAATTAGGGATTGTTATTAGTTGCAACAAACAGCTCCTATACAACAACTCTTCTAGCCTTTATTTCAAGCCATTAGAATATTTTATTAAATAATAATTTTCAATTAAAATATACCAATGTCGACGATAGGTGTAATCACTAATTTGCTTTTTTAGTAAGTATTTTTAGCCGTTAGAAAATATCTATAATTAATATAATTTTTAGTTAAATGGATTAATGAAAATTTTTAATCCATGACATTCAAGTCTTTAATAGTTTGTGTTGATTGTCACTTCCATATGCTACATCCTTCTAATGTCAAACTCTTGCAATTTTGTTTTTTTTTTCTCAAATCAACTAAGTAAATTATTTTTCTATTTTCTTAATTAATTTAATTAAAATATTTTTATATTGTTAATCATTTCATCAAGCATAAGATTTTATTTTTATTTATTTTAATTTTATGTTATCGAATATTTTTCTTCTATTGTCATATTATTTCATTGTAAGGACACAGTAGCTTATGTCTTTTGTTTCATTATTGTAAGGGTTTAGCTTACTCATCTTTTGGTGAAAGGCTCATATTGAATATTTAGTTTTGTCTAGTTTTTACTGGGGGGGTGGTCATAGGCTTGTTTTAAGCCAAGCCACTTAAAAATCATTATACATTTTTAATTATTGTGAATTTTTTTAATACATAATTTTTATAAAACTTAATATGTTTTAAAACAAAATTAAAATATGTATAGAATAAAATTTTAAAATTTATTATCTTTTATAAATTAATTTAAAATATTTTATAAAAAACTAAAATTTTTATTTTTTATTAATTCATCACCCTCTTACTGAATCATATTTCAAAAAGAGGTTGTAATGGCTTGCTTCTTTCTTTCTCTTTATCTTATCTTGTTAGCACACCAATCAAGTCTTGATATAGAGCTTAATATTTTTCATCTTAAGCCAATATGAATAAGAAATAAGATCTATGGTACTTTGTTTGATGATAACAAACCTTAAGTATTTCTAATAAATTTTTAAGCAAATTTTTTAAATTTTAGGTATCCAATACTCGTATTCATGAGAGAACTAAAAGAAAAAGATGAGCAAATATTAAATTCTAAGTAAAGTATCTTGGTTAGAGTGATAAACTACTAGAAGATATATTTTAATTTAATTTTAAGTATTTTAATTTTATTTTGATTAGAATATTAAGTTTGATTAAAATATTTATTGCAAAGCATATAAACTAAATTCAAATTAATCATCTTATAAAAGTATATAATTTTTTAATATTTTTGATATATTTTATCTTGATCATATTTTTGAAAATATTGATAAATCTATTACAAAAAAGGTGATAGTAATATTAATTAACTAGTAGAAATTTTAATAATAAAAAATTAACTCATTTAGTATAAAATGCACTTTGGGTTAGGGCATGTACATTGAACTAATTTGAGTTAGTTAATAGGTCAAGAAATCATTCACATGCCTGATTAAAATTATGCTAGATCAAGCAATTAATCCTACATCCAAAATTCAAGTCTAATACACTGTAAGTCACACGGGTCATGACCTCTCAAGCAAACCAGGAGGCAACCAACCCTGAGTAGGTTGTTTAATAAGATCATACAAAGAATTACAAAAAATCATCCTTGAACTCCTTTGTATTAAAAACAAATAGAATAATTTTTTAACAAAATTAATTGATGAATTTTTATGCAATCTAAAGAAACATTTCTCAAATATTTAAGTCATAAGCAGCTCATTCTTATCATTGCTTTCATAGACTATTGTATCTTTCAGTCTTTAAACTCCTAAAATTTTGTTTCTTCTCAAATCAACTAAGTTATTAATTTTTTTATTCCTAATTCATTTAAAATAGATACTTATATCTCTTTAATCATTTCATCAAACATAGGATTTTAGTTATATTAATTTTATATTGCTAAATATTTTTCTTTTATTACCAATTTATTTTGTTATAAGATTGTAGTAGCATGCCCCATTTGTTTTTTTGTAGTGAAGGTTTAGCATATCTGTCTTTTAATAAAATGCTTATATTGAGTGTTTGGTTTTACCTGACTTTTTTTAGAGGTGAAAGTAAGTATAGTTTTAAGATAAACTATCTAAATATTATTAGAGTATATTTTTAATTTTTACTTATTTTTTATTTCATAATTTTTATGAATTTTTATTGTTAAAAAATTAACATATAAATTAAAATAAAAACTTACACAAAATCACTTTTAAAGATTTATTAAACATATTAATATTATTTTAAAACTTTTTTTTTTAAAAAAAAATTTGAAAAAAACTAAAATTTGTATTCTTAGTAATTCACTCTCCTCTTATTAAATCACACTTCATAACCTACCATGGATTATGCAACTCATTGAGTAGATCTCTTCACAAGCCACCTTTAGAAGAGGGAAGTACTTTGCTATCTTTGGATATTAAGAGCCCATTCTCAGTCAAATATTGTCAAACAAACCCATCTTGGAACTACTCTAATAGCTTAACATAAGCATCATCGATAGTAGCAACATCCCAAATTATGTTCATCATGTCTATTTTAACTAGTGTAATAGCATAGATGATAGCATATACCCCTTTCTAATTGAATGCATCAACAACTTCATTATGTCTAATAGGTTTGTGACCCAACACAGAGTCATATTCTATCAAGAACTCTTACTAATGATCCTGTTTTGGTGATAGCTTCTTTTGCATTTTTAACAATGTCTTAGTAAAGTTGTCTATCAGCACAATGAACATGGTTCCTAGAAAATCCAAATTTGATTGTAGTGCACCACCACAATAATTTTTTTCATAAACTAAATACTTTTGGTCTACAATATTTAGCTTCTTATATTCAAAACTAATGGGGTGACCTTCCTGCACCAAAATCCTATTAAAAGCCTTATCCAAAGCATCCATATGTGCCTAGAAAGCTATATTAGATTATGAGACAAATCATTAGTTTGAAGGAAATAATAGCCTTTAGTTTCTCAAATGACTCTTGACAAGCATCAAACCAAATCTATTTCTCACTTGTCTTCAAGAGATTCATCAATGAAACAACATTCTTTGAGTATCTAACAATTAATTTTTTATAGAAATTAGCTAAACCAAGAAAAGATCTCAATTTGGATACCCATGTTGGAGATTGCCACTCTACAATGGCTTGCAAGATGAATCTATTCTCACTTGGAAATTACTAAATAAGTGTCCAAGAAATATGATCTCTTTCTTAGCAAAGTCACACTTTTTCATCTTTATAGAAAGCAAAAAGTTTTTTAGTCAAGCAACACTTTTTGCAAATACATTTCATCAAAAGAGTTATTATAGATAATAATATCATTAAGATATATCACAACAAACTCAATAAGATACTAATAAAAAATATTATTTATTAAATTTTAGAATATAATAGGAAAATTTGTCTAATAAAAGGGCATGATTAAGATCTTTAAAGATTTATATTAGGTCAAACAAGTGGGCTTGGCTTCATCTCCAGCTACAACTTTGACTTTCCAATGTCTTGACCATAAGACTAGCTTGGTGAATCTTATTTTCTTACACAATTAATCCAACAAATCTTGTACTAAAGGAACTAAATACTTCTTTTGAATTGTCACCTTGTTTAATGCATGATAATCTATGCACATTTGAATGAAACCATCCTCCTTTCTCTAAAATAATACTTAGAGACCATATGGACCTTTAGATGGTTGGATGAAGCTAGCTTCCAAAAACTCATTCAATTGTTTGGACAATTTTTGCCTACTCAATGGTGACATATAATGTGGGGGATGTGCAAGAGGAATAACATCATGTAACAACATGATTTTGTTGTTAAACTCCTCCCTTGGAGGAATATTTTTAAAAAACATTTAAGGCATGATATCTACAAATTCTTTAAGAACTTCCACAATTTCATATAATATAGGGGATGTGTAGGAGGAATAACATCAGGTAGTAACGTGATTTTGTTATCAATCTCCTTCCTTGGAGGAATATTTTTAAGCAACATTAGAGGCATGATATCTACAAATTCTTTAAGAACTTTCATAATTTAATTAAGTACATGAATAATCTAATCCTCATTGATCTTGATCAATGTAGTAAGGAATGCATCCTCACCAATTTTCACCCCCTTTTCTAGTTGAATTGCTAAGATAAATTTAATTTTACTCTTCCTTTCAGTTGTTTTCTTCACATATGGATAATAAAAAAGGACAAAGGAGTTGCTTTATGCATCACTGTGATTCCATCAAGGTGAGGCATACAAGCTATCCTAGACTTCTTACAAAAATCAACTTTGAAAACCAAGTCAAAATCATCCAAAGGAATCACAAAAAACTTAGCCTTCCTTGCCTAGCTTCTAAAAGTTAAATATACTCCATAAGCCATTCTAGCCATCACTTGAGCCCTTACACTCACTAGTTTTAAAACTTTAAGGCATTTGCTCACTTGTAATACATATTCTTGAACATGCTTAACAGTAGGAAAGATGTAGTGTCCATGTTCACCATGAACTTAATCTCTTGGTCATTCATTTTTACTGAGACATGGATCAACAAAGAGCATGCAGTCATTGTGTCACTAGACATTGCATTTTAGTTGAATTGGCAAACAAATGATTAACAAGTCCCATAACTTCTAGATCTATGTCCTCATTAACCATGAGAGAATTAAACTTCTTCTTGGGCAATCACAAGCATGATGAAGGACATTGCACAAGATATAACAAATTTTGATTGTTAAGAGTCGTTTGTACCTTGGAAAAAATGACTCTTACTTTTGTTTGCCTTTATCATTCTTCTCACCTCTCCCTGCATCTTGGCATCCCACTTCCATTCTCCTTTCTTTTCTTTGCCTTTTTCTTTGAATTTTTAAAGAGAGTTTGAAACTTTAGAGACTCTCAAACCCACAAAAGCATAAAAAACAATAATTGCACTTGACAAGTCTCTCACATTTTGTCGACAAAGCTAATTATGTCAATGGTTGCATCCTAGAGTAAAAGTTGAAAAGGTTATCTTTCTTAGACATATTTTGAACATCCATTATTAAGGAATTGAATTCCCTAACATAATATTGCATGTAATCATTATGCTTTAACTTCTTCAAGATTTCATAAGTAACCCATGAAGTGTTGCAAGGGAGAAGTTGATTATTTATTTCTCTTTTGAGCTTTCTCATGTATCCATTTATGTTCTTTTAGCCTTTGCATTATTAATGCTCCTTCTTCACCATATATCATCTATTCTTTGAGAGTTGAGTTTTTATTAATATCATATTAGTACAAAGTTTCTTTCTTACAAGTATGCAGTATATTTATTTCTCAATGTCTATAATATACATGGCCTTAATTATGGTCAAACATATATAATTAATATATCTTATTGATACATCTTTATCATTTTCTTTTAGCCTTGTTATATGCATAATAATCCTCATACAATCACCAAGATTTATTCCACGTTTTTATAATGTTTACATCATGCAGTACAAAGTAAAGCATTGTATTTATATAATCTATGCCTTACTATAAATGACTAAATTACTTACATCCATTTGGTATAATCTAAATCTTTTGTGGCAAGTATAAGCAAGTAAAATTCTAATTACTTCAAGTCTAATTATAAGAGCAAATATCTCATCTATATTTATTGCTTCAACTTGATAATAACCTTTAATTATTAATCTAATTTTATTCTTTATAACTTTACCATTTTTATCTAGTTTATTTTTAAACCCTCATTTTGTATTAATGATTATTTTATCATTTAGCTTAGGTACATGATCCCAAATTTAACTTTTTTTTAAATTGTACTAATTCTTTTTTTATTATAATAATCTAAGACTTATCTCCAAAAGAGCTTCTAGTCCTAACTTTTTCTTTTATGTCTCTTACGATCAACTCATTAAGATGATTCATAAAATATTTTAATTACTTCTCAATCTAATTTTCTTCTTTTATTACCTTCAATTATATGTTTTAATCTTTCTTCTCTATGACCTAAATCTTTTAATTCATTAAAATAATGATCTTGATGATGACTACTAGATGTTTTAATAAAAGATTTATCAAATTTAACATGAATTGTTTCTTCTACAATTAGTGATCTTTTATTGTATACTCTAAATACTCTACTAGTAAGTGAATATTCTCAAAAAATTCCTTCATTAGAATTATCATTAAATTTATTTAAATCTATTTTTTATTATTTAAAATAAAATATTTACATGTAAACACATGAAAATTAGATACTTTGGACTTCTTATCATAACATTATTTAAAAGAGAAAATATCTAATAAAGATTCATGTGTTATTCTATTAAACACATAATAGGCAGCATTGATTGTTTTAACTCAAAAATACTTAAGGACACCATACTCATTAAGTATACACCTTACTGTATCTAGCAAAACATTATTCTTTCTCTCAAATACATCATTTTGTTGAGGGGTTTTAGTTAAAGAACGTATATATTTCAATCTATTTTTTTCACAAAATTTATCAAATAACTTATTCTTAAATTCTCTTATATTATCACTTCTAATAAAGTTTAACTTAACTTCATATTCTTTTTTAATCATAATAATTAATCTTACAAATTTTTAAAATATTTTTTAACTAAAGGAACCCATGTAAACTTAATGTAATAATTTACAACTACCAATCCATATTTGCTTCTATCAAGACTCTTTGGATGATTAGGATCAAATAAGACTAAATGAATAAGTTGTAACGATTTTCTATTTATAATTTCCTTAAGTAGTTTAAAACTCTCTTTTATTTGTTTTTCTTATTAGCATGGACACATAGTTTATCATTTGATCAACTAAGGTTTAGCAGCTTCTAACTAGATTAAAGTTTGAAAATTTTTTAAAAGAAGATTTTCTTAAGTGACAAAATATCCTATACTATAATATAGAATTGTTGTCATATGTCGTAAGACATTCTAAATCACTGTCCTTAATCATATGCAAAAATAAAACATATGTATTATCTTTTTTACTTCTAAAGATAAGGGGAACATTATCTTTTCTAATAACGAATTCATTTTTATTAAATAAAATACTAAAATTTGAATCACATAATTAATTAATACTAAGAAGATTATATCTGAAGTCTTAAACAAGAAAGACCTTTCTTATAGAAGTGTGTGAGTTGCCATGATTCTAATTGCAAAAACTTTCTTCTTAGAGTTGTCATTAAGAGTAACTTCACTAACATCATAAGATATCAAGTGGATGAATAAAGATGTTTCTCTAATCATGTGTCTTGAACATCTACTATTCAGGTTTCACGTACTTCTCCTGATCATTAAAAGAAGATATACCAACAAAAAAAATCAAACATTAGTTTTTAGAACCCAAACTTTTTTGGATCCATATATCTTAACTTGATTATTTATTAAATTATCCTTTCTAATCTATACAAATCTAGAAGACTTAATTATCAATAATATTTTTAAATTTATAATAAGTAGAAATGTATTCATTCTCACACAATAATTACAAATAACATTTGGAGTATAGAATATACAGTATTTTTAACATACTCAAATGAATCCTTAAAATGATCATGCAAATTTTTTAAATCATTTAGCTATTTAACTAAGCATATATTTTTGATAATACTAATAGAGACTTTTTCATCTCTTTTAATCTTAATCTCATGCAAGTAATTAATATTTAACTCTTTTAAATGTTTATACAAATTTAAATAGTTTTCATACTCTTCTTTCAGTTTCAAGTATTTAGAAACTAAAATTTTATACTTTATGCAAACACTAACATACTATTCTTCATAATCATAATAGAAGAGGATGATGAAGAGGAGAAAGAGAAATATACCTCATCTTTTGATGTTGTAATTAGAATATATTGCTTGGCCATAAGACAAATTAAACTCTCTTTTTTGTCATTACCATAGGAGAAAGAGTTATCTGAATCATCCAAAGATATCTTTATAGCTTTCTTCTTTTTCTTCTTTTAGTTTTAAAACTTTTTTGCTCTCTCTTTGTAGTTGGAGTAATTTAGCCTTGTATGTCTAGGAAGTTTATATTCATAACAAATTATTTTTTATGAGAAATTATTTTTTAACTTTATTTTTTATTGTTGCCAAACTATGTACATATATTTCTTTTGTTATATAATTTATATAAAATTACCTTACTTGAGATTAAGAAATCTGAGTTAGTTAAAGAATCAGATATAAAAGCTATTGTTTCTTCATTCTTCCTTTTCTTTTTTTTCAATCACAAGTTATTCATCCTTTCTCGATACAAACTCAATCTCATTCATTAAAGGCTCACCTAATAACTCATGTAATAACATAACCAAAATATTTTTTGCTACTTTCAACATTGTCATTAACAGATTATATTGTTAAGAAAAAACTTGAAGAACCTTTCTTACCTATTTAAAACTCTTTGTCAAGATTAGATAAATCATTAATAATATTTTTAAATCTTGTAAACATAACCTTGATAATCTCATCTACATTTATTCAAAATATTTTATATTCATGAATGAGTATGTTGATTTTAGTCTCCTTAACTAGAGAAGTACCCTCATAGGTAACTTTAAAGTTTATACCAAATCTCATGTGTCATTTTCAACTTCATGATCTGATTATATTCAAAGACACCCAAATCATAACATAGAATATTCATAGCCTATGACTTAAGTTATATTATATGTTTTTCTTTGAGGGTAAGTTCACCTAATTTTTTCTCATTTTTTTCCATCAATAACTTTAGTCAAAAACTCAAATATATTTTTAATAACATCTTAACTTTCTAAATCAATAGATTCTAAAAATAAACACATACAATTTTTTCAATAGAGATAAAACTCACATGTAAATAAAAGCAATCAATGTGACGAAGCTCCCTCAAATAAAATCATATTATCCTCAACACAAGGAAGTGCTATGAAGATATTGTTTTAGAGATTTCTTTTTTTGACCCAAATCTTCCTTTGATATCAGTTGATGTAAAATGTTCGAGGCAAAATGAACAAGAGGAGATGGATGAATTATGTATTTAAAAAATTATTCAATTTCAAAAATAAGAAGAAAAATTTTTTAGCCTAAAAAAATTTCTTTTATAAATATTATCAATAAAATAAAATTGCTTAACACTAAACAAACTACATAAAAAAGTTTTAGGTGGTTCGATCAAAACCCATACTTACATCCACTCTTGATCCCTGATCGGGCTTCCACTAATCACTCCCTTTTGTTGAAGCCTTAGAGGTAAATCACATACACACCAATGCTCCAATAAGACATCAAAATCAAAGAAATTCCTGTTATACGAAAAAATTCAAAACTTTCTATTTTTTGTTTACAAAAATCTCTATTACTTTAATTCTTTAAACAAGAGTAAAACTATTAATGAATAAAGTAGATATTACCAGGAAATATAAAAATAATTATGAATGGATGCATGAGAAATAAAGATCGACGAAAAGCCGCAGCTCCCGTAATTATGCAAAAATTCGTTGCTCATGGTTTGAACTTCACTTGGACTTGCATGAAATTTTTTCAAGTTGATTCAATTAATTAAAATAGTGAGAAAATCAACTCTATTTATAATGGAAATGAAAAACCCTAAAAATAACTTCCCCAGTTCCTAGAATCAACTTTCAAAAAACTAGCTATTATTGATAAAGAAGACAGTACAATTGCCATCTGATTAAGCACATACAACAGTAAACGTTCGATTGGATTAAATGGTAAATGGTCCAAATCTAATCACAGTAGGATAAGATCTAGAGCATTTGATTTGAAAGTCAAATAGACAATGATGATAGACATGAATATTATTTACGAAAGCAAAGAGTCGTCCAGTCGTTTGATCAACCATCTTGGATGAATGGCTAGATATAAGTGAATTGTTCACCAATGTGGGCATCATTCGAACCATTTGATCATAAAAATGCAACATGCTAGACATGTTAGCATGGATGACAACAAGCAGTACACTTAGTGCTAGCATTGCGTGCATATTTGCAAGTGTAAAATATGTTTGACTTGAGAGATAGAAAAAGGAAAGAAATCAAAAGAACATAAATGGGAGAATAATAAGGATAAGGAATAGATTAAACGAATGAAGATAGGAGAAACAATAGTCATTAAATTATCACTTGTAATGCTGACTAAAGTGTCACATATGAGAGGCAGGGCCACCAAGTTTTAATCCATACTTATGCCTTCAAGTAAGATTTCAATGAGAATAACACAAAATATGTGAGAAGATATCTTTCATTCAAAATTTTATTAATATTTATACAAATTTATATCTTGTATTATGGATATTGTGAAACTAATTCCTAATAATCAACAAACATCGATCTTGAACCACCAACAATCAATCACCTATAACCACTTTGACCTCACATCATGTCCCATATATTCAACCAACTAGTTTACCACTTTATACGCTTCATTTCTTATGAAAAATTTTTGTCTATCATTTAACATGGTTCTTTATATGACCCCTTTTTGATAGGACCAAGATTAGCTCTCTTTGCCATGATTCATGCGATGAGCTTATGATAAATATTTTATTTTTGAACTTTTTGACCCAAATTTTACTTGATTATTATCATTTCACCATCTTTATAATTATTTTCAATCATCTTTTTTTATTGTTCATCATTACCCCCTTGTCGAAAAAGCTTTGCTTCATAGAGTTGTAAGGTAGTCTTTCATCAAGTGTGAGGCTAATTGGTCGATTTCTTTCTATGTTAATGCCTCTTCAATTGGTAATTTTTTTCACCTAATAAGGAACCTTTACAAAGAGTAAAAACAAAAAATTTCATCATATTCAATATTGTTCATTTGAAAAAATTTCCTTGTCAGAATGGTAATGACAACTATTGACCTCAGAGCAATTTACGAACATAAACATTTCCCAAGCTATAGTTATCTTCTTTCCTTTGGTCTTTTAGTCTTCTAACAAAGTTTAGGATACATTCTTCTTCCTTAATCTATTAAGTGGGAGGAGAGAGATTTGTTTTATTATGTCGATAGATAAGAACAATGTTTTGCAATTGGCTTTATATTTTATTTATAAAGTTTTACATTTAATTTTGCATGTTAAGCATGAGAGTTTCTAGTTGTTCATCAACCAATATGTTGTTTGCACCTTAAAGTTAATTCTTTGAAACCTTTTATTGGTTTTATGGGGGAGAAAAATATAGAGGGGAAACAATAATTGAATAATTACAACACAATGAAAGATGATGTGTAGAATGAAAATTTTGTTTTCTCTTTGCAAAGCCCCTTGAAATCTCCTTAGCTTTCGTGGTCATCATTATGGATGGAACACTATGATGCTAGGATTTGATATCAATAATGTAGGAAAAGCTTAGCCTTGATGCCAATTAATGAAAAATAAGGAACTAAATGGAATTTGGCTCAAAAGTTGAAGAAAGTTGCATAGGCATTGTCCATTTTGTAAATTGCATAGAGGATGGGTATTAATGCGTGGTGGATGTGCATGTAATATAGAGTTATGCATGGGTTGGTGAGGATGAATGACACATAAGTAATACATTGGTGGGTTATGTGTTGGCATTGGTTTGGATACTTGTGGGCAAGCGTGGACGGTCACATAAGTAGTGTGACTAATACTATCATTGTGCATAAGCCATGCATAGGCTGAGTTGAACAGGTGTGAAAGTGCATAATCTATAAGACCCAAGAAGTATATGAAGGGAACGAAATAAAGAAAAGTGGGGAGGAGAAGAATGAAAGTGATTGTGAACAATGAAGATGAGGAATGGGTGTTGAAGGGATGAAAATAGGCGAAGCAAGACTCACCAAAGTGAAACTTGCAATACTTATCAAAGTGATATGGACAAAAGAGATAGCCA
Source organism: Vanilla planifolia (assembly GCA_023846275.1). Taxonomy (NCBI): domain Eukaryota; kingdom Viridiplantae; phylum Streptophyta; class Magnoliopsida; order Asparagales; family Orchidaceae; genus Vanilla; species Vanilla planifolia. The sequence goes on from CM043877.1 coordinate 6,602,575, forward strand.
CAAGCTTCACCCAAACTTAAGTCACTAAGTAAGAGTTCAATGAGAATAGGTAAAAACAAGTAATAAACTATATTCTATTCTAGATTTTATAGATATTGATATAGGTTCACACCTTATATTATTGATATTTTGAAATTAACTATTTAATAATCACTAAGTGCTAACCATGAACTATCTATTATGAAAATGACTTCAAATAGTGCCTCTTGGATTCCGTTAATTGCTTTACCACTCTAAGAGCTCTATTGCTTTGTGCAAAATATTGGTCTACTATTTCCGATAGATTTTGCATGAGTTTTCCTTAGTTGGCCTAAAATTTGGTCTTCTTGGCTCAACTTTTTGTCCTTATCATGGTTTATGTGATGAACTTATAATAAACAATTTATTTTTGAATTTTTTATTCAAATTTCTCTTGGTTATTATACACTTTACCATCTCTATTATCATGTTCAATTAGCTTTTCTTCATCCAATATCACTTGTTCCACAAGCATCAGATACTAGTTTTAGATCCATTATAATAGTAGCAACCTAGCTTACTCATTCCCACACATGTTTATTATGACTCAAGTAGCATTATAGCTCCTTTTTTCGTGTCACTATTGTGTTACCTCCTACACATATGATTTAACATTGTATTTATATGAAGTTGTTTTTGATACTTTGCAAGAAAATAATTTTTTTATTGACATGAAATGAAAATTACATAAAAAAAGCAAAGAAATACATTAATCCCTTTAATAGAAATGTCTTCTTGGTTTCTACTAATTATTTTGAGAATTTTGTTGACAAGACATTTCCATTGTATTTTGGCATTAAAGGTTTGTGGCACATTGTGAATGGTGAGTTAGAGTCTCATCATTGAAGGATGCAATAACTTCAGTCATGCAAAAATTCCAAAGTTGATAATTTTTTTTCTAGCAAAACTCACTTTAAACTTTCAACACCATATTCAAGCACTTTTGCATCAAGTAGCCTTAAATCCCATAATCTATCTATGAACATTTCAAGAGCAATCTTAGTGCCTAAAGCATCATCTTGTTTTCTATGATCACTAAAAGCCGTGGAAGCATCCAATAAATAAGACAACACACGTTTTGGGCCATAGCAATAGTTTGTTCAAGCTTTAGAACTAATCTTAACAGCCACAACACCAATATGATTTTCCCAAGATTTGTAAGGTTTTTATATAAAATTTTGTTGTTATTTTCTCTTTTTATTTTGTTTCAATTCCCCTAATTTTCTTTACTCAATAGTTGTAACATTATGAGTCATTTTTAATGTCAACAATAATATAGCCACTTTCTCTTTGATTGAATAGAGTGATTGTTTAATAATATTTTAAAATTAAGATAACAAATTAGTAATAGAAAAATTTTAAATATTATATATATTCTATTATATTATATAAATATATCTATATTTTAAATGTCATGCACATAAAATAAATTGGCAGTACTCAACCAAATCCTAGCCCAAGGGTTACCTAATCTTATATTACAATTCAGTCAGAATTCAATATCCAAAACATTGCATTTGTATTCCTTGATGCCACCTATCAGAAATGGATTTAGAAGAGAACGTTGCCAAACCAACGAGTTAACTAAGATTGAGAAGTAAAATCTCGTGAATATGCAATTGACTTTGTTCATCTTCTTCACTGGTTTTGTTCACTTGAAAGTAATGGCACTTCAATTTTCAAAAATCCCCAGTGGATCACTCAAAAAATCCTCAAATATTCAAATCTCATCTGTTCCTGATAAATTCAACAATTTTCTCTTTGGTTGTTTTGATGTTTTTGTCCTTGCAAAGTTTACGTGGTCCACATAAACTTTTTCCAGATTTCAGGACACTGGTTTCATGACAGGGAGGACAAGGAAGAGTCCCTTCACTGTTAAAGAAAGTAGATTTGATAGATTTCCTACTCCACAAGGGAAGCTAATGGGTCTATAAAGCAAAAACTTTTGATACACAAAAAGGCATATATGTTAAACTAGAGTTGGTAGTTCACTTGAAGATTGATTTGATGGTAGCTTTCTTAACAAGAGTGATTGGTAGGAAAGAAAAAATAGTCATCACAATGTTTTAAAACATAATCACATGAATGGACTACTTGAAAAGAGCATAGCTAAGGAGGCAGGGTGTGGGCCTTGTTAAGGTGTTGGGAGAAGACTTATGGAGCATTGAGTGAGACTTGATTTCCATTATGTTGTTTGGTGGGGTAAGTAGGAAGAGTTGGTGTCTTTGCTTTCACATTTTAAGTAAAATTTGAGCAGATCTCACTCCATTTGTTATAGAAAAAGAAGGTTAACTGATACTTTAACTAACGTCAATCATGGAAGCTTTACGTCGATCAGCGAAGCGTAAAGTTGAAGAGTTGTCATCTCCACTTTTACTGTCTTGGTTCTTATGGCTTTATCTTTTGCTTATTCCTTTTTAGATTACCATTGAAACGATGGTACGTCAACTAAAAAAGCATGCGGCTATGATGGCTGCATTCGCATACAAGGGCAAGAACAAGGTCAGACAAACTCGTCCAGTGTTTGAGATGATGCACTGATCCATGAGGATCGGGATCCAGAATACCTAAGAAAAGAAAAGTGTGATTTGTTTTTTATTATTAGCACTTGGCAAATGATTATGGAAAAGTATTTTTTTTTTCATGTATATCTGTTTTTATTTGATTGAGTGTAACTCCAAATTCATGTTAATTTTAAATTTATGAATTTAGAAATAATTCTTTTCTAATTTTATATTGTATTGTTTAGTTGAACACATTTATTTGTAAGAAAAATAGGTTTATTATTTGGTTTAAAGAATTTGAAAAGAGATTTTTAGAAGTAAAAAACAAAAAAAAATAGGTTTATTATTTCGGCCAAAAATGACAATTAATCACTAGATTGGGGCCAAAGTTAGGTAGTAAAGTTGTTATTGGCCATTATATGAAGGCAATGATGATGATGATTTAGCAATTGATGGAGGTCATTAGAAACTGTTGACGCCTTAGTGGGTTTTTGTTATAGTGACTCAATAATTTGATGATTGCAATGCCCATAGATGATAACTTCGATCCAAACAAAGTTCTATATATCCATACAACAAAAAATAGAATTTCATTCGTTTCATGGTTTTGTACTTTATTTCAAAATATATTATTACAAATGCCCCAAAGTTGTCTTTTAAAAAAAACTCATTTCATAAGACTACACTCAAGATTAAAGAGAGTATGGAGTGATCAACAAATAATATCTCTTGAGAAGAATTACTAGAGAAAAGTATCTTCTAATTGGCTTATAGGTGGAGGGATACAAAGGTGAATTGTCTCACATTGGCAACTGAGAGATGATCTTAATATTTTTGTGAGATACTATGGTCTTACGATATTAAGGTATCTTTTGAGGACAAAACTTATTTTATTTAACATGTAATGACCTAAGTGAACAATTTCTCAATATAAATATTTGGTATCAAAGTTAACCTTCTACTAACTTGAAGTGATTTGAGGATGATCCAAACGAAAGCTGATAGGTTTGTGACACCCAAGACCAAAGAGAGAAGTGAGTGAATATCGAGTGATATCTTAATAAGAGAATTATTGAATAAAGAGCAACTCTAGATAAGCTTCATAGTGGATGGGTATAAGAATGAATTATCTCATATAGATAATAAAGAATTAATTTTAGTATTTATATGAGACATTATAAACTTAGGATGAGAAATCTTTTGAGCACAAGGGAAATCATTAGACAAGGAATGACTATTAGCAAACTTCTAAGTAAAGAGATACAAGAATAAATTGTCTCACTTTAGTTACTATGAGAGTGATTCTAGTGTTTATATGAGATATCATAATTTTAAGATAGTAAGATATCTTTTAAAAGTAAAACCTACTTGGAATGATATGAGATAACATAAGGGGATGATATATTAATATAAAGAAACTAGAATATCACATTTGGTATCAAAGATAATCTTTATTATACTTATATTTGCATAACATTCTCTAATCTCTAATCTCTAATCTCTATTTGTAATTAGCAAAATCTTTACTTGAATATTTTGTTTGATAAGGACTTTGAGAAAAACTTAATAAATAATGTATCAAGAATATTGTATGATAAGTAAGAATGAGATGTTTCAAAGTAAAAAAGGAACGACTACGAAATCCTAAGAAGATAAAGTACCTGTAATCACATTAGTAGAATGAGGAGCTTTGCATTACAAAATGGCATAAACTTTTGGTTGTTTGCTTCTATTTGAAGATTAACCTTCATCCACATTACCTAAACCTATAATAAATGCACTACCTCTTCTTTTGCTAAAGTCTCCTTTCCAAGCACAATAACCAAAACTCTGTTATGTAGAGGCTTCCTTTAACCTTATTTATGTATTAGGTCAACCATGTTTAGATGGCTTAACTTTTCACATTTGTAATTTCTCATTTGTTCTTCTCTACTAAACCAACAAGTATGGTATTGAAACTTTCTACATATTTGGAATTAGTGTCCCTTCCTATTAGATTCTACATTGGATGTGCCATAATTAGTTTTAGTGTCTTCTTGAAGAACACAAACCTATCAAATCTTTTATCACCCTTCCTCTTTTAAACTTTCCATAAAAGAAGACATGCTTCTTGACTTAGAACATTTTTTTTCTTCTTCTTACTCTCTTTTTGAGCCCCTAAAATCACCAAAACTTGCTTAATCAGCCTTGTGTTGTTAATAAATTTTCATAATCTATTAAAAAAAGAAATCAGTGTAGACTTAATAAACATTTTTAGACCTTGGTGAAACATGAAGTATCACTACTCCTCTCGATTGACCAAGCTACGGTTGCATTTTCCAAAGGTTAATAATGTAGCTTACAATCATTTATAGACTTATACTTTTGAGTCAAGCAAGAAAAATATTCTTTTATATTTTCTTAAATAGAAAATATAAGAGAATATCCCAAACAAGTTGTTATTTAGACCAAGATTAGTGGCAAGATTGCCACCAAAGATTTGCATCCTCATCTAAAGTAAGAAGAGCATGTAGCACCCTCATTTCTTTAAAAGTAGCCATGGCATCAAATATTAAGTTCATTCATTTGAGCTAACTCTTTGCTTCCAAAGCATCAAACCATGCCATGAAGTAGTGAGGGTGCATTCTATGAAATTAATTTATGATCTTATCTAATTGACTACTTTCTCTTGGGATAACCATAGGTCAAATGGAAGATGAAGATAATTGAATTGGGATATTTTTATTGTTAACATCCTGCTCAAACTCTATTTCTCTAGTAATGTTCAAAATCAGCTCTCATTGAATCCCATTCTATTTTCCTTTCTTCCAATATCCCCCTTAGCTTGGACAAATGCACCCTTAGCTTGACGAATAATATCTATCAAACTTATGGCTACCTCATTCTGAATTGTAGCTAGCCTATGTTGAATTAGCTCTCTTTGTCTCAAAATATCATAATTTTGGGATCAATGTATGGTACCTTTAGCCCACTTGTTATTTTTAATGCATGAATAGATGATTAGTCTACCAACATCCTTGTTTTTTTTTTCTTACAACTATATTCCAAACTCTACTAAAGAAAAAATTTTAACATTTTGAAGAACTTAATTACAATACCAATACCAAACTTTAGTAAATCCTTAGGACTTAAAATAAAATAAATGTTAGCAATAACTTCAAACTTTCCAAGCGTCCATTATCCCACATAGAGAATTTAAAAAAAAAACTTCAAGAAATCCTCATGGAAATTCCATTAAGGTTTAACCTGATTTAATTTCTTCCTACATGAAGTTTCTCAAAAGCTTTCTTATAGATTTCCTTTAGTTCCATTGCTATAACTACCTTGCTTGTCACTAATTTCTATTCACTTTCCTTACTACAATAGTTGAACTTTAGTTCTCCTCCTCTTCTTCCCTACATTAAATCCTTACTATAGCAACACTTACTGAATACTAGCAACTCCAATTCTTTCATGTAACTCCTTCCTACTTAAGCTCTAATTCAACTGGCTAAAGTAGTAGTGACCATGTTGTCCAAGTTCCAAGCTCTTAGTTACCCTTAATTGGCTACTCTCCCATGTGAAGGACACCATTGCAATATCCTTGATTTTTATCCTAAAGCAAATATTAGGACAATGCTTAAGAATGAATGACCATAATGCCCATTATTGGTATTAGCTACTTAAAAATAATAAAAATAATTCCTTTATATTCATTTAACTTAAAAACAATTCAAAGTAGATTCATTTAGTTACAAAAAAATAAAAATAAAAAATAAAAAACCACATACCAATAAATTCTCTTCATGATCTCTTTTCTCAAATATTTTCATTAAACAAATGCAAAATACTTTACAATTGGCATGATTTTTCACATACTATCAAATATTAGCATTTTATTTTAGCACATAAAAAATTTTAAAATCTAAACTTCATTTATCATGATACTAGCTATAAGATATTTTATTTAACAAAATTTTGGGATATTATAGTGATGGTTCAATCATCAAGTTCTATTTAATTTGCTCTTTTAGTTTACTTAGAAGAGATGATGGAATGACTCATTGTAAGGTAGATTATGCAATATTAGATGTATAGTTAATGTTGTAGTCATCTAACAAGTCCAAAAAATACATGTTTAGCCCTAGAGTTTTTAATATTTTAAATGAGCAAGCTCTCTTGGCATGCAACTTCCAAAGCATTTGGGTGGGAATCTTTTGGACTTCATGCAAATCATGATGATCACCCTAAAAAAATGAATTGACTTTTAAGAGCATCAACTAATATTGTATATAATTCATTACTTATATTAATTTATTTTATTATGTTCTTATATAATGATCAATTGTGTTCACAAAAGATTCAACCACTTAATAAACATGAGAATGGGGAGGTAAATGAATTAAATCCATCAAATTGTGTGTTTAAAAATCCATCAAAACTTTGAATAGACTCATGTTGATAAAATGATTATAGAACTATTGTAAGCATACTTGGCTCCAAGAAGAAAAAACATCCCAAAATTTTGCATTTTCTCTACAATACTACGTAAGAGATTATGCAAACTTTGATTAACAACTTCAATTTGGCCATTTGTTTGTGCACTGTATGACAATGAACATTTGGGTTTTATTCATAGTAAATGCCACAATATGTTTTAGAACTATCTAGTGAAAATGTATGTTGTAATTTCAAGCAGACATTTTTGTAAGCCATTAATTTTAACTATTTCAACTAAAATCTATTAGGTAATGTGTGAAGAATCCAATGTTCTAAATCATGGGAAAAACTTGAACACCTTAGAAAGATAGTAAACTACCATTAAGATTTAGTTGTGACATCACAAGGTCCCTGGTAATTCTAAAGTAAAACTTATACTTCTTCTCAAAGTATCAGGAACCAATAGCATGCATATAAACCTCATGAATTAATTCTAAATCTTGATAAAGACGAAGTTTTGCAACATGTTGTGACTTGGGTTACTTGTCTTTTTAGACTTGGTTAATAAAACCTTTTTTCTACTTAATGAATAGTCTTATCATGGTTCCTCTTATGAGGATCTATCAGATATTTAAGTCAAGTAGAGATTTATATGAAATTATGTGACTCTCTTCTATAAATATGAACCCACCTTGAATATAATATTAATTAAAGAGCTTAGTTAGGTTATTACTTTCTTTCTAGTAGACATAATTAAACTCCATGCTATTAAGGTAGTCAAAACTAAGAATGGATATAGATATAGTTGAAAGCAAAGATACTCTCCAACGCAAAGCATTTATATATGGTTTTGACTATGATCTCATGCTTTAAAAGAAAAATAAAATAGTGGATGCCCTCTTTGACTCATTACAAAGCCAATGCTTTTGTTAGATGTACTGCACATAACTTCAAATGTAATCAAGAAATTTGGTAATCTTAGAATTGGTGCATAACCCAAGACATTATTTTGATATTTGACACAAAATTACAGTACTTTGCTTCATTCAAATTCACTCTTTTTGATGCCATATACTATTGGGCCAACACCAAAGCCAAATCCCTTAATAAATAACAAAAAAATGTAGTAGGTTAACAAATGATATAGACTTTGTAAACCTTCTTAATGACAAACACCCTATTATGGCTTTGAGTTTTTTTGGTTTAGCAAATACACCATCTTTTGATTCTATGAATCTACAAAAAACACTTGTGGTGTTGTAAACGTACATTTCTTTAGGGTTTTTAAACACTTTTGGTTTCTTACTATAGTGTAGATTTGTTTGATATAGTATAAATATTTGGTTGTGGAATTTCTATACAAAAAACATCATCAAGATAAATAATGACATAGGTGTCAAGGAAAAATTTAAGAACTTAAGTAATCATGCACAAAAATGTACTAAGGACATTGATTAGATTAAAGGGCAATAAAAACCAATAAATTCTATGTTTTTTTAAATGTTATTTTCCACTCATTGTTAGGACAAATATGAGTTTGGTGATATCCACTTTCTTAGTCATTTTTGAAATGATTGTAGCCTTAGACATTTGATCGTAGAAATCATCTAAATTTGTATTAAAAACCCATTTGTAATGATTTTATTTATGGCATGATTATCTATGTAGGCATAACATATATTGTACTTTTTAGTGCTTGGAAAGTGCAAACTACTCATAGATTTACTCTCTAAAATGAATCTCTTCTAAATGAGTTCATCCACTTAATGGGATAACTCTAGATGTGTGAAATAACAAATGCAAATAATGCAAAAGTTTTGGCAATGTTGCTCCTTGATCAAAGTTAATCACATGTTAGTTGTCATAAATAAGTAGAAGTTTATCTTGATGTTTTTAGAAAAAAAACTTGTAATAGTCATAACCTCAATAATTAAAGAAGCTATTCTATTTTTTTTCTCCAATCAATCTTGTTATCATTGCAAAATTCCTAAAGTATTCTATTCCTAGCAATGCCATACAAATTAATTGAAAAAAGGAATTTTCATTGATCCATTTATATTACTTCAAAAGAGAAATAAAGAAAAAAAGCTCATTTGCAAAACTTTTACATCACAAAATTTGTAGCTCTTTCATAACACATAGATTTTCAAAATCCTACTGGGAGCTTTAAGATTCATCATTCAAATCGATTTAAGTGCATCTTTCTTCTTTTTGATTTTTTGAAAGATTGTGTCATCCTTTTATAACACAATAAATGTACTTCATGCATTATTTCTGTGGTTATAGGAATATATTCTAAGTTTAGTTATCTTTACTTTTTTACAGTTTTCTCATTGATAGTCTACTTTGAGTTTATTTTATAAGCTCTTGTATACCAATGTTTGATACTTTTGGAACTCCTTTATGTAAGGTCTCTAGAGTAGTGGTTTGATACCATTGGATCTCGATTGTGTATGATCTTTGGGCCAATGCTTTGATCCCTCTAGATCAATTGCGAGGGTTTAGTCTACCCACATTTGCAAGAATAATCTTAATTTAGTAAGCCTAATTTTTCATCACTAGGGTTGGACATGAGCTTATTGTTTGGAGCCAAATTACTTAAATGTCTTTGTATTTTTCACTTTACTAAATTTCAATCAAAAGTTTTGAAACTTATATAAGAAGATTCTAAAATATATATGTTAAGACTTATTAAATTTGTAAAAGATTCATAGTTCACACCCACCTTTCTTGCATGGGGCATCATGTCTTCCAAGAGTATCAAGGAATAGTGACTTCTAGGATTTAAAATGACTAGAAAGATTCTTCAAAACGTCCCACACCATAATCAATGAGTGTATTGTATTAGGAGAGGGTACCTCTTCTTTGTGTTTTCCTTTGTTGAAGGGAGATTTTATTTATAATAGAAAAATAGAATGCACAGTTTTATTGAATCTTAATATCTAAAGGTGTTGGATACCATCAAACATCCATTCAAGTATCTCACAAAAAGATAGGAATTGAAATAGTTTGAAAACGTCTAGGATAAATGACATTGTGCACAACTTAATTCCGATGTGCTTAAAATTCTACTTTGTTGTCCATTAGCCATTGAATACAATATGGTCGTGAAACTCTTAATTACCATGAGATTTGGATGAAATTATAAATTACATATGATGACATTAACAAAGTAAAAAGAAAGTAAAACTAATGTTTTGATGAATGACGATGAATTATTTCGTATAAATACTAGAGGGTCAATAAAGCAATGTTGATATAATTTAATAATGTTTTTAATAAACTCTCAAATATTTACAAATTATTTATCAATTATGAGTAATCTAAGAAAATAATGCATGCTTGTATTATCCAATAAATATGATCCATTACTGGTACCATTCAAGCAACTAAGGATATGAAGCATTGGTCATTATATTAGATACTTGAAAACCTCTTGATAAATGAAATTTAGATTGCATGGATGAACAAAGAGTAGTCTATTGTTTCAAAGGTGCAATGGAGCAAGAAAGATGAAAGCATTATGCTTAAAGTTGACTTAGCATCCAGAGAAGAAGTTTCATCCTAATGATGAGGTAGAACTTATATCTCAAAGTCTTGAAAAGATTTTTAAAGTCCATGCTATAAGAAAAACTTAGACAAAAAGTTTAATGTAAGGGTTAGAAGAAAGAGGAGTGATTACTACCAATGCATTAAGTTAAGAACATTCTCCATGATTATACATACATTGTGGATAAGAAAGAAAAATCCAAGAATAATACATGAGGAAGATGAAGGAAATAAAGACTACATGGAGTGACTCCAAAGGACTTTAATAGATGAAGAAAACATTAAGGGACTTATTTGTCTAATGGCACATCAAGGATGACCTCCAGTGGACATTGATGAGGTAAACTTACATTCATGTGGTTGTTTAGATAATATATTAATTGATGGCTAGTTTAATTTTGAAAGACCTACTTTACATATAAAAATCTATAAAAGAAGCATGCTGATTACCTTAGTTTGTGAGAAGACTTGAATGCAAATAATGAAAGACATTCTTTAAAAAAATTATTTGAACATCTTAAAAATTTACATTCAAATTATTTATTACATCTCACCAAAGATTCTCTAGCTATGGAGATGTACCACGTTGAACAGTGAAACGATGAAGTGTTCCTTAACATGTGCATGATAAGGAAAGCCTTATCGCTAGAACATCATGAAACAACTTCTTTACACTATTATTATTATGGATAGCTTGAACATATCTTAAGAAACTACAATGTAAGAATTAATGTTCATTCAATGTATCATAAATATGTTCGTACCAAGAAAACTAATCTGCCTAGTGTTAAGAATTATAAATTATTTGGACCCAAGCATTTTGTAACTTAATAGCTTATGCATAAGATGTTTATTGGGAGAATTCTTACTTAATAGGACCCAAAAACATATGATCATCAGAACTTTCAACCAAACTATCAAACTATCCAAACCAAAGAACTTAAGATTTGATCAAATATCACACTTGCTCTTATGTGGGTAATGAAGATGGTGAACATTCAATAAATCTCTAAGAATATATTTTTTTTATAATTAATATTTTATTTGTTAAATGAAATAAAATATTTCATTTTGAAATGAGTAAAATAAATGATTAGGAGTAGCACAACATAGCACACATAGACTAAGACATCATGATGTATAAGACGATTAACCAGCGTGCTAACATCATACAAATAAGAGAGAGTACTAACCAATTAACTATGATGCACCTGTCTAATGTGAAGTATAGGTTAGGGAATATAAAATCCCATAGGCTCAAATGAAAATGTATCAGTCAAACCTTAAGAGATATGTAAGCAACTCTGGGTTTTTTGTCCTTATGTAATCTCATTCTAATCTTGTAACCAAAGGTTTGAATCCTTGTTCTTACAACCACTATTCTCAACCTTTAGAGCTTTTATTTTGTTCCAACTAAGTTTTTTAACCAAATTGACCCTTCTTTATGAAATCTTTTCAAAATCATTAATTCCTTTAAGGAGAAAAAAAATCTAATTAATTAAAGGCGAGCTTAAGTTAAGCTATCATTTATGATGTCTTCTTTAACTTCCACTCCAACAAGACACAAGTAGAAAATCCAAAAGGATGCACCACCTACTCCATTACCTTCCAATGATAAGTTGTTGAGGTCTACCCTTAATGAATTCCATTTCCAAAATTTTGAAACCTAACAAGCTTATTCATTCTTTAAGAACAAAAAATCCCTCTACCCTACCTCTTTAGATTCCATCAAATTATATCCTCATATTCTCCACAATATCCATGTTGAACTTGTGTTCTAGTTTTTTGACAACCTAGTAGTCTTTCCTCTTTTTCTTACGCAAAGTTTTACCATGAATATAAATGTTATAATATCACATTATTTGGTTTTGAAAAATCATCTGCGACTCTCTTATAGTGGATCAAACTTGTCATCAATTTGAAATGATTTTGACTATGCATAGTCCTTTATAAACTCCACCATTTAATCTTTCATATTTAACCTCCATGTACAAGATAAGTTATCTTAATTGAGATGCTTATGTAGTTCAATATGTTCTCTAGTCCACTCTAATTCCAAAATCTAGAGAAAAAAAACCACATTGTTGTAGTTTTTGCCTTGGCTACATTCTTTATACTAAGTGGCCATCCATTGTTGTCTATTCTATGGAGTATGTAATAATTACTATCAATTAGGAATCAAAGTTTTGCAAAGCACACCAATATGGAAATTTCCTATGTTGTTTGTTATTGAGCATTCAAAATAAAAGGCTATATAGTAAAGGATGCTAGAAAAAGGAGATAAATAGGATAAAATAAGAAATGTTATTTGCACTATAATATATAATGCTAGTTTGTAAATTATAACTTTGCAATGGATCGAGTATGGTAGTTATGAACTATAATGTTATTTTGTAATGAAAAAACATATGATTTCAATTATGTGCATATTTTGTTATTGTGTCTTGAATTTGTATATTCAAGGGAACAAGTATTTCTTATTATTCTTTGCATTTTTTTGTTTTCATTTCAAATATAAGTATCATTTGTCATCATAAAAAGGGTGATTCTTGACCTCATGGACTTCATCTTCAACACAACATTTGGGTTAAAATTGTTAAACTTATCATTTGACATTTATATGATACATGGGATTGCATTTGACTTAGTCAAACATGTATTTCATCTAGGTTATCTTTACACATATAACTATTCCTTAATGAGCATCAAATATATATGATTGTAAGAAAATGAAATGGTCAACTTTTATAGTTTGCAAAAACTTATAGTGTAACATATTTTTAATAATTATATTGTATGAGTTCCACATCATACAATACAACTCAACAATGTATCAATTAACAATGTTCCTATGCTATATATGTCAATTATATAATTTATTTTTTTACGATACATGTATCATATGAGTATATTGTTGATTTACTTGAGAAGTATAGTTTGAGGTTCAGAGTTATTGAGTTTCATATAATATGATATTAGCTATTATAATTATATGATATATTTTTTAATTTGATAGAACATGGGATCAAACTAAGTGATGAGAGTATTAGCTATAAATTGCATTATCATATGTATAATACACTTGTAATACTAATATGATCCATTAAATTAAGTTATGTGAGTTGATTAGTTAAGTTAAGAGCAAGTTGTTTTTCATTATTCTAGTAGAATAACACTTTCATATGAGTATAATATGATTTTACTTGATTAGCCTAGTTTTGAACTTAGATAGTTAATAAGATAAATTTGATCATACTTGTCTGATATATCCTTTGGAAATATATGATATATGTTTTGCCTGAGAAGTTTAATTTGAGATAATATATTTTGGATGGATTTGCATCATATGCATATGCTCAACTTAGTATATGAATATGATCTCATATAATTAGTAGAAGTTGTCTTGTTATAGAACTTGTTATAGTGTATGATTATGCATTATATAGCAAACTTGCAAGAGCTCAAAAATTGGACTTGAAAATATTTTATTTATTCATATCCTAGAATGACCTTATCATATTAGAATGATTCTTTTTTATATTATAAATCAATAGGTCAGCTAGGCACATCATAAGGGCTATTCTTATTTCTATGTCATTGCCTTTGTACAATCCTTTGGTCCAAGGTGTTCGTCAAAATATGCAACAGCTATTTCAATTTCTTTGGGAATCTAATTCGAGTGGTTATGACTCTTTTATTTAGATGTAACTTATTTTTTTTATAAATAGATGAAAAAAATCAACAAGAAATAAATGATTGTCAAATTGGAAACTTATTTTATTTTGCAAAGTGAAAAAGTGAATCCTTGGCTATGGGCTATGCTTAAACATAAAAAGCATTCTTTTTATTTCTACATTCATAGAATTATTTGTTTATTCATTCACAACATTGCATGAAGTTATTATCTCAATTGGTGGCATCTTTAAATAATATTTATTTTTGTTCCATATAGATCTTTCAAGTGAATGATATGATAGATGTTAGAATTATCTTTTAAAATGTTGTAAGATTTGTAAAAGTCATTTTTGCATTGTTTGTAAGGTGTGTCCTTAGTAGTTTTATCAAATAGAATAGTGTTGTAAGATTTACCTCTATAGGTTGTAGGAAAAGTGTGTGGTTTCATATTGAAGGCTTGGTTAGGCTGATTAATGGAGGATATATGTATTGGTTGGGCTGAATCACCTAAAATAAAAAATTCTTTTATGTTACTTGCTTTGTATGTGTCTTGTGCTTTACTTTATTATTTTACCATAATCATCATTGAAGAAAAAAAGATTTTGAAAAATTAATGATATTTTCTAAATAATTAATTCAAGTGCTATTAATATAAATAAGTGATTCCTATAATAAGAGTATTTTGAGTTCTTTGAATTAAATTAAGAAAGCAAAATATTTTTATTGCTACTTTATAAAATTGGAATAATTTTACAAACACACATAATTCAAACCCCTTTTTGTGCATATTATTCACCTACATTTATAAAAATGAAGATTTTTCCAAAATGATATCTTAGTTGTTCATATGCATGAGGAGAGTTACAATCATTTCTTTAATAATATCTTAACTACATAGATACTTGAGCTTGAATAAGAGTCTCCATCATTATTATTAACTTTAAGGATCACCTTAATGAAGTTTCATTGGTCTTGAGTAGAGTATATAAGAACCATAGATGAACCCTTGAGTAGTCATTAGAAGAATTGAGTGGTTCAACTTCAATAGTCTAGATGTAAGCATTTCTTATTGAACCAGCTAAGCATTGTGTGTTTGGAACTTGAGAGCATGAGCTTCAAGGGATCAATTTTGAGTTCGTAGGCCTTGATTTTCTAAACTTAAATATCTGCGTATCAAGGGTTTAGCCTTGATCATTTGAGTTTTGTGAGCCTGGCCTTAAGCAGTCGGTTGCCAATGCTTGCATTATTCTACTTTTTTTTTTATCAAAATTCTAGGTTAACATAGAATATTTTTGCATTCTCATTGTGCAAAAGTGGTTATGGATCTTGGAGATAGTTTTTAAGAACAAATATTGTGTTGAGGCTTACAAAGTTGAGAAGAATATTTTCTTTTTGTCTCCCTAAAGTACTAAAGGAGTACTTATTAGTTGCTTAGATGTCACAACATGATTACTAAGATCAATTATTACATTATAAAGATGGAGATGGATGGATGCATAGGTTGAATTAATGTAATTCTCTATTAATTCTTAAAAATAAACGAGGGAACTACTAATTAAGCCTTTTAGGTTTCACAAGAATAAAGTTTTAACAGTATCATGTATCTCTCCTACTAAAAAGTAGGTTACCTCTAAGGAGAATAATAGGCCCCTCTTCCTTTAGGTCATATATGGCTTCTACTCAAAATGGAATAATAAATTTTTTATTTAGGCTAAAAAATAGATGCTTGAGTCATAATGATTGGTTGAATGGGCGAAAGAGATAATAGATGTGAAAGGAATGGTAGATGGTCGAGTAGATGGAGATGCTAATGTTGTAATAGTGAAAAAGTATATTTTAGTGCAATTTGTGTAATTGAGACATATGATATATGTGTAATGGGATATTTTTAATAATGTACTAAACACTTTAGTTACATAGATAAATGATATACTACCACCATGGGAGAAGAAGAGGTGGTAATAGTAGGAGGATGTTACTCTCATCACATAAGTTGAGTAGCTTTGGTAATTTTGGTGAGTTTTTATCTTGATAGTATAAATGTGAGATGACCTTTTCATGCTTTTTTTTAAACGAGTTACCATTTTTTGTTTCTCAAAAGTTTGTTACTCATGTTGGTAATATCTTTAAGAGTTCAATAAATTCTTAGTAAGGAGAAAAATGATGTTGACATAATATACAACTATTGATCCAAATTATTTGCCCAATGTATCTAAAGTATTGTAGCTAATTTTTGATGATAAAAGCAACTTAACTTTATCCTATTGATCTAATATGTGTACATATTTTGAATTTTAGGTTATTAATTTGATAGGTAGAGAAGATGATTGTCATGTTATAGAGTCCAATAATACTTAAGCAACACAAATGAAAGAAATCAAAATAGATTAAGTATATGAAGAATTAATAAAGTGTTCCAAGGAAGACATGGTTGCTTATGCATGAGTCTACCAATTCTTCTAAAGGAATTATGTAAATATTGCGTTAGCATTTACCATTAGTTTCATCAAGAGGTTACATATGCACTCAAACACTTCCATATCAAAATTAATTTTTTTAATACTTTACATAAGTTAAAATTATTGACACATATCATAATATGATTAAAGAAAATTATCTAAAGTTAATATGAGTAATAAGAGTTAACTCCATGATATGTTCATAGTGTAATAAAATATTAATATGAAGCAATTTAATAAACATTATGCTAGATACATAATGATTAGGAATTAGTTCAAATATGACTCATTTAGATAAATATTTAATCATTTAATCTCTTAAGAAAATCAAGTAAAAATTAAGTTAACTAATAGAAGGATCTTTGTTATAGGAACCTATTGAACCATCCCATAATTTGTTTAATTGATAGTTCAAAGCTTAGTTTGATGATAATGGGACCATTCATGACATAATGTAGTAAAATGTTTAAATTAAGTTTCCAAAATTGAGTTATATCAAATGACTATTAGATTGTCTAATAGGTATCCAATAATGTATCTAATAGTAACTCTAATGGTGGTTAGATAATTTGATAATGACGATTTTGTAATGATTAAATAAAACTTGAGCTAAAAATTAAACTTTGTTAGAAGTTTGTTGAATTGTCAATGGATACTTTGACAATTATTAACTAAAATTTGAGTTTTGTCAAAATGTTATCATACTATTACACCTTCCCTTGGATTAACCAATATATACTATCATTTTTGTTGAACAAATGCATATAAATTTTGAGTTCTTATGTTTAGCTACTATTAATTATGCATAATATAAAAATTATACATTGTTATGGTTGTAGATTTTATGATATAATTAATTGAAAGAAATGAAAGAGTGCTCAACTATGAATAATGTATAATGTGATATTAGTTAATCATAGAGTATGAACAAATAATATACATAATTAGGATGCACATGGATAAACTTTGCTACTCATCATAGATCATGATAGCATACAAGAATGATAATGTAGAAAATAAGAGTTAATTTAAGTTATTCTATGAATGTACTTGTATGAAATTGAGATATTGTTTAAGTATGATAATGAGAGAAGACAAATATAATAATCATATAAGTATGATTAGCTAAAGGAGATCGAGAAGTATAAAGTATGACAGGTGATTATCATTATGTGGATTGTACACATAAATACTAGAACATACAAGAACGAACTATGAAACTATTAGTTAAAAATAATAGATTTGTATGATCATATATTACAATTTTCTTATCATACTAGTATAATATGAAGATGCTGAATAAACCATGGTTTTGTAATTATCTGCTCTCAATCTAGGCCATTGAAACTACAATACCCTTGTTCAAAAGATTTGAAAGCAACTAATTTATTAAGATAATCTCTTAATGTAGACATGCTTAACTGATCTTATTTAAGGTTAATGTTTTAGTTTAGTAAGGTTTTAGAGAAAAACCATAACCATGGATTGTTGTAAGAAGAAAAATTATGAGGTAGCAAAAGGAAAAAGTGTCTCATCGTAAGCAAGATCTTGAGACTTGGAAAAGGAAGAGCTTACCTTTGGAGAAGTCCTCTATTCTAGTTACAAGGTATGATGACTCTTGAGATTATATATTAAATTTAGTTAATATCTAAGTAATGAAAAAAAGAAATTATCTTATCAAAATGTATGTGAAAATTTTGGAAAATAAATGTGGTTCTATTCCATGAAATTACTTATATAAAAATGTGAAAGTTTTTCTTACCATCCCTAAGAGTAATTTTAGATAGTATGTAACATTTTCTTGACATTATTTTTTGTGAAAACTTATTTAGGTATTCATGCAAAAATATGTCATAATATCTAGCCTAAGGTGCAAGCTAAGTTGCATGAATTTATGATAGCATCCCTTATTTGTTTGTTGAATATTGTACTTAAGAGAAAGTTTATGAGCATTTAAGGGACTCTTTGATTGTATTCTTATGCAAATTTTTTAGAAATTAATGGTAAGTTGTGCTATAGTCTTATGTGAAAATTTAAAAAAGAGATTTCATAACTAAATACATATAATATCAATAAAATTAGATAAGTAAGATTTGATAAGATATGCATGACAAGTTTTCAAGAAATTTTTGAAATAATTAAAACATTTTGTATTTTTAAAATAATCAATAACAAGTGGATGATTTATACGACATGTCATTTTTATATTATCAAATTCATCCCAAAATAATTTACCCAAACCAAATTTTCACAAGAGAATCTTTTCTCTTTTTCTATCTTGGCTTCAATAATTTTAGGCAATTAAGGCATATTCATATTTTCTCTTATTCTTCAACCTAATTTCCCTCATTTCAGCCGACATTGAATGCTGCCACGTGGCCTCAATTCCCCATTTATAAAAACATTCTGAAATATTTTCTATATGCCCTAAAACTGATTCAGTTCATACCAGTTAGGTTCATACGAATATGTTCGCTCAGCTCAGCTTCCACAGCCCCAAAAAGCTATCATGAAAAATAATTAATAAATATAATTTTAAATTCCATTACGAATGACCAAAAAAAGTAACTGCTGCCCCTGTATTCTCGTCTCTGAGAGCACTGGAAGAGCAACCCTTTTCCCCTCTTTGAAGCTTATACGTACTATATTCTATACCAAATCTTCGCATATATATTGCCCTAAATGAACCTAATTCAACACCCATGCAGTTCTTTCTCTCTCTTCTGAACCACCCTCTTCGTCCCCAAACTTCTTATGCCAAAGAAGAAGATGTCATGCATCCAGGAACCCAATTCCAAGTTGAAGCTGTTTGGCTATGCCGTGGTTAAAGGCTCCCCCTTATCTGCAAACCAGCCGGCTGCGCCCCCGTGCGATTCCTCCTCCACTGTAACGGCCACTTCCGGCAGCCGCACCACCGTGCTCGTCGACTCCCGGAAGTACGAGTGCCAATTCTGTTGTCGTGAATTCGCCAATTCTCAGGCCCTCGGTGGCCACCAGAACGCCCACAAGAAGGAGCGCCAACTCCAAAAACGTGCCCAGCTCCACCTCGCCGCCGCCGCCGCCCTCCACTCCCCCACGCCATCCTCTGCCGTTTTCGCACACTTAAATCACGGGCTTTCCTCCTCCTTTCCACCGCTGCCACGGCACGCACCCGACTCCAGTTTATTCGGCGTCTTTCCTCCCCCTTCCCGGGCTCGGCAAGTCGCAACTTTCTCCTACGGCGGTGTTGAGACTGCCGCTGGAGTTGGTTTTGGCCGCTTTGATCGGGCTGTGGTCCAGCATCTCGTCGAACCGGCCGGATCCGACGGCTCGTTCGGCGTGGACCTCCAACTCAGCCTCGCCCCTGCCGGGTCTTGACTCGTTTGATCGATCTTCGGATATGCACAATTCTGTCATGCGTATGTTCGTATTTTTTTTTTTTTTCTTTTTTTCAAAATTACTTCCTTTTTTTATTAGCGGATGGGCTATCATAATGTTTTGTTCGGTGTTTGGAAAGAAACAGCTGATCGCCCATTAACATTTTACGTAGAATGTATGAATTACCAGAAGAATTGCTTTCGTAGCGTAGAACGATGGTTGCTTTCGTTGCATAAAATAAAATAACTTAAATAAAACGGCAAAGACTTGGTTAGTACGATCCCTATTGATTATTTGTGCATCCATCAATTATCTAATTAGGTTAGATCTGTTGTCATCATAAGTGCTGTTGAGTTGGTTTAATGATTAACGATGGCTATAAATATAAATCAATATTTTGATGGTTGAAATTGAATCGTAGTAGGAGCCAACACTTGTAATATTTATTTTAAAAAATAATAAAAAAAAATATGTTAAAAAAATACTTAATATTTTTGTAATTGTTATATTATGTTTCTTAAGTTTATCAATTTTGATTATGTTATTATAGTTGACAGTAGAAGTGAAGCTACCAACACTATTTTTATTGCAAATAAAACTTTATTGGCTATATATCCGAAAGCCTATATTACCCTTTTGTGCGTTGTGATGTAATGAAAAACTCTTCAAACAAGAAGGAATGGAGAATCTCTCATAAATTTATATAAAAATAATCATTATATATAATGTTGTAATATAATAGTGCATAAATTTATAGGATTACAAATCACTATAACATGACTTTAAACAATGAATTTTTATAAATACCATTATCACTCTGATGTATCATAAATCATTGGGCTATGTATCATACATAGATAATGAGCATGTTATATACAAGTTTTTTTTTAAAAAAACTATTGTAATAGGTTTATATTGAACATTTAGTAGTTGTTTCACATAAAGAACCCTTACATGAGGTGACAATCTATTATAGCGATATTCTTTTAATTATAATTTGAAGTTAACCTTATGTAGTAGTTGACTAATCATTTGTTGCACAAGCTTGTCTTACACAATATTTGGATAAGTTAATTGCGATATAATGTTCATTTTTTTAAAAGATTTTGTTGTCTTTTTGTTAAACAAATTATAAGTATGATATGTTCAACACATTATTTCAATAAGCAATACAAAACTTTAAATACAAGTTTTATTCATCATACATAAAATCGTATGTTCACAAAGAAGTTAAATAATAAACTTTTATCATACATACACTAGACCATACATAACAAATTCAATCGTAAACTTCCTTTCACATAACATAAGCTTCATAAACAAGTAACATCCATACAGGATGAATTCAAATCATGACAACATTTTGCTCATTAAAAGCACATCATTTGCTTAGTATGAATGCAACTAACTTTTCAATATCTCCATTCAATTTGCTATTGTTATATGCGCCCGTTGACTTAAAGAATTGTATAATATAGTAACATAAATAAGTTATCATCAATTAAAATATTCTATGCTATTAGAATGAAAACAAAATTATTAAGAAAATTAGATCTTATAAATTGCTTTAATATTTCTAATCTTTAAAGATGTTAGCTCATCCAATTAGCACTTTTATGTGATATCCATGCTAAATATTATTAGATTGTCATGGACAATTGCAAAAATAAAGATGATATGATACATATTTAAAAAGGCATGGCTCACAAGTTATGTTACACCCCAGTTTTTTTTTTAAAAGGAATTTCTTTTTTTTTTTACATATAGACAGCTCAGATCGTCCCATACCAACCTGAGTAGCCTACGAAAAACATAGGATATAACACATCATTACACACCTATTTTCCTTAACTATGTGGATCCCATCTCCCGGGCACACCGTCAAATCAGGTTCATGACTCCTGAATTAACAGATGAACTCGCGCAATGTTACTCCTACTATACCCAATACTCCTAACCCATACCGGTAGGAGAACCGATCTAATAGAAGTCTGAACCCCCAAGGTTAAGTTCCATAGTCATGTAATGACCTCACCATCAACAAAAAAATATATAACATCCACCGATATGAAATGGCGCTCCACACACCATACCGTCAAGATAGAAAATAAGATAGTGTATAAAATGTAACTCATAAGAAAAATCACAGTCCATCAAATACCACATCATCCATCCGAGTACATGAGTCAGAATCACCCTCACATAATACAAGACATAAGAATAACAGTCTCACTGAATACATCCAATAGCAACAATCAACTAACCAGAATGTCTCAGAAAATCACAGATCAGATCTCCTCCACTAGCCTACTGATCACGATCCCACCTAAAGCTGGGTGGCGTCAAGTTTGCCGAGCCACTGGAAAAATATGGATAATAAAAGAATGAGCTATGCCCAGTAAGAAAGACAGCTAGTAAAAAAAACTCTCATGCAAGAGAAGGATAATAGCAAGAGTATAGAAATACAATATAACAATGTAGGGTGGAAAGGCACTCTCAGTCCCAGACTCTGACCAACCACAGTCACCCCCAGTCACACCAGAGTAGCTCTCCTCTGTGCTCCCAGGCAGCATGCCAGCGGGACACGCCCATCTCTGCGCACGCATGGTGCCTAGGCAAAGCATACCAGCGGGACACGCCAATCTCTGCGCATGCATCACAACGCCTAGCACCCGACACCGCAGCGTCTCTCGTCAATCAATCTTCTGGAGACTATAGACAGAACCAGTCACATAGATCTCTAGCCAACGTGAGACACCCCTGCCACCCTCAGGCACGCAGGCCTACACACTTGGCTAGCCACGGCGAGTCACCCCTGCCACTGCCACTCTTAGGCGCGCAGGCCTACACTCATGGACCAGAAGAGATCGACTCAGCCACCGTTCCAAGAAGTCATCTCCCAACAATTTTCATAGAAGCCACGCCCCTACAGTCATTGCCAAGCTCTAACTCCAAGATTCGGCAACATGTGTCCAGATACAACAAGGTGCATACCAGTCCACATGTATACTGTGGAAGCTAAGTCTGTACTGCACAGTTACCTACCACAACTACCCTAAAACATCATATAGGGCCTATAGTATTCCAGTCCAATATGTCAATCCATGAAATATGCCAACACTGAGTAAACTGACTCAATCCATGTCATTGCCATCCAAGCAACACAAACTGTACCAAATTCTGACTATTCTGGTAGCACCCAAGTGTCACACTTCCTTCCAACTAATCCAGCTGCACTGAATTTATGGGTAATTTCCAACAGTCAATTTCAACTTGGCTACGTGATTTCTAAAAATCACCTTTTTCTCACTTCAGGAAATTTTTAAATTCAAAAATCAATTTCCGCCCTTTATCCATTTTCCGAAATTCGGAATAAATTTCCGAATAAAATTTAAATTCCACATATATCCTTTTTCCGAAAATTCGGATTAATTTCCAAATTAAATTTTTCCTCCGCGCCGTTCGTTCGCGCCGAATCTCGCTGAACCGGTTTTCGCTGCCGGTTCGGAAACCTCGCGCTGAACCGCGACACCGCCGAACCAAATTCCTTAATAATCCGTTAATCGGTCGATGCTTAAATAATATAATTACTAATAAATATTATATAAATACCATTAATTACTTAAATAAATTCGTAATTAATCTAAACCCTTCTCCTTCCTCGGTCCGAAACCCGCGAACCCTAACCAACGCAATCGTCGCTCAATCCAATTCTTCCGTCGATTTCCGGCGAACGCGAACAAGGAGAAACAAAATCCGATGTTCGTACTATCCTAATGTTTCAATCATTAACTAAATTTTTCGGCGAAATGGGCAATTTTCCAGAAAATCCAAAATTTGTAAAAGACGCAGATTAGCATTCAACTAAGTCCGATTTTTCATCCACATGCTTGTGTTCATTAAGCAAAATATTCCATGCTTTTAATTTCTACTAAATAACTAATTTAATCTGAATTTCCTACCTTTGCTCGTCGGCGACGGTGAAGCTCGCACGCGATCAACCGCAGCTCCTCGCCGAACAAAACCGGTACCAAAATGCTCGCCTCTGTCCCGCGAACCTCCGGTTACCAAAAGCCCCTTGGAAGGCTGCCGGAAATTACCGCCGTTCGCCGCGAACACCTCGCCTCTAGCCGCCGTTCGAAACCCTAACAGCCGAACAGTTTAGGTTAAGTACCCGGCTTAAACCGGTAATAACCCGTTAAGACCCATTAAGCGCCGGTTGACCTTCCAAAAACGCCGCTTAACACCCGATCAGCCGGTTAATCTCCACCGCTGATCTCGCCCGTCTGATCCGCTTATCCGCGGCTTATCCAAACGCACGCGCAAACGCACCTCGGCGAACCGCCCCGCCTTCGCTGAACCGCTCCGGTCCAGTTCACGCGTGGTAAAAACCAAATTCCGGTTTTTTTTTTAAAAAAATCTCGGTGCTCCGAAAAATCCCCAGAAAATTTCAGAATTTCCAATAGCCTCTAATTGAGCTCCTGGCTCATCCTACTGTCGATCTGAAATCATCCAAGCCACAATTGAATTATTGAAGATTAAACATATAATATTTTACCGGGTATAACAAGTTAAAATATATCTTTATCTTCGTAAATTTAACTTGGGTTTCATGTGTTCCAAATGTGGCCATCACTCTGACAAACCAAATTGGATGTTGAAGATACAAAAATAACTATATTTTTGAAAACTTATAATTAACTTAGAGTTTAATCAATTGTTGGTATCATCTTGAATTATTTTTTGAAGGGTCAATCCAATATATACAACAATCATGTAAATATTGTATAACTAATATTGAATGATCATAATCATAGATCATGCTTTACCATGGTAAATTAAAATACTAAAAAATTATCATTACTTACAAAAGTATTATATCGCAAAAACATTGACTTATTAATAGCTACAAATAGTTTGATATATAAAATCTTTGCTTCAAATTCTACAGGGATCAAGAAAGATAAACATAAAAGGTCAACAAAATTTGCATCAATAAGTAGACTTTTGCTAATTTGATCACTAAATAAGAATTGTAAAATGTTAAATATTCCTACCTATGAAACTCAAGTTTTTATTATTTTGTGCAATATATACTAATCTAATGAATTCTCACATATGTTGTGCCTGTCTTTTACATCGAAAAATTGTTAACAACTATACACTTGTTGAATAGTAAATTTCTATCATTACCAAACTTCACTCAAAACAAAATGCTTCATTATCCAACATCATATGTACATAGGGATTTGATTAATATTTATTCTCTATATTTATATAAAGAAATGATTGTACACAACGATAACAACTTTAAAAATTCTAATTATGTATAAGACTAAGTTATATCAAAGTATAAGTGTTATTGTTTATTTTGTTATAGCTTACAATATGTTATGACTTTATAATTTATAAAGTTTATAAGAGATTCTATGATATTGCTCCAAACTATCAAATACATAATGCTAGGGGCTTGAACATATTATTTTGTTCATTGAGTGATGAAATTAACATGAAATGTTTTATGTTTAACACTTGCTTTGCCACAATGCAAGAGCTTAACAAGTAGTATGATGAAAAGTAACATTAAACTTTTGATGAAGAGAGCATAGAGAAGAGTAATTTAAAGAACAAGCAAAGGAACAAGAAGAGGAGTCTTTTGGCCATCATTGCGCCCACTTCACCATTGGAAATTATTCATGAAGGTACATCCTCAAGCCATGTGGTAAGGTCTTTTGCATCTTTCAATAAAGAATTATTTATTTCATATAATGAGTTGATTATGGAATATGGTAAACTTATTGAAAAGCATGCTAATCTTAAAAGAACCTTCTTTAAGTGTGATAACATAAATTACTAAGGAAAGGAAATGAATCTCTTACTTTTGATGTTAAATTACATTTGTTTTTCTTAAGTGAATTGCAAACTATGGTTGATAATCTTGAAACTACTTCTTTGGAGCATACTTTTGCTATCAAATCTTTAAACGAAGAAAACAAGTTTCTCAAAATAAAAAAATTCTGAATTTAATGAAAATTAAATTTTTATGTCTTGCCATAGGATGAATTAGATCATTTAAAGACAAGGTTTTGTTCTTCTTCCTCACATGCTTATACTTTTGTCATACTATGTAATCATGTGAGAAACTAAAAGAAAAGAAGATCTGATTGTGTGCATGCACTCACGTCTAAGTCATCCTTGCATACATTGTTTCTCATGCCCCTTAGAATGTTGTATTCAATTATTGCACTTACATTGGACATATTTCTTTATATTGCCCTTACAAGAAATCGATTAATTATAAATCTATCAAGTTTATGTGATTCTTAAGGTGAGTGTTGTTTGTGTAAGATTTGTAAAATTGCTCATTTACACACTTCCGACACATGTGAACCAATGATGGTTTATGCTTCAAAATTTAAAGTCTAGGTAATTGTATAGGAGTGTCTCCATGTTGAGGACCTATAGAGATATGTCTTGGCTTGAAAGCCTAGTTTTGATGATAGTCTCTTGGTCACTTAGCCAAAATTAGAGACAATCTATTCTCATGAAAGAATTCTTATATCTCAGCATTTGTCCTATATTTTAAGAGAATTTTTAAAATTTTATTTAGATTAAAATATTTATATATTATTTTAAGTTTGAAGAATTATTAAAAACTCATAGGGAATCTGTATTGATTAAAAGTGCTTAGTAACGTTTTCTATATAAGCTATTTTGCAAGTGATTTTTAAATGAGTATAATGCTTAGAGAATTCTTTTATTGATGGGAATGGATATTATAACGAAAGAATAACAATTACAATTGAGCAATTGTAAGTTTTAGAGACAAGAGACTATAAGAGAACACTTCATCATGTTTTAACCAATGTTTTTAATTAATAATTCATTGATGCATAACTTAAAATGTTATCTAACATTGTTGAAATTCAATTTTGTAAGAATAACTAAGAGTTAGAAATGTTGTTTGGATGAATTTGTTCTGTTAACCTTGTGATTAGTCATATTAAAGAATTTAATGATTTATGAATGCAATAAGTTATTTAATATAAATCCCATATGCTAACTCATCACATACTTATGCAAAGTGATAAGCCTAAACTTAAATGATAATCTTGAACTTTATAAGAGCCTTAAAAATTATGTTAACCATTAAATTAAATATCCCCAATGAGTTTACATTGTTATGTTAT
This sequence comes from Vanilla planifolia, assembly GCA_023846275.1. Lineage (NCBI taxonomy): Eukaryota > Viridiplantae > Streptophyta > Magnoliopsida > Asparagales > Orchidaceae > Vanilla > Vanilla planifolia. The sequence goes on from CM043877.1 coordinate 6,629,746, forward strand.
TAATCTTAAATTCTATGGGTATTAATATCAAATGGTCATGGGAGATTTCTTGATAGCTATGCCTTTAAAAGGAAATGTATAATAAATTCAATTTTATTATTGTAAGGTGGAAGCGTTATACTCTATAAAACATCATACCTTTAAAAGAATACAAGGTTAGCCATAATGGCTTATTAAGAAGCTCAGCCTAGCTTATCCATACTTAAAATTAAATTCTTTATGATCTAAAGGATATTTTATGGATATTACTTATCCTAGTGGATCTAAAATTCCATTTAATCACCTAGCTAATCTATATCATGGTGCTTGATTAGAAAATTTTGAATTGTTGGACACAATAATATCAAATTTTGTTACACATATCTAGATATCAATGGTGTTCATTACTAAGAATAGCATAAATTGATATTTTATTTTGTCAATTGTTTATTCTTAACAAATAAGATTATTCAATTTCACTTCGTCCAAGGGTAGTGTTAGATGACCATATACAAGATTCTCCACACATGGCATTGATTAGATACAAGAAGTGACTTAAATCATCCATACTAGAGATTGACTTGAGATAATTTGTTTTGGATAATGAGCATAATTTAAATAAAGTAGAACCTACAAACTCCAAAGTATGAAATGATTAAGAGTAATATTTTACTCATATTTTCTTTTACAAAATTGTGGTATCATCAACAAGGTTTTCTCCATAATTGATACCTAATAAGATTAATTACCAAAGATGGTCATATGTCCTAATAGCACTAGTTGCATAGTAATTAAAACAACTTATCATGTGAAAGTTACAACATAATTATATAAGGATTGATAATTTAGGTGTGGTATAATTTGATATGAAGACTAAAGTTAAAACTAGTTAAAATATTTGCTAATCATACAATACGAATATCATTTTAGATGGTATTATTAGCTTTGTATAAAGAGGACTATTAAAGAAATAGATCATTCAATTTATGATAATAGTAGAACCCTATGATAACTAGATCATGTGATCTTTTAAAAAGGTAATAGAATGTTTTCATAAGGGTTGAGTATGAAAAATCAAATAATTTAAGGGCATATAATGTAATCTAGTTAACATAGTATTCTAGAGAATTTTATGTAATAAATTAATGTTGTAATGAATAACATGATTTTCTAAGGGTACTATTCATTACATAGAAATAAAACCCTAAATATTTTGTGTGGTACATTAATATTCTAAATAATATTATGAATTGTTCATTATATAAGTATTAGAGAATAAGACACACCTATTATGTAGTATGATCAATAGAATACATATATTTTTCAAGTTTTACATTAATTTTATAGCTTAAAATATTATTCCTTTCACATAATATTTATAATTAAATCAAGAATTATTCATCACCCTTAAAAACATTTAGAAAAGACATTAAAGGGGATGAAATTACTATTTTTGTCATACTGTAGTAGAATGTACTCTACCTATGCAATATTCTATCATATTACATGTCTCATTCTACCCTAGATGCATATGTTAGCATGCCACATGTGCTTAAAACCTAAGAAAATCATATGGTATGAAAAAATGATTATATGGTATGCATGAAAAGCATGGAATTTGTAATGACTAGTTTTTTTATAAATATAGCAATTGGAAAATATTCATAACCATTAGGGATTATGTTTATAAAGATTCTATATGATTCTATGCTGTATGAGCTCTTGGAGACTATAATATATGATTGATAAATGTTAGAGAATCTATTAGAAATATATTAGAGTGCAGTCTAGAGTCCTAAAAGCAAGTCGTATTAAATCTACATATATAAGAGTTGAAGTTCAAGGGATTCCATTTCTTACCTTGAAAAAAACATTTAGTGCGTCATTCATAGGAGTTTAGATGATTATCATTCAATATTATCTCAACACTTCTCACGTCATGAAGTTCTTGGATCGTTAGTAATTATATTATTCGATCTATTATAAGGTACTTGTATTTATATATTTTGTTCATCATAGTGTGAGCTTGTGTTTTGTATTAGTTCTTATGATTTGGTTCCTTTAGTTCAACTCTGGGTTTTGAATTTGTAGTTTGGTTGGCCAAATTCTCAACTATTGAATGTGGAGAGGGTTGGTCAAGTTCATGGGAAGATAGTTTTAAATAGATTTGGGTTAAGATCGATTTGTGAAAAATCTCAGCTTATATTTGGGTTTCTATACCCAAATGAAGCGCTTTACATAGTATTGCTCAATTGGATTTCTTAGAGGTTGGCATAGACTTGAGGTTAAACTAAATCACTTAAAAACCTTGTGTCTTTATTGCTTATCCTACCTTTTACTCTTGCTTTATTTGATTGCTATGCTGTAGCCTTACAAAGTTACTCAACTTAATAATCTTTTTTTATTTAAAAGATTTGAAATAAGTGTGATGTATCAAAAAAAAGTTACATAAGATTTACTTGATTTCTTTGTTTGCAAACATAATTATTTTAAATAATGTATCTCTAGTTTAGTCTCTCATTCTTGGTATGTCTTTAAAACCAACAAAACCTATACTATCCTAAATTTCTTATTGATATAATAATGCTTATAGATACAAATCTAATCTTACCATTCAATCTTAATTAGTATTGACCAAGTTATTTCTACATATTTATATTGTGATATAGCTCTTGGATCCTTCACAAGTGGTATAACAACATGAAAATTAGTGTCAAATCAAAAGTAGTGTAATTGGAAGGAAAGAAAGGTTTAAATCATAAATATCACAAACAATATTTATGTCATTCTAAACATGCTTTGTCATGAAAGAAAAACTCAAATATAAGATTAAAAAAATCATCCTTGTGTTGTAACTGAAACACTTGCTATTTTGAATTTGTTCATAAACTATAATTACCAGTGTTAATCTTCTACTTCATAAATCAATAATATAGGGGTGACACTATCAACCTTTATGTGCTTCACTTCATTCGAAATGTATTATCCCTTGAAATGTTTCAATTAAATCTCGTGTCGTAATCAGCCTTAAAAAACCATATCTAAATTTGTCAAACCAACTTTGATTAAATAGTCAATAATATAGATCATCCATTGATTCGCATCTTTTTGTTTACAACTATGCTTCAATTAAATAGTCCAGTTCTCTCTCTTGCCGACACAGCATTGCTTCTGTTGCTAAAAATTGAATTAAATAATCATAAAGAAAATGGTTTGGTACTTTGTGGGATTAAGAAACAATGCACCAAACATGTATGAAACAGCAATGTGAAGTTGTTGTTTAATATGGATTACTAATGTTAAAGAGTTCCTCTGACAGTGATTACGCAGCACAGAACCTTCATGAATCATTTGTGCATAAGACGCCATTAGATGCTTGTTTACGTGAACACAACTATATCATAAGCAGGTGTATCAGAATACCTGCTCCAGAATAGGGACAACCTGTAGGGTTTGTTCAAGCTCATTCTGTCTGATATCATCCCTACAGCTGACACGTCCCTCATTTATTAGTATGGTGAGAGCTTAATATAAGACGGCAATGGTAAGTGCATCGTCGTCTTCCCATAGTAAGTGTATTTAAAGGCCTGTAGTAAGAAGCTTAATGGAATAATATAAGTTGTCAAAGCAAAGAAGTCCCTTTTGAGTACTCTAAATAAATTAGTTCACGGGAATAAACTAGAGGTTGGCCTCCAATAGACTTTTATCCCACATCGATGTATAAATACGCAACGGAGGTGATTTTTGCAGCCTTTCAATCGTTGACAAATGGTTTGAACACCTTTTTTAACGCATGACATCTACTAGGGTTCTATGTTAACAAATTTTAAGTATTTAAATAATTTTAAATCTTAATTTGATAATTATTGTATAGATTAGGAATGAATATTTGGACTAGAAACGAATATTTGAAAGATTATTTATCTATTGTAATTACTACTTAATTATTAGGGCGAATAGAATAAATTCTATTGTTGTCTTCCTGCACCTTCAGTTTTCCCGTTATTTTTTTATTTCTCTCAAATAATCTTAAATGCAAGTTTACTGTTTGTATTTCGAGATTTATTTTATTTCAATTTATTTTCATTAAAGTGTATCAGAGTTTAGAGAAGATTTAGAGAAGATGAAGATCGAAGGCTGCAGCGGAGAGAGAGGAGTGAAAAAAATATGTTTGGAACTGCGGTCTGAGAAAGTAGAAAGCAGAAGCTGTTTTACTTTTTTAAGAAAGCAGAAAGCAGAAGCATTTTTGCAGATTTCAGAAAGTAGAAATCCTGCGCATGTAAGAGCTCTGGAATGCTTGCAATGCGCACGTGGTCGTGGATGCTCTGGGATTAACCCTCTAAGGCATGCAGCAAGGAGACCATTTTGCAGCGCTTTATCGAGTTTGTGGGATCGCCTAGCGCACGGCGGGGCAATGGTAGAGTTTGTGTAGCGACCCTAGCTACAGTTATGTTTTATATCTGGGAGAATAGAAGTGCAAAGAGACACAATGAAAAGGTTCTTAATTACAGCACCCTTAGGCAGAAGATTCAAATTGAGGTGTCAACAGCAAAAAAACATTACAATCAGTGCCCATCTGAGTTCTACCCCTGCAGCTTCTCCGAGCTGAAGGTAGCCCACATTTGGGTTCCCCCCCATTAGATGGATAAAGATTAATTGTGATGCTATTGTTGGAGATGACGTTTCAGGTATTGGCTTGGTGGCAAGGGATCACTTTGGTAAGCCCCTACTGGTGGTTGGGAAGAGGCTCTTTTCGTATGCTACTGAGGCTATGGAGACACTGGCAATTCTTGAGGCCTTGGAGTTGGTGAGAAATACACTTTCTGAGTTTCATGCAGCGAGATTCAATCAGATTTGGTGCTCGCAATGCAGGTTATGCGCAATCTCCTCATGCATCCTCCTGAGGAAGGCTACTATGCCCCAGCGCTTCAGCACGCGTGGAGCTTGAGCGCGCTGACTACATCGCATATTCTTAGAGAAGGTAACGCGCTGGCAGACTAGGCTGCGTGCACTGTCTGCATCTCAGATTTACTTTGGGGCTGTGGTATGCCCCTCCCGAAGTCTCTTTTGGATCTTTTGATGATCGACATTTTGTTTGATCCTCCATAGAGGATCTTTTGTAAGTTTTTGCTAAGCTTTTGCCTCTACTATAATCAAAGAAAGTAGAAGTATTTCGAAGTGCAGTTTGGAGAAAGCAGAAGCAGCGGTTTGCAGATGCTAGTAGCGATGAAATGTTTGGAAGTGAGGTTTGCAGAAAGCAAAAGCAGCAGTGAGCACAAACAAGAAGCGACACACTATTTGGCAGTGTGTTTGAAGAAAGCAGAAGCAGTGTTTGGAAATGTGTTTTAAAAACTATTTAGAAGAAATTTTGGCTTTAAAATGTTTGGAATTGTGCAATAGACCATTCTCAAGTTGAATAACAAAAATTATGATAATTAGTGCATTCACCTTAAAGTCCTTCTTGGTTTGTAAGATCTTTGGAAGATTATTATTGAAGGCATTGAAGAATCAAATGCTAGTGTTGCAAAGAGGAAAATGTTGAAAGAAAATACAAAAAAGACAAAAAGATATTATTCTTGATATATCAAAAGCTTGATGAAACTATTTTTGAGAAAGTTGTAGAGAGACTATAAGTAGATAAGTTTGGAATAAACTTAACACAATCTTCGAAGGCATTGAGTGTGTGAAATGCATGTCTTCAAATCCTTAGAGATGATTTTGAGTAGTTAAAGGTGAATAGAAATGAGACTATCTGTGATTATGTCCCACGATTAGTTAAGTAAATTTGATGAAGAGAAATAGAGAAAAAATTGATGATGTACATGTGATCAAAAAGGTATTTCATTCTTTAACTCTTATGTGTTGAGCATGTGATAACATTAATAGAAGACTCTAAAGATATAAGTAAATTATCTATTGAACAACTAATGGGTTTCTTACAAGTGCATGGGTAACGACTAAAGAAAAGAGTTGAAGTTGCACCTATTGATCAAGCATTAGAGTTAAAATAGAATTTGAAAGAAGACAATATCTTGAAGAAAGAGAATTCAAATTCAAGGAGAAGATGATGAGGCTCATATTGGGGATGTAAAAGATGTCATTTCTAAAATAAATCTTAATAAAAAATTAATCAACCTTGCACTCAATGCGAGCATGACAGGAATGGTGCTTCTCTAGGTCAAGGATAAGAAAGAAATGTTGAATATTACAATTGTCATTAGTTTGGTCATTAAGCTTATGATTGTTAGCATAAGAATAACCAATCAAACTATGCTAAAAAATCACAAGAGTCAATATCATTATTGGCTAAAAAAGAAGATAACAAAAGAGAAAGTGTATTGTTCTTTGACTCTGGAGCAAGTAACCATATGTGTGAAAAGTTGAAAGTTGAAGGTAAAGATAACATTAAACTTTATAAAGAAAATATGTTTTCAATTATTATTTTAGATACATATTTTATTCCTAATATAAAAAAATATTCTAAGTCTTGGGCAATTGATTGACAAATGATATATTATACATATGAAAATTGTTTTCTTTTTTTATAAAATTCAAAAGAAAAGAATAATACTAAAGTGAAGATGTTTACAAATCAGATATTTTCTCTTTAATTAAAGTTAACAAGTGAAGCTTATTATCTTGGGAATATTTCAAATGATTCTTTGAAATGACATCTAATGATCACCATAACTTTGGAGGTTTGAAGTTATTGGCAAAAGAAAGGAATAGTAAAAGACATTTTTTATTAAATGATCCAAATTAGATATGTAAAACTTATATACTTAGAAAGAAACATCGTCTATCATTTCAAAAGAATAACTCTTAGAAAGCTAAAAAACTATTACAACCTATTGATATGATTATTTGTGATCCATTGGTCCCATTATCTAATGAAAGTAATAATTATTTTAATACTTTCATAGATGATTTTAGTAAAAAAAATATGAACATATTTTATTAAAGAGAAAGCTACTACTATCTCTATATTTAAAGAATTCAAATACAATGTTAAAAAAGAGAATGAGTTATTTATTCAAAGTCATAGATCTACTAAAGGTGGTAAGTATGCATCAAATGATTTTATTCAATTGTATAAGCAAAAAGGTATATGACAACAACTCATCAACAGTTGCACTCCACAACAAAATGGAGTGGTTGGATGAAGAAATTATGCTATCCTAAATATGATAAGAACTACGATACGAGAGAAGAATATGCCAAAAGAATTTTGGATAGAAGTAATTGCTTATTTAACTTATTTGCTAAATTATTATCTTACTAAAGTTGTGCATTATATGACTCTATAGGAAGCTTGGAGTAGATATAAACCAAGTGTTTCTCATTTTCACATATTTGGTTGAATTACATATGCACACATACTTAATACAATAAGGAAGAAACTAAATGATAAAGGTAAAAAATATATATTCATTAGATATAGTGAGGAGTCAAAGCCTACAAACTTTGTAACATTTTAAATAAAAAGATAATTATTAATCATGGTGTTGCATTTACAGAAGAAGATACTTGAGAGTGGAAGGAAGAGAAGGATGATGAAGTAATCACACTAGGGTAAGAAGAAGAAATTCAAAATCAATAAACACATGATTTGAATTCTTTAATGAACTCTCACTCAAAAACTACTATTATGCAAAAAACAACACATCTTACTGACTCAAGCAGAAAGAAAAAAAAATCTATAAGAGATATATGAACAAATTTTAGAGTATTTTGACATATTATATTATTTTGCAAATAATAAATCTATTTTTTTTGATGAAATAGTACACGACATAAATTGACAAAAAATTATGGATGAAAAAATAACATCTATATAAAAGAATAATACATAGGAGTTGATTGATCTCCCTCCTCAAAAGAAACCAATAAAAGTGAAATAAGACTACAAGATCAAGAATAAAGTAGATGAGACAATGGATAGATACAAGGCAAGACTTATAGCAAAAGGCTTTAAACAAAAATATGGTATAGACTATAATGAGGTATTTGCTCTAGATGCTTGATTTGATATAATGAAGTTGATTTTAGCACTTACAATACATCATAGATAGAAGGTATGCCAACTTGATCTTAAATATGTATTTTTGAATAGAGTTTTAGAAGAAGTATATATTGATGAACCTGAAGGTTATAAAATAATAAGTGATCCACATAAAGTTTGTTGTTTGAAGAAGACTTTATATAGATTGAAACAAATGTTAAGAGTATAGAATACCAAGATTGATGGATATCTTCAACAACAACAAAGATTTCAAAAATATCCATTTGAGTATGCACTTTATACTAAGACAACTAATAATGATATTCTTATAGTTTATCTTTATATACATGATGTGCTTTATATAACAAATTCTTTTGAATTATTTTAAAAATTCAAAACAATAATGCAATATGATTTTTACATGATATACAATGGTGAAATGTCATATTTCCTTAGCGTGAAAGTGAAGTAAATGACAAATGAAATTCAAATCACTCAAAGAAGGTATGTTACTGAACTTCTAAAAAAATTTAGAATGGAAGATTGCAAATCGATGACAAAATCACTTGATGTGAGAAAAAATAAATAAAGAAGGAAAAGACATTAACTTTGTTTTGTTCAAAAGTCTTATTGACAGACTTTGTTACCTCATTATCACAAGACTTAATATTTTATATTCTGTTAAATTCATTTGTTGATATATTAAAAATTTAAAGGAAACATATTGGATGGTTGCAAAAAGAATACTAAGGTACATTAACGGTACACTTGAGTATGATTTATATTTTACTAACCAAAGTGGGACAAATTTATGTGACTACTCTGATAATGATTTGAGAGATAATATAGATGAAAGGAAGAGTATAACTGATTATTGTTTCTTCTTAGGTTCATCGACATCTATGTGGAGACCAACTAAACAAGATGTCATTGCTTTTTCATCTTATGAAGTAGAGTATATTATGGCTTCATTAATTATTTGTGAAGTAATTTGGTTACAAAATTTACTATAAGAGTTATATTATCAACAAGAAGAGCTAATAACTATCTTTATTGACAATATGTTCTAGTTCAACATAGAAGAAGCAAGCATATCGAGACAAAGTATCATTTTCTTCATGATCATGTCAACAAAGAGACTATAAGCCTGGTGCATTATAATACTAAAGAACAAGTGGCTAATATTTTCACCAAATCACTTGGAGTGAAGATGTTTGAAGAATTACAAAATCAATTAAGCTTGAAAATACTTCAAGTTTGAGGGAGAGTAATATTAGCAAACTTTAAGTATTTAAATAATTTTAAATTTTAATTTGATAATTATTTTATTGATTAAGAGTGAATATTTAGATTAGAAGTGAATATTTAAAAGATTATTTGCCAATAAAAGAGTGTAATTGCTGCTTAGTTATTAGGGAAAATATAATAAATTATATTGCTTCGTCTTCCTATTCCTTAAGGTTTTGTGCTGCTATTTTTCGATTTCTCCTAAATAATCTCAAATGCAAGTTTGTTGTTTGCAATTCAAGATTTGTTTTATTTCAATTTATTTCCATCATTTCTATGGTGATGTTAGCCACCATGACATCATTATTCTAGCCTTTAAGGGCTCTAAAGCTCCATCTAATAAACGAACCTGAGTTGATGACCATATAGTTCTTCTCCACATCATGCCTACAACAATGTAGTTGTAATCCAAAGCCAACAACGACTAGCAAATGTTTTCCCTCTCTTCTTAGAAATTTTTAATAAAATAAGTTGTATTTCAAAAATATGTTTAAAGGGACTAGTTATTTGTTTTTAATTCTTTACTCCACTTCAAAGGGAAATAAGCCATAAAATCATTTAAATGTGATTTTGCAATAAGCTATGTTGATGAGCAATATTATTCTCCTGCACATATGATATGTTGAAAGTAAAAAAAATTGCTATTTGTAACCAATCTTAATTACATAGGTTTGAGATTGTTGGTGATTTTGCTCATGTATGACTTAGTTTGTAAATCATGAAACCATTGTTTCAATTATTATTGGAAAGATTATCCATCTGTGTTCATCATCTATATTTTATTCGGGTTAAAACTGTGAAACACATCACTTGATATTGATATGACAAATAGAATTTCATTCATAATACACATGTATATTTATTAAGGTTTGAATTTCATACATAATTAGTAAAATATATCTTAATTAATACCAGGAATTGAATATTACACTTTACATGACACGATCAATATCTTTAATGTAAAAATTAGTTTAAGTAATGAATTATTTATACTTTTAGTACTTCTGTGATTTTACTATTATACAATATGAACTCCGTGACAAATAATTGACAATGCATCAGTCGGGTGCAATATATTTCTATAATATTAATACATTAAAGGCTTACCCAAGAAATGTATGTTAAAGTATTTAAAACTTCATGTAATATGATTTCATATTTCATATAGTATGATATTGTCATTGGTAGATCAGACTGGGTGATTAAGTGTTTGCATTGAAATTGTAATATCATGTGTATGATAAGTTCTTCATATTTGTATAATCAATCTTTTTCTTGATGACTTGGTCATATTAGGTTATTCCATCTATCAAATATGCACAATCTTAGTTAAGTTAAATATTTCATAGCTCAAACCTATACAATACCCTTGTCATACAAGTATTCTAACTTGATGTTATAATTAGAGTTTAATATTGGCATATTTTTTTGTTGAATGTATCACGCTATTATGATCCTTTTAGGTTTGCATTTCATTTATGCACATGTATATTTTTATCATCATATGAGTATGTTTAATCATGAGTGAGCTAAATATGTTATACCTATATAATATCACATTCATACCAATACAATCAAGTTAACTATGCTAAAATGTGTATTATTATATGAGAATGTTATATACTTTATACAAATACAATTAATCTAAAGATAGTTAAGGATTTAGATAAATTTTAGATAGATTTTTGTTATATTAATATGATACATATTGATTATACAGTTTATCTTATAGACCTAGTCATTTGTTAACCATATTAGCGACTTATTAGTGTGATCCACTTGTCATACCATATGATCATTCTTGATTAGCATTGTGAACTTATTATGCAACATATTATACAATATGATTCAATATCGTACAACTTTTTCTTAAGAGTTCAAAATTTAGAGCTAAAAAGATTTATTTTGGTTGTGCAGCAAGATGTGAACTTTTTATTATTACGATATTTTGAGAGATTTAAAAGTGAACTGGTCAAACAAGCTCATTGTATGTGCAATTTGAGTGTAAAACATATTATGGTATGATCCTTTGATTGTAATAGTATAATCAATTCTTACGAGTGTATTAGTTAAGTTAATCAATTTAGGAAGGGATTTTAGTAATTAGAACTCCTTATTTTGTGTATATTCCATTAATTCATATAAATAGAAGTGGCTTTAAGGAATATAACCTAATGATTCAATACCTAAATTATTTTACAAGTAAAACAAAGTTAACAAATGTTTGTTGAGCTTTAAACTATGATATATCTTATTATTATTATTACATTTTGAGTGTTAACTATATCATACATTCATTTATTATATTAATGCAACTCATATTTCTTGGTAAAATCTTTTTATAGTGTTTAGATCTATTACATTATTTTCTCAAGTGTATAGTATAGGATTTTGCATGAATTACTTTATACAAATGTTGTAAAAATTATTTAAGCTATTGCTATATTTTTTTGAGCAAGTTTGACCCTTACCAAATGATGTAGATAGATAGGAGATTAGGACATAGCATTGAATGAAGTAATTTCTTGCGTTAAATAGAGTGAAAAATATGAAAAAAGGGCTCAAATAAAAAGAAAATAAAGTTGAGAGAGAAAAAAAAATTAATAATTCACTCACTAAAGTAAATCGAAGAGAAGGCCACCAAGCCTACTTAAACACACAAGTCATAAAGAAATGTAATTTCTTTAGTCATAACTAACTCACCATTCATCTATTCATAAGAGGTTCTTTAAATAAAAGATTATAAGTAATTATTTAATAAAACAAGGGAGCTTCTTACATACTTTTTAAAGACTTTTTATGACTATATATTTTTTTAATACAAAAGCATATTTCAAGCCTATTTTTTTTAGAGAATTTGAATATTTTGAGCACTTTCACTAATATACCACCTAACATGTGTCAACTATCATGAATCAACTACCATGAGCAACATACCACCATTTTGACTTCATATGTTTAGTTACCTAATTAATCTAAAAGCTTTATTTTAGATTAGGATAAATTGAGTTAATTTACTTCCTTTTAATTAAGATTAGCTCTTTTAGGCCATGATTAGCACTCCTTGTCATAGTTAATGTGACGGGTTTATATAAACACTTCTTTCATACAATTTAAGCCCAAATTATATTTACTTTTTTTGCACCTCATAATCTTTATACTTATATTTAAGTTCTCATTCTTATTCTACAACATTCCCTTTTTAATAAAAGTAACTCTGCTTTATAAAGTTGAAGTGTAAGTAGTCTTTCACAAACTTTGAGGTTGACTTGACATGTTCATGATTTGTGGGACATATATCTTCACTGGTTAGTTTATTCAACCATCCTTCAAAAAATTTATATGAATAATTAAAACTCAAAATCCCATCAATGAGAACATCACCTTCTTCAAAGCATTTTTGTTGTATTAATAATGGCAATTGTTTCCTTGAATTGCCTACATAACTATTAGTTTACAAATCATCATATTTAAAATTTACTTTGTATAGTTGGTCTTCTTTAGTGTTGAATACTAACCTAATAAATATATCCTTAGGTAATTCAAAAACATATATATCATCACACCTCTCATTGAGTGGAACCTCTTTTACTTACTGAATATCTTCAACATGAAATATTTGAGAGCTTTTTATCTAAGTTTGTAAGACATTTCTCTTGTTTTGAAATTAATTTTACATTTTATACTTGAAAATTTATAATTCTTCTTGCATTTCTTCTCACCATTGATGTTTCCCTTGAAACAAAGTTTACACTAAATTTGTCAAGCTTTTGATTTGCTCCTTTCTTATTACTCTTACTACCATTTGCTCATGTAGGGCTTATTGAGTAGTGACTTATCAACAATCAAACTTAGATTTGATGATGCTATTGGAACCTCCTTTTCTTCAAGGTGGTTTATTCTTCTAAGAAAATGGTGAGGATCTTTGCTCTGATACCAAATGATGTAGATAGATAGGACAGTAGGTTATCGGATAAAATGAAGTAATTATTTTGGTTAAATAGAGTGAAAAATTTAGAAAAAAAGACTTAAATGAGGAGAAAATATAGTTAAAAGGATAAAAAAAAATAAAAATTCACTCAAGAAAATGAATGAAAGAGAAGCCATCAAACCAACTCAAGCAATTAAGTTCAATAGAAATACATATTCTTTTGTCATAATAAACTCACCTATCATCCATTTATAATAAGTCATTTAAATAAGAGAATACAAGTGTTTATTTAAAATGAAAAGAAATCTTTCTACCTATTTTTTAAAGACTTTTCATGCCTATATAATTCTTTAATACAAAAGCATACTTCATTCCACTTTTTAAAGATTTTGAATATTTTAAACACTTTAATCAATAAACCACCTGGCAAGTATCACTAACTACAAGCTACCTACCATTATTTTGACTTCATATCTCTAGTTATCTAAATACATTAAAAGCTATATTTTAGATCAAAAAAAGTTGAATTAATATATTTTATGATTTTTTAATTTATTCTTCCTTAATTATTACTAGCCCTTTTATGCCATGACCAACTCTCTATTCATGATTCATATGATGAGCTTATGATAAACACATTTTTTATGCACTTCAAGCCCAAATTATAATTGTTTCATGCACTTTATAATCTTAATGCTTATGTTTAATTGCTTGTTCCTCTTTTATATCACCTAATTGTGGCAAAATGGGGGTACACTTTTATTAGTGGCCCCCTACTTTGTTGTTGGCAAAATGGGAGTGGCTTTGTAATAATTTGTATCTATTTAATATGACAAAAGAGAGTTGTTTTATTAGTAAAAGCCTTGTTGTGTCTACTCACGATTAATGTTGGTAATAATTTTGCCAAACCACCTTAAAATTTTGTGTTCCTCTTTTTATTTACTTTTCTTTATTTATTTTATAACTTCAAAACAAATATTAGTGCTTCAAAGAGTTTTTGAAAAACAAATTAACATTTTGTAAAATATCATCAAGGGTAAGTAAGATAACAAGTCATTAGTCATGTTAGATTGCTTGACATATGTTACTTCACTTGCTCCCTCACATAAAGATTCTTCAAAACTAGATAAGTATTTTTAAAACTAACTTGTTGAAAGAACAATTAAAATTAACAAGTGTTCTTATCTTTAAATTAATTTATTTTTTTTTGAAATAATTTGAGTTAAATTTTTGAAGTTTGATTTTGATTGTGTATTGAGAAATCAAACAAGTGTTCTTATCAACTTATTGAATCATCATAAGTATAATCTATAGCAAACTATTGACTTGCTTGAATCTTTCATTGTTATTTATATAATAATTGAATTTGAGTTAGTCAAGAATATTTTAGATATGGAATTGTCTTGAGAGAGAAAACATTTTTAAATGTGATTGAATTTAATAAGTTTAAATTTTTATTCAACCCCTTCTTTTGGATGTAATGCTCATGCAATTCTACAAGTGGTATTAAAGTGGGGTTGTATTAAGGGAAGCCATACATGGGAGAAGATCCTCATTTCTCTTCATTAGTGTGGTGAATGTTTTGTAATTTAAATCTATGGATTGTCTACCTTTGTATGAGGGTGAAAACTATTTTTTTTGAAAAAAATAATTCTTTTAAAGATTCAATTCAAAAGGTTATTTAGAATGTGTGGGATATCTTTGTTCATGCTTATATAATTCTCTAAGATAGAAATGATAGATCAAAAATGATAATTCAATTGAATGCAAAAAGAATGACTCACTTATTCTATAATGTCTCACGAAATTGGTATAAAAATCTATACTTTCTTAACTTATTATGAGAAACTGTAGGAACTAGATAGATAGATTGTAAACAATCCTAAGCCATTGATGATGATAAGTTGAGGAAATAAATGGAGTTGAAAAAGAAAAGAAAAAATAAGGCTAACAAATTGTCTAGATAAAGGTATAAAATATAAATCATATTCTAATGGATCTATGTATGAATTTTCTAATGATTATGGCTTTTAAAGAATTAACATGTTAACATGGAAAGATAATCAAAGCGTAAGTTGATTTAAAAAAGAAATGTTTTAAACAAGAAGAATACATTCATGTTCTACAAAAACAAGTGTTTTATACTAAAAAACTGAATGAATTATTATAAGATGATGCAAGGCTGCATTATCCTACATTAAGTAGCTCACTAGATAAATTGAATGCATGTAAAAATTATTCACTTTAAGCAACTCTTGTTATTGTTTCATTGAAAGCTAAAAATAAAGTGTTCAAGAAAAAAAATATTTTACATGACCAACTATCAAGGTTTGTTGAGCTTGAAAAAGAACTTGATAATTTAAAAGCAAAATTTATTAGTACTCCATTACATGTGCCTCATCATATTCCATCACATAATCATGCAAAAAGTGATAATGGTTATTTGCATTCTCATTCTTTTACTACACATGGAAATTATATATTAAAAAGATCATACATTCATCCTATGCATACATCTTACTCTCAAGCAAAATCTAATATTGCATATAATTGCTATCATAAACAAGGGCATCTTTTTTAGATTACATATTTTGGAAATCCATTTATTTAAAAAAGAACAAATTTGAATGGATTCTTAAAGGAACTTATCTAAAATATGAATTTACAAGATCACCTCATCCATTAATTACTAACATTGAACTCAAGATAATTTGGATTCCTATGTTTAGAGATTAGATAGTTGTGTAGGTATGTGTCTATAATGTGGACTTATGGAGACAAACCTTGTGTAATAAGCTTTTCATGTCGGCTACTTGACAAAATTTGGATTCAGGAGTAAATGTGGTCCTTATTTTAATAAATTTAATTTTATTATTAAAATCTAATCATAAGAGATAAGCTAAATCATCCAAGTTTTTTGTTTAGGTCATGAAAGATAGAGTTCACTTGATTTTGAGTAGTGAAAGATAGTGTTGCACTAAGCATGCAGTTTAACCCTTCACTTTGATAGGTTGCATAAAAGTAAAATTCTATTGAAGAATTTTCTAAGAGATCAAGTAACTTAGTTAAAAAAATTTAAAACTATATGTATATGGTATGCTTATGTACAAAGCAGACAATGAGAGTGATTTATTCAAGAAATATACAAAGGAGACAATGACAGTGATTCATTCAAGAAATGCATGAGTAATATCAATGAATGATTTGAGAATCTTGAAAAAATAGTATTTCGCATAGAAACTAAACTTTAGAGTCAATTCAGGATAAAACTGATATTTAGTAGTTAATGTTCAAATCCATTGCCACTTCAATTAGTAAAAATGATACTTTATCAAAGTAGACAAAATGAAATATTTTAAATGTAACAATCACAATTGATTATTCCTATTGGTTGAGTGTAGGTGTTTTTGCTTTTACTTGTTGTTTTACACAATTAACTAGTCTTATTGGTTCATTTAATCATGATTTAAGGTTAATTATCACTAATAACTTCTAAGAATTAAGGAGGAGAATTATTGGAATTTAGAAAATTAAGAGAAATAGTGTTTTGTATTGATGTGTTAAAGCTAAACTAGAGCATGGATAAAATGTTATGTTGGAATATGAAATTATTACTATGATGAAATACAATTGTGTTGAGAAAGTGATTATTGTTTTTATTAATGACTAATATATTACAAGCATAATTGTAGGGACAGCTGATTAATAATGATGAGATGTATATCTTATTATTTTTTATTAATTTTTTCACTTAATGTAATGTTTGTTATTATGCTAATAAAATAGTTAGCTATTGGAAAATATTATAAAGATATTTTATTTCAGCTTGATATTGTTTTTAGTTTACTATAAATTATTATTTCATTCATGTGTTTTACTTTGTTTCAAACAAACATTTGTAATTGTTGAATCCTTGACTATTCATTGTTTAATTTTCAACAATTAGAATTGATGTGCACTCCCTGAGATGAAGAATTAGTAAACTAAAATTTAAACTTTCTCTATTAATATAAGAGTTCTTGTCCAAGATGTCCTAGACTATTTTTCTTTTTTTTTATTGTGCATCTTTTCAATTTGATGTGTAGTACTAATTAACTTCCAAAAAAGTTTTTTTTGTGGTATTCAAGTTTTGGATAGAATATATTATGCAAAATTTGTTTTTGGTGTTGCTAGTTGATTTAATTGATTTCTTATGTTGAATTCAATTTGCCATTTGCTAAACTGCATATAGTATTACTATATGGCAAAAATTGTTACTGTAAACTTTTTTTCTTTGTTTTATCTTTTGGAGCATGATAAAAAGTAGGAGAGAAATTTGAGTTAGTTAAATTAAAAGCAATTTATTCATTCCAAATATTTGTTATTAATTGATGTAGGTTCATACTTTGAGGGGTAGCATGAATGTAAGGGATGCATTTGTGTGCCTTTATTATTTAATATATTTTCATGTATTTATTTGTTCAGTGGTGTTTTCATCATCAAATTGTCAAAGATTATTGAGCCCTTGGTCATCAACCACTTGTTAGATAAGTATAAAACTATAAAAGATTAATATTTTTCCTTAAATGATTTTTAGATCATGCATCTTAAGATTAAACATGGATTAATCAATATGAGAGCTTAATAAAGTGTTTCATGAAGCATTCTTATGAAGATATGTCAAAGAGTGTTAGTGGATTTGCACAAGCCATGGAGTTGTTCTAACTCATGGTGGAGGGTTGCCAATTCAAAACCCATCATCTACATTATGTTTGTGTTAGAATTGTTAAAACTGTCACTTGATACTGATATGCATATAAGATTCCATTCATATTATACATTAATGTCTATTAAAGTTTGCATTTTATACTTGATTAATCAAATATAACTTAATGAACTTTAACAATATAGGCTTGCATTTGCAAAACATGATCAATAACTTTAACATACAAAATAACTTAAATAATGCATCATTCATAACTTTTTTTTTGTATATGTATGATTTTACTATCATATAATAAGATATGCAAGGCATAACATTAGACAATGCATCAGTCGAATGCAACCTAAAAGATTTGCGTAGATTATATTGCTCATACTATTATGATAATTCTATCAAACTAGTATGTTAAAGGGTTACTTGAGAGGTCTATGTTAAGGTGTGAAATGTTGGAGTTTAATAGAATATGCTGACATGGATTGGATTGAGTAATTAAGTGTTTTTGAGATAAAATTATGCTGTTAATAAGTATGATAAGTTCTTTATATTCATATGTTTAATTTTTTTGTACTTTTTAACTTGGTAATACTAAAGTAATCCTTTTATCAATTGTATATTATTTTATTTAAGTTGAATATTCTACAAACTATACATGTTTGATACCCTTATCATTCAAGTATTTTGACCCAAAGCTATTATTAGAGTTTAAATTGATATTTTAGTAAGATGTATGTCATATTACTATAATCTATTAAGTTTGTATTCCATTGATATATAACTATCTTTTTACCATCATACGAGTATATTTAGCCATAAGTAGACTAAATAAGTCATACTTATATGATCTCCTAGTCGTACCAATATAATCAAGTTAATTGATTGAAATGTGTATTGTCATGTGAGTTTGTTGCATATTTTGTATAAGTATATTCAATATAACAAGTAAGACATAATTTAGAATATAGATAAAATTTTGATAGATTTCTATTATACCAATGTAGTGCTTTTGTCATACCAATATGATGCATACTAGTTTTTTAGTTTGGTTTGTGAACTTGTCCATTTATTGGACAAGTTGGTGTCATATCAATATGATCCACTTATCATACCAATATGATCATTCTTGATGAATAATGTGAGTTTCTTATAATCCTAAATCATATAGCTTTTTCTCCAAAGCTCAAAATTGGAGTTAGATATATTTGTTCTAATTGTATAGTATGATGTGCTCATCTTATCAGTTTGATAACTTAAGAGAAGTAAAAATGAACTAATAAGGTAGGCACATTATTTGTGTGATTCGAGTGCAATACATATCATTTTTGCTAATTCTTTGATCAAAATAGTATGACTATTATTCTAAGACTATAACGATTGGTTCAAACATTTCAAGAATAAAAAATTTCTTGTCTTATTATTCCTTACAGTGATATAAATAGAAGTGGTTTTGAAAAATAATAAACTAATGACACCATAGTCAAATCAATTTACAAGTGAGAAATAATTCATAGAAATGGGTATAATTTCAAAGTGTGGAACATCTTATTCCTATTAATTCTATTATTACATTATGGGTCTTAACTATATTATTCATTCATCTATTACATGAAAGCTGCTTATATTTCTTGGCAAAATCCTTTCATAGTGATATGTGTATATTTTTCTCAAGTGTATGATATATGACTTTATATGAATTATTTTATATAAGTTTTATAAAACTTATTTAAGATATTGTTATACTTATCTAAGTAAAATTGACCCTTGGTTATGAAAAAAAGGGAGTGCACTTGTATTAAGTGGACCATTACCTAGTCATGTCTAGTCACTTGACAGCAAATATTAGCATCATAAAGAGTTTTTGAAAAACTAATTAACATTTCTTAAAACATCACTAATAGTAATTAAGATAATAAGTGACTAGTCTTATTAGTTACTTGATTACATCATTTCACTTTCTTTCTTATATAAAAATTCTTCAAAGCTAGATAAGTGTTTTTAAAACTAACTTTTTGAAAGAGTAATTATGATTAATAAGAGAATCCCTCTACAATAACAATTAGTTTGGCTAGAAACAATCTAAGTTGAATTATTAAAATTTTATTTTTATTTTTCATTGAGAAATCAAAAGAATTTTATTAATTCTTTATTGAGTTACTGAATTACCAAAAGTATATTTCATACAAAATGTATTTGAATTTTTTTATTCTTTGATTACTATCTATATTATTATTCAATTTGAATTGAGTTGAGAATAACTGAGATAATGAATTGGCTTGAGAAAGCAAGCATTTTAACATGTGATTGAATTTGATTCAGTTTAAAAATGCACAATTCTCTCCGCTCATATAGACATCATGCTTACACATTTTTAATACTGCTTAGCCATGTTCTACATTGCGTACCTAAGTTTTGATGCATTCAAATAGTTAAAAAGTGGCATTAAAACTAACCTTAAGCATTTTATTTGTTACACACTTTGAGTATTTGGTAAATAATTTCATATTTGCTTTCATTTAGTTTGTGGCACTTAACACCATTGTTAAAGTTATAAGGATATTATGAAGTGTGCATCATAAAAGTGCTTAAACTTGCTTCTAGCCATTCTTGCTTTAATATATTTAGATCTTGTTTATTTATGGCCCTTTAATAGACTACGGTGCACGTAAGTTTAAGGTTAAACTATATAAAAATATTAGTATGAGTTACTTCAAGGAATTTATTTTACTTATTACCTCATACAAAGATTTGAATAACTAATTAAGAGTTTTCTTAAAAACCCATAATTCTATCTGTTATGGTTCAATCATACAACAAATAATGCATGTTTGCATTAATAAACTTAATTCAAACACTAATTGGTGATTCTTTTGTCATGGAAAATTTGTTGACAAAGAAATTGTGACAATGATAGAATGTGGAAATGGAAAGAGGGTATACCCTAGATTAGAAATGATGATGATGAGTCTAATAATGAAGTTACCACTTTGATGGCTAGATGAGGGAAAGAAGACAAAGACAACTACACTAGTTGAGTATTTATTATGAATTGGTCAACCATAGTTGGTGCGAGGGAAAAAAACATAAGGTTATAGGTGTTATAGTCTTTTTGTGGCAAAGCTAACTTCATTGCAAATAATAGAAAATAATGAGATTTCTCTAGCCAACTTATCTTTGTGAAAATTTGGAACAAAGAATCAATGACAAAATTTGCATTTGGAATCTATGTTGAAGTACACATTTTATTGCATAAAGTGGAAATTGTAGTTTTTTCTTTCCAGTTTTTGTTTTAAAGATTTTTAGAAAAAATTATTTATGATGGAGAATAGATTTTTCATAAATATAATTATGCTAGAATCATCATACCATACCATCACAATAAGGTGTCAAAAATGTCACAAAAAGTAATTAATATATGATTTAATGAAATGAATTTTCCTTTTTGTCACAAATACAATTTTGCAATAACTAAAGAAATCTATTACATTTTTTAACACAAAATGATATTTTGTAGTACTTGATAAATTGATATGTTAAAGCAATTCAAAGTTAGCACACAACACATTCAAAATATGACTTTTATTATTATTTTTTGGATTTATAACTTTCCAATCTTGGATAATTTGAATCTTAAGTTGTCTCTAAAATTTTTGTAGGTTATAAAAAAAGGTTGAGAATGAAAACTATTACAAGGGACAAGAAAATAAAGTTGCAAAATTCTATATAAAAAAGAAATTATAAAATTAAAAATCCTTACTTTTGATAGGCTTTACATTTCACACCTATTTTGATAGACAAAAATTTTAGATTTCATGAAAAATTATTTTTTTCAAAAAATATAATAACAAGGTTCTATGAGTTCACATCACTTACAAAGTTGAAGAAATAATGATATTATGAACATAAAAATAGCTGAAAGAGTTGATGTAGGATAGATGCTTTGATATTAAAAATGATGAAAAACCTTTGAAACCAATTTGATGAAGGAAAGTTACTCCAAGGTAAGAGAGAAAGCAAAGAGAAGAAAGAAAAAAAGTATTGTTGCTTATGCCTTGTGATAGAGAAATAGATTGTTGTGTGTACCTTTCCTTTGTGAGGTCCAGGGCACACTAAAAATGGAGGTTTGTTGGTGTTCACAATCAAATCACAAAATCCAAGTATGTAAATCTTTTGATAAGGTATTTTTAAAGCACTTGAAATCCAACCAATGTCAACAAAAAAATAGTTTGTGAATCTTAGTTAATCAAGAGCAATTCAAGTTAGATTTTTAGGCGGTTCAAATTAAATATACCTTCAAGGCAAACAACCTTAATATCGTTAGAATTCAATCCTTCATTGTTATCGGATGGAGAAAGCCACTACAACTATGGTTTTTCTTTGGATCAATGAAAAGACGACAATATTCAATCTCATGAACAAAAGATATAGCAAAGCATTCCACATCCCACAGCTTGGAGTTGGACTAAGAAAAGAAATCAACAACAAAGAACCCTTGAATACAATAACATTTCTAATAGCAATGCAAAACAAATTCAAATTCTAATTGATTAACTATGGCTAAAGTTTAGATGCGCAAGAAAATTTTTTAATAATACAAAGAAAATATTAAGAAAAAGATTGTAAAGTTATGCTTCATTGTCTCCTACAATCTAATGAATTCAATAGTGCTCTAACAATGTTAAAGGTAATAACATTACTATTTGTATATCCTCTCTTATGTATGTTCTACATTCTGAAGCACACCTTGGAAATGTTGGTTTTATAGGTTTATGTAAAAGACTGAGGTAGTCTGTTCATGATCAACTACCCCTTAGATCGCTCAGGAGGTCATTACCTTATCGGCCAGTTATTGATTAACGTAATTAACATAAGCGAGATTAATAATAACCTGATACATATTCAGGACTTGGCTACGTTGTACCAAATGGGTTCAAGCTTAATTGGCTTGACTAAAAACAACTTATAGCTGTATGGAACGAGTTCAATAATTTTTAGTATTTTTTAAATAATTAATTAAATATTTATAACATATACAATTTTTCACAAATACTATTTACAATTTTCAAAGAAATTATTAGAATAAAAAATGACTAATCAAGATAACCAAAAAAGATGAATAAAAAAATATTAGAAAACCCAAATATCTTATTTTTAAATGATTAATTTTAATTTAATTTATGTGCCACTTAATAAATATTTTAATCAAATTTAAAATTATAATTAAAAAAATTAAAATGCCAAAAAATAAGTTCAAAATATATCCCTTGGTGGTTTGTCACACCAATCAACACGATTTTTATGGGATTTAACATTTGCGCACATTCTTTTTTTTTTAATTCTCTCTGAAATACAAGTATCAACTATCTAAAATCTAAAAATTTATTTAAACAAATTTATTAGAAATATTTAAGATTTATTATCATTAATCAAAATACCATGATTAGAGATCAATAATATAACAATCTCTCGTTTTTTATGAGAACAAAACCTATAATAAAATTAATAAAAACATAAACTATTTAAAAGAATATGTAAAATAATTAAAGATAAACTCCCCTTATATGTATATTGTTATAAGATTAATGTTTACTTTTGGTTTAAGTTTATTTTTTCAAATTCTATTCTCTCCCCCTTTTTGTTATCACTCAAAAGGAACTATCTAAATTTTACAAATTATTTAAAACTTTAAAATTTTATTAAATTATCAATTAATTAATCATCTAATAATTTTCTTAAACAAATATTTTATTTTAATTATAGTTCTATTCAATGGTCTAAGGGTTAACTCTTTCAATCTCTTTTAAATTGATTCAATTAATTTTTCTATTACTATTACCCAAAACATATTATGTTAATATTAATTTAAAATTTATAAAAAAAATTATTTTTAAAATCAAAGTTTCACATATAATTTGTTCTTCAAGATGATCCTAAATTAGTTTTAAAGTTTTAGAATTTTCTTCAATTATTTTTTCTTATTTACTTCATTTAAATCTAGAAAACTTCATTTCTCAAATGTTATTTATTTTTCAAATATGTTTATACTATTTTTTTTAAATTTATTTATCAAAGTTTACATCATAATATTTGATTTTAATTATTAGATTTGAGAACCCAAACCATTTTGGGTTCAACACATTTAGGTGTAACTTGACTATATTTTTCTTTTACTATCCATGCAAAAGTAGAAAATTTCAAATGAATATTTGCTCTATTTCTATACAAATGTGAACTATGTCCATGTTAAATGTAATAGAGGCATATAAGCTTATGATTAAAATCATGTAAAATATCAATATGCCTGTGCATATAAGATCTTCTAATATTTGTAATAAAAATTTGTCTACTAATTGATTTTACATTTGAAATTGAGCAAGTTGAGTGCAAAGATCTAAAATCACTAAATTTCTAAACTAAGGATGCATGCTCATTCAATTTTTGCTTTAAATAATCATTAGCATTTTCAATATTCTTTAAATAAAGGTTGGCTTTTTCCAATTTGTTCATAGTGACCTAGATATTCATTATGTTCTTCTTTTAATTTCTTATATTTTTTATTCAAATTTTCAAACTTTTTGCAAACATAAAGTAATTGTTTAGTTTTTTTTTTTTTTGGATTAATTTACCTCCCCTACAATTGATGATACACTCTCTTCCTCTTTATCTTCTTCTCTAGCCATCATACAAAAGAGCCCCTCATTATTATCTTCCACTTCACTGCTATAAGTCTCTTCTGAATCACTCCAAGCTATTTTTAATACTTATTCTTACTTTTCTTTTTAGAATTTTTATTTCTATACTTTCTTATAACATTAAGAACTTTAGATAATCTTTTACAAATTAACATGATACCATCATCATTAGTAGATACCTCTTCTAAAATACCTTCCCCCATCTTCAATATTTTTTATTGTTCCTTCTTCTTTGTGTTGTTCTTCTTAACTAATTCTTCTTCCTCTTTTCTCCTCTTCATTTCTACCTCATTTTTCATAAGCTTGCTCATCAAGTCATATAATATCATCAAGAAAATATTTTTGACTGTCTTAATAACAGTGGTCAATTGATCATAGTCATTGGGTAAAATTCTAAGAATTTTCTTCAACTATTCATTCATAAAAATTAGTTTTCTTAAACTAGTAAGTATATTAATAACATTAGTAAATCTTATAAACATTCTTTTAATAGATTTATTTGAAAACATCTTAAATAACTCATAATCATACATCATCATATTTATTTTATTTTTCTTAACTAAAGAGGTTCATTCATATGTTACCTTTAATTTATGCTAAATTTCATAATCCATTGCTAATTTTAGAACTCTATTAAATTCAGTAGCATTCAATGCATAATATAAAATATTTATAGCCCTACCATTTAATTATACTTTATATTTGTTACTATTATTTATTTCATAAAAAGCTTTAGGTATAAAACTATATTATGCATTTTTCTTATTAGAAAAATCAAATAAAAATTGCATTAATTCTCACATTTTTTTATCTTTTGATTTTAAATGACTAGCCATCCTAATTTTCTAATAAAGATAATTATTGCCATAAAATAGTGTTGGCTTATTTGAAGATAAACATTCCCCCAAACTCGTTAAAGAATCAATTTGAGCCATGAATCTTCCTTAAGAATTTCTTCTAAAAAGAAAAGGACCACGCTCTAATACCAATTGAAGTGTGGTTTGGCAAAAGGGAAGTGAATTGTTAGAAATAAAATTTTTATTTATTACAAAATATTTTAAGAAAATATTTAAAGTAATTTTTAATAAGGTTTAACAAATATAAAAGAATAATTTTCTATAAAGTTTAATTTTATTTTAAAACATATTAAGTCTTATGAAAGTTGTATAATTAAAAAATTAATAATAATTAATAATATACACCATCGATTTTTAAGGTGTTCAGCTTATAAAAGAAGTCTACATCCACCACCAACAAAAACCATGTAAAAACAAACACAATATAAGTATTTTGCTGAAAGATGAGTAGGCCTAAATTCTTATATCAAAAAACAAACGAAAAAGGTTATTACGATCTTATAATGAAATAAACTTGATAAGCTACTATGGCCTTACAACGAAATAAAATGTCAAAAGTAGAAAAACAATCAACGATATAAAATTAAAATCAATATAATAAAAATTTTATGTTTGATAAAATCTTTAAAGATGCACAAGTATCTCAATTAAATGAATGAAGGATCAAGAAAATTAATAACTTAACTAATTTTAGACAAAAGAATTTCAAGAATTTGATGAGTGAATATTGTGATAACGTATGGAAGTGGTGATTTGAATAAGTTTCTAATGGTTTGAATATTTTGCTTGAAACTTTTCTTGAATCGCATAAAATTTCTCTTTTTAATTTTATAAAAAAATCTCTTATTTATTGGTAATTTGTAATGGTTAAAAACACTTACCAAACACCAATTTAGTCGTTACTATTTTTGTAGCTTTCATAATATTTTAATAAGGAAATTAATATCTAAAAAAATAATAATGGTTCGAAATAACGGCTAAAATAACCGTTGTGCTGGAGTGGTTTGATAAGTCCGATCCATCATCGTTTGATTATTAAAACTGTGTGATCTAACAAATACAATTTAGCTAGTATCGTTTAGAAATATGAAATTGATCTAGACTGTCAGAACTGAATCGCAATTTGATAGCATGATTTTGATCCTACGTGCAAAATAAATAAGGACTGTGTAATCATGAAATAGAGTGATCAAACAAAGGATATAATCAGGAATTATATAAAGGTGGATGAGATCAGGATTATTCCATCACTAAATTGCAAAATTAAACGATCGTGGTTCCTTCCTAATTTAGAAAGGTGTGAAGAAAAACAAGATGGAGTTTTAGTTCTGCATGATGAAAGAGACCATGGAAATGTCTGTTTTAAAGGTTTACATAAATGACTAAAGAAACATGTTTAGGGTCGACTACCTCTTGTATTGCTCGGGAGGTCATTACCCTTGCAGCCAATTATTAATTAACTTAATTAATCAAAGTGGGATTAATAATAACCTAATCCATGTTCATGACTTAGGTTCTAGACCATATGCTATATTGAATAGTTTGGGCTTAATTTCCTTTACTCGAAATGGCTTATAGTTGTACCGAATGGGTTCATCAATTTTTAATATTTTTTTACTAATTAATTAAAATAGTTATAACATCTTTGTTATTTTTTTTTGTAAATATTATTTAAGGACTTCAATAAGATTATTAGTATTAAAAATGATTGATCAAGATAATTAAAAAAATGGATAAAAAAAATTAGAAACCTAAATATCTATTTTTTTAGATAATTAATTTTAATTTAACTTATGCCTCCTAATAAATATTTTAATCATGCTTAACATTCTAATTAAAATAAAATTAAGGTATTTAAAATTAAGTTTAAAATGTATCGCTTGGTCTTGTACCACTCCAACCAAGATGACTTTCTTGATATTTAACATTTATGTACCTTTTTTTAGTTCTCCGACAAATATAAGTATCGGCTGTCTAAAATCTAAAAATTTACTTAAATAAATTAATAAAATATTTAGGATTAATTATTATTAAATAAAATTCCATTACTAAGGATAACTAACAAACCATTCTTGACATTTGGTTAGCACTTACCAAGTGGGAATAGATCTAAAGAAGATGCAAGCCATTGTCCATCAGCAAGCACCAACAAAAGCAACCAAGTTGAGGTTTTTTTCTGAATCCAACCAACTATTATTACAAATTCAATATTTGGAAAGCTACTCTAATGACAAATTTCTTGAATAGTGAGAATTGGAATTGGTTTAATGCTTGTCAAGAGACATTTGATAAACCCAAGATTATTATTTCTAGTGAACTAGTGTTATGACTACCATACTTTGAGTTACCATT
Organism: Vanilla planifolia; assembly: GCA_023846275.1. Classification (NCBI taxonomy): domain Eukaryota; kingdom Viridiplantae; phylum Streptophyta; class Magnoliopsida; order Asparagales; family Orchidaceae; genus Vanilla; species Vanilla planifolia. The sequence goes on from CM043877.1 coordinate 6,657,542, forward strand.
TAAGGTGCATGTCGATTTTCCTGATAAAGCTAATAGTAAGGTTTTGGTGCAGAAAAGCCTCCCCATTGCTTTTGAAAGTAAGAAACTAAATGCTGCAAAGCAAAACTATTTAACTCATGAAAAAGAATTGGATGTTGTTGTGCACTACCTTTAAATTTTAAGAGTGTACTTACTCAGAACAAAATTTGTTGTGTCAACTGATAACATTACTAACACATTCTTAAAAATATAGAAGTTGTCATTAAATCAAGCTCATTGACAAGAGTTTCAAACTAAATATAATTTTGCATGAGAGCACAAGCCTAGTAGGAATAATCATATTGCTAATGCACTGAGTTGGAATGAAGTATTTGTTTTCATATATGTGGTTACATGACTGAAAACAAACATGATGGATAGAATTTGGGCTGCTGCTATTAACGATGAAGCTTACGGTAAGTTTTTGGAATAGGTTCGAAAGGTAATTATATGACAATATTACATCTAGGATGAAGTCTTTATGTCCAAAAGAGGTAGATTATTTGTCCCTTATGGAGATAGCTTATAGAGCGGGCAACTTAAAAAGCCATATGATACACAGTGGACTAGATATTGAAGAGTAAAAGATGTTAGTTCTCTTGCCTTATTTTTACAATAGCTTATAACAGATGCTAATATTGAGCTCCATGTCAAGATTTCTTTGAGGTGCCAACAAGACAAGATAGAGAGAAGAAAGAAAGCAAGTCTGTTACAAGCACTTCTAATTCTAAAGCCATTATGGACATTCATTTCCATGGACTTCAACAATAGGTTATCTAAGATAAATGATATAGCCTCAATGATAGTAGTTTTTAATCGCTTCTCAAATTATATTGTATTTATTTTTGTCCCTTCTACTTGTCTGATCAATGTAACTATTGTCTTTTCTTACTAACAGGTGGTTAAGTACTTTGGCTTGCGTAAAGGTATTATGAGTGATTAAGATGTTAGAATTATAGGGAGGTTCTATACTTCATTGCTCAATTTGATGGGAACTAATATAAAATTTTGTATAGTTAGTAACTTGTAAATTGAGTTGAAAATTGAGAAGCTAAATTAGTTCTTAGAAGAATACTTAAGGCATTATGTCAAGGTAAGTTAGAAGAATTAGTTAAAATTATTAGATAATACATAGTTTTGCTATAACTTACACAAGTTCTCAGTAATGGAGATGAGTCATTTTGAGTTGGTTTTGAGATAGCAACCCAATACCCTCTTAAATATTACAAAGCAAATGTCTAGTAGGAAATGTCCTATAGGAAATAAGTATGCTAGAGACAAGAGAAGTTTGTGTAAGCCTATGATAGCTTGAGAAAAGCTACAAAAAAATGAAGAAATATTTGAATCAAAAGTATAAGCAAGTGAAGTTCAATAAGGGAGACAAATTAATGTTAAAGTTGATACGACAAATTTGGAGGAAAATTGATAGTCAACTTGTGCATCATGGATTGATCCCAAAGTACGATAGGCCATTCAAAGTGTCATGAAGATGAGACGAAGCCCTCAATGAGTCAGTCCAAGTGTGCTTTACCTATTGTGTGAGAGCAATTTAATTAGGATGTTGGTAAGATCCTAGATCATTAGACCTTTGGGTAAAGCAAGAAGATTAACAAAATCGAGTTTCTGATTCAATGGAAAGGGAAAACGATAGCTAAAACATCTTGGTAAAATGACACAACTTTATGGCAATTTGAGAGGTAGATTGCTAAATAGTTGTCCACAATAATGTTGAGTTCTTTTAGTATGAGTGATTTGTTATAACCTTAGCTTCAATTAATCTTGAAAATTTTCAAAAATGTGATTGTCATTCTTTAACCAATTGTTTAAGAAAGTCAACAAGAAAACTATAAGCCTCGTACATTACAATATTAAAGAACAAATAACTAATATTTTCATCAAATCACTTCGAGTGAAGATATTCGAAGAATTACGAAATCAATTAAGCTTGAAGATACTTCAAGTTTAAAGGGGACTAATATTAGCAAACTTTAAGTGTTTAAATAATTTTAAATTTTAAGTTAATAGTTATCGTATGGATTAGGAATTAATTTTTTTATTAGAAACAAATATTTCGTAAGATTATTTGCAAATGGTGTAATTACTGCTTTATTATGAGGGTGAATAAAATAAATTCTATTACTTTGTTTTCCCGATTCTTAGGGTTTTTACTGCTATTTTAAAATTTCTCTCAAATAATCTCGAATGTAAGTTTGTTGTTTGCAATTCGAAATCTGGTTTATTTCAGTTTATTTTGATCACGCATTTGACATATGTTGAAGATGAGCTTTAGCCATTGATATTGATAGCCTCCCACACCAAGTTCTTCACGGCCGAAGCATTCTCTGTTTTGGCAGCTTGCAGTGCGGCAGCCTTGAGGGTTGAGAGAGTCCTCCTGTTCGCCTCCATGAAGCCAACGCTTTCGTATCGCAACCCGTGCTTCATGCATAGCTCTCTCACAGCAGAAGAAACCGCGCGCAGATGGCATCTCGGCAGACGAGGAAACAAGTGGTGCTCCACCTGAAATTGGATGCCACCGTAAAACCAATCCATCCAAGGAGGGCAGTTGATGTTAAGCGATCCGATGATCTGCATCTTGCACCATTCCTCCCCCTTTGGCCGACCTACGTAAACGCTCGAAGAAAAGTGGCTCAAACAGAAGAGGATGTGCTGAATACCGGTGACGGAAAAGCAGGCGCCGACGAACATAGTCCTCTCTTTGGAGCTCGGGAGGCAGGAGACCAACCATGAGTACCAAATCCAGAAGACCATCACCCCAACAAGCTCCATGAACCGACCCGGAACCTTCCTTTTGGAGAGGAGGAGGACGATGGACTGCGCAAAGAGGTTCAACCTCGCGACGCACATAACCGGGTAGAAGCTCAGGTGTTGGTGGCTCACCAGTAACATCGCGAAGGAATCGAAGCTCATCCTCCTCTCGTAGAAGAAGGAAGTAAGTGACCCGAATAGCTTCGAGGAGACTGCGAACAAAGGAACGTGTTGTAAATCGGGGTCGAACTCCAGGCTATTGCACGCCACGTGGTGCACGTTATGGGTTCGCTTCCACCAAACCATGCTCACCCCGGTGAGGCAGTTCGCCGACAACAGCTGGACCAACCGATTCACAACCCGTTTAGCCCACCACGCCGCCACATCCCTATGGCCCGAGTCGTGTGCGACCCACCCCGATTGCGTCCACAGAAAACCCACCATCATGCCGGCGGCCAGGTGAGCCCACGTGCTGGTGGTGCGGCACACCAAGTACACGGCGGCTGAGAGCAGCGACAGCATGAGGAGAAGGGAGAGCCGAACGACGTGGCCCCGCTCTTCGAAGAGACCCAGCTTGGACAAACGTGCGACGAGGAGACGATAGTCCTTGGAGAGTTGGTGCACATCGTTGTCAAAGGAGAGCAGGTGGCCAACGAAGAATCGGTCGAGGAGCTTCCGTGAGGAGGGAGGGTGGAAGGCGAGGAAAGGGTCAGTGGCCTCTTGGCCGGCCAGGTTGAGGAGTGGGATCTCGCCGCCGGGGTGATCATCGATCCATTTGGTGACGTCGTACACCTTGCCGTCCACAGAGATCCACAGATCGGAACGATTTCTGTGCCTTTGGAGCTCCTCCAAGGTGATGTACTTCTTTTGCTCGGTTCCCATGTTCTTTTGCTGGATGTCAGCTAATGATATTATATGATGCTCCTCTTGAATTTATACACTTCACCGCCGTTGACTAAATCGTCTTCTTGGTCAAGTGTGAAAAATATGGGAAGACGACTGGCATTTTAAATAAAAGAAGCCTAAATAATTAATTTGAGTAATTGAAATAAATTTTAAAACTTTTATCATGCCAACTCTGTAGGCTAGATTGGATAACTTATTTTTATTTTATTTTTAATAAAATTAAGCTATTATAGTGAATTATTTGATATTTTTATACTTATAAATTAGTTTTCAAACAATATATGTAAACGAGTCTCGGTGCAGACTGATGGAAGTCCCTATTGTCCAGCAAATTTAACATTGCTGTTACGATTAAAATATTCCTATTCGAAAAGGAGTTGCATTATCTCATGGAAAATAAATAAGGTAAATTTCTCTATCATATAAGAATTATTAAGCAATATTATTAGTACATGACAGGCAGCAACGGCATTGAAGCATTTTTCTTTCAGGAAAAAAACAATTAATTTAATTAATTTTAAATTATTTTTTCTGCAAATGTGCTTTTATTAATACAGTAGATGTTTGGTTGACCGCGTTTCAAAAATCACTTATCTAACACATGTTATTTGAAAATATAAATGAAAAGAAAATTTTTAAACAAGTCCAATGGTATTACATATGTCATTTTTGGATAAGTAAAAAAGTAATTATGAATTTGTAGAAAATAATGATACAAAAAAAAATTTGAAATTATGAATGATAGATTTATAAATAAAAAAAATATGAATTTTATATAAATGTTGTGATAGATATATAATTTTGTTTTTGTGATCGAGGCTATTAATATTAAATAAAATATTTTTTTTAATTAAGGTGGTGAATTTAAAATTCCCTCAACCAACTTTCGAGATGGCTTAGGAATAATATAATCTTTAATTGCAACAATAAACCGGCATTATCTTTGCCCTTAAGCCAAGTATTTAAGTGCTTGTAGTTATCCTTCTCATCATGTTTATGAAATTCCCCTTCTATGTGAGCTCGAGGGGCTCTTGTAGTTGGTTAGGAGATCAAGCATGGTATCGTTGCAATGTCATCCATGGAAAGATTTGGTTGAGAGGTGCACTGGCTTGCAAGTTAGACATCATTAATGAGGCAGGTATACTTTATGGTTTCTTTGTTTATTTTACTTTGTTGCATGGGCGACTTGCAATTTGAGATCTATTTTATTTCAATTTATTTCCATCAAAATGGTATCAGAGCTAGAGCTTGAAAAAGAAGAAGGTCAAACATTACAGCGTCATCAGAGGGAGACGAGTAAAACAATATGTTTGGAATTGCAATCCAAGAAAGTAGAAAATCGAAAAGCAGAAAGCAGGAGTTGTTTTTGTGTTTTTCAGAAAGCAGAAAGTAGAAGTATTTTGCTATTTTCAAAAAATAGAAAGTAGAAAGTACAAAAAGTGATTGGGAGTGCTGTTTGCATAAAACGCGGTGTGCAGAAAAGAGAAGCGATGTAGTGTTTAGAAGTGTGTTTTTAGAAAGAAGAAGCAGTGTTTGGAAGTATATTTTTAAAAGTGTTTAGAAAAACATTTGGCTTTAAAATGTACGAAATTGTGCAACATTTCGTTACCAAATTGACTAACAAAAATTATGATGATTTGTGCATTCAATTTAAACCCTTTCTTGGTTCTCAAGATCTTTGAAAGATTGTTACCAATGGCTTTAAAAAACCAAATGCTACTGAAGCAGAGAGGAAAATGTTGAAAGAAAATTAGAAAAAAAAATACAAAATAGCATTATTCTTGACATATCAATGGCTTCAACAAGCCGCTTTTAAGAAAGTTGCATAAACGACTACAAGTAGAGAAGTTTAGAATAAACTCAACACAATCATCAAAGGTGTTGAGCGTGTAAAGTGTGTACGTCTTTAAATCCTTAGAGGTGATTTTGCATAGTCAAAGATGAATGAAAATAAGATTATCTCCAATTATGTTTCACAATTAATTGTTATTATGAACTTGATAAAGAGAAATAGAGAACAAATTGAAAATGTACATGTGATCGAAAAGGTACTTCGTTCTTTAACTGCTATATTTGAGCATATAATTACTACAATAGAATAATCTACAGATATACGTAAATTATCTATTAAAGAACTAATAGATTCCTTACAAGTGCATGAGCCACGACTAAAGAAAAGGGCTGAATTTGCATATATTGATCAAGCATTACACTCAAAATTGAATTTGTAAGAAAATAATACCTTGAAGAAAGAGAATTCAAATTCAGGGGAAGAGAACGAGGTTCATATCGAGGACGTAGAAGAGGTTGTTTTTAAAACAAATTTGAGCAAAAAAAAAATTAATCAACCTTACACTCAACACGAACATGGAAGGAATGGTGCTTCTCAAGGTCGAGGACAATGAAGAAATATTGAATGTTATAATTGTCATAAGTTTGGTCATTATGCTTCTGATTATTAACATAAGAATAACTAATCAAAATATGTTAAAACATCACAAAAAAGTCAATATCATTATTGGCTGAAAAAGAAGGTAACGAAAGATAAGATGTATGGTTCTTTGACTCAGGAGCAAGAAATCATGTGTGAAAAAAGATATCTATTTGATGCAATCGAAAAGGTGCAAACAAGTGTGAGTCTTAGAGACTCATCAAAAGCAATGTTGAAGGCAAATGTAACATAAAACTTTACAAATATAATAGGTGTCTAATTTTTATTTTAGATATATATTTTATTTTTGATATGAAAAATAATATTCTAAATCTTAGGCAATTGATTGAGAAAATATATATTATATATATGGAGAATGCTTATCTTTTTTTTCAAGATTAAAAAGGAAGGAATATTGTTAAAATGAAGATGTCTAGAAATCATATGTTTACTCTTCAATTAAAGTCAACATTCGAAGCATATTATCTTTGGCATCTTTTAAATTATTCTTTTAAATGGCATCTAAGGTATGGTCACCTTAACTTTAGAGGTTTTCAGTTATTGACAAAAAAAAGAATGATGAAAAGTTTTCCTTTATTAGATGATCCAAATCATATATGTGAAGCTTATATACTTAAAAACCTATATCGTCTATCATTTCAAATGAATAACTCTTGAAGAGCTAAAAGTTCATTAAAGATTATTCATACGAATATTTGTGGTCCATTTGTGTCATTATCTAATGGAGATAATAACTATTTTATTACATTCATAAATGATTTTAGTAGAAAAATATAGACATATTTTATTAAGGAGAAATTTATTGTTATCTCTATACTTAAAGAGTTCAAATATAAGGTTAAAAAGAAGAGTGTGTTATTCATTCAAAGTCTTAAATATGATAGAAGTGGTGAGTATATATCAAATGAATTTATTCAATTATATAAGCAAGAAAGTATATGGCATAAACTCATCACAAATTATACTCGACAACAAAATGGAGTGGCTAAATAAAGAAATCATACAATCCTTGATATAATAAGAACAATAATGGAGAGAAGAATATGCGAAAAGAATTTTGGACAAAGTAGTTACTTGTTTAACTTATTTGGTAAATTGTTGTCTTACTAAGGCTGTGCATTATATGACTCCATAAGAAGCTTGAAGTGGATATAAACCAAGTGTTTCTTATTTTTGCATATCTAGTTATATTGCATATGCATAAATACCTAATTCACTAAGAAAAAACTAGATGATAAAAGTAAAAAATATAAATTTATTAGGTATAATAAGGTGTCAAAAGCCTAAAAACTCTACAACCCTTTGACCAAAAAGATAATTATTAACCATGATGTTGTGTTTGTAGAAAAAGATACTTAAAAGTGGAAGGAAGAGAAGAATGTTAAAGTAATTATACTTGGGCATGAAAAAAAATTCAAAATAAACAAACACATGATTTGAATTCTCCAACACGCTTTCCCTCAAGAATATTATTGTGCAAAAAACGACACATCTTACTGACTCAAGCAAAAAAAAGGAAAAGTCTACAAGAGATATATGAGAAAATTTATGAATATTCTAACTTATTTTATTATTTTGTTGATAATAAACCCATTTCTTATGATAAAGCAGTATAGGATATAAATTAACCAAAAATTATGGATGACAAAATAACATCTATAGAAAAGAATGATGCATGGGAGTTGGTTGATCTTCCTCCTCAAAAAAAACCCATAAAAGTGAAATGGGCCTATAAGATCAAACATAAAGTAGATGGGATAATGGATAAATATAAGAAAAGACTTGTAGCAAAAGGTTTTAAGCAAAAATATGATATAGATTACAACGAGGTAATTGCTCCAGTTGTTCGATTTGATACAATGAAGTTGATTTTAGCACTTACAGCATATCATTGATTGAAGGTATGCCAACTTCATGTTTAATCAGTATTTTTGAATGACGTTTTAGAAGAATTATATATTGATTAACCTGAAGTTTACAAACTAGTGAGTGATCTACATAAATTCTATCATTTGAAAAAAAATTTATATTGATTGAAACAAGCACCAAAAGCATGGAATACAAAAATTGATGAATATATTTAACAACAAGGATTTCAAAAATATCCATTTGAGCATACACTTTATACTAAGATAATTAATAATAATATTCTTATAGTTTGTCTTTATGTAAATGATATGCTTTATACAAGAAAGTTTTTTGAATTATTTCAATAATTGAAAAAACTATGAAACATGAATTTGACATGATAGATAATGGTGAAATGTCATACTTCCTTAGCTTTGAAGTGAAAAAATGGCAAATAAAATCCAAATCTCTCAAAGAAGATATGTTACTGAACTTCTAAAGAAGTTTAGAATGGAAGATTGCAAATTAGTGGCAACACTACTTGATGTGAGAATGAAAACAAGTAGAGAATGAATCGAAAAAGACATTGACTCTAATTTATTCAAAAGTCTTGTTAGTAGTCTTCGTTACCTCACTATCACAAGACCTGATATTTTATATTCTATTAGACTTATTAGTTGCTATATGAAAAATTTGAAAGAAATACATTAGATGGTTGCAAAAAGAATGCTAAGGTATACTAAAAGTACACTTGATTATGGTTTATATTTTACTAATCAAAGTGGGATAGATTTATGTGGCTACTCAAAAAGTGACTAGAGATATGATATAAATGAAAGGAAAAGTATAATTGGTTACAATTTCTTCTTAAATTTATCAGTATTTATGTGGAGATCAACTAAACAAGATGTCATTACTCTTTTATCTTATGAAACAAAGTATATTATGACTTTATCAATAGTTCGTGAAGCAATTTGATTATGAAATTTATTGCATGAGTTATATATCATTAATAAGAAGAGCCAACAACTATCTTTATTGATAATTTGTTACCTATCAAATTAGTAAAAACTCCAATTCAACATGGAAGAAGCAAGCATATCGAGACAATATATCATTTTCTTCATGATCATGTCAACAAAGAGACTATAAGCCTAATATATTTTTACTAAATCACTTGGAGTGAAGACTTTTTAAGAATTATGAAAGCAATTAGATTTGAACATGTTTCAAGTTTGAGGAAGAGTAATGTTAGCAAACTTTAAGTGTTTAAATAATTTCAAATTTTAAGTTGATAGTTATCATATGAATTAAGAATGAATTTTTGAATTAGAATCAAATATTTAGAAGATTATTTGCTTATAAAATGGTGAATTCACTACTTAGTTATGACTATGAATAAAATAAATTATATTGATTTTTCTTCGTACGTTTTAGGGTTTTCATCACCATTTTTTAATTTCTCTCAATTAGTCACGAATGTAAGTTTGGTGCCTAGAAGAAAATTTTGAAAAAAGAAAATGTTGAGAGATTGTTACCCATGGTTCAAGTCGTGTGCGACCCACCCCGATTGCATCCACAGAAAACCCACCATCATGCCAATGGCTAGGTGAGCCACAGGCTGGTAGTGCGGCACACCAAGTACAAAACGATTGAGAGCATGACAGCATAAGGCGGGAGAACGGAACGACATGGCCCCGCTCTTTAGAGAGACCCAGCTTGGACAAACGTGCTACGAGGAGACGATAGTCCTTGGAGAGTTGGTGCACATCGTTGTCAAAGGAGAGCAGGTGGCCAACGAAGAATCGGTCGATGAGCTTCCGTGAGGAGGAAAGGTGGAAAGCGAGGAAAGGATCGGTGGCCTCTTGGCCGGCCAGGTTGAGGAGCGGGATCTCGCCGACGGGTTGATCGTCGATCCATTTGTTGACGTCGTACACCTTGTCGTCCACGGAGATCCATGATGGAAATAAAATATTGGAGGAAATTTGAAAATGACAGCAGAAAGCTGAAGAAGAGAGAAGAAAGAAACTATGAACTTTTCATTCATGAATACATATTCACAAAGCAACACTTACATGTATTTATAGCCAAAAAACATTACCAATTCTCTAAAAATAATTCCTCTTAATTTAAAAGTTTGTTTTCAAAAAATATTTAAAAAATGCTTACAAGTACTTAAAAAGTGTCTACCAAACGCTTAAAGTTTGCTAATAATCCACAGATCAGAACGATAGCTGTGCTTTAGGAGCTCCTCCAAGGAGATGTACTTCTTTTGCTCATTTCCCATATTCCTTTCCTTGACGATAGCAAGTGATGCGCCACGTGCGTTTATACACTACAGTGAACTAACTCTTTTGGAGAGCTTCGCTTCTCTCAATATTTTATTATATCCCTTACCGCCATACCACCACATCATATAATGTTTAGGTGATGGCTAAGAAATTATTTTTTAAGATGAAAAAAAAATATTAAGTAAATTTAAGACAAATATTTAAAAAACTACCATTCCTCAGGTAGAAAAATCCAACAACAAAAGTATCCAAAGCTATGTATTCATGTATATTAAAAAATTGCTTTGATCCTTTTTTTATCTATTTTTGTGCAGCTAAGTGATGCAACATAATGAAGACACTAATAATAAAAAAAGCATGCATAATGAAGACACCAATAATACAAAAAAACAAGACAATAATAGGCTTGTGTTAGGATCAATTTAAATAATTAAGTAACTATTGTGTACAATAAACAATCTTATACATATCTTAAAAAATATTAATAAATCTTTAAAAATCTATTTATAAAGATATCATATGTGTCACTTATTATATTATATCAATTATTAAATAGATCATGATTATCTACACTTTTTTTATTTTTTTTTTCTTTATGTTTACTAGACAACAAATTTATGTGCCAATTTTGAATTTCCAAGAAATATTTAGTTATGCACCAACTTATGCAAAAAATGCCAAACTTTGCTGAAGTCCTAACTTCATTTTTTTTTTTTTTTTTTTTTTTTTTGCTTATAAAACTTACCAATATTTTATCCTTAAACAATTTAGACAAATAACATTTTTTCACCCCTTTACATATAGAATATATTTAAAAATACTCAATAAAAATAAAAATAAACAAAATATTTATATTAATTTATTAAAGTGTTTTACCAACATAATTTACTCATCTTTCTCAAAGAAAAATACTTCCAAATCCAAGAACATTAATCTCAGGCCCACACATGACCTAAGAATACAAGTTCTTTTCATCTTTACGTGAAGAGAAGAACATAAAGCATTTGTGGCCACCCATGCAGCACCTCTATCCTGAAACTGGAGCGAAAGGCCAAACAAGTAACTAAGCTTTCTGCAATGAAAAGAAAGAACAGTAAAACTCCTTTTCAAGTGTAATCGAGTTATCTTCTTCCTCAAATTAATAACAAATGTCTTTACGAATTACCCAACAATTAAACAGTGCTTTACTGCAGATCTCATGGTTCCCAAATCAGGCTACTTTAAATACCTTTGAAGTGCTTTCTCACGTCGCTTTAACTCCTTCTTTGTCTATAAATTGAACCTTCTTCTCAATCCCAAATTCCCCTTCTCACTCTTTACTCCTTCCCTGATAAGCTTACCTCTCCCTTCCCTGTCGAGGTTCTGCTCCTTTAGTCTATCAGTAAGATCAAATCCTTTTCTCCTCACCTGGAAGTTCTCTTCTTGAGGAACCTAACTCTGCTTCTCCCAGAGATTTTCTCCTCGATTAACATGCATCGTCTCTTCCACTTGATCTTTCTGATTGATGCCGCCTATCATAAGTGAGCTCTTCCTCTCTGGGTTTATGATAAATTCTACCATCCAAAGTAGGAACCATTTGGTTCAATCATTCCCTGTGATCTTCCTTTATTGGTTCTATGTTTTTTCATGAGCTTGTTTTTATCAGGTCCCTCCTTATTTCCTGCACAAATAATTAAGTATTAGAACAAACAATAAGCTCAGATTAAACACGGCAGCATCACAAAGATCTCTATTTCTATATTGAAAACACATTTGGTTCAATGTTATATTTCTTCATAATCTAAAATTATTAAATCATAAAATAATCATTTTTCATTTATGTTTTTATTTCTTTTTTTTTTTTTTTTTAGTTTTGATCAACAATAAGGGCTTAATAAATTTTTAAACCTTTTGAGTTCTACTTTTGGATCATGCAATGAAATGAGATGCAGCCAATGAGTGGTCCCTTAGGCTTTATCTTCAAACTATACCCTAAAAGAAGATATGTTTTATTAGTAACAATCATTTTAATCTCATTAAATCTTAGCCATGTTCTTGTAGCAAACTTTTCTTTTTTATCTCTTAAAACATTCTTCTCAAATCAATTATAAGACTTGCTTTAATTTTTACAACAAAGCACCATTTTTCATACTTACCACTTAAGTTTTTTAGACCCATACCACATAATAATACCAATAATATGCACTCAATTATAACTTTGTATCATGCTTATATAACATAAGGGAAAACAACAATATGGGTTATATAGTAAGCAATAAATCATGTTATTATTTATCTTCCACTTTTCACAAATAAATATTAAATTCTTTTTGACTTTACTAAACTTCAAACACTAATACATAAACTATATGTATACATGTTAGAAAGCTTGTTTACTACAATTTGTCATTAGTAGTGCTCTTGCTTTTAGATTTTATTTAATTATGAAATTGCCTTTCACAAATTTGGATTCTTTCTTTAATCTTATTCACTTATTAGGCAATACTTATGAATTTATTTTAATTCTCTTTTAAATTGTTTTCCTTAATTCTCAAATCCCATAATAATTTGACTTCATCTCTTTTAAAAACTTTGGCCACACAACCTCCTCTCTCTTAACCTTTTAAATTTTCAAAGATTCATCCTTTTAACATCATGACTTTTTTCTCTCTTAATGGCTGCATCCCCTCCCTTGTATTATGACACTTGGCACTCTTGCATGTCTGGTTTCTATTGTTTAGGTTAAGAATTTGAGTCTTATTAAAATTAAATTAAAATCATTTATGGATACTAATATTTTATTAATTTAAATTTTACAAATTTGTGAACTAAGTTTTTATAAATCTGTTTGATAAGCTCTACTCATTGCATAATTTTAATACTTTTTTATATATTATTTAATATGTTAAATATTTTTCTTTAAAAAAGTCTCATAATAATTATTTTATTATTTTTTTAATTACTCAACCTTTGAATTTGTGATTATGACACTTTCATTTTGATGTAATTTTATTTTGATTTTCTATATGAATTATGTACTTGTATTCAATTTTATAATTTATCAACTATAATTCATATTTGTTAATAATTTTTCAAATATTTAAGTATTATAATTTTATTGATTATTTAATTTCTATGAAACTCTTATCTTATGTTTTTATAATATAGACAACTCTCACTTTTCCTAAATGATGAACATATTTTTTCTAATAAATATACATTTAATTTTATAGATTGTCTCTCACTTTTAGGTGCCATACCCATTTTTTGGTGATATATAATTTTTTAAAAAAAAGGAGACTAATTCATTAAAAAATTATAATTATCATTAAAATTTCCAACATATATCCCTACTTACTTTTGAAAATGATTAAATTTTAATTCTTTTTTAGTAGTATGATCAAATCTAAAAGTATGACTTTCTATCAACTCTAAAAGTGTGCTAAAATACTTTGCTAAATCTTATGCATAATATAATTCAAATAAAAGAACAATGTTTGAATTTCACAAATCAATGAAAATATATGTATCGAGTTACATAATTTTTTCAACTTAAAAATTCAATGTAGCAGCCTCACCTTAATGTTTTTAATTTTATTTATTCAAATTTTATTTATATTTTTTTAAATCAATTCAATTGTTTTGTGATTTAATTTGATGACTCTATCTCACATAATAGATTTTACGATTAAGAAATTATTTATTTGAATTTTAAAATTAAGTGCTATTTAATTATTAAAATGGTGATAGTATAAGAAAAGTAAAAACTTTGTTGTTATTTTGTAGAATTATATTTTCATTTTTTTATATTGATTCATAAATTTATGCGTAACAAAGACTTGAATCTTACAATAGATATCATATTAGCAGAGTATAATTAATAATTTCATAAACTAAAAATGGTTCTAATTATGTTGAGTGCAATATGGATATTTACATTTTGTGATAACTAGATGCATGCATAAATTTTTTTTATGGATGATGATGGTTACAAGATGATATTTGCTTCTGAATAATCTTATAGAGCTTTTTAAGAGCATTGATTATATTTAATACTTGATTAAGTTTATGGACTATTATTAACATTAACTTTGTGTCATTTGATATTGATTATGTGTGAACTCCAAATTTTAGTTTATTTAATCAAATGATAGATAAAATGATCTATAAAAAAATATGTTGGTGGTTTAACTATACTCATTATTTGAATACATTACAAATGAATTATTAATGAATTCAAGACTTTAATAATACTTAAATATTTAATGTTCTTTGTGAAATATGTATTTTTTGATACTAAGATGACAATGATAGCTCATTTAATTGATAAAAATAATTTTTGAAAAGATCATGAATCAACAATTTTTATACCAAGTTTAATTATTAAAAGTTTTATAGGATTTTAGGATATTTCATGCTTTTGAAATTTAACAAATTATGGATTCAGTTGGCATTTGTTAGTATTGGTTAAGAATTTCATTTGTTGAATTATTTAATTATTACAAAAATACCTTAGAAGAAACTGATAATATCATCTTGCTCAACTAAGATTTCATACAAAATGCATTTTGAAAAGCAAGGATGTTCTTATAAAGTGAAATAAAATGATGGTTGTCACTTCTTGTAACAAATCTTAATGTAAGCCTTAAAATAAGCACGATATCAATATATTTGTTTTCTTAAAATGGTTAGAACCTAAATTAATAATAAATCATAGAGATATATGCATAGTATTATGTTCTAAGATGCAAGCCAATTTAGTGAGAAGCATACCCCTAGCCAACATATAAAAAAACACATGCAAGTTAGTCACACTATTAATTTGGTTCAAAAAAAATAATTCCATCTTCTATGTAATTTATTTTCATTCCTTAGAAATAATATTATAATTTCAAATAAGTCATATTTAATTTTTTATCATGTTATCTTTAATTTCTTCAATCAAAGCATTTGGTAGTCCATAATAACAATATCATCAATATAAATGCAAGTTATGAACAAATTCATAACTTGAATTATCACATATAAAGTAGATTCACTTTCCCTCTTAAGAAATATTTTTTTTGGTAGTACACATCAAAACTTTGATACTTTGCCATTGGTGCTTGTTTAGTTTAACATCTTGTGTTAAGAAAATTTATCAATTTATTATTTTACAATTTTTTAATATTTTATGATTCTTTAAATTAGCAAAAATTAATATTTTAACAAAAATAAGAGGTAAGATTCCTAAAAGGAAGAAGTGAACTTCAAATATTAAAGTAAAGTTAGAAGCTCAATGATACTAAATTCATCAAAATCAGATATCATTCAAAAGTTTTAAACTTAATAAAAAATATATTTTTATATAATATTTTTCAAATTATTAGAATATAAATTATTGCCTAGAAATCATAATTTTTTGTGGTAAGTAATCTTTAAAAACCACTGATAAATTTTTAAGGATAACTTATATCAAAAAATTTTAAAAAAAGAAGGAAATATTCAACTTTTTAGAGAGAGAAAAAAATGTTTTGTGAAGTTTTTAGGGTACATGAAATGTAAGATCAAAAACATTTCAAATACATTCAAAGTAAAAAAAACTAGACAAATTATGTAACAATATGCTTATGATTGCCATACAACACACTAAAAATGAATTATCTATATTTTCTTACTTAAAACTCACGGATGTATGTTCTTCACAATGAGTTTAATGTTATAATTTTATGCATGATTGAACCACTTATTGTTTTATTGGGATATGGAACATAAAGATATAACATGTGGATGCAAGTAATAAGGGAAGAACAAGAAAATTTACTATAAAATAAAAAATTATGCTTAGGTAAATAATAGTTTGGCATACAATTTTAAAAGAAAAAACGAGGCTTTACAACTCAAATTCATCTACATGAAACAAATAAAGGTTTGTTGACCAAATTGATAAAAATGGTAGTCAAATAATTATGTAGATAAGGCCTAGAAGGCTAACCTACAAAATCAAGATAGAAATCCCAAAGGTTTAAGTGAAACTTGTTTAAGTAATGAGTTTCAAAGACAGTGTAGCTCAAATTGGATAGCATGATATCTTGCTTTTGGGAAATAAAAATTGGATCACAAAAACATTATAGTATCCATGGGCTCATCTAAGATGAAAACCATCAAATAAATAGTCACCTAATTTTTAAAAAGTTTGTGAAAAAGGAACAAGAGATTCATTTAATGATTTACAAGATAAAATGAGGTCGCTTAATCTTTTAAATTAATTTAAATTAAAAAAACAAGAAACAATAAGAACATTATTTATATTTATTGGTTATGATGGCTTTATATTAAACATATATGATGTGTTTGTGAGTATTTTATTGATATTCACTTGGTGCTAAAAATATGTTAAGATTATTACCTCTACATGATGATGTAATATATTTTGTATAGCTAATATAAATCATAGTATATGATTACCCAAATGTTTTATTAAGACAACCAAATTTGGCATCTAAAGCATAGTAAATGCATACTCATATAAGGTTGAAATCCAACAAATGAAACTTTAAAAATGTAGATTAATACAAAAGGTTATCTATTTAAGTAAAAATAATTAATTATATCAAATAATTAATTATAAACCAAAACCAATCCCGATTTTAGTGTAGCAACTTTTGTTTGACCAATATCAATCAAATAAGGCAACTTGATGATGCCCTCCATCATAGGATCATTATTGATGTGGAGGCAATATAATCAAATTTAGCCAAATTGGTACATAGCTTCTTGTCGACATAAAATTTCTCAAATAAGTTGAAGTCATGAGACCTCTCACATAAGTCATGAGAATCATTATCAAGACAATAGAGTTCTCAAATCTACTTGAGGATTGTCAACAATCCAACGAGTAATCAGATCCCAAGTGGAGGTCATCAAAGGAAAAGTGATGCAGAACAAGAGTCTATTGTAGATGTAGATTAACTCATGCTTCAAATGAGGTAATTATGGATCTTGAATAAGAGCATGAAAACAAAGACAAAATATATCATCCTTATTGGGTTAAAAAGTTATTCTCTATACGTACTTTATTTTTTTGTTTATCACTATTTAAGAGATGAAGTCAAATAAAATTTAAGAATTCAAGTTTACGATTTTTAGACTTCTAAAAAAGGAACAAAGAATTATACTCATATTATTATTTTTTATTTCAAAATTTAAGCTATAATAGAGTTTATTAACATTTAGATTAGTGTTAAATTAATTATATTTATCTTTTATTTTTTCTTTTGCTTATCACTTTGCTTTATAGAGATATATTTAGACATATACAACTATTTAAAGTTGTTAGAATGAATAAAGAATGATTATTTTTGAATAATTTGATATTTTTTTATTTGATGCATGGATGCATTGGTCGTCAAGGGAAGACATAGATAGCAAACTCATTTCTTTCTCTAAGACAAACTTTGCAAACTTTCATTTATTTTTCAATCTTTTCTTGATAAACTCTTAACAAACCCTTATAGTTGAGCCTTTTCTCTCCTCTCTCTCCCTTTAGTTAACATCTTTCTCTACTCTCTAAGCCTCTTGATATGCTCCTCAATGTTTTATGATTAATTTAATATTTTTATGTATAAATAAGATATGAAGAAATTAATGTGAGCAAGCTCAGTCATACTTGATCACAACTTTTTTTTGCTTAATTGAGGATTTCTTTTTTTGATTTGAATTTGAAATTAAGGGATGTTAAAATCTTTTTTATAAAAATTTCATCCTAAAATTTTAGAACATCTAGCTATAAAAATTGAGGTTGTTACATTCAAGCTGTGCTTGTAATATCCTATAGAGTACAACTAACTTTAAGAAGTGTGACTGTAAAAACTAATTCGCTAGTCATTTCTTTAACTAATTGTGATTGTAGTAATATAGTTGAAAAAAGGGTTTAAAATAGGTGAAGATAAATATGCTACATTAATCATGATTAAGTATGATTAGGTTAGTGTGATTGATGCAATTGTAGTAATTATCAAGGAATTTGCAAAGAGCATGTCTTCGATGTTATTTAAATGTCTACCTTTAAAAAAGGAGATTGATCATAAAATTGAGTTATTACTTGGTGCTATTCTTTCTATACATCCATCATATTAGATGCCTTCATTGGAGTTGATAAAATTGCATAGACAATGAATGAGTTGTTAGAAACTCACTTCATTCAACCATTTAAAGCTCAATTTGGCACCATAATATTCCTTTAAAGAAAGTAGGATGGTTCTCTATGAATGTGCATGGACTATTACGCATTGAATAAGGTGACAGTGAAAAACAAATACCTAATTTCTTTACTACATGATTTGTTGGATTGATTATGTAAGGCAACAAAATTCACCTAGTTGAACTTGTAGTCAAAATATTTGCAAGTTAGTGTTGCTGCTAGAGATAAAACGAAGATCACTTGTGTGACTCGATATGTTTCTTTTGAATTTTTTAGTCATGCCCTTTGGCTTAACAAATGCCCTTGCTATATTGTGTAATTTAATAAATAATATTCTTTATTAGTATCTTGATGATCTTATTGTGGTTATTTGGTTGATATTGTGATATATATAACAACTCTCTTGAAAGCTATTTATGATAAGAGAATTTTAGCTCTATATGAAGAAAGAAAATATAATTTTTTTAATAAAGAAATCATATTTCTTATGAAGTGCTACTCAACAAGAGGTGGTGATTTTTTTGGAGTAAAATTTCGGTTTATTATAAAATATTTTAGGAAAATAATTAAAATAAATTTTAATAAGGTTTAGTAGATATATAAAAATTATTTTCTATAAATTTTTAATTTTATTTTAAAAGATATTAATTTTTATATAAGTCGTACAACTGAAAAGTAAATAAAAATTTAAAATATACATAATCAAGTTTTAGGTGGTTCGACTTATAAAAATGGTCTACATCCACCCCTAAAAAAATCAAGCAAAAACAAATACAATATAAGTCTTTTGCCAAAGCACGAGAAGGCTAAACAATCAAAATAAAGAAATAAATGAGAGGCCAATACTACCTTACAACGAAATAAACTAGACAACCTATTATGGCCTTATAACGAAATAAAATGATAATAGAAGAAAAACATTCAATGACATAAAATTGAAATCAATACAACTAAAATTTTATGCATGATGAAATCATTAAAATATTAACATGCCTATGATATAAGATCTCCTAATATTTGTAATAAAAACTTGTCTACTAATTGGTTTTATATTTGAAATTGAGCAAGTAGAGTACAAAGATTTAAAATCACTAAATTTTTTAACTAAGGATGCATGCTCATTCAATTTTTATTTTAAATAATCATTGGTTTTTTCTCTAATTTGTTCATAGTGACCTAGATATTCATTATGTTCTTTTAATTTCTTATATTTTTATTCAAATTTTCAAAATTTTAGCAAACATAAAGTAATTTTTTAGCTAATTTTGCTTTGGAATAATTTACCTCCTCTTCATTTTACGATGCACTCTCTTCTTCTTCACCTTCTCTAGCCATCATGCAAAAGAGCCCTTCATGATTATCTTCCACTTCATTACTATAAATCTCCTCTGAATTACTCCAAGCTATTTTTAATACTTCTTATTCTTACTTTTCTTTTTAGAATTTTTATTTCTGTACTTTCTTATAACATTAACAACTTTAGATAATCTTTTAGAAATTAAAATGATACTTTCATCATTAATAGATATGTTTTCTAAAATATCTCCCTTCATCTTTAATATTATTGATTGTTCCTTCTTCTTTGTGTTCTTCTCAACTAATTCTTCTTCTTCTTTTCTCCTCTTCATTTGTACTTCATTTTTCATAAGCTCTCTCATCAAGTCATCTAATGTCATCATGAAAATATTTTTGATTGTCTTGATGATGGTGATCAATTGATCGTACCCATTAGGTAAAATTCTAAAAATTTTCTTCACCTATTCATTCATAGAAATTAGTTTTCCTAAATTAGCAAGTGTATTAAAAATATTAATAAATATTATAAACATGCTTTTAATGGATTTATTTGAAAGCATCTCAAATAACTCATAATCTTACATCATTAAATTTATTTTATTTTTCTTAACTAAAGAGCTTCCTTCACATGTTATCTCTAATTTATGCTCAATTTTACAATTCATTACGAAATTCAGAATTCTATTAAATTTAATATCATTCAATGCATAATATAAAATATTTATATCCCTATCATTTAATTATACTTTATATTTTTTACTATTATATATTTCATAAAAAGTGTTAGGTATAAAAGCATATTGTCCATTTTCTTAGTAGAAAAATCAAATAAAACTTGCATTAATTCTCACATTTTTTTATCTTTTATTTTAAATGACTAACTAATCCTAGCTTTCTAATAAAAATAAATATCACCATAAACTAGTGGTGGCTTATTTGAAGACGCACATTCACTCAAACTCATTGAAGCATCAATTTGAGCCATGGATCTTCTCTAAGAATTCCTTCTCAAAAGAAAAAGACCACACTTTGATACCAATTGAAGTATGGTTTGACAAGAGAGAAGTGAATTGTTAAGAATAAAATTTTGATTTATTACAAAATATTTTAAACAAATTTAAAATAAATTTTAATAAGGTTTAATAAATATAAAAGAGTGATTTTTATCAATTTTACTTTTTTTTTAAAACATATTAAGTTTTATAAAAGTTGTATAATTAAAAACATAAACAATTAATTTTTAAGTGGTTCAACATATAAAACAAATCTACATCCACCACCAAAAAAACTAAGCAAAAATAAACATAATATAAGTCTTTCACCAAAAGACGAATAGGCTAAATCCTCACAATAAAAAAATAAACGAGACAGGCTACTACGATCTCAAATTGAAATAAACTTAATAGGCTGCTATGGCCTTACAACGAAATAAAATGATAATAATAGAAAAAATGATATAAAATTAAAATCATTACAACAAAAATTTTATGTTTGATAAAATAACTAAAAAGGAATAAGTATCTTAATTAAATGAATGAAGGATCAAGAAAATTAATAACTTAACTAATTTGAGACAGAAAAGAATTTTGAGAGTTTGATAGTGAATGATGCGATAATGTATGGAATTGGTGATTGGAACGAGCTACTAATAGTTTGAATATTTTTGTTTGAAACTTTTATTTGAATGACATAAAAATTTCTTTTTTTAATTTTATAAAAAAATCTCATATTTATAGGTAATTTGTAACAGACAAAAACCCTTACCAAATACCAATTTAGTCATTACAATTTTTGTAACTTTCACAATATTTTGATTAGGAAATTAATAATTAAAAAAATAATAATGGTTCAAAATAGTGGCCAAAATAGCCGTTGTGCTGGAGCTGTTTGATCGACAAGATCCATGATCGTTTGATTACAAAACTTGTGCGATCGAACGGATGCAATTTAGTTAGTGTCTTTTAGAAATATGAAATTGATCTAAATTGTCATAACTAAATTGCAATCTAACAATAGTATTTTGAACCTACGTGTGAAATAAACAAGGACCGTGTAATCATGAAATAGAACATTCGAACAATGAATATACTTAGGAATTATATAAAGGCGGATGAGATTAGTATTATTCGATCATAAAACTACACGATCGGATGATCGTGGTTCCTACCATAATTTAGAAAGGCGTTCTCTGAAACAAGATGGAGTTTTAGTCCTACATGCTAAAGCAGACCTTGGAAATGTTTGTTTTAAAGGTTTACATAAATGACTAAAGCAACATGTTCGGGGTCGATTGCCCCCTAGATCGCTCGACAGGTCATTACACCTGTGGCTGACCATTAATTAACTTATTTAATCAAAGTGGGATTAATAATAACCTAATCCGTGTTCAGGATTTAGGTTCTAGAGCATACGTTATACTGAGCAGTTTGGGCTTAATTACCTTGACTCAAAATGGGTTATAGTTGTATCGAATAGGTTAGTCAATTTTTAATTATTTTTTACTAAGTAATTAAAATAGTTATAACATATTTATTATTTTTTTGTAAATATTTTTTAAGGATTTAAAATATATTATTAGTATAAAAAATGATCGATCAAGATAATCAAAAAAGATGGATAAAAAAATATTAGAAACCTAAATATCTTATTTTTTAGATAATTAATTTTAATTTTATTTATATGCCTACTAATAAATATTACAATCATGTTTAACATTCTAATTAAAAAAAATTAAAGTATCTACAACTAAGTTTAAAATATATGCCTTGATAGTTTACCACTCCAACCAAAATAATTTTCATGGTAT
This sequence comes from Vanilla planifolia, assembly GCA_023846275.1. Classification (NCBI taxonomy): domain Eukaryota; kingdom Viridiplantae; phylum Streptophyta; class Magnoliopsida; order Asparagales; family Orchidaceae; genus Vanilla; species Vanilla planifolia. The sequence continues at coordinate 6,680,086 of CM043877.1, forward strand.
TTAACATTTATTCATCTTCTTTTAGTTCTCCCACGAATATAAGTATCAACTATGTAAAATCTAAAAATTTACTTAAATAAATTAATAAAATATTTATGATTTATTATTACAAAATAAAATACCAGTACTAAGGATAACTATTAAAACATTCTTGACACTTGGTTAACAATCACCAAGTGGGAATAGATCTAAAGAAGGTGCAAGCCACTGTCCATTGGCAAGCACCAACAAAAGAAACTAAGTTAAGGTTTTTTCTAAATTTAACCTATAATTATTACAAATTCATTATTTGGAAGGCTACTCTATTAACAAATTTCTTGAAGAGTGAGAATTGGAATTAGTTTGATGCTTGTCAAGAGACAATTGATAAACTCAAGGTTATTATTTCTAGTGAACTAGTGTTACGACTACCTTACTTTGAGTTACCATTTAAGGTACTTTTGATGTTCCTGACGAGGCTAATAGTAAGGTTTTGGTGTAGAAAATCCTCCTCATTTCTTTTGAAATAGGAAACTAAATGTAGTAAAACAAAAATATTCAACTCATGAAAAAGAATTGAATGTTATTGTGCACTACCTTTAAATTTGGAGAGTGTACTTATTGAGGACAAAATTTTTTTTGTTGACTCGCAACATTACCAACACATTCTTCAAAATATAGAAGAAGCTGTCATCAAACCAAGCTCATTGATAAAAGCTTCAAACTAAATATAATTTTGCATGCAAGCATAAGCCTAGTAGGCATAATCATGTTGCTGATGCACTGAGTTGGAAAGAAGTATTTATTTCCATATATGTGGTTACATGACTGGAAACAAACATGATGGATAGAATTTGGGCTGCTACTGTTAACAGTGAGGCTTATGATAAGTTTTTGGAATAGGTTCGAGAGGTAATTGTGAAACAATACTAGATCTAAGATGAAGTCTTTATGTCCAAAAGAGGTAGATTATTTGTCCCTTATGGCAATAGCTTACAGAGAGACCAATTTAGAAAGCCATATGATCCACAGTGGACTAGATCTTGAAGAGGAAAAGATGTTAGTTCTCTTGTCTTATTTTTACATTAGCTTATAATAGATGTTAATATTGAGTTCTATGTTAAGATTTGTTTGGGGTGCCCAAAAGATAGAGAGAAGAAAAAAAAAAGCAGGTTTATTACAACCACTTCTAATTCAAGAGTTATTATGGACATTCATTTTCATGGACTTCAATAGTAGGTTATCTAAGATAAATGATATAACCTCAATGATGGTAGTTTTTAATCACTTATCAAACTATGTTGTATTTATTTTTGTACCTTCTACTTGTTTGATCATTGTAGCTATTGTCCTTTCCTACTAACAAGTGGTTAAATACTTTGGCTTGCTTCAAGGTATTATGAGTGATTGAGATGCTAGAATTTTTGGGAGTTTCTATAATTCATTGTTCAATTTGATGAGAACTAATGTGAAATTCTCTTTAGTTAGTAACCCATAAATTAATGAGAAAATTGAAAATATAAATTAATTCTTAGAAGAATACTTGAGGCATTATGTCAAGGTAAGTTAGAAGAACTAGTTAAAATTATTAGATAATGCATAGTTTTGCTATAACTTACACAAGTTCTCAAGAATAGAGATGAGTCATTCTGAGCTAGTTTTGGGATAGTATCCTAATAGTTTCTTAAATATTACAAAGCAAATGTCTAGTAGGAAATGTCCTATAAGAAATAATTATGCTAGAGACAAGTAAGAGAAGTTTGTCTAAGCCTATGATAGCTTGAGAAAAAGCTACGAAATGGAAGAAATATTTGAATCAAAAGTGTAAGCAAGTGAAGTTCAATAAGGGAGACAAATTAATGTGGAACTTGATTCGACAAATTTGGAGGAAAATTGATGGTCAATTTGTGCATCATGAATTGATTCCAAAGTATGATAAACCATTTGAAGTGTCATAAAGATGACACAGAGCCCTTAATGAGTCAGACCAAGTGTGGTTTACCTATTGTGTGATAATAATTTGATTAAGATGTTGGGAAGATCTTAGATCATTGGAACTTGGATAAAGCAAGATGATTCACAGAACCGAGTTTCTGGTTCAATGGAAAGTAAAAATTATAGTTGAAACATCTTCGGAGAATGATACAACTTTATGGCAATTTGAGGGGTAGATTGCTAAGTAGTTGTCAGCAATGATGTTGAGTTCTTCTAGTATGGGTGATTTGTTATGACCTTAGCTTTAACTAATCCATAAAAAATTCAAAAAATATGATTATCATTCTTTGACCAATGGTTTAAGGAAGTTAAAAAACTACTACTTAGTGTTAGATTGGATAATTATCCAATGCTTGCAATGTTGTAAATTATTGTAAAAGGGTAAATTGTTTATTTCTATATCTTATCTTGTATATTGCTTCCTTCTTGAAATCAAATAAAAGAAAGTATTTTTTTCAATCTAATTTTGTCTATTTATGCATTTTGGTGTTTTGGCAAAATAGGACTACGGATTAGAGTTTTTAATCACTATGTAAGGAGCAATTCATTACATTTTTCAAATCTATGACAAGCCTTCTTATGAAATAGGACTACTTTTTGAATAGCTATTATCATCTCCATTTATAGTAAAATAAATAATATTCGACCATTTATTCATCATTATTTACTCTTTTTTTGTAAGTGCCACTTAAGCATCTTTATTCTGAATTTCTTAATTGTGCATCTTTAACTAATGTGTGATCTACAATTTAGTCTTCGTTAGACTTTGCTAGTTAAATCTTTTCAATTAATATAAGATTTAAGTTGAATATTTTTTGTGTATATTTTTGATGGCCAACAAAAAAATAGAGTTTTTAAGAGGAAAGAAAAAGAACTAGCCAATAGTAGTAAGTTTTTGAGAGAGTTTATAAGATAACAAACTATGTGAAGGAAAGACATAGTCTTCAGGTCATAAGGTCTATTTTGGCCTCATTAAGAAGCCTTTTTTCAAGAGCTCATGTGTAATAATATTATAGTTTATTAAAAACAATTATAGTAGCAATGGTTTGTTGATATTTCATGCATGATTTTCATTAAAATGAAAGATTAATTAGATATATAAAATTTGATCCACAATGCATATTATATATTTTATTTAATTGGCCACATGCTTGTCATTGGTGCCATCATTCTTTATTAGATTTGAAAAAATTAGGATATAAAATTTCATTGTAGGTATTAAATGTTTATCTAGTGCCTTATGTCATTTGATTATGACAAAATCAATCAGTTGAAGACTATGTAGATGATGACTCAAGAAGACAACAATAATTCACATACAAGAAGTTACACAAGTTTTTGTTGATGATATTACTCAAGGAATGGTAGGTCAAATTTCACAAAATAGAGTTATGTTTTCTCAACCTTTGATAGAGTGGTTGCCCATCAAGAACTTATCTTCTATCTTTAAAGGCTAAAATATGAAAGCACTTTACTTAAGTTATGTGACACTTAGGTTGCATACATCAATATTAATTCAATTGTATCATGTAGGAAATTGTGGCATATTCCCCATTCATGAATCTTTTGTGTGATTTTTAGTTAAACCATGTTAGAACTTAAATCATTTTATAGCTTAAATATTATAGAAAGTAATAAGGATTGAGTTTGAAAATAGATTAAAATGAATACAAAGTGTTATACATAAATTATTTAGTGATTATACAAAATAATATTCTTGTTATACAATTAACTTATAGTCACCAACATATAAGGGATCAAATTGGAGATCCATGCCTAACATATGATGATAGATTTTTTTTATATATGCAATGTCTTCATAGTAGTAGTACGACTTTAGTTTACTTGAGAGTTGATTTAGCTATAGCATATTGGTGCACCAACAATATTTGCTATTAGCATTGTATGATAATACTCTTGATTCATTGCTTTGAGAAAATACACATATTGTACAAAACGATATAGTTTGTCATTCGCATATAATATATTCAATATAAAGAAAACTTAAACTGATTTAGATGAAAAATAGACAAAATGTTATTTTAGTGATATGATGTTATCTCTTACTTGTATATTTTTATGATTATAATACAATAATAAAACTAAAAAATTTAGATCAAATATGATATATTTAAGATACTTGTACAAAGTAACTAAAACTCAAGATCATTATATCTATCTTCACTTTGATATCAGAATTGACAATCAGTGAGACTCATGTATACACAGGAGGGGAGATGAATTATAATATCATAAATTCAAATAATTTCAAATATTTTAATGTATAATAATTAGAGATTTTTAATATTCATAAACTGATATAGATGAAAAATAGATAAAATATTATTGTACAAATACAATGTTATCTCTTACTTATATATTTATATAATTATAATACCATAATAAAACTGAAAAGTTTAGTACAAATATGATATGTTTAGGATACTTATATGAAGTAATTAAAACTCAATGCCATTATATTTATCTTGGCTTCGATATCAATATTGACAACTAGTAAGTATCATCTATACACAAGAAGAGAGATGAATTATAATGTCGTAAATTCAAATAATCTCAAACATTTTAATGTATAATAATAAGAGATTTTTAATATTCTTAATTATTCTTATAAAACATATTTTACAAATTATTGTAAGCTTTAAAAATCTTATATGTATCATTCCTTATTGCATTTATACACAAATGGTGTCAAAAGCTACCAAATTAGTCAATTTCATATAAGATTTGTTTAGATATTTAATAGGTCGATATTATATAATATTAATTGAAAGAAAATTTTCGAAAACATGAAAGGTGCAACAGCGACAGATTACATGGTATTTGAGGAGAAGAGAACCCTGACAAAAATGCTGGTCGTCTTCCGATATTTTTCACATTTGGCCAAGAAGATGATTTAGTCAACGGCTGTGAAGTTTATAAATGCAAGAGGAGCATAATTAGCTGACATCCAGCAAAAGAACAAGGGAACCGAGCAAAAGAAGTCCATCACCTTGGAGGAGCTCCAGCAGCACAGCTGTCGTTACGATCTGTGGATCTCCGTGGACGGCAAGGTGTACGACGTCACCAAATGGATCGACGATCACCCCAGCGGCGAGATCCCGCTCCTCAACCTGGCCGGCCAAGAGGCCACCGATCCTTTCCTCGCCTTCCACCCTCCCTCCTCACGGAAGCTCTTCCACCGATTCTTGGCCGGCCACGTTGAGGAGCGGGATCTCGCCGCCGGGATGGTCGTTGATCCATTTGGTGACGTCGTACACCTTGCCGTCCACGAAGATCTTCAGATCGGAACGATGGCTGTGCTGTTGGAGCTCCTCCAAGGTGATGTACTTCTTTTGCCCGGTTTCCATGTTCTTTTGCTGGATGTCAGCTAATGATGCCGCTCTTGCGTTTATACACTTCACTTCGGTTGAGTAAATCCTCTTCTTGGCCAAGTGTGAAAAATATGGGAAGACGACTGACATTTTTGTATGGGCTCTCCTCTTCTTAAATAAAAGAGGCCTAAAAAAATTAATTTGACCAAAAGAAGCAATCAAGGAGCTTCCTCGAGGAGGGAGGGCGGAAGGCGAGGAAAGGGTCGGTGGCGTCTTCGCCGGCCAGGTTGAGGAGCAGGATCTTGCCGCCGGGATGATCGTCGAGCACCTTGCCGTCCATGAAGATCCATTTGGTGACGTCGTACACCTTGCAGTCCACGGAGATCCAGAGATCAGAACGACAGCTGTGCTTCAGGAGCTCCTCCAAGGAGATGTACTTCTTCTGCTCGTTTCCCATATTCCTGGACGTTAGCAAGTGAACCGTTTTGTGCGTTTATGTACTGCAGTGAACTAACTCATATACGATGTGTTCATGAGTATTTTATTGATATTCACTTAGGGTTAAAAATATGTTGAGTTTATTACCTCTACATGACGATGCAATTCATGCATATTTTGCATAGCTATAATATGATCATAGTATATGATTACCCAAATGTTTGATTAAGGCAACAAAATTTGGCATCTAAGGTATTGTAAATAAATACTCATATTAGGTAGAAATCCCACAAATAAATCTTTAAAATATGTAGATTGAGAGGAAGGTTATCTATTTAAGCAAAAATAATTAATTATATAAAATAGTTGATTATAAGCCAAAATCAATCCCGATTTTAGTGTAACAACTTTTGGGCAACCAATATCAATCAAATAAGGCATCTTGACGACGCACTCCATCATAGGATCATTATTGATGTGGAGGCAATATAATCAAATTTAGCCAACTTGGTACATAACTTCTTGCCGACTTCAAATTTCTTGCATAAGTTAAAGTCATTAGACCTCTCACATAAGTTATCGGAATCATTATCAAGCCAATAGAGTTCTAGGATCCACTTGAGGATTATCAACAACCCAATGAGTGGTCAGATCCCAAGTGGAGGTCATCAAAGCAAAAGTGATGTAGGACAAGAGTCTGCTGTAGATGTAGATTAACTTATGGTTCAAATAAGATAATTATGGATCTTGAATAAGAACATAACAACAAAGCAGACAAGAGTCTACTGTTGAGATCCAGTCTGACTCTGCCATTGCTTTGCACGAGGTCATACAGTTAGTTTGCTGTCCCACGGAGGGAGGTTTGTATTCGAATGCCCTTCATTACGCTAAGAGCAGGATGGCTTTGCGGTTCTCGCATGTCTTTAGGGAGGGCAATGCCCCTACTGATTGGGCTGCCAAAGTTACGCGTGTTTCTGATTTTGTGTGGGACGGGGGTATGCCACTGCCCAATCATTTGCGTAAGCTGTTGCTGATAGATTTTGTTTTTGAGCCTCCATAATTGGTTTGTTTTGTAGGCTTCAACCACTTTTCAATCAGAGAACAAGCTATTCTCTATACATACTTTACCTTTTTTATTTATCACTATTTAATAGATGAAGTCAAATAGAATTTAAGAATTCAAGTTTATGATTTTCTGACTTCTAAAATAGAATGTAGAATTATACTTATATTATTATTTTTTATTTAACAATTTTTGTTAAAATAGAGTTTATTAATATTTAGATTAATGTTGAATTAATTATATTTATCTTTTATTTTTTTCTTTTGCTTATCACTTTGTTTTATTGAGTTATATTTAGACATATAAAACTATTTAAAGTTCTTATAATGAATAAAGAATGATTATTTTTGGATAATTTGATATTTTTTATTTTGATGCGTGGATGCATTGGTCGCCAAGGGAAGATATAGATAGCAAACTCATTTCTTTCTATAAGACAACATATGCAAAATTTCATTTATTTTTCAATCTTTTCTTAATAAATTCTTGACAAACCCTTATAGTTGAGCCTTCTCTCTCCTCTCTCTAATTAAAATCTCTCTTTAAGCCTTTTGATATATTTTTCAATGTTCTATGATTTTTTTAATAATTTTATGTATAAATAAGGTATGAAGAAATTAACATGATCAAGCTCAATCACGCTTGATCACAATTTTTTTTGCTTAATTTGAGGATTTCTAATTTTGATTTGAATTTGAAATTAAGGGATGTTACACTCAAGTTATGATTGTAATAGCCTATAGAGTACAACAATTTTTAAAAGTTGGATTAAAAAAGTTAATTTGTTAGTCATTTCTTTAAATAATTGCAATTGTAATATTCTACTTTAGTAATATAGTTGGAAAAAGGGTTGAAAATAGGTGAAGATAAATATGTTAAATTAGTTAAGATTAAGATGGATTAGGTCAGTGTGGTTGATGCAATTATAGAAATCATCAAGGAATTTGCAAATAACATGTCTTCGGTGTTACCTAAATGTCTACCTTTCAAAAGGAAGACTGGTCTTAAAATTGAGCTGTTACCTGGTGCAATTCTTTTTACACATCCACATACTAGATGTCTTCATTAGAGTTGATAAAATTGCATAGACACTAAATGCATTACTAGAAACCCACTTCACTCAACCATCTAAAGCACAATTTGGTGTCATAATGTTTTTTCAAAGAAAATAAGATGGTTCTCTATGGATGTGCATGGACTATTATGCATGGAATAAGATAATAGTGAATAACAAGTACCTAATTTCTTTAGTGCATGATTTTTAGGATCAATTATGTAAGGTCACAAGGTTCACTTAACTGAATTTGTAGTCATAATATTTGCAAGTCAATGTTGCTGCTAGAGATAAAACGAAGATCACTTATGTGACTCGATATGACTCTTTTGAATTGTTTAGTCATGCCCTTCGACTTAACAAATGCCCTTGCTATATTTTGTAATTTAATAAACAATATTCTTTATGTGTATCTTGATGATCTTATTGTGATTTACTTAGATGATATTATGATATATAACAACTCTCTTAAAGGCCAAATAAAATAATAGAGAATTTTAACTCTATATGAAGAAAAAAAAATATAAATTTTTTAATAAAGAGATCATATTTTTGGTGAAGTGTGACTTAGCAAGTGGGGGTGAATCGTTAAAAATATGATTTTGGTTTATTATAAAATATTTTGAGAAAATTTTTTAAATTATTTTTAAAAAGGTTTAACAAATATATAAAAGTGATTTTCTATAAATTTTAATTTTATTTTGAAACATATTATGTTTTATAAAAGTTATGCAATTGAAAAATCATTAATAACTAAAATTAAACATAATCGAGTTTTAGGTCGCCAACCCCAACAAAAACCAAACAAAAACAAACATAATATAAGCCTTTTGCATAAAATACTATAGGTGGAGACTATTACATGCTTTGGTCATTACACAATCTATTTGATAATAATAAAAATATTATTTTATGTTTACTAATATTTTTTCTAGGTATTGATTTCAAATCTTTCGTCTCAAAAGTAATTATGCTTATCATATAAAGAGCTTGATCATGTGAGTCAAAGAGCTTAATAAATGCGTTTAAGTGTTAATCATAATTAATACTGTAAGAAACACAAATTTGAACATAACAAAAAGATTTTTATTGAGTTTTTTATTTTGGCAATTAGAATGTAAAAACTTATAATACTTTACTTAAGAGACTTAGGATTTACTTAAAATATGTATTTTATTTTATATATATTATTTGCCTTAAAAATTACATTCATAGTGAGTTACATCATGTGTTAAGATTAAATCAAGTTAGATTTGAAAAGAGACTAAATTAAGGGAGATTTTTATTAATTAAACTAATCATATGTATGCAATGAACTTGCCATATAATAAGATCAATTAATATTTGGATCGAACAAAGTTTTAGTCATAGGAAACCCTGTACTATATGCACAGGCTCTATTATTTGTACAAGTATGCTAATGATTTATCTAAAAGAATTTAGTGTTCTTGATTTTCATAAAGCATGATATTATCTTGCATACTAGTAAAATCTATTTAGTTGGAAGATTAGATAAGGGATAGAACTAAGTAATCTAAGTTGAGTCCTCGAGAGGTATAAGTTTAATAGGTTTCATATAGTATGATGACTTTTATTGTTTTTGTACAATAATCTTAATAGTGAGTAATTTATTGAATTTTATCATATATTTATGATACAGCTTTTTGTACTTATATGATATCCTTTATCTAAGTGCATAATATTGAGGACTTAAGTTATGTTTGTGGTATTTCAATTATATGGTATAATATCACTTTTTTATGTTTATAATACCACTTCACCTGAGATCGTGTCAATAAGACATCCATATAATCATAAAATTTGTAATGTAGTAGTATAATACGTATAATATATTAATATGATACTTTATGATTAGTCTAAATGTGTTTGTTGTAGGAATATCATAATGTAGTTACATACATCATACAACATTGTTCTTAAAGATCAGAGTTTAGATGTTACATGGCTTTGCTCTAGTCATATTACATAATGTCCTTATCATATCAATATGATCTATTTGCATAAAAAAATAAACTAGTCATAATATAATGATTGATACTATTAGTGATGTATATTACTTGTATAATATCATTGATTATAAAGTACAATTAGTTTAGAATATAAGGAACTAGTTTGACTAGTTTTTAATTTGAGGGTATTTTAGAGTCATTTGAGAGCATTATTAAGAGAATATAAAGGAATCAAACATGATAGAAAATACTAATGCTTGGTTAGAATATATTTTGTGAAAGAGCTTAATTAGATTCATCATTTCTAAGAAAAAAAGTATAAATTTATGACATTTAACTTGGAACACTCATCATAATCCTTCTTTTTTTTATTAAGCTAAGTTTTATGTTATTATTTTAAGTTTTATATATTACATTCTCTTTAATATGTGCATAGAGCATCATTTTTTATTGATTTAAATAATTTGTCTTTTATTCAATTGTTCATTATCTGATATATTACTAATTCATGGAAATGAAATAATGCATCCTAATATAAACATATTAAATAACTAAATAAAGCAAATAATGAATTACTTAAAATGACTCCCAAATATAGAATATGCTATGAAATAAATAATAGTTAATGCACTTATATAATAATTATCAAATTTACCTACTTAATTTTAATGAGAAAATATCTTTTTTAATTTCTCCTTTTCTTGGTTTTCTATAAATACCATTACATACACATCTAGCACTAATTTATTTATTTTTTATATTTTATGTACTCTTTTATTATTATTTAACTCATTAACAATATTTCAAAATTTTTTCCATGTTACAATACTCATATATCATGCATTATACCCAATGCATTATATGTTCTTAGTTATTTCTAATTCAAGTAACGTACTTCATGGTTAATGTATTATCTATTATATAATATGCTACACAACAATCTTAATGAACTGTACACTTACCTTGTATTATCTCCAAACTAACATGCCATATATTATAGATAACATATAGCATGTTCACTTCAATGCACCATATGACACCCCAACATACCATACACAAACCCCTTTACTCAACCCCTGCAAATCACATGTTGTACGTTGCAGCCAACGTAAGATACATTCAACTCAAGATATTGCACACCAACTTCAAGATATTATGCATAGACCCTCTTCCCCACATCATCTCTTTGCTTATGTACCATACTTTAGCTACAAGTACCTACATTGTAGTTAATATATAGTACGTTACTTATTAGATGGACACAATAACAATAAAACATTTTAAGTATTCTCCTAAATTGGATTCAAAAACCTCTTTAAAACATTAAAATTACAATTATAATACTAAAACTACATTAGAACCCTCTCTACTTGCATATAATATAACTAAATTATCAAAGAATTATAACATTTTTATTAACCTCACTCATGAGGTCTCCTTTGCTACTATAATAACTTTCTCTACTTTTTTTCTCTATTATATTAATTCAATTACACATTTGTTTCACCTTTCTTTCTCGATTCTAATAGTTATATCCAATTTTTTGCTTACTTTATTCTTTCTTGCTACTAAAAATCAAAAGCATCTTGTGAATGCTTCTTGGCCAAGCTAAGCTTCTGCTCGTAACATGATATCCTTCTATTCTCTATTTTCTATTTTATTTTTCACTCAAACTCCCTCTTTTCTCTCATTTATATCCAATAATAGCTCTCAGGTAATATATTATAATTTTTATAAAATTATCAATTTATCCCCAATGATTTACAAAATAACCAATATAACTTTTTTTGAAAAATTTAAAATAAAATAATTAGATCTCTACAAATTATTAACTAGATATTTTTATATTTTTAAAAGGGCTCTTTTCAATTATATACTTAATTAAAAAGTATGTCTTATTTTCAAAATTTGGCATTTTTGTTAAAGATATTATAAAATATTAATATTTTATTACATACCAACAAAATTTAAAAATACTAATTTTATTCTTTGAAAGTACTTATATTTATATTTATATTATTTTAATTTCAAAATTACATACATACAAAACAAAATTTTGCAATATTATAATAAATAATCATCTGCTTTTCAAATTCAATCCAATTAAAATATAATTTGATTTATTGAATTTTGAATTTTACTTTTGAGAATTGTTTTGTTGAATAAGTAAATTCTGATTATATAGTTCTTTTTTGTTATTATATTTTAATAATAAAATAATCACTCTATGATATTTATATTTGTAAGTTATCCACATGTACATTATGAGAAGAGTGATTATTCTAAACTATTGGATATTATGCTAGATGAGAATAGTGAGTTTGAAAGGTGATCTCAATAGGTTTATTCTAGCTATGATTTTAGGCATGTAATTAACAATTTTTAAGATTTCTCTCTTAACTTGATTATACAACTTATTTTATGGCTGTTTATATAGAACTATATGTCATATGAAGGTTTAGTATGTTTAATAGGTCTAAGTCATTCTATATCATTTTAATCTTAATTAAATGCCTATTAGACTAGTTAAGACATGCAAGGATGCTTAGATAAAAGGTATTATAAAATCATTTTCAATAGATGAGAGAAGTCCTATTAATGTGTCAGAAGTACTGAGACAGTTATCTATATCATACCTAGAATAATGTGAGAGATCAAATCACAATCAATAAATTTGAACAATAATCCAAATGCTTTGATCCATCTAATAAGGGTTGAATGTCTTACCCATTAATGCTTAGCATTGAAGAAACATTTTACTAGGGAACCATCATGGCCAACTACTAATGGCACTTAGATTGAGAGAACAATTGTGTGATTTTGCTAATCTTTACAGTAATCAAGACAAAAAGTAACAATTCATGAAAGTGGTTTCTTACTAGACATATGGATTGGACTGATTTTATCATAACAAGATATGATCAATACATAATTAGTAACAAAAATATAAAAAAAAATTACATAATATCACATCAATATTATCATAGGCTACACACTAACATTGCCTTTGACATTTGAGAGGAAATTTTAACAAAATGGAGTCAAACCTTAAACAAGTAGTAGGTGTGCAATAAGCTTTTATGTTCTAAAAGAGTCATGAACTTGACACCTTTAACTTGAAAATATATGACAATATGGTTGTTGATTAAGATGCTCAATGAAAAAAATAAAATTTTAAATAGTTATCTACAATTAATACTTTTATGTCATATCAATATTTATAAAAGAAAAAAAAAGTAAAATAAAACCAATAATATTACTATTTCAAATAAAATACGAGCCCCATTTAAAAAATGACCAAGGCTAGCCACGCAATTCTCATTATAATTTTAAAAAATAAAAAATTATCAAGCGATCAAATAATTCTATTTAAAAAAGATAAGTTTTTGAAATGATTTGAAATCACCATCAAATTGGCATTTCTTTTGCTAATTATATTATAATAAAACCAATAATACATCATCTTACATAATTAAATTTTGTTTTAAAATTCTAGTATAGCTTTTGATAAAAATTCATGTTTATTACTTATTTTTCAAACTTTTTATAAGTTATTATATATATATATATATATATATATAGGCAAAGCGGTGTTTTTTTCTGTAGAAAACAAATAAGATAACGACCTTTCTGTCATCTAACGGTGCTGACAGATACGTTGTTCACATTTAAATTATTGTGAGGAACAAAATAGAGAACAATATTAACATATTAATCATTGAAGAACTCAATAATTTCCCACAAGCGGGCTTTCATCTGGTCTCCTCCTAGGTGGAGCCCGTACATCACACAAAAACACACTCTCTCTCAAGAATTGGGTTCCCTGGCGTCGAGAAGATGACCACAGGCGACGAAGGAGGAGGCGGGGAGGCGGAAGTTGTTTCCGTGGAGCTTCCGGCGCCCGCCGGCTGGAAGAAGAAGGTCTGTTTTCTGTGCCTTTTTAGCTTCCCTTCAGTGAATTGGTTTGGTTAGGTTTTGGTCTTCTCTTTCGGTCTATTTTTCGCTTTTAGGGATTTATTCTTAGTGGATTTGCTCTGCTTTTCGATTACACGTATCTCGTTTGGTTTTATTTTATTAATTTGGTGGATTCACCGAGCGAATTTCACAACGAGGGTTTAGTTATTGCTTCTGGTGTCGACCTTTGATTCGCAAAATTATTTTGAGCGTAAGTGAAATTTATCCAATTGTTGAGTAGAATTCGTTTGCTGGAACAATTTCCTTATGCTTTGCTGATCAAAAGAGCAAGTAATTTAAGAAAGGAGGCATGTTTTCAATTTGTATAACTGCCTTTCTTCAACGTTACTACTTTTGTTATGGAGAATTTTACCTAATTCATGAAGTGGATCAGAATTTTGCATTGCTTTTCCGTAGAATTTATTCCACCTTTTTAGTTTTCTCATAATAAGTACTCAGTAGGAAGCTTTTGGCTTAATTTTCATCTACATCATTGATTGTTGATGTTAATTGATGGATGGGTTCTTATTTTCTTTTTAGATTTTTGTAAGAAAGGTCATCAAATAAACTGGAAATGGTATGTGAGAAATGCAGAGAAGCGAAGTACTACTGATCATGCTCACAAATGTAGAGTTTCCCATTATCACTTAAAAAGTAGAGTACATGATAAAGTTGGTTACAAAGGATTCTCACAATTAGAAAGAGTACAACTATTGGCTAAAACATCCCCCAACATGATCTTTAGATGAGATAAAGTTGAGTTGATGACTGAGTATTGCCTATGTTTTTACACCACAAGATAAGAGGTTGAGATAAAGGAGATGTCTAACTAATTAAGCAATGAATATATTCTAGTCAACTTAGAGGCAACATTGGCAAGAGTTAGGCATTCAAACTAGGTAGATAAGTGTGAGAGGATGTGTTGCTTCTTTGAAGAACAAGAGATCAGATTATCATTGAGAAAGACACCAAAGCTATCTTTAAATTTTTGATTGTTTGCTCATCCAATCTAATTAGCTTCTAAGAAAGCATAAAGATGAGAGGGCCAACAGCATTGAACTAGAAGGCATGCACGTGCCTTTAGATAAGGCAATATGTGCTCCAATGTGCTATGGTAAGAGCAAGCATAAAGTGATAAACTCTATTACAATATAGGCTATGTTTGAATATATTATAGTGAAATATTAGAGCACACGAAGTCCATGATTTTGTTCATTTTGAGAGAAAATAAGTGTTATATTGGAAGGGGCAACATTCACAAGATAGGGGATGAAATGTGCAAATTAAAAACTTAAAATCAACTCAAATAGTTCAATTTGTTTTACAATAAAAGACTACTATATTTAATTTTGCTGATTTTAGTAATACTTTTAGAAAATATTATTAGATTTTGCAAAAACTTGTTACGTTGTAGTGCGACTAAAGTAAAGTATATAGAAAACTTCAAGTAATTCGATTCAAACTTGAACATATATTTACCTCCTACCAAATAGTTAGGTAGCAATAGTAAATCATTAATTTAATAAAGTTTATAACATCTACTTAATAAAAACTTATAACACTATTTTAATAAAAAGTTATAGTATTGACTTAATAAAAGCCTATAATATTGACTTAATAAAAACCTATAACTAGTTTAATAATAGTCAATAATATTGACTTAATAAAAACTTATAATCATAAGTTAATAGAAGTAATAAAAAGAACTAGTGAAAGTCTTAACAACGAGACAAGCAAACTAAATACAAAGTTTAAATACAATAAGCCTATAATCAATTGAACAATTAAGCAAGAGACACAATACTTAAATCAATATAAGATATGTAATGAAACTCAATACTCATGCAAGAGAGAATGTAATAAAAATAATTTGAAATAACAAAATAAAATTTACCTCAAGGATGAAAAGGAATGTTATAATGAATGTTCTAAGCTAAATGTCATAGCTTTGCATTATCTTCTTCAAAAAACTAATAAATCCAATTAACTCTTTTATAAAAATCATCAATTTTTAGCATTAACCTTATCTCTCACTATTGGATGCCCTTAATAACTCTTTTTAAAATTTCTTTTAATTGTTTTGTGAAAGCCATTCAAACTAGACAATTGTCACATCATAAAATGATTGTAATTTACAATCCAGCTGATTGTACAAGTATGATGCACCACTAATAACATCGTCCAAACGATCACTACTATCTGCTAGTTCATTTTCTTTGTGTAAATGAATCACACATATACAATGAGAATAAAACTGTAGATCCAAACTCTGAACTATCAGGAAAATATTATACAATATAAGATCATACACTACTATAGATCCTACGACTTATTCTTGCTAATTCTAATAGATCGCATTAGTACGATAAGGGATTGTACTCATACAATACAAACCTGTCCAATATATGGCTTAGTCCTGATATTAAGCTCTCAGGCAAAACGTTATCATATACGTACGATGATGCTATAATATAGGTGATGCCTACGTCTTCAATACTACGCTCTTGGGTAAATGATATCATACAAAGATAATAACCATCGTATTGCACGGAGCCTATCAGTCTCATACCTCTCAAAAACTCAATTCACGTCACTTGGATCGATCTGTTGTCTGATCATCCAAATGAATGAATTGTACTAATACAAAAGAAAATTCTGTACTATATGAAGATCAAGAACATAACCTCAAATTACACCTCTCTAAGTAAATTACTAACGTACTTGTATAATATGGTATCATATTTGTATGATAGGGTATCGCATTTGTACGATAGCATAACTTATGTATATACTATTGGATCGCTTATAATCAATGTTTTGCTCGATCCTATGAAATAACCAATCTTATATATGAATGTGAGATTGTAAACATATAATTAACACTAATAATACAATCTTAATTTATTCACCTTTTAATTCACACTTAGTTTAACATTAACACAATACAATTCACTTTAAATAAAATGTTTTAAAACAGATAATATATATAAAACAAGATAAAATATATACTTTAAATAAATCTTAAGTATTTCAAATAAATCGTTATAAGTTTTGACATTCTAATTATCAAAATAAAGAAACTCCACAAATGTCTTCTCATATTACTCAAGCTTGTGTTTCTCCTAATATTGGTTATAGTTAACATCAAAACACTTTTATTAAGCTTTTTGAGTCATATAATCAAATTATATAATTAGTCTAATTATTCTTGAGATATATGTTCTGAAATTAATAATTAAAGAAACATTAATAAATATAACATAATTATTTTATTATTATTAAATAAGTAATATAATGATTAAAAAGTAACACAAGTTGCATTGAATGATGGAGATATAACTATGTGAGGGTAGGCTTGGTTTCATTAAGTTATAGATTTTGTAACAAATTGATGAAATATTTTTTTTTTGTAGAGATACAAATATATGTATAACAACTCAAAGAAGTTTGAGTTCAACAAACAAGGTAAGCTTATTTAGATTATTTATGGAGAACATAGAGCCTAGTGAACTTATAAAAGATTAGACATGTTTAGGTGTGGTCCTCATAAGGACTATGCCATCACTCAAACGAGTAAGCAAGGCACCATATAGATACATTGAGAAGAGGCATTTATGGAACCATCGAAAATGATAGTCAAAAGATGTGTAATCAGCTTATGGAACTATGATCGAGGTACTTGTTTCATGTCATAAAGAGAGATGAAAACAACAACATAAGTGAGATTGTCGCTGTAAACAAAATTTCAATATTGAATTATATGAATTTTTTATGAACATGAGAAACAACGCATAAAATGCAAAACAAACACAAATCAAAATATGGAATGCTCGAGACGACTTTGCAAGTGTATAGGTTTTTAGGAAAATGGAAATAGAATCTTGGAGAGCAATGATGATGAAAGTTATAAAACATCAAGAAATAAACTCCAAATGAAACATATTAACTAGGAAGAAATAATGCTAGAATTATAAGTAGCAAAAATTTGCCTTGTTAATGTTGGTCTCAAAATGCATTTATATGACAAGCATTATAGACAAGATATTCATGATCAAGCACTTGAGACCTGGCCCTTGAGTCCCAAAAGCCCAAATCGAAATCCTCAAGGTCAAGCCCTTTGTATTCAAATTTGCGAGGTTTAGTCTTCAAGCTTAGCCTCCAATAATAAATATCATACAATGACCTTAATTGACCCTATTATGCTAGTAATTACAAGTGCTCCTATACTCTCTCTCGTGAGTGAAGTCAATAATGATAAATGCATTAATCTCTAGCACATCTCATCCTACACATGAAATAATTTAGTGGTGCATGTAGTTTTGTCACCAAGATAAAGAGATTAGGGAAGAAAAATGAGATCTAACCAACCCTTGCCTACATCAAAACTTGGTTATAAATAGGCCCCTTAGGGGTCTACTGAAGCAAGTCATTTAGCATTCTTGGAGGCCAATTCCTTGGAGAGATTTTCCTAGTCTCCTTGAGTTGAGGATCTAATGCTCGATTTCCTAACATTGTAATTTTAGTCAATATATTTTCAACAAAGAAAACATTTGTTAATGCTCTTAAGTTTAATTTCTATACTAATATTTTAGCATCATCCATGGGAACTTGATAGCCAAGCTTAAATAAGAATCGAAAGAGATAAAACTTTATGAAGAGTTTTTCAAACCCATGGTCAAGAAGCAATAGACATTATATCTTTGTCTCAACCATCTCAAACCTCTACATCGTCTCCTTTTAATACTCTCATTTATTTCAACAACAGATAGATCGCCTTAAAAAAAACCATCTCTATTCTTCCTACCTTGATGGTTAAACAATCTAAAGTTTGAGCTAGTTGTCCTATAAAAAATCTGAGAAGAATCCTATAAGGTCGCCTTAGTTGCACCTGAGCCTCCTTTACTTGTCCTCCTCCAAAAGCACTTCAAATTAGGTTAAGACAATATTTAATCAAGGCCATTGTTAAATCAAATATCTTTTAGGTTTAAATAAAGGTGTCAAGCTTTTATGATCATAGAGTGGATATCATTTGAAAAAATTATACTTATTATGAGTGTACACTTTCCACTCTTATTATACCCATCGAAGATATGACTTGGCTTAAAATGCACTTAAAGAGGGTAGAGAGTAGTCATCATGTGATGTTTCAAAAAAGAAATTATTGGATAATAAGCAGCTTATGTGTAAGACTATTATGAGTGTAAGGATAAATTATCCAATTTTAATTTTTACAAAGGATATCTTAATCTTTATATGCGATATCATAATCTTAAGATGTTTAATCTCTTTTATGGTGCATACTAGTATTAGATATCATGAGAACTCCATTGTCAAGAATACTCGGGTTGTAGTGTTGGGATAAGCAATCATGCGAGAAGGGTCCTTGTGTGATAAACAAAACCTGCTAGGGTCAGGATGGGTTAACTTAAAGAGATAATATCTCGATATAACGGGATTGAAATATCATAATTTGGTATCAAGGCTCACCTCTCTACTAGTCTGAAGTGATTCAATGACAAACCAAACGAAAACTTGTGGGTTTGAAACACCTAAAAATTGTGTGCAATATTCCAAAATGAGGTACCATTATTTTCATTTCTATTAACCATTAAAAATTATCAAAATAGCTAGTGGCATCATCCCAGTGGCTAGAAAACTACAAAGGTTGCTCTAATATCAAAATTGATGAAAAACGAATCAAGTCTTCAATATCAAAATTAACGACAGAGTACCAAGGTTCTGATAATAATTGATGAAGAAGGGGCAAGAGGAACTTCTGCAATATTGTTCGAGGTGGAAGATGGTGACAATAAGGATGACGACGACAATGGAGGTAAATCCAAATTACAATTTGGATAATATTTGGATCACATTCTAAAGAAACCTAGATTGTACCTTAAAGAAGTGCATACATGCACAATAAAGAAAATCACACTTTCAATCAATGTCAAATAAACCAATTATCCTTTCTTATTCTATAATAAGACCTTAAATGGATTGTAATATTAAATCTATGCTTAAAAATAAAATAACAAAAATAACATTCTTAATAAAATAATAAAATAGATTAAAATATATAAAATAATTAAAAAATTTTAATGACCTTATAGATGACCCATTACAACTTAAAATTAATTAAAAATATAAAATAAATAAAACAAATCTTGTACAACTTACTAATTCAGTTTAATATTATCCATTAATATTATCTATCATACATCAAATATTGTTTATATTTTTAAAAAAAATCACTTTGGGTTCAAATAAACAAAAATAATGAGCAAAAAAATGTTCCAAAAATAATAAACATTTAATTAAGATTTATATTTATTTTTTATATGAAATCACCAGCCAAAATACATAAAAACAAAGGGAAAAAATCATCCAAACAAAATGGAATCTAAGTATTGGAAATCGATCCCATTTGACCTCGAAGGATGCATATCAGACAATTTTAGCTCAGAAATAAGAGGGATTGTGTAGTAGCAATGTGTATTCAGGTGAACATGAAACTATTAACAAGTAACAGCATCAAAAGGCATGGTTCCAAAATAGTAATAGTAAAGTTGCATGTGATAATACGGGTGTAAGCATTGGAAATGCAATGTGTAATGCCAAATTTGTTTAGGAATATAAAGCCAAATATCCTCTATAATCATTTCTTTGAAAAGACATAATTATAGGATTCAATTGCTATTCAACCATAGTTTCAAATGAAATAAATGTGAGATAAAACAATTATTTTGATTTGAGTGGATAAAAAAATATCTATTTGAAAAAATCATTGACAAGAGTGATAAAAACAACAACCATTGTTTGAAACATAAGAGGTGAGCCCCAAACATTAGTAGGTATTAATTGTGAAGGACTGTTGCTGGCAGTTTGCATAACAAGAAGAGCATGATGAGATTTTTCTTTTTGACATGCAACACGTATATTAGAAAAGTTTTAGTACAAAAGGCAGCTGAAAAATGACGAACTAGTGGTGATTTAAAGGCATTTGGATGACCAAAATATCGATAGTACATCAAACAGCAGTTAGGCAGTAGAGGGCAGTTTCGAGACAGCCAAGGAGAAGTAAAAACAGCATTTCTTGAGTGAGTTGAAAAACAAGCAAAAGAAGTTGAGAGAGAAATTGAAGTTGAGAGATGACTATTAGATACAAAATATTTTTAACTAGACAATAACTATTGGTAGAAGATATCATCGTACCATTGTTAAGAATAAGCAAAACTAAGCATTGCCCATGGTAACTTGATCGATTCTATTATACTTGTGGTGGAGGAACATAGAAGTGAGATGAGCAAACCATATGATGGGTCACTATAGTGTCAATGATGAAACCCAATCTTAGATTATGTTAAGGTTATCATTGTTAACATTTGACAGTGTAAAAGGATGTCATGATGATGGGAAGTTGCAAATGATGCTATTATCCATTATGCTAGAGGCATTAGTAAACGAGACAATGATTAACAATATAACTATTGCATCCATAAATAACGTAAGGGGAGAATTACGCATGACCATGTTCTCAAACTTGACAATGACCATTTGACATCCTAGCAAGAGAAACAAGTTATGGTGTAGCAATAAAATTTATGGATAATGGAGTAACCACATCTAGTACTAGAGAAGATAACTAATGGCATATTTCATGACTCTATATAAAACTAAGAAAATCTAAGAAGGGCAAAGGCTTGTCTCAAGTTGACTATATCTTTAGGTTAGTAAAGTTAACATTGAGCCCTTTAGAAACGTAAGTATTGAAGTCTTCAATAGGAAGGGAACAACCGATTATTGCAAGGTCTTCAGAGTTGGATTCTAAAGATATACAACACTAAGAGGATCAACTTGGTAAAGACCATACAATTGCATCCTAAAGTTACAAGAATTGAGCTTGAAAAGGGTTGGAATATGATGTTTCCGGAGCTAGCCATGCCTCTTGTGCGATATTGATACCCTACAATCTGTTGAAAGGCATCCTCCAACAGTAGTGCATGTATAAAGTTCTTCATGCAAGACCAAGGAGGTATATTAGGGGTTTAGGATAAAGAGTGGAATCAACAGAAATAGTCACAAGTGGAGTAATGAACCATCAAGTGTCCAAGTAGTTTCCTAAGATGAAGAGAGAAAGTTTTGGTATTTTTCATAGGATATAGTTCTTCAGTCTGATGGTGAGAAAGTTAGGACCATTGCCAAC
This sequence comes from Vanilla planifolia, assembly GCA_023846275.1. Classification (NCBI taxonomy): domain Eukaryota; kingdom Viridiplantae; phylum Streptophyta; class Magnoliopsida; order Asparagales; family Orchidaceae; genus Vanilla; species Vanilla planifolia. Next base: position 6,702,074 of record CM043877.1, read on the forward strand.
AATGAGTATAGATTGAGCGGTGTGGACAGGAGATGTGGTCATAGTTTGAGAAATGCCCATGAGATGGGAGAGAAAGAAACCATTAGCTAAATGTTCAAGAATGAAAGAAAACAAGATTAACAGCAACTTTGGAAAAAAAATCTACTTTAGAAGAAGACAGCAACGCTACTTCAGGAAGAATGCAACAGCAATCCGGCTGGCTCTGACACATCACGAGAATAAACAGAGCGATGCACAACAAGCACGAAAGCACATATTAGCTCAAGCTCACATCCACGGGGTGTTTCATTATTAAATAGAAAAGTACCGAATAAAGTTGGTTATAAATGAATAATCTAGAAAAATCTTTCTATAATATAACTAATCAAAGAGATTGCTTATTAAAAAAAAAACTAATGAAAGTGATCAGTTACAACCCATAACTTCTAACTGGAGTTACTTATAGGTACAAAGATTGGCTAAAAACATGAAATATGTATGTTAATTAATGTGGCAACCGCATATTTCACCAAACATGGACATTATGGTTTTTTTTTCCTTCAGATTACACCCAATAAGGATGGGATAGTAAAGGAGAATGACATCGTCTTCATTGCACCCACTGGCGAGGAGATATTCAGCAGAAAGAAACTGGATCAGTACCTTAAATCCCATCCTGGTGCACCTTCTTTACACGAATTTGATTGGAGCACTAGCGGAGAAATACCGAGGAGATCTGTGAGAATTAGTGAGAAAACAAAGGCGATCACTGTTCCAGAACCACATCCAAAGAAGAAAAGAGCTCGAAGATTGTCTAAGAAGAATGATGGGAAAACTGGAGCAGCTGCTGCCGAAGAGTTGCCACTGGAGGCCATTGAAGCTAATAAAACTGAAGAGGGAAATGGGATTCCAGCTGACAGCAAGCTTATAGCTTGTGATTAAGTTGTTTGAGGAACAGCAGAGCAGTGTTGGGTAAGTTTGTGTTGTCTACTCGGGACTTGAAAACAGTTTAGTGTATAAAAGAAGCAGCAGAAGCAACAGGAACTTTAGCTTCAGATGCTTTCCTTGTCGACAATAGTTGTTTAGTATCAGCTGTTCTTGAAGGATTGTTGTAAACTTCAGGTGTATGAACTTGGTAGATAATCTAGGCTGCAATGAATGTAAAGGAGCTACCAGTGTTCGTTAGTTGCCAGTTAAGAATTCATTGAGTTGTAGATTTTGTTGTTTGTTGTAACAGATCTCTGCATCATGCTGCAGCCTTAAAGTTGCAGAAATCTAAGTTATGAGTTGCATAAACTGCTGTCTTGTAAAGATTTCAAAATTGATTGTTGAGAGCTTCTCCTGGGGTGTAACTTAATGTTGTAATTATTATGCACACTAAATGAGTTTGGTCATTTCCAATGGCCAGAGAGACAGGAGGTCGAAAAGATTCAAATCAAGACTTAGTGTTTACATGATTTCTTGTTTGAAATTCAAATCTGTAAATAAAATTTTCAATTCAACAGACTAAATAAAAACATTTAAGAGATTAGATTACTTTTCGAAGTTCTACTATAAATTTAAATCAATCAAGTGAGTTTTTAAATGAATTAATATACAAAAAGATGCCAGCAAACAATAATTCATATTGATTTTCGCTGCCCTTAATTGGCCTTGCTTGTCACCTCTGCTTCAAGCAGATATTTTTTTTTTGTTTTAATTTTAAAATCACTAATAAATACATCAAATTATTGTCACACTTCTTCTCTTTATACTCTTAAAAAAATATTCACAAGCAGTTTATTATTTAAGTTCTTAACCAAATTTTCAGACAACAAAGCTGCAAACAAAAAGAAAGCGGCAGAAAAAAAAAATAAAATGAAAATTGGTGGATATTCCCTCTTTTTCAGTCTTGTTAAGAACAGTTAAGAAAATTGATTTAACGATACTAAATGAATTTGTGTTCGATTTTACTTCATTTCTTTATCAAAGTTTTAAATCTTCAACAATATCATAAAAAGGAAAAATAACACATTTTTATTAAAAGAAACTACAATAAACAATAGTATGTGAAACATGAACAAAATTGAGAAAGAGAAAGAAACATACATCTTTTGCCTGTTCTAAAAGGAATGTTGAAGAGTATTCGATGCAGGCTTTATGCTTCATTGCTCAACGAATCGACATCAAACCATCTTAAAGGCCTTTGAGTAGACCAAGTAAACCAGTTAGCTCAACCCATTTCTCAAACGCTGAAGCAGAAGATACAAATGCCAACTTGGAAGATTCCATGTCATGCTTATCCACTGCAAACAAGAATTGTGCAAATTATCTGCAAAAAAAAAGCATAAATCCAAGCCAGTGGATGCTAATTGTTCCACCTGATGAAATCAGATTAGCCAAGGAGGACTTGAATGCATCTGCCTCACTTTTCTCCTCATGGCTAGATGTGAGCTGGATGAATAATGTAATCCAAAGAACAAGGTTATATAAGAAATACTACTTGCGTCGAAACTAGAATCGAAGTTTCAAATTGGTATAATAGAGACCTTTGTAAATGCAAAGTTGACATTTTGCACCCAATCTGCTTCGCTGCTTGGGCCAAGAACAGCACTTGCTGAAGAGAAATCATTGTTCTCAATAGCTCTACCCACTTTGCTGAGCCTGTATACAAGTTCTTGCAGGTAGCCTGCAATCGAAGTTGAGTTGGTTTGGGGATTAATTGAGGATTTGGCAAATCGATGAATAATAGTTGACATTTTTCCCTATCTGTGCAAGAAAAAACAAACCACTATTTCTCCTTTAATGTCATTTACCCGTCTCCTTCTACCAACTTCAAACAACAGACAAGTCATCAAACAATTGGCATGTTCAACAGACTAACATGCCCACAAACAAGTCCTCCATAGCTTGCTTGGCCATCCTTTCTGTGTTTGAATTTTGAAGAGGTTAAGAAGTACTCACTTGGCCTTGTAGCTTGGCCCTCACTCTTTTTGAAATTTTAACATAGCAATGTATACTCCCTTTAGTCAAGGGATCCTCTTGTGACTAATGCATTGAGGAATTGGCCCATTTAAGGGTACCACTCTCCTATGTTGGAGTTTAAATTGTTTTGCTTACCTTGATGTTTGAGTGATTAGCTTTCTCTCATCGATTTGAATTGTGAATGAGGTCAAGGGGACTTGGCATGAAGATTTAGCTTTCTTTGCTCAATTAAATTTTTGATCCAATTTACAAACAACCTATATAAGGTCGTAGAGGGTGACTATATACTCTTCTCAAAATATATAGGGGTCATTCAAACGGAGAAACTAAAAGAGGAAAACAAAAAAAAGCCCATGCCCTCATTAATATAAAAACTCATTTCCTTAAAGAGAGAAGAGGATATCAACACTCTCACCACAAATATCAGAGAACTGATCACCTTCCTTTTAAGAGTTCAGAGGGGATCAAGCTTCCTTTCTTGAGAAAAAGAATAAAAAGACAATTTCATTCCCTGAAAACAACAAGGAGATGGATCCCTCTTTTATCGTCTTGTGATTCTCATATGATTTCAAATATGCCAATTTCAAGCAAGGGACGGGTGCGTGTTGTTTGACAACAACTTTTTCTTAAATTAAATTGATATAGGATTTGCATTTTGAATTGAGAAGGATATTGGGAGTTGACAAATGAAATAATTTTCTTGGAGTTTCAGTCAAGGAAATTAGATACTCAATGTCTGTCCTCATTTCAATTTGAACTGAAAGAATGGATCCAAACAAGAGGCTGAGAAAACAGGGGTTGATAGAAAAGTAAAGTCTTGAACTTCAATCAGAACAGGCCCAAATGTTGAACCAATTAATTTTGATTTTTGTAATGAATTCAACACCCACCAAGAATTCATGCTTCAGAGCTTCAACTAATGCAAAATATCAGCTTCTTCCTGTCTAAAGTAACCCCATTATTGGATTTATGTAAAAGTTAGGAATACAATGTGGCATTAAGGACTACGTAGTATGTCTGCATTTGCATCATTGACTCATTTGTGATTTTTAACTGAAGATCCAGCCTTCCAGCTTAACAGAACACTGGTTAAGCTTGCGCAATCTCAGCAGATCATAGATTTGATTGGTGGAAAAAAAACATCCTGATACATAATTACACTACAAGCTCAAAGAAATGGCTGCTATATCGATGATTAACGAAAAGGTTCCAATCGCAGCTCTTTGTCTTGGCATCGAAATCCAAAGGATTCAATTGGAAATAACTGTAACACGACCAAATCAGCCAATTTACCACATTCGACTTTGGATTCAACAAAAAATGTACAGGAAATTCCCTATTTCCCTATTCCATCCACTACGGAAGTGCATAAGTTATATCAATGAACCCCAAAACATGGGGAAGGGCAGAGAAACGGACCTGTCTCTTTGGTTGAGGAGCTGATGACTCCCTGCCTCTCGAGCCTCTTCTTTCGGTCCTTCTTCACCTTCTCAAGCAGCTCTACATCGTCATCCGCCTCAAGAACGGCCGAGAGAGACGTACCGGAAAGGGACAGCGTGAGGGCAATGAAACACGCCGAGATGCCCTCACGCCTCCCCACAAAAAGAGTAGACGCCGGATTTGCCAGCACTGACGCTTTAGATGTGGCCGATTCCGCACTCATCCTTGAACTGCAAGCGAGTACTGGAGCGAAGGCAGCTAAGGCGCGGTCGAGAGCGAGGACCGCCATTGCTTCTCTCTCTGCACCACTGGTTTCTCTCGCCGGAGAGGACTCTGCGTACGACCGATAGCAAAACTCGAAGATAAGGTTGGTCGCACGGTTGTTAAATAAGGCTCATATGCAAAAATCACACACATGGTGATCCAATACAAAAAAATGGTTGACAGGTGTGAAGGCTCAACCCAAAAAAGACTAGTGTGACTATAAGATGTATCAACTATATCAATTTTATCAAAAAAAAAAAATAATAATAATATCTATAGGAGGATTATAAAGAAAGAGATACACAAAATAGCATAAATAATATAAAGAAATAATTTTATTATTATTATCTCATCTTGTTATGTTAATAGATTGTTTTTTTTTTACTCTTCTTATAATAATTAAAATGAGTTTTTAAACTAAAATAATATATTTATATTTTAAAATCATAATCTTATATATAAAACATAAAATTATTCTCTTATTTTTTAATGTGTTATTATTTAACCATGTATCTCATTTCTAAAAATTTATGAGAAACTATTCATTATTAAGTGATTTCATACTTAAGCATCGCTCAATAATCACTTATTGTCCTCTTTGAACCCCAGATTATAGGAAGGTAAGACCCTCAAGAGATTGGCTTTGAGAAGATTGAACTTGAGAAGCTTGGCCTTGAGATTCCGACTTTCATATAAGTTGGCATCGAAGAGGGGCAAAAGTTGGTTGATGCTCTCAAGATAGAATAATAGATAAGAAGTGACTTATAACAAGTTTTTGATATAAAAATATAATAGTCATTAATCATGTATTAATTATAAAGATAATGATTCAGGTTATATATGTGAAATCATAGTATTAAAATTTTAAAATATATTTTATGACAATCTGCTTTAGTCAATATGAAGGACCAAATGAGACAATCTTCATATAGCAAGATTGTATTATATAAATTTAGCATTAGTGCAATGCTTCTTATAATTCAATGTAGTTTAAGGAAGAACAAAATGAAAGTTAATGGGCTTTTAATGCCTAAGATTATGTCTTAAGAAATTGATCTTGAGTAACAGCATCTTGAGAGACTGACTAATCCTTAAGAAGATTATCTTTAAGAGGCTTGTCTCAAGGGTTTAGCCTTCATCCAACCTAAGGACAAGCAATTATTTCTTAAGAGACTATGTCTTGAGAAGATTAACTTCAATATGCTTAGCCTTGAGTTTTGGCTTTCTTGTAACTTAGGATCAAAGATGGCATATTTAACACCCAACATTAAAGAAGGTGGGGAATGATCACATAATGATGCCTTAAAAAAGAAATCACTAGAGAAGAAGTAACTTCTATCAGGTTTCTAAGTAACGAGTTATAAGAATGAATTATCTCGCATTAGTTATTGACAGCTTGATCATGATATTTATATGAAATGTCATAGTTTTAAGTTGTCAAGATATTTTTTGAGAATAAAACACACTCGGGTAATTATGGGGGTCATCAAAAGGCATAATAAATAACATATGAGTATCTAACATTAGCTCACAAATAATAATCCATTGGTATCAAACCAATTATATAGGTTCATAAATACAAACTTTGGTTAAAAATTGCTTTAAAATACTTAAAATTAAGGTTTTATTGATTTTGTTTCCTATAATCGTCCATAGCCATTTGTTGCCATCATCGCCACCGTTAGTAGCTGTTGTCGCCACCTTAATCAATCCACTTGCCTGCCACTAGCGTGATCTAATTGACCTGGGAAGATTGTTTAACTCGCATTGACTACATTACCTACGATGACTCATGACAATCAGTGACGACTCGTGCCTACCCACAAGTACAGCTAACTCATTCTTTTAGACCCACTCCTACCCAAAAATTAAATCAACAGCTCCATTGCATCACTCGTCCCACTGTTTCACCACTTGCCACTTCACCACACGATGTTACTATCACCTAAAGATATATGATTAGTTTAAGAATTACTTAATTCAATTAATTTTTCGTTTTTTTTATTTTTTAAATTATTGATAAATCTTTGAGGTCTCTATAAATAAGAATATTCACTAAACTATAAAAAAATGATTGAATAAAAATTTATTTTATTTGTATACTTTTATCATTATGAACAAAGTATGTGGACCCAATCTTAGTTGGAAAGATTCCAACTTCTCTTGTAAGAGATAAGGATAGAGGTGAGAGATCTTCCACTAAGAGAGTTGACAACCAAATTTTTGTGAAAAATAAAAATCAAATGTAAGAGATATACTGGGAGAGTGGATAACCAAACAAATTTTTACTTCCACTAATACCCACATCATTGTCAAAAGATTCAACATTTCAATAACTTTTATTTTCTAAATAGTAATCTAAAGTTAGAGTTTTTTTTATTAAAGTACACATAAAGTTTATCTTAAATTTATTATTTTATATATATATATAATTGGATATGATAAAAATTATTTTGTAAAATTTTATGTTTAATACTTAAAGTGTTACCACCTTCTTAAATTAATAATCCAAGCTTCAGATTTGGAATGCTAATCTTTAAATAGTTTTAAAATATCATACATGCCACTAAATCTTGATTATTGTATAGTAGTTTTTTATATTTTTTTAATAATTTATTAAGTATTTCTAATACTGTAGGTTACAATTTAGATTTTGATAGAAGTCTAAATCTGTCATGTATCAATTTTGATGATCTAAATATATCTAGTGAGGAGGAAAGACCTATGAAGCATCGAGATAAAGAACATATCCCTAATATGAAATTGGATGTCCCAACCTTTGATGGTAGCTATGATCTTAAATATTTTATTGATTAGTAAATTAATATAGATGATTACTTTGATTGATACCAAATGAGTAAAAATCAACCATGTAACTATTATTACTTTTAGAAATAATTTATAAATTGTAAGAGATGATAGTAAAAAATTGATTTGTATTTGTTAGCAACCAATCAAAATATAAAGCTTTGTTATCAATTCTAAAGATATGCAAACCAAATCTATATTTGAAGTATGTAAGTCTCTCACTTCCAATTAACTTAAACTTCTATCTTGCATGTTGCACATGTCACTTTTGAAATGGTTACTTATTTAGCTTATAGAGATGGTAAAGAAGTGAATCATTATTTTAATAATCATCTCAAGTATTAAAAATATGCTTTATGTACCAATTCCTTAACTAATTATTTTGAAAATATAATTTTTAGATACTTTAAAAATATAATCAAAATACATCATCAATCTTTTTATAATATTATGTATTTTTTGCAACTTAAAAATAAAAAAAATATATATTATGTATAAAATATTGATAATTTTATAATATTGGCATAAGACATAAAATTTAACATAAATAGGAAATATTCAATTACATGTTTTAGATTTATTTGATATATCTTTATGCAATTTTTTAAAAAATATATTTTGACGTCTTAAGCATGTAATATCTGACAATCTCTCTTTATCATCTTAAGGTTCACAATATTACATATATAATTAAAAATACTTAATTATAATATTATGTTCTCATCTTTTTATGTTAAAACATTTTTTTTTTATTTTGATCATCTCATCCTAATCAAAACTTATTTTATCTTAAAAGAATTTCAACATCTTTAAACTATGATTATATATTTTTTTATTGTAAAAATTTTATTTTTTTTTTCAACTATCTATCAAGAGTCATTTTAAATTTAATAATTTTTTAAAATATTTATTGATGATTATTTATTTTTTATAACAATAGAAAGAATGGTTTTTTAAAGAGATTTTTTGTGTCCTAATTTACTTAGTCTATGATACACTTGTAGAATATAATATTACATTATTATAGGTTCATTATTATTGTTAGAAGGTTTGTTTAAAAAATTTTGAAAAAAAAAACATTTTTTTAGCAGAAAATGAAAAAAATGTGATTAATCTTATTAAAAAAACATATAGGGAAATTAAAACCATCCTTTACTGATATTGTTCTTTACTTTTTATATATTATAAAAAATTTTAATTTGTTTCTTAAAGACGGTGGCATTTATAAATAGCTGTAAACGTATACAAATATCGTACTTGAAAAGTGTGCAGCGGTCGTTGGTAAGAGTTGGTAGAGTTGCATTAAAATATGCCACGTGTTGTCTAATTAACGGTTGTAATATCTTTTTATGGCCAGGTTGACCGTTGACTGACTTCACAAGAAAGAAGCAAAACTGTGTCACAATTATAACAAATTTATTTAGGGAAAAAAAATTGCCCATAAGATTGATGATTTTCTATCGAAATAATTTAATATAATTACGGCTTTTAAAAATAAAAAACAATAATACATCTATGGGAAGCTAAAACAAAGGTAAGTTTTTAAATAAAAGTTATCTATATTTTTTTTAGTGTACTTTAGTCTAAGCATTTTGCTTTAAATCTTCTTTGTCTATTAACTCTATAGTCATCTTGAATTTTTTAAGTATCGATTATATTTTATTTTGCTTAACTCAATAAGTTCTAGGTTTTGAAAAAAATTTATAATTTTTTGAAATCAATTTAATATTTTTAACAATTTTTGATATTTTTTAAGTAATCCTATAACTTTTAAACGTTTGGTCTTAATTCTTAGAAAAATCATATTTTCAAAAAATTGATGTCGTAGACTTATAGATAATTTGTTTTAAAATTGTTTTGTTCAAATCCCTCTTTTGAGAGTGATATTCCTTTTTTTATTATATAAGACTTTTTTAAATATATAAAATAAATCTAAAAAATCTCTAAAATTCATAAAAATTCAAACATACTGAAATTATATTTTATTCTAATAATTTAAGATATTATACTATAATATGTCAAATATCACATATTGTATGTTGACTGTTTAAAAACATAACATAAACCTTCCACTTTTCTCATAGATCATCCAAAAATACTCAGTAAACATCATGTCTTTTGGAAATGTCATATGTTATGCTCAAGAATCTAGCTTTTAGCTTGATAGATTATTCTCTCATCGTGTCACACCTTTTTTAGCTTAATATATTATACATAAAATTTTAACATATCATATGTTTTTCTCAAGAAAATAATTTTTTGTTTTTTAAACTTTAAATACTATATATTTCAATTTTAATGTATCATATGTTACTTTCAAAAATTTTATTTTTAAATTAGAAATCAACCATTTTCTAGTTGAATCTAATCCTAGACTTAAAGAAAATAAGAATAAAACATTTCATAATTGTTTAGTCTCGAATAGCTCATGCAAAACCTTAAGATTACCGCATGAAATCCAATCTCTAAAAACTTAATCAATTCTTGAGCTTCCATGTAACAAGAAATAGAACATGGATGAAACACTAATTATAACCAAAATTCCTCTCTTAGTTCATCTTTTTTACAAGCTTGCTTTACAAATATTCTTCTCTTTCTTCAATTTTTCTTCTCTAACTTTTCTTCTTACTAAAGAGTTTCCAAACTCCTCTTTTATTTTCTCTCAAACCTTTCAACATCTTCCACACTTATCTACTTCAATTGGAGAGAGAGTTTTAAAAAAAGGTCATAATGAATGCTTCTTAAATTGTTTAAACTCCTAACTACCCTTGAAATATTTTAATACATTCATGAAGGACATTTATTCCTTTTTGCTTGCCAAAAAATTGTTACAACTCTAGTTGAATTCTAAAAATTATAAACTATAAACAAATAAATTCTTTTTATTGAGCACTTCCCAATACTATGTTAGCCTTACATTCTAAGCTACTTCATAAAATTATATATTTTATTTGAAACAAAGTAAAAAAATATTAGTTAATTATGGCTTTCAAAAATAAAATTTTGTACATCATTAGTATCTAATTATAAGCTCAAATATGTAATAATAATGATACAAGATAATTAGCTAAAATACAAAGTAAAGTTATTTCAAGCATAGTACTTAAATCTAATACAAGCAACACTTGACAGCTTTCTTCCAGTATTCCTCCTCATGCTTTTTGCTTCATACTTAATATTGAGATATTATTTTATTTCTATTCCCTGCAGTTCAACACCATGACCTAGAAGTCATGTTTTTATATTTCTTTTCTCATGAAGAAGATGCCCCTTTCTTTTTATTAGTTATTCTCCTTCCCTTAGTGGTTGTTTGGTCCTACTCTATTCTCCTTAACTATATCTGCTAAATCTCTATAAGGAATAAATTTTATAGAAATCATCAAACTTCTTGTTTAATATTATAGGACCTTCCAAAACAAGTATCACCTCTATTTCTTTGTAGCCATCATTTCCAATACATGCCTAGCTAGTCTTAAGAATTTATATCCATATCTACCATTATTAGTCCATTTTGGTCAAGCTTTGTTATTCTTGGGTCGAATCTAGAATGCACTGCTTTAGAAAAGCTTGTCAAAATTGCCTCCTAAACATGTAGTAATTCTATTTCTCTGTAACCATCATTTCTAATGCATGCCTAAATAGTCTTAACAAATGCTTATTCATATTATGTAATTATCAGCTTACTCTAGTCAAGCATTACCAAGTAACATCTCATCTTATTTTTGGTCAACTTTAGAATATACTATTTCATATAATCTTGTAAAATTTCTTCCATCATAATTTAAAATGTACTCTTTCTTTAAAATGGAGTCTCTATTGTCCCTTAACCAATTTCTAATAACACTACCTGGTATTAGTATCGCTAGAGGAACTCTCTTATAGTCTAAACATGTTATATGAACAAACATTTTGATACCCTTTAATCAATCTTCTACTTGAAAAGAGTCATAGTAAGTGTTGTGAACATAGTCTCAAAAATTAATCTATTTGTTAATATGCTTAATATATTTTTATATTTTTCTCATTTTTGGTTAGTTAACAACCCTTCTAGATTATATCTCTAATCTTTTCTCTCTTTCTCTACATCTTTTCTTAATTTTTCCTTGAGATGTTATGACCAATCTATTTTTTTAGTTTGTCACTTCTTTCTCATGCATGTTTTGATTACTAGACTTCATGCTATATTTTGTAAAAATCTCATTTCATATTCTAAAATATATACAAAATGATTGCATGTTACATATCCAAATAATAAATTCCAAATCTTGAATATGTCTCATTATACATTTGATATTTAATAAATCTCTAAAGTCATTAAATATCTCCAATAATTACATAAATATTAAATTCTCAAATTTAGTCATTTTAAAAAATTTATTTCTCCAACAATCAATTAAAATTAAATAACTCTAAAATCATTTAAAACATTATTTTTTTTTTACAAAATGTCACATATTATATATTGAGTTTATATACTATAAGTCGACCCATATATAACACATTAATATTAATATATGTACACCATCTATCCATGAATTCTTATGCTACACATATTATACATCAAGTTGATGAAATATATATGGCTTATGATGTCTCATTTTGGCCATTTTTTCACTAAACTTATTGTACATCTATTGAAACTTACTATATGTTGAGTTTCAATGTAATATTCATGGCCTTTTACATACAATGTTTGAAAAATATTTTTTTATAGTTTTTTCAACCATTCTTTTCTAGCCTTGTGTTATATAATAAATATTTTATTTTTAACATTACATTAATGTGAACTTATTTTAAGAAAGATTAACTCTATGTGAAATATTAAACATGTAATATAATAAATATTAAGCAAATGTGTGTACACCTCACTACAATTTTGATATTTATATCACATGTCATATTCTTAAAATATTGAGATATTATTTTAGAGTAAAACTCACTTTGATCAACATGAGATAATTCAATGAGATAATATCTTAATATAGTGAGATTAGAATATCAAACTAGAGATCAAAATTTAGGATAAAAATAAAATCTAGTTTGAGAGGCATTCCTTTTCTCCACATGAAACTCCCTAAGTAGGTCTTTTAAGTAAAAAAATTAGTAATAAAATTAATCAATTGAAACACATGAAATATTGAAATAGAATAAAAAATTATAAGTGTTGAAGATAGGTGACATAACTAAAGCATGACATTATCATCATGCAAAGCATATCAAAGATTAGACATAATAAATAATGAGTCTACTTGAAGGAAAGCACTATCATAACAACTAATAAGAGTGAGAAGGATAGAAGAAGCAACCATGGTGCCAAGGAGATCCACATTTAAGACAACAAAAGTGTAGAGGAAAACTTTGAAAGCAACTAGAAGATGGCTATCATAGTCATGAATCAACATGACTACCCTACCATGATTAGATCGAAAGACATCCCATCAAAATTGACCTCAACCAACCATAAGGAGATTCCCAATGAGAGCTAAGTGATTTATTATATCCCAAAAAGTTAAAGAGATCTTAGACTTCTTGTTAGGAAAAAGGGAATTGATAGAGAGAAGTCACTCAAATAAGTAAGGCAAAGGATTGAGATAAATAGATTCTACCCCTATGGACATAGGCATTGTGGTTTGCCAAACATAGAAGAAGGTAGTGTACATAATCCTAATCATCTATCATTCCTATGTTTCTTACATATAAGAATCACAAAAAATTTATCTAGTTTAACACCTATTACAATACCAAAAGAGATATTATATAAGATAACAAAAGTATGAGGACACTCATAATATGCACGATCCAATATCTTTGAGCAACCATAGCCCCAAATGAAAAGAAGAGATAAGTGATGTTGTAATAATAGAACTAGTTGGCACTTGGCACAACATCATTAAAAATTCTCCATAATAATGCAACACAATGTGACAAGGATTTGACTTTCCTTTTCAATTAGCCTCATTATACTAAGGCTCAAAAAAACCTATGTAAAAAATGGAAAACAAAGGCATCAGTGGAATTCATTATCCTATAGTCGAGGGAATCATGAGATGGGTAAAAAGGTAGGCCAAGTGTATAAGTAGATCCATAATGTGATGATGAAAAAGTGCATACAAGAGATCAAGACATCAACTCATAGTATCATTGTGATTGGAAACAATGTTTAGTCAATCAATGTTCATGTTAACAAAGGTAAGGCACCATTCAAAGGAAAGGGGCCTAAGCCAATTGTTATAATAGAAATTATAAGACTGATCATCCTTAATTTTCCACCAAATGCTCTCCTTAATGGAGCTCCGCTCAAGCAACATGAGATGTTAGATCTGAGAATCTTATTATTGAATAAAAAATGGAGCACTCCCACCACTAAACATGGTAGCCAAACACTCAATCCCCAAAGAAGGATTGCTTCTATGAATTTGAGTTTAGAAGTTTTATGAAGACAACCACTAATCAAGCAAATGATGGATCTTTAGAATCCCAAAGAAATGAGGAAATGGATGATGAGCCACTTTAAGCTCATGCTCCAAAGACAACCCCACATTAACCTTTCAATCATATTAAGGTTATTAACTAAGAGAATAATCTGAAACATAGATTACACATGAATCAAGGCTAACATATCAATGATAAGAGTAACTATAGTAGAAAATGATTAGGCTTAGAAACCCTAGCCCAAAATTCTAACCAAACTATGTCAATGACACGGAGGAAGTCCAACGAGATCAAAATGAGTCAATTCTTTTGCTAAAGAAAATAAAAGACTTAAAAAAGTTTATACAAAAATTAAATATTTCACAATAAACATTAAGCACTCTTGTAAGCATGTTAATGTTGGAAACAAAAATGATAGACCAAAGAGTAAAATATCATTAGAATGCAAGAAGTGGGTGATGGCTGGCACTCTTAGGCTAACTCTAATGCCCCTAATCACCCATGAAGTAAAATGATGTTGAATGAGGAGGAAGAGTAGATAAGAATAAAGAATAAATCGATAAGGCAATAGAGCACACCCCTATACGAGCATGTGCTTCTCAATTATCCATTCAAACTTATTACCATTAATTAATATAGAGTATATAATGTGTGTGATGCACCTAGTGATCCATATGCACTATTACTCCAAAAACCCAAAGTGACAAAGCCTTGGCAAGAGGAGTAGCTAGCTAATCCAATCATAAATTTGCTCTATGTCCAGCTTTCGTGACATCAACTCGAGGATCAAAACAGGTCTAAAATTTTTTATGAAGCTCCTAAGCCAAAATAAAGTTATTAGAAATGCCTCTACAATGGATGAATATCTCCTACTTGTAGAACACCCAAGTTTTACATGCGAGGCTTCATATTGGTAATAAGAATTCTCATGATATTCTTGTAAGTTATATTACACAAATTGATGGGTTTACAACCTCAAAGATAAGGAACATAGAAGTATCCCACCAATACTTAAGCTTCACACCAAAAACAAACAAGGTATGTGTAGTAGGAATGAGATCTCTCTCTACCACACATTAATACCCTTTAATGAATAAAGTGGTGATGCTATCACAACCAAAGGCCTCATTAATTAGGAGATAATGCATATACTATAGGATTTCATTGACCAAGATCAAGGAGAAGGTAGAGTCGGCTTGCTCTACCATAAGAGAAGCATAAGAGGGAGAGACGACAAAAAAGGGAGCAAGGATAAGGGACTGCCCTTACCTTTAATAAAGGTAATCCATTAGAATATTATAAATAGGTGGATGCTTCAAAGGTATTCTCAAGGGTAGAGATATGATTGTTTTACTTCCAATAAGTCATACCTTTATGAAAAAAAAGGCAAAGGTATGGTCACCAAGAGTGAACCAACACACTTTAGTGCATTGCCACCGCCAAGTTTCCAATCAAGCAAGAATCTAGTGGTCATCTATGACTACAAGAAGCATGGAGTAATAATCCTTCTCAAAGAAGATATATCCAAAAACTTCTTTGAGTTAAAGATCAAGGATCTATTTCTCCATCTATTTGTAAATTTTCATGAGGTCCCAACCTTAAACTTCAGCCCTATAAGGCCCTATAAGGTCCACACCTTAGCTCATCTAGGTTAGTATTACACCATGTGAACCATGTGCCTTATAAAAAAAGGTCATAAACCAAGCCTAAAGCATAATGACTTGCCTCCATACACTCCTCTTTGGAGTGGTTGTAATTGAATTCACTACCAATGATCATATTCTTTTGTAGAAGATAAAAGAAATGTTATGTCTATTAGTTGTAATAAGCATAAACTATAAAGATAAGATACACTGAGCAATTCTCTTAGAAAAACCTTGCTTGAGATGACTAAATTGGTCACATGAAGAAGCCAAATAGAGATATAGTTTAACCTCTATAAAACAATGATGCCACCAAAGAAGCTCACTATAGAAGAGAAAGCAAAGGTCCAATGGTGATGCATTAAGAGTTCTACATTCCTCCAACTAAAGAATTACTGACACACTTCTAATAAATAAATGAAATACAAAGAAATTGTTCTAATTAGGTTGTAGAGGTAGTTGTGCTAAGAATCTTTTTTAATGCCTCTATAGTTTCATAAGATGGTAAGATCATGAGCATGGTAAGGCAATAGGAGAAGCACCACACAAAGAGGTTGGGGAAAGACAAAGACAAGACACATTTCTACCCCTTGCAAGTAACATAAATGTGGGTTCCTCATAACCAAATCACTCACTCCCATAAGGGCAAGATAATAAAATAAAAGGGCCCATAATGATCACTAACAACCCCATCTAAGCAATATCTTAGTGAGGGAAAAAGTTGATTGGGGTTAGGAATCTAGTTTAGTGAAGGGAAGCCATGAAGTTTTGATTGGTGAGGAAAGCTTACTACACCTAAGAGAAGCAAGAGGCAGACAATTAGTATGACCAAAACCTCAATGAGATCATACCACTCAACACCCCATGGGCACTATTTGATGGGGGAAAGGCCCCAAGACTCATGGATCTTCTTTAATTATGTGATTGAATAAGAGTCCATAAGCTAAAGAGTTCCTCTAATAGGGTTAGGAAGGTAATTATCTAAATAAAAGGGAAGGGATTACATTAGATGATGTAGCCTAATCATATACATTACATATGCCATTGGTAGAAGTGGAGGGGGTAGTCCCTTCGAGAAGGGTGCAAGTAGTGCAAGCTATGGATGAACATGTGGTGGTCTCCTAGCACTTGTAGGACTATTAGACCCAAATATACAATTATAAGTGATATGGTCAACCAGCCAATAATTGTAACATATAATGAATAACCCCTCATACTGAAGCCATTGAAAGAACCACATATAGCGAACCTCAACCTACACTCCATATGCAAGGAGATTGCTTAAGACAACCTTAAAATGGATATGAGCAAACAGGGCAAGTTCCATGTTTACAATGACAACATTCAAAGCAACAAGTCAAAAACAAGTGCAAGGAAAAAAAGATTTAACTTACCTAAAAACATAATGGAAGGCTAGGAAGCTAAATATAGATGGGCATAGACATGAATGATACCTCATACTCTTTATAATCAATCTAACATGTGAGGTACATTGCTTTTCCAAGAACTTTACTCACATTCCTTTACACTACTTAAAATCAATTACAAGCCAATAAAGAGGAATCTTTCTCTCACAGAGATAACTAACCAAAGAATTGTCAAAACAACCCCTTCATAAAATCAATATACTCATCATCTAACATTACAAAATCATTTGTACTATGCATGATTGCTTCTAACAAGTCAAGAGTCCACCACAAGTTGGTATCCCTAAGTCATAAGCTGAGGTGGTGAGCCGCAAAAGGAGACTCAGTATCCCCAACTATGCTCTAGACCACACTTATCAACAAGGCAGGGCAAATGTGATGAGTAAGGTGTACAAGTTCCCTTATCATGCATGCGATCATAAAGCAATTCTGAACCACACCGTAGAAGGTCATATGTGACTTTCCCAACAAAGTATGGGACACCACTATAGACTTTACCATGACATGGGAAAACCTAGTACCATTGAATGAAAATAATGACACAATAATAACAACAATAAGAATATGTAAAGCAGAGTAAAAAAAGAGAAAAAGAATTCACATGCTCCAATCATCATAGCCACCATTTAATAGCCCACCATTGGCCAAAATTGCATCAAATCCAAGATAGGTACTTACCATAATCGATCCTCATAAGAAGCCATCATCGCCTCTAACACATCACCTATAGAATCCCCAAAAAAGCTTACCACAATCCCACTAGATTCACCTTCCTCTTATTTAATCACCAAAATATTTGTATCCTTCAATACATTATAACCAAAATACACTACAACGATACACTAAGATTACATAAAAGCTATCAAGGGACCATTAATGGGATAACATTTAAACCAGAAGTTAGATTTCATTATGACAACCTTGCCATCCTTTCTTAGGATCAAGAAAACATCATTTACTTAGGTAAACAATAATGCAATATGAATTTAAAGAAAATAATTTGTGGATCATGCCTCATATTAGGTCAAGATGATATAATAAATATATAAATAATATGTGATAACAATAAAAGATATATTATTTTTTAAGTTTTCTAAAAATCTCATAATTTTCTATTAAGAAATTATGTGAATTTTTTAACTCTTTTTCATATCTTTTTTTTAATTTAATTTTTTATTTTTATTTGGATCTAAAGCTAGGCCTTCCTCATAATTCTAAAATTTGATTAGATGTATCAAGAATATATTATTTCACATAATCTTAATGATAAACCTTTTGGTACTACTTAATACATTATTTTGAATAATAATCCTCCTTTTAAAGACATGTTATTTCAATAAGTCACATATTTGTAAAAAAATATTATTCTAGATAATCAATTAGTCTCTTGAAACAATCATTATTAATTTAATTTTTAAAGTAATGCCTAACTCTATTTCACCAACCTTTGTTCTTACATTATTTCTTTTTTTTAAATTAAGTGAATAAAATATGAAATAAGCATTTTGTATAAAACTAATAGCATTAAAGTAACATATTCACATAACATAACATCTCATAAAATTAATGTCACTCTTGATTTTTAGCAATTTTTTTCTTAAAAAATACTTAATTACAACAAAACCTATACACCAAACAATACATTTGGCTAACAATCTTTACACCCTTGACTTAATATTCAAACTAGGAGTTACGATCTTCCAATTTGATCATCCTATTCACAATGCGTCATCCACAATGAATTATGTCCTTTAACCAGATGACTAATCCATTGATTTAGAGACTAGTTCACCATTGGCTAAGGATAACTTACCAGAATATACTAGAATGTATATGATACCAAAACAAGATGTAATTAAAACCATACATATCCACATTGTCAAATCATCATATCTCATATTAACCATAAATTCAAGTTAAATATAACAGAAAACATAAAATGCTAATAATAATGTTCAATAAAAATGTATAATAATAATATTTGAAACAATCTAAGGTTTATCAAATTATATTATTAGAATCATAGGAATAACAACACTACATTTAAGAAAAAGAATACAAACAAAACTGATGAACTACTAAATGATCAAAAAGTTAACCCAATATGTGACTCCTAAGCAATCTCTTATCTCACTAATCTTATATAAAATAAGGGAGAGAGTCTAATTTCAATAAAAAAATTTTAAGTTATATTATAAAAGTAACATATAATTACAAGGTATTATAACAAATATATAAAAAAATTATAATTAGTATCATAACTATGATGTCATGCAAATAAATATCAAACTATTATTCTAAAGTAAACAAATGTATGAGATTATTATGCAACCCATTTGTATGTTTTTTTATCTCACTAGCACTTTGGTACTCTTTCCAAGCCCAAATCACATGTCTTTGATCAAGAATCTAACACCCTTGTTCGAGACATACCAATCACATAAAAATTTAATCATGAATTTGGCACTCTTGTCTCAGACATGCCAATCACATAAACTTCTAATCTAGAATTCAACAATCTTATTTGTGGCATGCCAATCAAATAAATATTTTATTAAGAATTCAATGTTCTTATTTGAGATATGCCAATCATATAAATCTCTGATCAAGAATTTGGCACTCTAATCTGAGACATGCCAATCACATAACATTTGATAAGAAAATCTAAAACTATCATTTGAGAAGTACCAATCACATAACTTGAGGGTTCAAAATTTGGGATACATTATACCTAAAAAATCATATATTTATCAAAATCAACTCACTTGGTATATTATCATTAATCCAAACTATTATCATTAGCTATCTAGGTTTTTTCAAAAGATTTCTTAAACAAATAACCAATTATATAGTGTTATTTTATCTATTATTTAAGATATCTTAGAGTTACCTTTAAACATTAACTCTATCATTTAAGATGTCAACTACTATATGAGATACTCTAGGGTTTTCTCAAAACCTAACATATCTATTTTGGGTACCTTATCATGATCATATATATAATACTCAATTAATTACTCTTCATCTTTAGCCTTTTTTAGAATATTTTCATTGACCACTCTATTCATCAAGCTATCCTTGCACTTTCACTGAAGTTTGCATCTTTGGCTTTCTTAGGTGCATTTACCAAATTTTGGCTAATCATTATATTTTAGGTTCACAAAAGTTCCACTAGTAACTTTTATACCTCTCAATCAAACTTGAGTTACTATTCTCTTCCCAAAAATATATCCTGAACTACATATAATCTTCTTTTTTTTAATCAAAAGGAGGCATATGTCATACAAAAGGTTCCCATGTATGATCCTCACGGAGGGTCAAACATGAAATCTAATAGTATAAGTTTAATGAGGGGCTTGGGAAGGGACACCCCCCTCTCCCAGACAAACTCAGTACAACATGTAATGCGCACGACCCAGTCAGCAGACGCATTCCCCTCTCTATAGATGTGGAAAAATCTAAGCGCATCTAGGCTCCTTGTGCACTCAATAGCCTCAGCAAAATGACCCACCACATGCAGGTGGGAGATGAGCTTGCAGACCTCCTACAGCGCCAGCATCGAATACGTCTGAATCTCCACAGCACAATATTGGGAAAGGTTATCCCTTAACAGGTCAATGGCCTCGAGCATTGCCTGAATCTCCATAGCTTCACCAGCCTGTGAGAAAACCCTCCTACCAAGCACCAGAAGCGACTTCCCCATGTAGTCCCTCACCACCATCCCAAGGCCAGTGGTATCCTCCCCAACAGCAACGTTACAATTCACTTTTATCGATCCAGTGGGGGGGAACCTGGTGGGGACACCAGCGCCATGCATGATTTTCGACGTACTTCATCTATTCAGATGTGCTCCTGCACTACCCGACGACCAAGGGAGTTACTCTTCATGAACAGGATCAATTTGGAGCCCAAAGTTGCATTTCGGGCTCGAATTAACACTCAAGAACATTATTTTTGGATTCGGGGACCCAAATTTGGCCAAAAGGCCTCTTTTTTCGGTTTTCGCCGCCGCCGACTGCGACCGTCCGCCACCGCCTCGCCGCCGTCGGCCGTTGAGCCGATGGACCCGCGCGCGGGTTCGCGCAAGACGCGCCCGCGGGTGGCGGGTCGGCACGACCCGGTTCAGGCCAGTGTCATGGCTCGGGTCGCACGACCCGCTGGATGAACCGCGCCGACCCGTCTCCGACCCACGCCGACCCGTCTCCGACCCACGCCGACCCGTCTCCGACCCGCGACAACACGACTCGACCGTGCCAGCGTCCCCGCCGGATTTGCCTTAAAAGCTGTTTAGCAACAGCTTCTGGATCAGCTTTTGACTATTTTCTGCCTTTTTTAATGTTTTAAAGGGCAGAAATTGATATGCAGCCTTTATATTTGTTATTTTCCTATTTATTTCCAAGTTTCACGTATTTTATTCTTTTAAAACTCTAAAAGTTGTTTTACCGATGTACCCTTAGGCTCTCTATAAATAGGGAGGCCTATCCCTATGTAAGGTTAGTTGATATTTTGAGCTTGTTTAAGTATTTTAGTGCTTTGCTTTCACTTGTTGAGTCATTGTTGTGATTCCAACAAGACTTCGGCGTGCTGATTCGTCGAGGCTCCGGTACTGGGAGGAGGGGTGCGAGGCCCAAGCGGTGAGAGGCCGTGCCAGTTTATCAACGACGCCATCTTCATCTTCATCCCTTCGTCGACATACTCTCCATACCCCGCCGCTACCACGACGGTAACGTTTCATAACTACTCATCGTCGCATTCGCCTTTTCATCCGAATTTCGACGCTTCTCTCTCTTAAGATTTGGGTTCCCCTCGGACTTGAACGGTTCTTACTCGAATAATATCTGTTAACTTTCTGATTTACGGTGATTTAACGCGATCTTTGTACCTTTCAACTGCGCCGGTGCGACCATTCCACTTTTCAAAATTTATCTCGCTCGGTATTTAAACCCTTATCCGAGTACCCCGCATCTGTGCCGTCGAGGTGTTGCGGACCTAGCCTACGGAGCGACCTCTGTGTTGCTCACGGTCTCCCTCTTGGCTAAGATTGCCTTGGATGGGTGTCTCTTGCTTGTTATTTCTTTTTCGAATTTTCACATTTTTACCTTTCAAGTTTACTTTATTTCTGGTGTGTGGATGTAATTTCTGTATTGCTCAAATTATTATAATCCGTCCGACATCAGAACCCAACTATGGATTACAGGCAGTTCAGAGGAGCTGCAAGGATTCTCGCTAGACATGGATGGGTAAAGGCTACAATGTCTTGCTGCTGCGATAACTTCGATCTTAATCTTATGCAGCATAGGACAGGAGTTGATCATTGGATCGTTGTGCCTCTTCGCATTCCTTCCCTCCCAAATGTAGTACATAGTAGTGGCCAAAGTAGCGGCATACCTGACGCCAACCCCACATCTCATCTCCGGCGAGCCGACAAGCTCCATGAGACTATGTAGAAAAGTCAGCCCGGCACCGGCACCTTGAGGCAGCCTCAGCGTGGCCACGGTCTCGCGTGCCTGGTGATCAACCCAAAGTTCCTGGGCATGCGGGCAGACCCAGAAGACATGCTGCGTGGACTCCTCCGCAGCGCAACCTCAAGAGCATCCATTGCACTCGAGCAGTCCCCTCCGAGCCATCCAAGCCGTCGTAGGGAGGTGATCCCCTACCACGCGCCACAGGAACATGCGCACCCTCGACAGTACTTTAAGCTTCCATAATCCCCTCATCTGGTCCACATTCTGCCAGCTTCTTCGCCTGGTGACGTCAACTCTGCATTTCAGGTGCAAATAAATTCTCCTGTTGTCGACCTTCTCCGTCTCAGTATGTGCCTGAAGTAGCGTGTCTTGTCCAGACATCCAAGCCCTGGGAAGGTGCAGCACCCTGTCTAGCAGTTGCTCGCCAGCCCATGCATGTATATTATTGACGTCCCAGACTCCAGCCTCAGTGATGCATTCAGCCACGCTCGCCGGCCACACGATGTTCATATTGATGAAAGTAGGCCAGCTACAAATAGGGAGGAAGCCAATCCAATTGTCTTCAATGAACCTCGTCGTCTTCCCATCGTCGATTCTCCATACAAAGTTCGACACCGCACTCGACATTGCCTCCAGCACGAGCCTGCAAGCATGGGATACGTTCTAAGGAGTCTTCAAAGCGGTATGCGTCACATTATACTTCTGCCTCATAATATCCACCTAGAGGCTCGCCTCAAGGCTCAACAGGTGCCTGTCGTGCTTCATTTGTAGCACCCATTGCCAAATGCAGAGGTCCCAAAGCCCAAGACCTCCCACAACCTTCGGTAAGGTGACGCTGTCTCAGGACGCATACTGCATCATATGCACGCTGCTCGCCCTACACCATAGGAAGCTTCTGATCCTCCTGTCAATCTCATCAATGACTCCTAATGGCAAACACAATGGCATAGTATGTAGCTCGGGATGGCATTGAGAACAGAGGAAGCCAAGGCAGCTCTGCCAGCTAGCGACAGCGGACGAATCCGTCAATTGGCAATAGAGGCTTCAATCTTCTGAAGCAGGAAATTGAAGTCCACTCTCTTCAACCGCTTTGTCGTAATAGGAACCCCAAGGTACATAAGCATCTGGCCCCGCTCCATACTAAGTTTCTTCGCCACCATTCTCGACTTCTTCCTGCTAATACTTCTGCTGAAATAAACTTTGTATTTCAAGAAGTTCAAGCAGAGCCACGCTGCATTGCTGAAGGTCTTCATGATTCTGCGCACCACGCACGTGGCCTCATGCGTAGCAGAAGCATATAGGAGGACGTCGTCCGCATAAAACAAGTACGAGATCTATAGTTTAATAAAATTCAACGACAATGGCGCACGCCTCGCACAGGCCACTTGACCTCAAAGAAGACCAAAAAGACAGCACTGATAGTCTAAGGCATGTTCGCCACCATCTAGGACATTAACCTATGACCTAAGAGATAAGATAAGATTATGTCTTACCCAACAACCAAGGGGTTAAAAAATTTCATTAAAATTAGTATTTTAAAATCTATAGTTTAATAAATTTTAATAATTTTTAATATTCATTTAACATTTTTATTAATTTGTAAGTTTTTCCAATGAATAAATTTTATGAATCTCTAATGAGCTAAAATATCTATTAAATAAAATCTAACAAGCTTTTTTTTTTTTTTTTTTTTGATTTTTTGTTTGATAGTTTACCCTGTCAATGTTTGATGGATTACAAGGAAAAAGGCATCTCAAAGACAAAACAAGGAAAAGGTATCCCAAATATATCATAAGTCATTATAAAGCAAACAAAACATGAGGAAGACTTATTAGCATCAAGAGTCATGTGCCAACAAGTCAACAAAAAAAAAATCAATAGTTCTTTCATGCGGTGTGGCTTCATCTCTTCGCAAATATTGTTCACTTTCTTTAAAAACAAAAATATTAGAGACCTAACTTTATTATTTTTTAATATATATATATATATATATATATGAATGGAAAAATAGATTGCAATAAAAAAGTATTGTTTCTTTCCCGATTACTTTTAAATTCAACGTTCAAAAGTTTAGTTTAGATTAGACTAAGAGAAAAATTAGGCTTGTAATCATATTATTTTATTATTTAAAATTTTGAGTTTTCTATTTTTTTATCTTTAATCAATATTATTAAAAAAAAATATAATTTTATCACTAAAAATATCATCTTCATATCACCAAATATAAGCGATAAGAAAATGTGATCACCCACATAATTAAATAAGCATGAAAGCAACTTAATTAGCGTTGAGTTAAATGGTAAAAAAGATATAATCATCTAACAACATCTAATTTATGAGAAGTCTACATTTAAGTATCAATAACCTAACTGCGTGTTAACCTATCTAATCAATTGACCAAACCATCCAATCGATTTATAGAATTATTCAACAACCTAAACTAACATTTTTTTGAGCTGGTTAGATATTTGAAAAATCTATTGATAATTTGATCTTATAATAAAAAATTTCCTTCAATGTATGAATATCTATTTTCTTTTTCTACAATTCTTCTTACGTGAATTTGATAGATTTCTAATTTCATTATATTAATTTACATATTCTAAAGCTTATTAATAATTCTAGGAATCACAAAAAAGTTTTTAAATAAAAATCAAAAAAATTCATAAGTTTCTTTCTTTTAAATTTTTCTTCTTCCTCTTAAATCTGACAAAGTCTCATTTTCCTTCGAAGTCTTCTTTACAAATACCAACTAGACTAACATTTCTCTTACTTTTTATACACTTTTTATTTCTCTTTACTCTCTCTTTATTCTTTATACTAGTCCTGATTTCTTATGAATAACTCCCTCTTTATTGACTTAATTAGAAGATAATTCCATCTTCAACAATGAATTAATAAAGATAAAATTTTAAAATTTTATTTGATATTGTTTTAGTTATAATATATTTATCTTAATAAGCTCATAAAAAATCAAAATAAACTCTTATTTAAGTAATTTTACAATCATTTGAGTCATCTTTATGAGTTTTTTTTATTTCTATCTTTAATTTCAATAAACTTAATTTTACAACCTATTAATATCATTATTACAAACACAACATTTACATAACATTTGTTTCTTATTATGCCTACTTAGCAAAAAGTAATTCTTGAAGCATCATATGATGTTTGAATTGAGGCCAAACAATCAAACATCATATATTCATTTTTTTTTGCTTATCATATGCATATCCTAATTTTTTCTTCTCAATTATCTTTAAATATGATATCATAAATACCAACAAAAATTAAATAATCATCAAATGTCAAAAGAATCAATATATTTGTATTTTTAAGACTTAATGATAATAATAAATAAAAAATATCTCCTCAAAGATGATAATTACCATTAAATTTTTTTTAAATTATTATAAAATAAAAATATATAATTTTTATAATTACTATACTCTAATATTTTTTGAAAGAAAATGTCTTTTATGTTTTTTTCTAGAAACTAACCATTAACCAAAAGGTCAGCCGAATTACAAAAGAAAATTACAATATGTTGACTCGGCCGTCAAATTACGCGGTTAGGTTAAACTTGGTTCAGCGACTCCAGTTTCCCGTTACGGCATCCGCGTTCGCATACACGTGGAATATTATATAATTTGTTTTTGCATTGCGGTCCTATGCATGTATTTTGTTAGGCACATTGAAGGAGCATATTTACACATCACCGCAAATCAATTTTTTATTGACATTTCCCCGTTGAAGAAGACATTTTCAGACAACTTGAGGGCTTAAATGTAAAATTCTGATTTTCATGTCTTCCTAACTGCTATAAATATCGGATCTCCTCCATGGGCAACATCACTCCCTGAAGGCATAAGATAGTCAAGGAAGAGATGGCCGGAGGAAGAGGCGAGTGCAATTGGCCGGCCATGTCGACGGTGGCAGCCACCATCTTTGTTGTAGTGATTCTGCCAATCGCCTCTGCGGCCACGAGCTACACGGTCGGCGATTCAACCGGTTGGACCGTGCTGCCGAACAACGCCTCCTTCTACGCCGATTGGGCCTCCACTAAAACCTTTGTCGCCGGAGATAAGCTTGGTAAATTACAAATTTTTAGATTTTTTTATTGTTATTTTTTTTTGTCAAATTTTGTTGTCTAGTTTTAATATTTTTGTTAGTGTGAATTTAGAAAAAAAAATAAAAATAAAAATAAAAATAAAAATGAAGATTTAATAAAAAATTATTTATTAAAATTTGATGTTTTGATTTAAAAAAGGACTTTTGTAAAATTTATGTGCAATTTGATTTACTAACATGACTAAGTTGGTTTTATTTAGATTACAACAAAAAGATTGCTTTAAGAGATTTGAACACAAAATTTAAATTTAAGGTTTTAATACAAATAATTATGCAAGTAAAAAAATAATAATGTAATTAAATTTATATTAATTTTATTTAAATTACACGATTAAAAAGTTTTGCTTTTGTGACAAAAACTAAAAAAATTATTAAAAAAAATTGGGAGTGTTATGTTTTAATTTTGAAGTGTAAATTAAATATTGATTATTACTATTAATTTAATCTTAAAAAATACAATGCGAGTCTAACGTGTGGGCCATGGCACAGTGTTTAACTTCCAAACGGGGTCCCACGACGTGGTGGAGGTACCAAAGTCAAGCTTTGACTCGTGCTCGACCAACAACCAGGTGGGATCCACTCTGAACAACGGCCCGGCCACGGTGACCCTCACCGCCGGCAAGCACTATTACTTCTGCAACATCCCCGGCCACTGCTCCCTCGGCCAGAAGCTCGCCGTCAGCGTCTCCAGCAGCTCTCCGGCCCCAAGCTCTTCCAGCTCCCCGTCTCCCGGTGGCGAGGTGCCAGAGGAAGCCTCGGGACCTGCGCCACCTCAGACGCCCGGAGGTCCTCCGTCGTCCGCGCCGCAGGCCTCGAGCCTGAGTCTCGCGGCGGTCGCGTCGGCCGGCCTCTCTCTGTTCGCCGTCGCGTTTTGGTAGAGCGTTTGGGACGCACAGCTTTTGCGTTTCTTTTAGCTGTTCATAGGCATATTGATAGCCATGTGTTTGTTTTGGGGATACGGATTGAGACTCACCATTGTATTCGCATCATATTGCTTTCACATATGAATAAAGGAGCTTAGAGCTCTGTGATTGGATATTACAAATTCCATTTTTATGGTTCATATAATTAATAATTTATTTAAGGATATTTTTTTTTACTAAAATATTGAATTTATTTTTTATTTTTTATTTCACGATTTATTAAGAGAATAATATGGAAGTGCTTTTATAAACTATCAAAACAAATTATATTATAAGAATGTGATATCATTACTAAATAAAAATATTAAATTCTATAATTGAGAGATGTGTTTATTATTTAGGTTTTTTAATAACAAAACACTTTAATAAGAATTGAAAAATAGGTCTAGTATTAGCAACATGACCTCTTATCGTACCATAATTCCACATCACCATAATATTCTTAATGCATTCTAATAGTTATCTTTTGTAATTATTTATGAAACAAAAAAAATATATCATTTGAATATATTACAAAGTTCACATTTAGATTATTTCGCATGAGCGAATAAGTGGGTCGAATGTTTTCATCAATGACAACTTAGATTTCAATATCAACCCATATTTTGATACCTATAAAAGGATTCAAAAAATTTAAACAAAAAATTACTTAAAATAAAAGCAAAGAAACTTAATAAAGTCGCTATTGTTATAAAAGATAATAAAAAAACTTTAGCAACATGAACCTATTCATTGCATTGCTATTTCGCTCCCATCTACCTTGGTTTTGCCCTTGTTCCTTTAAAATCTAAACTCTCTTGTAATTATTTATGAAACAAAAAAAAAACAATATCATTTAAATTAATTATTTTGTTTACATTTAGATCCTTTCACATGAGCCAATAAATGGGTCAAACATTTTACCAATGACAACTTACATTTCAATCTCAACACTTATGTCTATATAAGAAAAAAGATTCAAAATATTTAAACAAAAAATTATTAAAAAAACAAAAAAAAAAAACTTTATTAGTCCATTATTATTATTATAAAAAATATAAAAAAAAAATTTAACAACATTAACCTATTCATTACATTATTTCTCATTTAAATATTTTCACTTCATTCTCATCCTTTGTTAATTCATTATATGACAAAATGATGACCACCAATATCATCATAACCCACTTTAATAGCGTTTTTCTATGACTTAGTATTCTTTCTTATGATTGAACATTTCTTTAATTGATATCTCATATCAATTTACTTTTTATCAAAATTGACTTTTAGGAAATGAATATGTGGCTGTGTTGATTTGATTTTTTTGCCAAGAATAGGTCATGTTACACAAAATTTGAATTGATTTCCTAGTGTTTCATATTGCGTTACGTATCGTGAAAGCCAATTCAACATTGGACTAATGATCAAAGGTTTGACTGCTCGAGTTGGATTGTTAACAACCATAGATGAAGGGCAATAGAAAAAAAAAATACAAACAAATAAGGAACAAGTCTTTTAGAAAGCTAAGTAAAGTTCACCTGTTTGTCCTCCATGATAACATCAAACCTAAGAGGCTTTTTCCATGATCTGGATTGGAGTCAAGATGTTGGTCTTGTTCGTCTCTACGATGCAGCCATTCATGACCATTTCTTCCAACATGAAGTGGGCTTTTTCCAGATGGAACATGATATCTAGCTCACACTGTGACATGAAAACACAACGATTACTTCATATGTATGAGAGAAAACATTGAGATGGGCTGAAAAGAAGGTGCACCACGTTGCCGAAATGTCGATCCATTGTCTCGACCAGTAGATGGATGAACTCCAGAATGGCCAGCTCGTTCTGCTATAGGCAACCAATAATAAATAGCAGTTGATGTAGTTTAACTTCTTAATGGCATGGGCCAAGCAAAGAGAAATAGTAACATCAGGTTTCTTTAAGAGTTGCAGCCATATTAGCATTTACAACATGGGAAAGATCTTGTTTAATTTGGGTGAAAGGAAACGAATAGAATTGAATTCTCATCACAATTTCACTATATTGGTTGATTTCAACAATTCTGACCACAAGTTAAAGTTAGAATAAAAAATTGGTCACCTTAACGATAAGATTAGGAATGATATAAAATTGTGAAATCAAACTTTATTGAAAATATAATCAAATGTCTTATCTTTATATCAACAAATGAAACTAATAAAACATAATTCACCCTACTTAAATGTTACAATTTTATTTCATTTTCATTCTTTCATATGATCTATATCAGCCAAAAACTTGGAGTTGAAACAAGTTTGACTGAACAAGTTGTAATCCAGAAGTCAATATATGCAAGCCATATTCATCCTAAAATAGATTAAATCACTACTACCTCAGGATAAGATCCTGATAACTAAGCTAATAAAAAGCTATATAGCATTTTGTGTGTTTGAGTCTGAAGAAGAAGCATCTAGAGAAAAGGTATTCATTTAACTGATACTTGAACTGAAAGCTCCACAGGAATAAACATAAAGCTTTGTAAAACAAGAATGTATATAAGTTGCAAGTTCTACTTACCTCATCATTGTCAACCCCAACCATGAAGAAAAGTGATGCATATCGTCTATATACAATTTTGTAGTTACGGTGCTCCACAAAGGAACACTGCGGTAAAAATTGAAAAATTATGGTGAAGATAATTACATTTCTATACAAAAATAGCACGACGAGGGTCAATCCTCATGGAGGAAGAGATATTAACAGTTGAACATTAGCTTAAATGCCAAATAAGAAAATAGAACACAATAAAAAACTTGACATGTCAAAAGGCAAAAAGCTAAGCAAGACAGAAAAGAGAAGCCATCAAGTGAATATCGACAACACCCCTTAAATCTGTAAAACATTCCGCATGTACCTAGGATCAAACAGCACATATTTTATTTAATGGTGTTTTACGTAATACAAGAGAAAGCCATCATAAAAATATATGTGCCTATTTAATTTTGTGAGCATTCAAGTACTATTTTAAGATAATTACTATGATGGATGTACATGTTCTGGCAAATGAAATGTCAAAGATGTACTAAGTAACTTTACTAGCTATAAATATGTAACAACAACAATAACAATAGAAAACAAACCTCAATCAACCTAGATGATATCAGCTACATGTATCCTCTTCTGTCTTCACACTTTATCTATTAAAAATTCTTTCATAATATCCAAGAATGTTAAGACTTTTCTAATAACATCTTATCACGTCCTTTTGAATCTATCTTTTCCTCCATTAATAAGAAAGCTTCCCACAACAAATGTTTACTAGCAAGAGCATTAACTAACCTCCATTTAACATGTTCAAACCATCTAAGTCAACTTCCATAAAAGCTTATCTTTAATTAGTGTCACAAAAAATTAATCAACATATTCATTTATTATCATATCATTTAAAGGTTGGACTTTCATCAATGTCAACATCACAATCATTATAAAACTCATTTAATTTGTACATTTAAACTTAAAATACCAGCACTTTATAAGATGTAACATTGCTAACCAATAAAACTTACTTTCAATTTCAAATTATATGTTTGATCACACAACACAATAAAAACATTTTTTTTTATTTCATCAAACTTATTTGGATATTTTTATTTATATCCCCATCATTTTTTATTACACGTCTAAGGTAATAAAATATGTTATTTTTTAACATTTTAGAATCTCCAATTGTAATCTATATGTATATTGTGCACTCTTATGATACAACACTTGCATTCATATATTTGGTTGAGGTCTATTAAAGAAAAACCCCATAAACTTTAAAGTCGCTTTCCATTAGACTTATTTAATCATAGCACTTTCCTAATTTTATCAAAAAAATACAATGTCATCAATATAAAAAAGTATACACCATAATACTACATCTTAGATTAAACTACTAAAAGCATTCATAACTAACATTAAAGAAAAAAGACTTAAAGCAAAGCAATGATAAAGCTCAATTTTAATTAAAAGTTATTTAGTGAAAAATGCTACTCTATTCTACAAACATTTTCTTTTAGAGCCAACCATTTATAATGCCACTTTTAAAGGCTGGAGCTGACTAAATTAGCAATTGGAGGTAGGTAAAAATCAGTGACATTGATTATGCTTCTTGAAAGGCTAAAACATTCTAATTTTTCAACAATCATCATATAATTTCAAAAATTAAACAAATTATATGTATGTTCAAACATTTTTTGTATGATAAAATCATCAAGAATTTTATTCAAAATAAATGCAGAAATATATTAGTCATAAATGTGAATGGATTCATCTTTTGAAATAGTTTTGTTTGATAGAATTCCTTGTCATACCCTCACCTTATCATGAACAACACAAAACCATCTAGATGACATGCAAACAAAATAGCCTCACAAGATCCCATATTGAACTAAGTAAGTCTAACATGTAGCACCATTCATTACAATAATAACAAGCTTTAAAACCAACTATGAGAGTTCCTTTTGAGTCCATTGCACTTTGTCTACCAGAAACTTTCCATTAAATCATGCTAAGCCTTTTCTAGCAGTCTTTTTTTCACATCTTATGCAGTCTTCCCCTTCTCTTATTTATAAGAACTAATTATGTTTAATGTGTTCAATCATTTGATTCAACTTTTTGTGAGTTTATTCTCAATTGATCCTAAATCAAATTAATATGATATGTACTCATCTTCAATTGCATCTATTAGCATACAATAACTAATATTCATGTTACATCATCCTTATAACAGTCATTCTATTTGTATAAAATATTTCAAAAGTCATATTCGATAACAGATAATATTATTCGTCACATTGTATTCCTATGAGGTGCACAACTAATTATGAGTAGAATATTTTAATTACATAATACATCGAACCTTCTAATTCATCCAATTTACTTGAAGTTTATTATTTACACCCATATCTATGTCTCATCGTTTTAATTAAAAAATTGAAAACAAAAAAGGTTTTATTTTTTATGACAAATCCTATTTAAGTCTAAACTCATGTATAATGCATACATATTTAGATCTACTAAAGTAAACCCTTTAAATATACGATCTCTCTTCATAGCTCCAAATTTCTCTTATTCCCTTGCATAGTCATATAAATATGTACAATATAACTAGTAAAAAAACATGCAAGCCAAAAATTCATCAATTTGCTTAACAAGAATACCCAAACTAATGTTCTCAAAGTAGCACAAAAATATTTGATCAATCGTATTTAAATATGCACACATCACCATCTCATTCATTAGGCTCTCTAATATCATTTGATAATTTTTACCTATTTCTTGGTTATTTATTTGTGATATGTCTTATTCTAAGCCCTCAACAACAAGCCTTACTTCAAAGTTAAATGCAATAGAAATTAGAGCAAAAAATGAAAAAAAAGGACTAAAAGAATAGAGAAAAATAAGGAATTTTTATGCCAAGAATTAAGAATGCCTTTGTTCAACCTTTCTCTCCCATTTTATAAAAGTTTGGGTACAATATTTTATTACAATGATTATTTTTTGAAACAATAAAACTAATTTCTTTATTCTTCTTATTTCTCATGTATTATGACTTTAACTTGGTCATTACAAAGCTTGTGCACCTATAAGGGTCTACATCATGCGCACTAGCCCTATTGCATGCACATGAATTGTGAGCCTGTGACGATAAGTATTGTATGTGTGCACAATCACATGTGCGATAGTTGCTACACACACAACACGTGTGACGGTAGGTGGCACTTATTGCAACAAGTGTGGCTACACACTCCTCAGCGTCCTGGCACTGCTGCCCCATGCATTGTCCCCTGCTCTTCTACGGACGTTCACACCTTGGCACTACTGTTCACAAGCCATTGTGGTGCCATATAGACATCAAAGAGTGTCTCTTGGATGCTCCTAAAAGATAGATTTCTTAATAATTAAATAAACCTATAATAGATCCATTGATCTCTTTCCACTCTTGATTACCCATTAAATTGGAGAATATACAAAAAATTCAGCATAGGAAAACGAGGTTCCTAATAGGAAACTAGCCAAATTAAAGCCTATGCCAGATAGAACTTCTCTACGATAGATAAGAGAGAAAGCTTAGATGGTTCAACATAGCATATAAAACAAATAGGTCAGTCCCTTACAATGTCTTGAACTTCCAAATTGGCTAAGTTTCCAAATGAGCCTATGCAGCTTAACAAACAACATTTGAGCCAGTGGTTAAATAAAAATAATAATATGAATAGGTGTGCTTAAACTTAGTGATGACACATATCAATTAATGCAGAATGTTAATAGAAGGGTAATCTCTCACATTAGAGAGGGTTAATGTTTCAACGAGCCTGGGTTCGAGCTTAAGAGTACTCACGATCCGGAGAAGAAATGTTACGTACTTGAATTCATGCACTCGATTTAAAGCTGACCAGTTGGCTACACTTTTCTCGGGGCCAATTTAGTCAACTGATTACCCTCAACAAGATAATCTAATTAGGATCTAATCTGTCCATGCCCCAAAACCAATAGAATCAAAACAGGGCAATAGAAAGTAGAGATCATAACTTATTTATTTGATGTTGAGGGGATCGTCGTCGAGGAGAAGGATTACCTGCTGATCTGTGCGAGCAAGGCATTTTCTGACGATCTCTCCTTCGAGTGCTCGACGCTCTTCGAGGGTCAAGTACTCGTAGTACTGAGCCAGCCGAGTTTGCCCCTGCTTGTTCACCAGAAGCACAAATCGTATCCCCATCTCCTCCCTCCGGTTTTCGATCGCACTCGCCGGCGGAAAACGTTACAACAAGGCGTTGAGAACAAGAAACGAGCTAACGGTTGAAGGAAAGATTCGCCCAGTTCGGTCCGGCCTGATGAGGCGAACAAACATATACGTTGTTTCGCAGCGTTTTACGTTCTTGCTGCTAGAACCGGGCCGCTACATTTTAGCGGATACAACTTGGTCTGATCGTCGGACTTGGTTTGGTCTACTTTTGTTTGAAACTCAAATTAGATTAAATAGATATACGATAATCTAATTTTTCTATTCTTCAAAACGGTTAATACATAAAAAACATATTGGTAAAATTAATTTAAAAAATATATTTTAAAAATTTTATTATTTTCAAATTATTTAATATTTTTTCATATAGCTCAAAACGATATTCTTAAAAGCATTTATTTAATCACTAATGGGCGTATTTTGAAAAAGAATTTCATATTCAAATTCGTTTGGCTGCTTAAAAAGATTTAAATCAAACATTTTTGTAAGAAAACCAAAATTAGATCAACGGCTAATTTTTGAATTGGGGGCAGACATTAATACAAATATAAACAAAATTTAATAAAATATTTAGTACATATGAAAATCACAATTAATTTCATATTAAAAAAAACTAATTTTCATATGTTAAATAAAGAGATGACAATTAAATCAACTTAGAAGATGAGCACAATTAGAAGAACATCAAGTCACATGAAGAGATGACAATTAAAACACTCTTTAATTGCAGCTTAGATTAACAATTAATTAAACAAAAAGAGAGATTCTTTATTATTAAAATCCAATAGAACATGGCTTAGAAAAAAATACTTTTGTACTAATATTCAACCATGGATTTGATTTTATATCCAAAAGAACATCAATCAAAATCCACCCATAGGACTGCAATAGAATACAGAAATGGGAGAAAATTGAAGTTGAACACCTTCAAGCAAACATCAAAATTTAAATTTGTGAATGATGGCAAACAATAGGATACAATACCTGGAAAACAAACAAACCTCAAACACCTTTGTACAAAACTGAGCCATGGTTTTTGTATCAAACAATAAACTTTAAGTAACAAACTAGCTGAAAGAATTCAAAATTCAATCATTAACAAACATATAGTTCCTATGATGCTACCTAACTTTCTAGAATAATTAAACAGAAACAACAGATCAATATGAATAACAATACTAATGAAATCACTAACCAAAACAACTATATGGAAGCTCCTCAGCTCTTATCCTCTTCATCAGCTAAATCATTCTCATCTGTAGCAGCAGCAATTAAATCATCGAAGTTCTCTGACTTCACCAACAAAATCTCAATCTGCAATTCCAAGCTCCAGTCAACACACCCAAAAGAAAAAAATTCCAGTAATACCTGTTTTTCAATATTTAACATATGATCATTACCTTGGCTTTTTGAATGGGGCGGCCTCTTGTTTCATCTGTCATGAGAACAGTTGATGTCATGATCCCTAAAGGAAACGGCAGAGTGAGAAAAAAATTGCCCGCAAGTTTAAGAAGAGAAATAGAATGATGAATGAGATTTGCAGCGCAGGGAAGAAATCCCTGCCGAAATTTTGAGTTCTTACTTTTTTCCACTGCGAAGCCATTGTTTTTCAAAATCTCTGCAACAGTAACGACTGTAGCAATGGCTGAAAGTACACAAAAACAAATTGGCGAATCTAAAGTAAATGCTATGTTGTTATCTTAAAATAAAGATGCATTGTAAACTAAACTAATCTAAACCATTAAGGGAGGAATTAAATATGAGAAGTGACATATATACCAAGATACATAACCTCCCGTAGTTCTAGCTTCAACCCTGGCTTAAGCAGATGAGGTAGTATGACTTGAGAGAAAGCAAACCTAACTAAGTGACCAGCTATTTGGCTAACCATTAGCCAGAAGTCTCTAAGCTAGTTCCAGATTGCCCTTGGCATTGCTACAGATCTAATAATACAAGCGAAAGAATATGCAATAAGTACTCTTAGAAAATACAGAAATTTTTTTCATCTCCACAATATGACAACAACAAATTAGTAACAAGGTGGTCTTAAACATCAATATAGAATTCCTTGCAATAAAGCTTTAGGATTTTTCCCATACTAGGAATCATAATTTGCAGGGAAAATATCTTTGTGAACTTTATGTACCAATCCACATTTCAAAGATATTATTTCAGCTCCAGCAATGACTAATTAACTTTTCTGGTTCAGTGAAAGCATGAATCTCAATTTTAGCTGAACTCTTGAAAGAACAAAGTCATACACAAAATGATATCCACAAGGTTAAATAATAGGTGTATATAATTATCCATGGTAAATAAGCAAGAAGCCCTTGGCTGGGTATCCATAAAAAATTAAGTATTTTACCCTCCCACTAATGAAGGCATTGGCAGATTTTTGCATATTGTCCACATCAAGAATACGAAATTAGTAAGAGATTGATTGATATGAGGTGCAGTGTGACGTAATGCATAGTTTGGCAAAGAAAATTGATTGCATCACACGGCATTTATCTCACTAAGCAACTGTTTTGCAGATAAGCCAAACAACTTCCAAATGCAAAATACCAAATCCTTTTAAAAGATGAATTACCTTAATGTATTCTGCAAAACATTAGCTCATCATATGCAATAAATGACTCATTTAATTTCCTTGAACTCTAATCATGGACAAAGATTGTTAACAGTGCCAATTTCCAATTTTGTTGCCCATTTTGGAAATGAGTTCGGAAGGGAAAAGCAAATGATAATCTTTTTATAGCATCAAAACTATTAGTTTCAAGACGCTTGTTACTAGAGAAATTTGCCATGTCTATTATCCTCCTAAGTAATCTAACCCAAAAATAACAAAAAAAATTAAGGAATATAAATGCAAACAACTAGCAAATTTTTAACTAGGTAGAAATTGGGCATGGTTAGAGCAGAGATAGTTGAGCAAAAGAAGTGCAAGTTACTCAAGAGAGAAATGGTGACCAAGCAATGGCTGGCAAATTTTTCAGGATAGATTTAACTGAGAAGTTTGTTTAGTATGTTGGTTCAAGCAGCAAATTAGAACAGTTGCACGTAATACTGAACTTCTTTCGTTGAGAAGGTGAAGATAATAGTTTCATATGTTGTTCCATAGGAGAATCTCAACTACATTGTTCAAATAAAATAATTGCAATGAGAAGCTTCACATGTAAGCGTTCAATATAGAAGCACATAAGCGTGAAGAAAATTATGTAATTAATGGAAGAATACCCATTCCAAGAGCAGAAAGCTCAACCTCATTGTACTGCTGCATATATCTCTGCACAGAAGACAACAGATAATCTCATACAAAATTGAATTATGAGACCGCAGGATCATCAAAAAAGCCAAAGAAATGAGCAAAATTATGTTAAGAAATAAAACACCCTAACAGAGGGAGACAAGAGAACCCAACCAAGCTAAAAAAGTTACTAGAAAGATACATATAAACATATAAATGTATATGACAGGAAACAAAACAAACCCAATTCCAAGAATTTATTCAAGCTAATCAAGAAATTTAGCACGCAAGACTCAGTTTCAACGAAAACAATTGAAGAACGTAAAACGTAAAAGGGGAAAAGCTAAAGGAGTGGAAATGATCTGGACATGATTGAAGAATTACCTTGGAAAGATTGACGTAGAAGAAGAGGGGCTTCTTCGTGTTGGAGACCTGTATGCGGTTCTTCTTGTTGGAATCGGATATGTTAAGGTTGTTAACTCCATCGGTTACCTCTTCCATCTATGAAAGGAATTCGATTCGTAAGCCTAAACCACCACCACAAAACGGATTGAGCAGCAACGAAGGATAAAGAAGACGAAAGCTAGGGTTTATCGTGCTTAAATATCGATAATGCAATTCATTTGTGTGCTTCCGGAATACTAAGAAACTGAGTTCATCGTACGGCTGGTTATGCGCCAAATCCGCCTTCCAGTTCCATGAACCGTCCAAAGTTTTCCTTGTAATATAATAATACTCATCATATTATGGCATATTAAAAAATTGAAAAACATGGTTTGTGAAATATTTCATGGTTCAAAAAATATTACAACTTAAATGTAGATCATGACTAAATCTTGAGATTTGGAATTAAAAGACAAATTAAATTTGATTACCTAAATAAATTATATTGTTGTTTTCTTAAGATTTTGATTATATAGTTTTGTAGTTTTCTATAAGTGAAAGTCTAAGGATTAGTTATCAATTTATATCACAATATATTAAGGAGAAATTATATATTTTTTATATTTCATTATTTTGATGGGAATAGTTTGTGCACAATGAAAATAATGATTATAGTTTTTATTTTCCAAGCAAATGAATTAGGGATCATTTATTATAAATCTTAGTTGTCCTATCAAGAGTAATGTGTTCTTTCTTCTAAGAGAACTCGTATAAATCACTATATAAGTAGTTATCACACTAAGATGTGAAAATATTGATTTACTTATGATCATCACATAATTAGCACCAAATAATAAATAATTGTCTAATTAACTCCCCTTGGGATTATGATAACAAAATGCATTAATGACGTGATTATGCATGTCTTTGGTTTGGGTAAATCGTTGTTTTCCTTGCTTTATACATTGAACTCTATAATTGTCTGAAATCATTACTAACCCATGTGTAGCATGTGATGTAAGGGATGGATAAAGATAATTACATTATATGTTTGAGACTTTTATTATCCATAAGTCATCGTTTGAAAGATTTTTAGTTAGCTTTTAAATATTAGTCTTGCATAAACTAATAAGTAAAAGTTTTGTGAGATTTTGTGTAAGTCATCATTTTTTGCCTTAGATGAAGTTTTTACTCCAATGGAATTGGTTTAGCGATTGTAAATATTTTAATATTATTATTTCCTAATGCCTCCTCATATTGTATAATCACTCAAATAGATCATTTTGTTGGACCCTTAAAGCTATATGTTTCTTCTTATAATTTGTGGTTTTCTTCTACACTTAACCATAGACCCTTATAATCTCACAAAATCTTTTATAAGCCTTTTCCTCTCACAGTATGCATTCTGATATGCATTAGTCTAAAAACTTACATGAAAAAACTTACCTTGTGACGTAAGAGTGTTTAGCGTTAGCTTACAAATACACACTCGTTAGTATCACACCAATTTCATGAGTCTGTCGATGCAAATTTTGGTTGAAAATTGCTTAATTTTTTTGGTTATTTCTACCCAATCCAACCACCTTCACCATCTGCTGTCATCAAAAGCTATCGTCGTCACTTGTCTCGTGCCCACTTATTCTACATTGACCCATGGAACTCGAAACCTGCTAAACTTGTGTCAACCCGATCAACTAACATGTCAACCCATCCACTCGTTTATTCTCTTTGACCCACATTGACACAAAGCTTTGGCACTTCTTTGCCCACACTACCTACCAAAACCAAAACCTGAAATGACGTATTGATTTTCCTGTAACACATCGATGCCCCCACTATTTCATGTTAGCCATTATCATCGCCCAAATTTCATTTCTAATTTGGGAACTATTTAATTTAATTAATTTTATGACTTTTTCATTTTTTTCTTAAAAATTTATTGATAAACTTTTGAGATCCTTATAAATAAGGTTCACCATGCTGGGAAAGATGAATAATTATGGAATGAATTTTTTTGTTTGTATGTTTCCACCTTCAATAACAAAAAATGTATACCCAACTTTAGTTAGAGAAATTCTAACTTTTCTTGTGAGAGAAAATGATTAAAGACAAGTGACATTCCATTAAGAGAGTTGACAACAAAATAAATTCACTTCTACCAACACCTATAATCGTTCACTCATCGTTTCACTATTGATATAATCACCAAAACACCACCCTCTTCGACAAAATTCTAAATCTTAGCCTATTATTTTATTATCTTTTTAAGCCAAGCTTTCTTGTTGATAAAAAAACCATCACCTCAACACCCTTTTCTATCTTCGATGATCTAAATGCTAATGCCTATAAAACTATAATATATATATAAAAAAATGTATTGTTAGTAACTTTTAATATTTTAAGTAATAATCTAAAATTAGAGTTATTTTTTTATTAAAGTATTTCATAAAAAGTTTATTTTAAATTCTCTATTTTATAAGTGTAAAATTATATACGATAAAAACTACTTTACATAATTTATGCTTAATACTTAAGATGTTGTCATCTACTTAATTTAATAATTTATATTACAGTTTTAAGATAATAATTCTTGAATAATTCAAAAATATCACACATATTATCTAAGTTTAATTAATATATAATATCTTTTCATATTTTTCTAATTATCTATTAAGCATTATAATTAATATATAATGTACTCTTACTTGTATCATTTAGCTAAAGAGCGGGAAGTTCTTGGAAGAAGATTGTTTTTGGCCTGGGATGGATGGTAATGCAATTACACGCAAGGAATTGTACTTATAGGTCCTTTGATACCTCTTTGACTAAATTTTCAGTTCACTTCCTGCAGGGTTTGCTTCTGGACAGCTTGTATGCTTTGCCTTGCTGTTTTGAACGGCTGTAACATCATTAGTAGGTTCACAAGAATTGCTTGAGAACTATTTGGAATGCTGATTGCTGTTCTGTTCTTGCAAGAAGCCATTAAGGTGCATTCACCTTTGAATAGTATTGATGGAAATTGATAGGCAGGTTTCTGCGTGTTGATTGTGTGAAAATGACTTGCGATACCTCTGTTTCAGGATATGTTAAGTGAATTTACCATTCCTAAAGGGGAGGGCAGGAATCAACCAAAGTACCAGTTTGAATGGCTGTATACCAACGGATTAGTAGGGAACCTTTTCTCACTTGGTGTTCTATCTACTTCGTTGAAGAGTAGAAGGGCAAGGGCATGGAGATATGGCACAGGTTTTGTACCTTACAGAGTGTTCACCGATCCTTTTGAGATTTACGCTGCTAAGGAACGTCAACATCAAGTAATGCAGGTTGGATTAGAAGCTTGATTGCAGATTATGGGGTTCCCCTGATGGTATTGGTTTGGACCATATTGTCTTATGTTACTCCAGAGGATGTTCCATCTGGAGTTCCAAGGAGGCTATATATTCCACTTCCTTGGAATAGTGAATCATCACATTGTTGGACTGTGGCAAAGGTTTTATGAAATCCTGTACATTTTATGTTTTCTTTCTAGATGTTAAATTATGCTAAGTTCACTACAATTTTTTCTTTATAAAAACCTTGATACCTATCTAGATGTCAAATCATGCTTCATTCACCACAGCTTTCTCTTTTAAGAACTTTGATGCCTTATGGTGTTGGAAATTAGGTCAAATTTTCAAATTGTGAGTATAGATCCACTGGAAACTAATTTTGTGGTTATGTGGAAACTTGTTATTGAAGTGTGTGCAGTGAGACTGAATTACTTGAAACAAGGTGTACTGTTCTTAGTAATATGTGTAATAAAAATGACATTTTGACATCTTAGCATATTTCAGCTTTTTATGGTGCAAAGTGAAATTAACACTCAGGTGGAGATAAATTGGGTTATAGATTTTGTTTTGTTGGACTGCACAGTTTTGTATGGAAATTTTCTCTGCGATGGCTTCCATTTAGCTGGATTTGCAGTATTAAATAATGGATTGAATGAGCAAAAAAGGAACAAATATTTGTATCATAATGTCTTCCAAATATTGAATTGTATATTTGTTTGACGATATTTTCTTTCATGCCGCCCCTTTATCTGGCCATCCCTCAAGTTGGAGCCTTTGGAAGAGAGTTTAATCAAGCCATTAATAGAGAGAAATTGGGCATTAGGAAATGGTTTGATGAGGTATCAAAATATGATTAGCGAGTGAGACGTATTGCATGAAGAACTCCAGTCTAGATACATTCACATATGTAATAAAAATTGATGACAATATATTACATTCAGAATTGAAACGCTAAATTGGAGAATAATCTAGTAACTCCAATATTGTCGAATGGATTGCTAAAGAATGAGGCACAATGTGATACTTAAGTAGGAGTGAGCAAATCTAATGGATTTCTATAATAGACAATAGAGTAGAATTTTGTAAGGAAGCAAGTGATGGTCTTTTGTTTCTTTGGGCTCCAACAAGTAAAATTGCATCTAAGATAAATAGTGGCACTTGTGAAGGATTAGTTAACTTTTGTTGCTTGCCTAATCTACATCTGAAAAGGCATGTAAAGAGAGGTGAGAGTTGTGATAGAGAAGAATGTCGTGTTAGAGGTACCACTAAGATATCTAAGAGAATGTTTTACTTTTCTCCAATTTTTGGTGATATGATTTTTATGCATTGAGAGAGCTTATGGATGACAAAGGCAATGTTGGGTTAAGTAAACAAGAGATATTACCAACAATAAAATTGTACTTCGTAGGGTTAATTAGAGTTGTGTCGAAGTGCAAGATAAAAGGCTTATTTAGAGATTTTTATATATGTTGTCGTTGGTAAAACATATTCCCTATTGATGAGAAATAACATCAATTCTAATGAAATATGTCATAAGGCCAACATCTATGATAAAGAAGCGTTATACAAGAGAGTGAACTATTTTCAAAAAAATGAGTGAAATATTTTGTTGATGACATTATTTTTGTTGGTGGTAAAAATGTTACCATCAATATAAACAAGTGCAAATATGCATATATACCCTGCCTTGAAGATGAAAAGATATGTGTCTACATGAGAGTTGGTTGAGCTGATTGCAATTAGAATTTGATGATTCTCATTGTTCCAAGGCATGAGGAGCTTATTTGAGATCAGATATTTGCATTATGAAGTTTGTACGCATGAATTGAGTGATCGAGGTCAGTGAAGCCTTAAAGTTGAGCCATATAGACTTCTTCAATAAAATATCCTTGGAGGAAGCGATTGTTAACATCAAGGTGTCTAAGATATCACTTTTTAATCATGCAAATGTTAAGATTAAGGCGCACAGTAGTGGCTTTGATCACAGTATTGAAAGTAATATTGTAATCATTGCTAGGACATGATAGAGTTCCTTGACAACAAGTTGTACTTGCCAATGGAACCATAAGTGAGTATTTTAATTTGAAAAATACACTAGCATTCCATAGCATTTTGTACGGGAGAAGATAGAATAAGTGCCATGTCTTATTCCGAACAAAAGTATTGAACTCTTTGCATATTGCCTGATGCCATGAGAGCTTGGGTGACAATGACGTGCTCAATAGTGGAAGAGTGGAGGATTTGTGGATGGTGAGGTTATGTTTTTGTGTGAGTTTGTGGATGACATTCTTAGATCCGGTTATCATGGGATGGATGTTGGTTGGTTTGAGTTGTGGTTTTCATTGGAAGTTAAGGGAATCAGTGTAGTTCAAAGGTAGGCTTAATGGTGGGGAAGCGGACTGCTATGATTTGATTTGTCAAGGTTTGGTGTAAGAACTTTGACACCTTATGTTGAAAATTAGGTCAATTGCATGATTATCGATTTATTGGAAGTTAAATTTTATAGTTATATGGAAACTTATCAAAGTTTGAGCCTTGAGATTCAATTAGTTGAAGGAAGGTATCCTTTTCTTAGAATATGTTTAACAAAAAGGACGTTCCGTGATTGTAGCTTATTTCAAATCCTTGAGGTGCATTGTGACATTAACCTCCATGTGGAGATAAATTTGAGTGTCATCAAAATCTTGGATCTGTTTGTTGGTAGTTTGGTTATGGTTGATTTGTCAAATAGCTTACATTGCATTTAAGAATTATGTTGTTCATATTTACAATGCCAAGCAACAATGATTGAAGAAGAAACAAATCCTTTAATATTCACATTTAATTAAGGAAACTAAGCCTTTTCTCTTTGCATTATTTGTTTTTCTAATTGCTTACCAAGACTTCTTATTTAACGTTTCTTGTATGATCTGAGAGTTGGATGCTTATGCTCTTGCAGGATATGTTGATGGTGCCCCCCATGTACATATTTGCTGCAATACTTCCTGTGACGATGGTTGCAGGACTTTA
This sequence comes from Vanilla planifolia, assembly GCA_023846275.1. NCBI lineage: Eukaryota > Viridiplantae > Streptophyta > Magnoliopsida > Asparagales > Orchidaceae > Vanilla > Vanilla planifolia. Next base: position 6,746,264 of record CM043877.1, read on the forward strand.
CTTTTTTGATCATAGCGTTGCTTCTCAAATGGCTCAACAAAAGGAATTCAATCTCAAAAATCCATCTGCTTATCATTATGACATTTTTGTCCTTGTTGTGTTGTTATGTAACCCTTACATTTGTTCTATGTGTGTGTATCTATATACTTACATATATATATATATATATATATATATATATATATATGTAAGTATGTATGTATAGAGAGAGAGAGAGAGAGAGCAACATTCAACATTTTTGGTTATTTTATTACTGGAATTTGCAATCTTAGGTTCTGATTTGTGGGCTGCTAGGAATCCCTCCATCAAATGGAGTCCTTCCCCAGTCTTCTATGCATACAAAGAGCCTTGCTGTACTCAAGAGGCAGGTCTGAATTGTTTATCATTTTTTCTGTTGTGGTTCATTAGATCGGTTGCATCTCAAACAACTTTTTTTAAATATTGCTCCTATGCAGTTGATACGTAAGAAGATGGCTGTGACTGCAAAGGAAAGCATACAATTGCAAGCCAGCAATTCTGAAATGTATGGTAAAATGCAAGAAGTATTCATAGAGATGGATAAGAGCAACAGTGTAAGCATTATGCAGTATATTGAATTCTTTTTTTTAAGTACTTGTTACTTAAGAGTACCATCTTGCTTTCCCAATTTAGTGATTAGCTATCTCCCCATAAAAATATAGTAAAATTTTCTTCAGGCTCGCACCATTACAAATGAATGGAAGGATCTGAAAGAAGTTGTCATGACTAGTGGAGAGATAAATGGTGCATTTGATCCCGAGAAACACATTGATGCACACTTGCCTGTTCGGGTCAAGGAGCAGAGAGTTTCTAACCTGTGTCAATCAATTTTGGTGGGTGGTTGTCTTGGAGCTATACCCTTGATCATGAAGATTCCAATATCAGTTCTATGGGGTTACTTCGCATACATGGCCATCGACAGCCTTCCAGGAAATCAGTTCTGGGAAAGACTACTGCTTTTATTCATCACTCCTGGACGGCGTTACAAGTAAGCTGTTCATTTTAGTTTGTCGCATGCTAGGAAATAACCATGACTTGTCTTTATATTCCATCTCTGATGTTTTGCATGTACTTGTGAACAAACTTCATCATCTAAACGTTTGGTTTTGGGTTTGTTATTTATATTGGCAGGGTCTTGGAAGGAGCCCATGCTTCTTTTGTGGAATCAGTTTCTTTTAGAGTGATAGCAACCTTTACTATTTTCCAGTTGGCTTACTTCCTCATCTGTTTTGGAGTTACATGGATTCCTATAGCTGGAATACTCTTTCCATTACCATTCTTCCTGTTAATTAGCATCAGGGAGCATCTCCTCCTCAAATTTTTTCACCAACAAGATCTGTGGGACCTTGATGCAGCTGAGTATGAAGAAATCGCCGGTGTTCCTAATCTTGATCACATCCTATCGTTTCGGGTATTCGAATTACACTATTTTAACACTTCTTAGCCCTATGCAACAACTCTTGCTGCATTTTTTTGGTATTCAAAAGGATGTTTGTCTTGTTTGTTGCGGCATGATTCATCTCCCACAGGAACTGATGACAGTGAGGAAGCTTCTCATGCATGTACTCATGGTGCGGAAATTTTGGACGAGCTTACAACAAGCAGAGGGGAGCTTAAGCTCAGGACAAGAAGTGTCAATGAGGAAAGGTTCCTTCAAGTAAGTTGCTTCATATATGTTTGCTTTTAATTAGTCTGTTGAAATAAAACAAGCAAGAAGTTAATACTAATTTCAAGGTTAGAGAAACCATCTATTCCAGGCCTTGACATCTGTTTGGTATAGAGTTAAGATATGTTTGGTTTGAGAAAAGTAAAGCAAGGCTAATGAAATAAAACTAGAATTGAAAAGAAGACAGAACTCTAGTAAAATTATATTTTCTTAGTTCGATGTGAAAACTACAAGAAAGTTGATTTTATTTTGTTAATAATTTTGCTTTCACAAATAACATACATACCATAATATTTTAGGAATTTTTGAAAACAATGTTATATGTAAGTTAATTGGATTATCCTTGTAAATTGATTGAAAATAAATAGCAAAAATAACATTATGATGAAAAATTAAGTTAATTTTTTCTATTTTGATTCAAATCAAGGATAGTCTAAAAGTAACCAAAATTGTTTTTGTTGGATGACTCTTATCACAAAATATTAGCTCTATTGCAAAAAATATGATAATCTAGTATTCAATTGACATTAATTAACATGTGGGTTAGGATATAATGGATCAAGACATGATAGAAAGAAAAAACAAAATGAGAAGAACAATAATTTTACATAAAAAAATTTGTGTGAAAAATCCATAGAGGTAATCACAATGATAAAATTGACAAGCGTCGCAATATATATGAAAAGATAAATGTTAGTCTTCCTCTTTACATAATCTCCATAAGATGATAAACGAAGCTAGGAAGCTCTCCATGGATCTTAATAAACAAAAATAGTTCAAAGAGGCCCCTTTTAAAGAAGAGGAAGTTAGAACTAATTTTTTTCTCTTATTCATAACAACTATTATTGGTTTGACGAGATATTTTAAGACCTTAGATATAAACTCAAAACTCTTTTTTGAGCTGTCTTCTAAGACCAAAGTGGGTTGGTGATACTCTTAAAAGGCAATAAGGTGTGTTGCTCTTGTTTTTTTTCTTGTAATCATCATCTTGTTGAATAAGCATAATCTTGAAAGTGAAACATGTCAATTTTATTCTACGTATAAGTTTAAACAAGTTGTATATTAGGAACTCGTTGAACTTGTGCATCTTGCATGACAAAACATTCCAGTTGAACTTAGCTGAAAACTTTACATACCCAAAACTTGTCCTATTTTATTTCTTATAACACCCATCTTTTGTGCTATTACAATGTTCAATTTATTTGTGGATGTAGGTTCATCCTCATCCATTGCAGGAGGAGCCAATACGTGAGTAATGCAGTGAGTATGCAAGAAATAGCTCTATTGCTATCAAAGCTGGAAGTGAGGAAATGGTTTTCATGTTTCCATTAAGATGTTAGACCTGAAGCATCCATGAAAATGGGATTTTCGACTTCTATAAGGGAAGAAAGAGAGGGAGAATGTACAAAGAGACAACAATGGTGTAATTCTTTCATTCTTTTTATCTATTTTTTCATTTTATAAATTGTTTATACACATAAAGTTATCTGTTTGAGAAAAATTATGAGAAGGGCGATTCTATTCAAAGATTCTACGCAAAGTGGAGATTGGAGATGAGTAATAATACTGTTATATACACCAAATACTGTTCTATATGTTATTCTGTTCTGTACATTAATCAACTTCTGGTGGTTTATTTATCTTCAAAAACATAAACTGATGGGCTGACTTTGGTCATATGTAAACTCTTGTTCCCTTCGATTGAATCTTATTGAAATGAAGGTGATTTTAAGGTGCGCAAGCAACAACATGGCTTGATCTAGACTTGTATTATTGCACATTCATGATACAATATTGCTTGAAATTGGGAGCAAAATGTTCACTTTGCTAGGGTTTTATCAATCTCTTTTTGGGTTGTGAGGATAAATTTGAAAATTGAATTTGATTTTTTGTTGTTTTAACTGTATTTTCCTTGCTATTTGTTATTGCTATGTGATATATTGTATTATTTTGAAATTTGTTGAGTTAATCGTATGTAGGACATATTGTTATGTTGATTAGATTCAAGACTTGGTTGTTTATAAATTAAGTAGCATTGATTGGTTTGATTTGATTTATTGGACATTTGGTTTAATATTTGTTTGGATAATATTATCTTATTTAAAAGTTATTGATAAATTTTGTTACTTCATTTATAATATTATATAAATAGATTTTTTAATATTAAATTGATCCATATTTAAGTGCTTGAATTTAAATGATATAAATATGTTGTTTTTTAGTAACAAAGTTATAATTTTTGTAAAGATGTCTTCAAATTAAATATTATAAATCTTGTAATAATGTTACATTATCATGTTATATTGTTAAATCGATATCTCTTTAAATTATTTGATCTAATATTTTTTTAATATAATTTAACTAATTTATTCATATTGTTCATGAAGTAGATAATTTTTTTTCATAATATAGTGAATTATACATAACTATTATTAAATATTAAATTAATTAATGTTAGGTTGCTTTAAGGTGCATCGTTGATAAATATTTTGTTAAAACTATGTATTTCATGACTTGTAAAACCATATCATTATAAAATTATATATTATATAATTATAAAATTATTCTTAACTTTTCAAAATAATTGAAAAATAATGATATATACATTCTTTGTCGAAACAAATCATAAGAATTTTACAAGACAGTTATCATAATTTTAATTTAGTTTAGAAAATATTTGTTTTCGTGATATTAATATGCTATGTAATAATATTTGAAGATTTTAAATATTTGATTTTAATGATTATTTTATATAATATTTTTAAAAATAATATTTTTATTGTTCAAAATCAATATTTATATTTCATATAAATTTAGGAGTCATCTAAACACTAAACAACTTGATATTAAGAAAAATATTAAAATATTATTTATTTAGTATCAAGATAACTAAAAAACATCAATACCTAGATTTAAACAAAATAATTTTGTTTACAATTTTGGATTTTATATTTTTTTATTTTTTTTTTATTATTCTTGTAAAATAACACTTAAGTTACATTTATTTCGATTGATGATAGAATCAATGAACAATGATAAAATTTTTTCTTTATGTGTTTAGAAATATAAAATAGAAACACAATGAAGAAAAATTCACAATTTCTTTTATAAAATAATTTATTTTTAAAAAATGAAGAGGGGTTTAATCGCTTCAGAAAAGGGCTCTGTTTGGGGATCTCCTTGCTTCCCTGGTTCGGCTGCCTTCTCCTTTCTTGCGAGTGTTCTGGTCGTCTCTCTCTATTCTGCGCGAAAGAAAGGCAGAAAAGGGACGAGGGGCAACTTAACCCATCTTCCAGGAAGAAAACTCCGTGCAGCTGGGCCACTATCACCAAAAACTGAACCCTTTCTTCCCTCCTCTTGACATGGGGATATCTGAGCTCCCCGGTGGCCAAGGCGGCATTCGTAGCAGAGCCGGAACTAGATGACCTTAGGGGTTAGGATGCGGTTAGCGTGCTGGGGGAGCAGCGATAGTGAGGAGGAAAAGTTCTCTTTCCAGCGACAGTGGGTATGATTGTTAGGCCCAATGCGTTAAAATTTTTCTTCTTACATTTATGATCATCAAAATTTAATTTTCTTTTCTTATAAAACTTTTTTATAAAAAGGGAGTCTTAATGTACTTTTGATTAGTTAGTCTCTCGGTGGTGGCTCCTGGGTGATTAATGTTACACAACTTGGATGGCTAATGGGTTTTCTGTCAGAAACCATTGCCACTTCACTATTTATACCTTTAGAGGTTGAGAATGCCTACTATTCATCCAAAGAGATTGATTACAATGATGCCCTGAGTGTGAAGTTGCAAAATGCAATATTTGGTTTTAATGAATTCGATGGATAAGCATTGTAGTCTTCATCCTTTGTTCTAAAGACCTTAGATCTCATTTATTATCTTAACACACTTTTAACCATTCTGGCTCCTCGCTTTTCTCTTGTTTTGGTTGGTGCTACATAAACTGTCGCTATAGGTCAACATGATTTAGGCGTCCCTTTATATAAGTGAAGTCTCTATTTTTATGTAAGAAATGTAATCTATTAAAATAAAGTTTGTATTTAATCATTTCCTAACAAGTTAAAATTTTTTAATTTTACACTTGTTGTCTGTTTCCATTTATCCTAACATGTTGAGTTTTGAATTGGAAGTTTGTTGGATCAATAAGAATTATTACAAATTTTCTATCATCTTTAACTTTTTTTCTTGAAATATAAAAGAAGACAATATTTATATGGGTTCTTATGCTGATAAAGTTTTGTATTCACACTTCAACTATTGCTGTATAATACAATTACAAATCATTTTCCCTATATTATGTGTTCTTAAATTCGTAATATGACTTTGAGATCTATTCCAAGTTTTCACTATCTTATGAGAGCTTTTTTATTAAGGGGTTTGTAATTTTCGATGGGCATGACCACCTATTATTAATTATCCTCTCAATGGGAGAGGAATCTTTGATCAAAGGCTCAAACAATTCATACTCTATTTGGGGTAAGAAAATGTTTAAGATTTGGAGAATACATTATGTCAAGATTTCCTGGTTTCATTGGCCTAGAAAAATTCAACTAGATTTTTAGCCTTTGGTTGGCGAGAAGCCTAATTTGTGACATGAAGATTGTCTTGTTAAGAGCAATGGGTTCTTGCATCCAAAAAAGTTTTTTAAAAACTAATTTAGCTGGCATATGGGTTTAATGATGGTTTGGTTACATCTTAAGATGAGATTTAAAGTGATTACTTATAATGTGTACCTGTAGCATGGATTGTATAATACCATTGTTTGGTATGATTAAGCACTATTAATGCCAAATGGTATGCTCTAATATGCTTTCTACATTTCAAAGAACTTATTTAATTAATTAGTCATGGATTTTGTTGCCCCTTATCCTTTAGAATGATTTTGGATAGTGTGGCATGTGAAAAGGTTTAACTTTTTATGATTGTGATGAAAAAAACAATTGGGACATGACCGATTTGGTAAAGCTTGTTCGAAGTTTAGTTTGAGGAAGTGTTAGGTATAAGCAATACGGCCAAACATGTTCCATTGTTAACTTATGTTCAAGATATGATCGATTAGTCAAGCATGCTTGAAGATTAGGGATGGTTATATTGCTATCGTTGGTTGGTTATTTTACGAGATTTTCTTTACTTTAGATTATATGGATGATTTGGGTATTTGTGTCTTACATGGTAAGTAGTTTTATGAGATGGTACTCAGTTTGATTTATATGGATGATTTGAGTATTTATGCATGCTTTGATTGATATTTTCATGGGATTTTGTTCAATTTATTGTATATGGATGGTTTGGTATTTGTTTTCTTTCTGATTAGTAGTTTTACAAAATTTTGCCAATTTAGAATGATATGGACGATTGAGGTATTTCTCCCCTTTTTTAAGTTTGGATGATTTGATTTTTTTTTATTTTGGTTTGAGTCTTGTTGGGAATATGTTCTATTGTTATGTTTGGTAGTTTTAGTAGATTTTTTATATTTAGACTTTTATATAATTTTGATTTTGGTTGGATGTATAACCCAAGAAAAAGTTTGTAGTTTGACAACATTTCACCAAATAGATAGGATTTTGGAAGGCCATTGGGACTATTTGAGTTTGAGAGTTCACTAAGGCTGTTTTTATTTGGAAAGGCCATTGAGGCTATTAGAGTTTGTGAGGCTACTAAGGCCTTTGTGATTTGATAAATTTTTGGATCTATTTGGATTTAAAAGGGCTCATTGGGTCAATTTGATGGCTTTGGGAAGCTTTGGAAGGTAGTTAAGCATAACGCATATAATTATTACATTCATATAGGCATTTGGATGGATCCATGAGGCTTCGAAAGTGTTTTTTCTTTATCACAACTCTTGAGGTATGTGGTCATTTTAGTTTATAGGGTTTCTTGGTTACTTTTTGTGGAATTGATGGATTGGAAGGTAATTTGTAAACTTCTAGGGACATTTGTGGTAATTTTGAAGACTATTGGGTCATCTTCTCAATTTGTCTAGTGATATTTTTCGTATTGTTGCAGTTCAATGACACTCATAGAATTTTGAAGAGTTTCATAGGTCATAAAAAATATTCATTACTCTTTATTTCTAGGAATGTTTTTAAGGCTTTGTAAAGTTTAATCCATTTTGGAGCTCTAGAAGAATTATGGTAAGTTGGGCACAGTGAAAGCATTATGTCTACTTAGGTGAATTTAGAGTCTCAAAAAGTGGTAATAACAAGTTTTAAGACCGAATAATTTTGGATGATTCTACAATGATTTGCTTTAGGTTAGGCTTGGTTTGGCTTCTATGGTATTTCGATAATTTTGTCCACTAATGAAAAATTAGCAATTTTGAAGAGTTTAGAGGTTTCATTGTGTGTAATGCAACTTAGGTTTGGCACCTATTTTGTTTAATTTGGACTTGATTTGTCATTATTTTATCATGTTAATCTCTTGGATGTAATTCGATAATTTTGAAAAAACCAAACTTCCAAAATGCTACCCAAATTCTAATTGAGAATATGGCCATATTAAGTTCGAATGATTTGTTTTTTTGATTTTGGCTTGAGTCTTGTTGTTAATATGGCCTAGGGCCATATTTTGTAGTTTTACAGGGTTTGTTGCATTTGTAGTATTTAAAGAGGCCATTGGGGCTATAAGAGTTTGAGAGTTCACTAAGGTAGTTTGGTTTTAGAAAGGCCCTAAGGCACTTAGAGTTTGCAAGGCTATTTGGGCTTTTGTGGTTTGCTAAGTTTTTGGAGCTATTTGGATTTAAGAGAGCCATTGGGTCAATATGATAGCATTGGGAGGCTTTGGAAGGTAATGAAGCACAACATATATGGTTATTAACTTCATATGGCCACTCGGAAAGATTCATAAGGCTTTGAAAGTTTTTTTTCTTAATCACAACTATTGAGGTATTTGGTCATTTTAATTGATAGAGTTGCTTGCTAATATTTTGACGAATTGAAGGATTGGAGAAAATTTGTAAACTTCAAGAGATATTTGTTGTGATTTTGAAGACTATTGGGCTATTTTGTCATTTTTTGGGTGTTTTTTTTCATAATTTGGCAACTCAATGATACTTGTAGAATTTTTAAGTGTTTCATAGACCATAAAAAAATAATCATTGACTCTATGCTTTTGGAATGATTTTAAGGCTTTGGGAAGTTTTATCCATTTGAAGCTCTAAGAGAATTTTGGTAAATTGGCCACATTGGGAGCACTTTGTGTTCTTTGGAGATTCTGAAGTCTAAAAAAAAAATGTTTATAACAAGCTTTAAGACCCAAGGAATTATTTGGGAAGGTTCAATAGTGATTTGATTTACATTAGACTTATTTTGACTTTTTGTTGGGGTTCGATAATTTTGTTGACTAATGGAAAATTAGTAATTTTAAAGCGTTTTGAGATTTCATAATGTATAGTGCAGCCTAGGTTTGTCACCTATTTGATTTAATTTTGACATGATTTGTCAATATTCGGTCATTTTAATATTTTGGAGGTATTTTGATAATTTTGAAGAAATTGAAGTCTAAAAATGCTTATCAAATTCTCATGGATAATATGGCTATATTATGTTTGGATTATGTGGGTTTTTTATTCTAGTTTGAGTCTTGATGGGAATATGGCAAAGAGCCATGCTTGGTAGTTCTAAGAGATTTCACTTATTTGGACTTGGATATGGTTTGGGTTTGGTTTAATGTATGATTGAAGAAAAAGTTGGTAGTTTTATGAGATTTTGCCTAATTGGTAGGATTTAAGGAGTCATTGAGGCTATTATAGTTTCCATAAATTTGGGCAATTAGAATCTGAGAGTTCACTATGATAGTTTGTTTTTGGAAAGACCATTAAGGCTATTATAGTTTGCGAGGCCACTAGGACCTTTGTGGATTTAAGAGTTGTTGGGGTATGTGGATTTAAGAGGAGCCATTTGGGCAATTTTATGGCTTTGGGAAGCTTCAGAAGGTAATGAAGTAATACATGTATGTTTATTAACTTCTTTTCGTCACATGAAATGATTCATGAGGCTTCGAAAGTGTACTTTCTTAATCAGAACTCTTGAGGTATTTGATAATTTTGGTTGATAGTGTTACTTGGTTCTTTTTCCTTGAATTTGTTTGAATTCAATTTGGTGTGGTTCAATTTGGGTTTGGGTTGGACTAATTGAATTAATTTGGTTAAATTGCCTTAGTTTTTTGGGTTCAAATTGAGCTCAATTTGGGCTTTGATTCTCTTGTTGGTTCAAGTTTAGGCATTGTTTTGATGGGTTTATGTGTACACTAGCTCTATTGAACTTGGGTTTGACTTAATCATCATTGATTTGGGCTCATTTTGACAAAATTTTTGTTAGCTAGATCAAATTTGATGTAGGCCAACTGTAGTTTGGTTTCAGGTGCTCGATCTTGTAGCCTAGTTGTAGTTTGAGCTTTACCAAATGGCATAACTTGTTTTGGGTCAGTGCATGCATGTTAAACTATGTAAGGAGCTCGGTTGTGTTTTGGAAGGATCTAGGTTAATTAAGCTAGGTTTATTGTGGTTTTTACAAGAACATACGAAAATAAATTATGCTATGTAACCATTTATGCGACTAGTCTTATTACTGTATTCTTCTCCCTTCCAACCCCAATGTTGGTTTATTTATTTCTTTTTTTTTTTTTGCTCATCATCGATGGCTTTGGAAGAGAGGTTAGAGGGTGTTAACAGTGGCTGTGGAATGATGGTGAGATGACATCTTGCATGAGGTGCCTATTGAGGATTATAGTGACAAAGATGGTTTGGGCTTGGCTTGCATGGAGTTGAGATTTTTAGAGCAAAGAAGGAGAACAACAATGCAAAGAGGACAACAATGCGAAGAGGAGGTCCTTAGAGATTACCAATGGAGAGGACTGTAAGGTCGCATGGGTCCCTTTTTCTAAATTAGAAGTGCTGCAGCCTACAAATGTGTGTTAGAAAATAACTTCTCTTGAAGGAGATGACGACAAGGGTGTCAAAGGCCAACAGAGAATGGGAGTGGTTCACAATGAGAAAGGATAGCATGAGGATGTCCGACAAGGTTTGTGGAAAGGTGTGGTTAATGTGGCTGCAAGAGTGATGATAGCAGGTAGATGCTTATGTAGTATTGGTTGGGTTTTGAGATGGTGGCAATGATGGCTCCAGAGGATGTCCATGATATTTTATTTGGTTGAGAGGAGGTTCATAAGTGTACTACAATAAGAGGTGTTAGTTAATGGCTTCGACCCACAAAGGAGATGGCATTGAAGCTTGGTAAGGAGGAGGTTGTCAACTTGCATTGGTGGGCTTGGAAGCTATATCGGTCGACAATGATAGAGGAAAAGAGCAACAAATGTAAAGAGAGATGAGGGAAAGCCTGAGGTTGCAAGTGAGAGCTAGAGGGTGTTTTTGAGAGAAAAAATGGGTGATGAGAATAGGGAAGATTAGAATGGGTGATAATGTTTTAAAGTCGTGAAGGTATGAGATAGTAACGAGTTATGAAGAGTTGGGAGAGGGTGTGGGAGAAAAAATAAAGAAAAATATTTTATATTATATATATGTATTGCATAAATAATGACAAAAACACTTTAATAGATTAGGGATAAGCTAGAATTAACTGGTCAAAAAAATAGATGGTAACAAAAGAGAGAAAACATAACTAAAATAATCGAGTCTTAAGAACATAAAAATTTTAGATCAAAATGAGATCTAAGCTCCCTTAAAATTACAATTCGATTTGAGATCATTTGGTTAGCATTTGAACTAAACAACAAGAATTATACACAATTTTATTTTTTTATATTTGAGATTAGGCAAATAAAATGCCAAATAAAAAAATTTATGTTCATAAGAAATTTAAAATATGAAAATTAGTGATAACTTCATAACTATCACATTGTAAAATCTCATATAATTTGGATTAATTTTGGTAAATCAAAACAAAAAAAGGGTAAATGAAGCAATGGCTTTCTATTGTTTGTTCTATAAAATCTTTTTTAGGTTTATATCTACTCAAAATTAAGTTTTTCTTTTTTTTTTTTAATATGTAGAGCATTTAGAGAAAAAAGAGATCATATGAAAGAACTATGACTCTATTTTTTATTTTCTTGATGTGGTGGTAAGCGTGAGATGAAAGTGATTTTAATAAGCTAAGAAGATGCTTGTGGAGATGAAGGATTTGAGATGGAAATAAATGAGGAACCTAAAAGATAACTTGGGTTTGATGTTAGTAGCAATTCAATGTCTTATTATTAGATTTGATCAAGCTCCAATGATTGGTTTTTTGGTTGGAATCTCTATTCTAAGCATAATCATAAACTAGTTAATTAAGGTACACAATAAAGAATGATTTTGTTGACTTCACTTCATTGAAATAAGGTTGCTGAAGCTTTGCCAACTTAGATTTTATTGCTTTATAAGTGGTTCATGACTTGGAAAAAAAAGTAAAAAAAATTCTAAATGGTCCTAACTATTGGTGTAATTGTGACAATTACATCATATGTTTCACAACTTCTCATGGTGGTCAATAAGAGATTGCTTAGAGCATTGTTCCAAGCACTTGGGGTGGTTTTGCTACTAGCTACCCACTTAGTATGGGCCTGACCATTGATTATGACTTGTCAAGCTTTGAAGGCCCGATGTTGCTTTAGAAACACACAGGGTAGTTCAAATAAGTTTTTGAACTCGAATAAAACTTAAACAATTTCTACAACCCACATTATTTTGTAGTCGTCTTGCACATTGAGGAAACTCAAAACACAATTATAGTATCATGATGCTCATTTGCAACTCGATATGGATCATGACATAACCTAAAATATAGAGCACTAATGCAATACTACAATCCTATGAGCATCCCTTGATGATGGCCTGAACTAGAAATTTAAGGAATCATCTTCAAAGAATGGAAGTGGTTTTGAAATTTTGTAGAAAAATTTGAGTAAGCTCAAATTGTCTCTAGCATATGAATGACAACATCCATGGGCTCCAATCTAAATAAATCCATATGGCTTCAATAATTTTCTTATGTTTTCTTGATGTTCTAGGTACATCTAGATAACCTACATAATGCCATTGGTAGATGTCCAAATACAATAAATATACACATAGATAGTAAAAAATGTTTATGAAAAATGAAAAACTCTTGTGAAAAGTAGAGGCCACACGTTGGTTAATGTTGCATGTGAAAGCTTTAATAGATGGGAGCGGAGCACTGAGTGCTCTTGCATTAAACTTTCCTCGTAGAAGCACTCATTATTAAGCAGAGTGCATCATAGATGGGTAAGAAGTTGAATCATGCAATCTTTAAGCAATCATAAAAACTGTCTTTCTTGTTAGCATGCACAACTTGGGATTGTAGATATCAATGCATAGTAGCAGAAAAGTCTGCTACTATACTACTAGATAAAGTTTTTGTAGTTCTTGGCAAGGTTGCATTCATTCGAAAAGTAGGATAATCATTCAATAATGTTGCTTGTGTAAGCTTAATAGATAGGAGCAGAGCACTAGATGTTCTTACATAACACCTCTAACTTAGAAGCACTTGTTATTGAGTGGAGTGCATCATAGAAGAATAAGAAGTTGAATCATGCAGTCTCCAAGCAATCATAATTCTGTCTTTTTAACATGCACAAATTGGGAGTATTGATATCCATGCATGGCAGCATAAAAATCTCTCACAATACTAGAAGGATAAATTCTTTGTAGTTCTTAGCAAGTCAGCATTCATTTGAAAAGTAGGATAATTTTTCAATAAACAAATTAGGATGACATCATTAATTATGGTACTATCCAAGGGATGATTTACGATGGAAAAAAAATAAGATCCATGGTTTTGAGAGGTGTAGATTTTGGAGGACGAAGTGAAGGAATAACTCTTTAGATAATGTCATCATCAAATAACTCTTTTGTTGGTTAACTCACATATGGAGTAGAGAAAAAATAATTTTTGTTGATTGAGAGTTAATAATCATGACTAGTGGAGGAATTGATAACTTGTCAAAATACTTTGGCAACTCATTAGATGATAGAATAGCGGTTATAAGATTGGTGGAAAATCTCTTGTGGCAATTTGATGGCTGGTGGTGGTATAGGCTTATGGGTAACATGGCCAAGTTATAATCTTGTAGAAGAGGTTGGTAATACCAATAATGAATTGCAAATAGGTGGATGCATTGTCCAAGGCTCAATTTGCTCTTATCTTACAAATATGTGACATGGACAAATCATAAGAGAGATACTAGAGATAGTTTATAACTTAATATAGGTGGTATGCAAATATATTATAGGAAGTGATAACCAGTGGCTATCACTCTAGGTATAGACGTGATTGGTTCCATGGGCATAGTGTTGTAGATGGTATGTGTGAGGAACACTAGGATAATAGTAGCAAATCAATGATGATAATAAGAACTGAAGGGGTAGCATGGATGAGATTCTCTAACTGAGTTGTAAGTGATGTAAGATAAAAATAAGTCTTTGAGCATGATTATGGAGGTTATGACTTACATGGAAAACAAGTGGAATTTGGGCTTTAAATACAAAAACAATTTTGTTATCATAGGCTCATCGTATGAAGCATGACATGGAAATTCACATAAAACTAGTTTTGGGTCAACCCATAAAGTTAATTTCAACCAACAGTGAAAAATCATGAACCATAATTTTGCACACTCAAATAAAACTTCTAGAGACTCCCTTTAAAGATTAAGTAATATTGGTGGTTTGTTGTTTTCAATAAGTGGGTGTTAGTATTTTGTTATTTTGTTGAAGTTGGTGTTAGTGGATGTTAGTGGGTGTTAAGTGGATGTTAGTGGGTGTTACTAGATACTGTGGATAAACTTGTATAAAATGCTTGCAAATTTGGAATGAAGGGTGTCAATTGTTGTTTGAGTTATTCTCATTGAACTTTGTTTTGGTGGCTTAAGAATAGGTGAAGGTTGGTGGCTTTTCTTTTTTTTTGTGACATTTTGGTGAGTGTTGTTTCTTCTATCTTTATCCTTTCGATCCATTCTTCATTTGCTTATTCATATATTACTTGCATTCCTCTTCTCTACTTTTTTTCATTCCTTTTCAATTCTTTTACCTATTGATTCTTGTAGATTCTGCACTTGTATGAGCTTGTCCAAACCATCTATGCACTTGTGTGTAGCGCCCAAACCATCAGTGCTCATTGCTAGTAGTAGGCACACCACCCATGTGTGTATATGCATTGCACTGTGCTAATCTAGGCCAACGCCCATGCACAACAACCTTGTTGGAGCATTGACCTATGTAGCATCTCCTGTGCCCACTCATTCATCACCACCCACTCATTTGCTGCACACCAGTCCTGAATTTTCAAAATGAACAATATTTTAGATATTTCTTTCAACTTTTAAGCATGAATCATCTTTTGGTCTCTCATTCCCCATTAAGACGGTAATAATAAATTGTCTTAGCCATAGTTGTGGAGGTGTAGTTTTTTATGATGGATCAAGTTGGTAGGTGTTTTGGTGGATGTGATTTTGGGTTGGAGTTGGTGGTGAGATAAATAGGTAAGACAAGATCTCGATATTTCTAAACTTGATAAGGATATTATAAATGTACTTATATTTATTATAAGAAAGTCAAGAATGTACAACCGTGCTTGACTTAACATAATATTAATAACAAGTATAGCCACAACATCACAATAAAAAGAAGTGTGATAATTTCTTGAGTTGGGCATAATACATTTTGATTTCCTTCAATGGTGTGACCATCATGATATTCTATGAGATATGACATTTGGTCGGATTGTGGTTATGAGCTTTAGGCTTGTAAGGCATTTTGAGATGTGGTTAACCATGTTATAAGGACTAATTGCTAGTACATCCTTATCATTTTTCATGTAAGCAATGAACATGTTAGCATTGCTAACATCATCACCAACAAGATCCCCATCAAATGACAAAACCCATTGGGTTCAAGTGGTCATGCAAAGTTTCTTGTCCATAAACTTAAGGTGTTTTTTAGCTATGAAAGCTTCACTTGGAGGGATTCCATTGAAAGTTGTGGTAATGGTGATAAGCTAAGGAACATGGTGAGTGATTGGTATTTTTTTTATCCTTGGAATCTCTTGATAATCTTAATAAGCAAATTTAATAGGAGTCTAAACTTTTCATTAAACTTGTATACATTGCTATTTTGAGGTACAAACCAAGTAATACCATCAAAACATCGCTAATGGGCTATAGAAATGGAACTCTTAAGTGTCTCTAATTGTTTTAGGATTTGTATAGAAATGCAAAACAAGAAAGCCACAGCGATGCCAACGACAAACAATGAGCCGAAGTCTCCATGCGTCCAAGCAATCGCAATACAATAAGCCAATTTCACTAGATTTGCAACTATTGTATCATCTGGCGTCCTTTTGCCATTAAACAAAATGCAAGAATCTCTAAATTTTTTGTTCTAGGAAAGCATAAGGTAAAGGGTGTAAAGGCAAGATAATGGTATTTGGAGTATGGATCATGTGTAGATGGGAAAATAACGCTCGACTTGTTATTATTTCAATTTGGTGTGAGATGACCAAGGAGAGGTACGTGGCCATCCATGGGAGTGTTAATGTGGGTTCAAAGGAGAATATGGTAGAAGCATTTAATAGATTTGGGGCAAATTAGGCTCAACTAGTTCAAAAGAAAGTAGGCCATAGCCTTAATTGACGTATTTGCCATAAATCTTTCTTTCTCTTGTAGTTCGTCAACTCCCTTCTCATTGTTGGTAGGCCTGTACAATTGTTTTCACTCAACAATTTTTTCTCTTATCCTTTATAGGAGTAGTTTCGATTCCATATGTAGAAAATGTTAGTTTTTTGGTATAGTATGAATACATTTTTTAATGGAAAGTATAATTGTAGATAATAGAACCTTATGTTGTGAAGAATTATTCTATTATATTCTTATAGGAAAATGGTTTTTAGATATGTAGTTGGTAATGGCTATATGGACAAACAAATTTAGAGTTAAATAATTTAATTTTAAGAGTTAAATGGAGGTTTGGGATAAGCTTTTTATCTTGAGAAAACTTATTTATGCGTTTTTAAAATATAATATTTTATTATATTTTGAATATTTTATGCTTTGACGATCTGTTATATTTGTGAAAGTAAAGCAGATAAAAATTCTAGTATGATGTGCCACCATGTTTAAATCAAGGCAGTAGTAGGGGAGCTGCCACTAATTTTATTTGATTAGTTATGCCTTCCATGGAGCTTGTTATCTCTTTTTCGCTGAACTTTGAAGGAGATTTCGCCAATGTGATCAAATTAATTACCTAAGAAGCTGCTACTTGAGTTGGAAATTTGTTAATATATTGCTTATATTGTATGAAATGTAGAGTCATAGTATGCAGTCCGTCATTACTGCCCTGTTCATTCGCTTGATGTATAAATCCGACGAAAGGATTGAACTTGATCGATAGTTGAATATGTTGTGCAATTTGTCGAACATGTTTGATAAGGAGCAAGGGATGGTAGTACTCAAGTGATGACAAGTGGCTTTGATAAGGTATAAGATTGTACAGTACGAGCCATTGTATTGTATTATCCGATTGAGGATCGAGCAAAGTGAATAGACAAGACCAATTAAGAGATTAGATTTGTTTGATGTGTAACAATGGGCCTTAGTAAGGTGTATTAAGATTATAAACATAGAAAAGCAACTAAACTTCGACAATTGGACCACAGCAAAATCGTACCGTTTGACGAATCTCGTACCATATGATTGTCAGCTTAGGAAGAAGGGTTATAGGTACAAGGTTGAAAAGAAATTCGGAGTTAGTTGATAAGCAACATTGGAGGATAGAGGATAGAGGATAGCAACATTTACTTGGTCGATCCAAGAGAGTGCGTGATAGTAAATGTACAAGACAGAGTAAGAGGTGTAAACGGTTAGTTCTTGTTCGAAGTGGTAAGGATAGAGCGACGGTAATGAATAGGTCGTTCAATACAATATAACATATTGTATCAAACGAAGGAAAGATTGGCAAAATGCAATGTCTAGTGAGGTATATTGAACTTAAATGAGACAAATCGTATGGTTTGATTGAGAGCAGTGGAAGAGATGGATAGGACAGACCAGGATGGTGGTGTATTCCATAAAATATGATCATTAGTGAGATGAAATACAAGTGGAGTGGTTGAGAGACATGACTATATAAGGAAGATCCTATAAATCATATTGTACGATTAGTGCAAGGCAGAGAATGAATACGAACTAAGGAGGAAGTGGTGGAGACATCATGGATTGACAAGATAGTTTGGAGGTCTCCTCAACCAGGTTTATTTGTAGAATTGAGGCCATTCACTGTTTACCTTCAGTTGTGTCATACCATTGTGACAATGATTTGGCAAACTTTCCAATAAATTGATGGGCTAAATGTGTGTATCCTTTTCAATTTTGTTTTGTATTGTTTAATCTTGAGGAGTTAGATCACCGATTAACTTGATAGGTCCTTGTCTGACTTTCATAATCCCTGCAATTCAAAGTTGCTTGAGTGAGAATTGGAGCTAGTTGATTGACTTTTTTGAACCCTTCTTATTTCTTTTCTAGGATCTTATAAGATTCTCTAAGATAAGAAAATTTGGCCATATCCATTCGAATTAGTCCTTTCAAAAAATTAGGTATCTGATGAGCTTCAAAGGAAATTGATTGTGATGAAGAACAAGCAAGATGAGCAAACCAATTAGCCACAACGTTATTCTCCTTCAAAATGTGCTGTGTTTGAATTGTCATTAGATTCAACAGTTGTTTGATTTTCTATATTTGATGATGCTTATTCCAAGTATGGAGGTTTTACTATAGATCATATCAAGAATAGATCAACAGTTTAGCTCCACCTCAATGTTTAGATGTCCCATGCTATAGCATAATTGGAGACCGACTAAGTGCACAAAACCATTTGCTTCCGCATTAGTTGTTTAGCAGATTAGTGTGGAAAATGCCTCACCATCTTACCATGATGATCTTTTAAGATTCCTCCACAGGCCATGGTTCCTAAGTTTTCATGAACCAATTCGTTAATATTTAATTTAAGGGTGTTGATAGGAGGACGGTTCTAGCTTACAATCTGCAAACTTTTTTGCTTAACTTCTGAGGAAGGAGGAAGTAAATTGCATTGAATTAGGTTGTAATCCGATGCATTTGTTTGAATTAATGGGTAGTACATGGAAATATTGTAACACATGAATTGAACATTTCTAATAATGATATTAATTGAAAGCTTGATTTCCTCATATAGTTTTAGATCGTGAGCTTTCTTGATTTTTCATTAGATTAAAGAGGGGAGCAATTTTGTAACTTAATGTTTTCCCTAGAATATGTCTACTACCTTCACATTATTGATTCTTAAGAGTTTTTCAAAGTGACTCCAAACTTATTTGTACTTATAACAACCAATAAAAGCATGTTCTATTGTGTTTTCATTATTACAAAATGGGTATTTGGAAGTTAGTTGAATGTTTAATTTTTTACAATGTTGGTAGAAAAGGAAATAAATTATTTAGTATATGCCAAATGGAAACTTCAGTGGGAGTTTGATGGACCAAATATGTCTTTTAGATTTAAGAATCAAGCATTTTGCTTTAATTAGTTCTCAGGTAGATTTAGTGTTGAATTTCCCATTAGCACTAACATCCAATAGAAAGAATCTTTAGGTTCAGAGAATTCTATTTTTTGTAGGGTTTTATGCTTAAAACTTTCTATGTGTTTCGGGGTTGTTGGTGATTCTATAATTTTACTTTAGTGAATATATCTGTGCACACATAAAATTGGCCCAAAATGAGTTCTTAGTTTGTACCTTATAGAGGAATTTATATTGAAAGCAGCCTTCATGTCATCTAGATTCTTTAGCCTCAATCCATTTTCCTATGTTGGGTAGTTGATTTTTTTCCATGTTGTCCAATGATATTTATGACACTTAGTGGAGCCACCGCACAAAAAAGCATTTATTATGTTTTCCATACATTGAATGATTTCTTTAAGAGGATAGGAAATCATTAGTATGTACATTGGAGTAGAAGCTAGAACTTGTTTAGCAAGAATTAGTCTACCCCTCGTACATAGCAACCTTTTCTTTTGGCTTGCAAGCTTGCCTTTTAAGTTATGAGATGTTGGAAATGTGAAGCAGTTTTTCTTCTCTTAAGTAGCATGTATCCAAGATAGATGAAGGGAAAGCTACTACATTTGAAACCTAGGAGATTGCTAAAATATTGAGCGTGTCCTGATTTATAGTTTTTCCCATTGATAATAAAACTCTTGTATGAGTTAATTTGCAAGTCTTAATCCTGCTTGAAATTTACCTAGAAAATGCATGATATTAGCAAAAGTTTTTTTATCACCTCTTGTGAATATGATGAAATCATCTGAGTTCAGATGGCACGCATTTGGACATCCTTTTGGAGGCATTTAGTGAAGAGTTTTGCCATGTTCAAAGAGATTATTTGGTCCACAACTCAATACTTTTGTAGCCAGTACAAATAAAAGAGGAGATAAGGAGTTTCTTTGCTTAAAGCCTTTAGAAACCTGATAGTAGCCTCTACTTTTACCTACAATTGTCAAGTAAATTCATGACAATTTTAATAGAACTTGCAACAAAACCAAAACACTTTAGGACCTATTTTAGAAAATCCCAAGAAAGCATGTCAAACACATTCTTAATAACTAGTTTAATGATACAATTACTTTCGCATATTTTCTTACTTATGGAGTCAACCAATTCCTGTGCTAGTAGCATATTTTCTGATGGCTATTAACTTTGCAAGTATTTTTTCAGCAAAGTGCCATAAACAGATTGGTCGAAAGTTGCTGAAGGTTTGTGGATCATCTGTTTTTTGGATGAGTAAAAATATTTGCACTACCTATTGCATCTGCAATAAGCAAGCCATTTAGAAAATCTCTAGATGAATTTAGCATGTCATTTGCAATGAGATTCTAGCAATGTGAATAGAATAAACCGGTGAATCCCGAAGCACTGTGATGATCCATTTTAGCAACAATCTACTTCATTTCTCCCATAGTTACTTCTTTCAAAAGATCTTTTTTCATTTCTTTAGTTGTTAGATGGATATGATTTAATAAATTGTGCTTATTACTTGTAGATGAAGTTAACAATAGGCCTTGAAGGTGTTTTATAGCTGCATTAGCAAGCCTGTTTTCCTTTGTAGTCCAATTCCATCCAGTGTTCTTATTCTAATGGATTTTAAGTTTATTTTGCCTATCCTTAACTATTACATGGAAATACTTTGTACTTTCATTACTTTAAGCAAATCAATTATAGCATTTTGACTCCATAATGCTTCTTTTTTTATCAAGAAAAGTATGGTTTGGGCTGACAATAATTCTTGCCTTGATTCCTCATTCTGTTGAAGCTCAAATTGCCTTTTGACTCCATAAGACTTGATGCATTTAGAAACTTCAATGAGGGCTCCTAGATATGGCATTGAATGGCCCTTGTATTCATCAAGACAAGCAATGACATTGAAGTTAAACCTAATAAGCCAAGGCAAATTGACAGAGTCAGCTATCAATTTGAGGTCGCTTCAAAGTGTCCTCTATTCAATAAACGAACAGCATACTTGGCTACTACAAGCATCATGTTTGAAAAGGTGGATGAATTGTTCCTCAACAACGATAATCTGGCAAGAGATGCCCTTATTCAAAAACAGTAAAAGTTTGATGTGCAATGATCAAACTCGAGCTTTCTTCTAATTCTATCCAAATGTTTGATATTAGCCATTGGCTCCAACAGTATAAAGGTAATCTTATGATGTTTATTGTAGCAGCATCAAATTTAAGAGGTGTGCCAATTGTAGATGCAAGAGAATAAAGGGTTGGTTTGTTGAACAAATGAATTAGAAGTTGCTCGAGAGAAATCCAAATAGAAGTCAGTGAGGTATAGGATTTGGTTGAAAGTTTGCAGTCCATTTAAGAATTCTTATTTGAAAACTAGCAATTGACCACACACGATACAACTAGTAATGGATAGCCTTTTTCCAACAAGAAATGAATGAGGGTATGACAAATGTCCAAATGTCTCATCGAATACAATCCAATAAAGCCTATATTTCTTTGTTATTTCCGTTCAGATAGTTTTCATGTTTGGGCGGTCACGAGGAAGTTTTTCGCTTATAATGAATTTGAGGGGTGTGGCTATCTTCAAAATCTCTTCTTCCTTAAATACCACTTTTGATTCTCCTTTATACAATGAGATTGGCTTAACCTTGATTGGGGAAGTAGAGATGGCCCTTGTACCACCTCCGCAAAAGAGTGGTTAGGGGAGGAAGAACCTCCTTGACCCGCCATTGATGAGGAGCACCTGAGGCTAGTAGGTGTCGAAGTCGAGATCAATTGCTAGAACAAAGAAGGTGAGAAATGCTTACCTTTCACTACAAAAATCCTTTGAAAGAACAACATCCACCATCACCAATTGTCTCCTATCGCCCTATCGCCTTGTTGCCCCCTTTATAGGGTTAGATTATCCCAAGTTAACATAACCCCCTTTATAACAATGACTAAAGGTTTTCTTTAGTTATTATTTTAAGATTGATATGTTGTGACATATTGGTTTTGTTGAAATTCATAGATATTATTCATGACATGACTATAAAAAGGAAATGTTGAAAATAAGATTTTGTTTTCCAAGCTAAGAAATTTGAATTTGGATTTGCTTTGGATATTTCTTTTGTATTGCTTATTATGTTTTCATTTATTACATGAATTTCATCTTTAAGAACAAACTCATGATATCTTTATGAATAAGGGCTATTTATACTATTCAATTTTATTATTGATGAACAATTTTTAGATAAGTTTATATTTTAATATTATTGTTATTGTAATTTTATATTGTAGAAGTATGATTTTTTAGTTTGCAAAATAATGGTTGAGATCATCTTTTGATTTAAAAAGAGTGGTAATTGAGCAAGTTATTTTGTAAATTTATTTTCTTTTGTTAGATTCTTATTTAGAGGTGTTCATGAGAGTCTATTGATGATAATAATGTGATTTTTAGTATTGAGATATATGAATCTTATTCCAACACTTAAATGACAAAACAATCAATGCAAATGGATAGAGGATATGAGACAACTTATATCTAAGCATGTCCTCTCTCAATTTTTATTGATTTGTTGTTATTCAAGTATTATTATGAGGGTCATATATATCAACACTTGTGATCGTGTTATTATCATTATAGCCCATATGACATATTGTCTCCTAGATTGTCTTAGTAGAATCAACTAGATAATCTTGGCCAAACCAAAGTTGATAATGATGGGCAAAGAATTTTCTTAATTGGAGAGTACCAAAAATCCACATCTCTAGTTGTAGATACAAGTTTTTTTGGTGTTATTTTTACCAATTGATTATAAAATTAAGCTATAGTTGAAAATTTAGAGTGATAGACATTGCTTAGCAAATAAGATCCAAAATACATAATATCATTTAATTATGACCAATATCATTTGATTTTAATATTTTTTTAAAATTTCTTATCATATTTTATATGTGTATATATATATCTATATATGCACAAATGCACACAATAGGAATGTGCTATCCCTATGTCACTCTTCTTGATGTTTCTCAATAATGACCCATCTGTTTGTGTATGAATCTAATTTTAGATGAGTTTACAATAAAGTTGGTAGGGAGTTCCATATGCCATAGGGATAACCAATAAATATATTTTATAATTGTAATAATAGCAATGCAAAAACTTATAAAATAACAACCCAAGGTTTCCTTGTAATAGTCAACACATCAAATAAACGAACATGCTTGATCTCTCTCTATTTATGCAGTTCCCCTCATGACATTTTCCCATCATTTTACCTTACATAAAACTTAAACCATAGTGTTAAGCTCAAGCTGCCTACTAGGAACAATCTCCTCATTATGCCTATAATAAGATCTTGTACCTAATGTACCAAATTGTATCCAATGTTCTACATGATTCACTTTCGATGGTTGTTCTTTACAATTATAGGGACCAGGCTCTGTATGGATCATACATATCTTCCATTAGAGCCCTACTTGCTTTTGTTTCTTACTCATTTTAAGAACTGTCTCTCATTTAGATTGTACCAATCTTCTATTCGAACCATTGCACATGCTATTTTCTTACCGATTCTTAGATCACCTCATAATGTTCCATTCGGACAATTATCCTGGTTTGTTCCTTAACCATTCTAAGGATCCTACCTTATATAAATCATATTTAGGCTCTATTTGAACCATTATTCATCCTAATCCTTACCCATTCTCGGATAGTGATCTCTTCTTTAATTCATGAGCCCTTTATAGGTTGTGTTGATGTTCATATCTCTGGCTCACCATAGGAATTTGTTAGTTGTTGCTCCATAATGCATAAATTCCCAACTTGGTGAACACCATTTGTTTTGTTTTGTAAGCTTCCTTGCCCCTCTTCAATTTCTTTGTAGTTCTTTGGAAACTAAACTCATGTGAACAATCATAAATGGATCCTTGAATTTTCTTTTAAATGGTTGCATTCTCACATACCTTAGATTTTGTAAATTGGTTCAAAAAGCATTCTTATCAAGATGATACTAGAAGTTTACCTACCTTGAGTTTTCCTTAAAACTTTTTAATTTAGCTATCTATCTCAAATGTGAACTTGAATGGCTCATCATGTAACTTTTGGTTCCGTTGGCTCACCGAATATTGTCTTTCTTAATTGGGGCCTTGTTCGTTAATAAGTGACGTTCTAGTAGTGACAATTTTGTTGGTTATGATTGTTAGACATCGACTCCTCATTTTCCTCTTTTTTTCTTTTTTTCTCCTTTCCCTCTTCTTTGGTTTACTTCTTCAGAATAATTCTCATTTTTTTTTTAGTTTTCTTATCTCTTTTCATTAGTTCTGTCTCTCTATATATATATATATATATATATATATATATATATATATATATATATATATATGCATGTACGCACATGTACATCCATTTATCCACATTTTGTCACACGCACACCCACATGACAGACCTACCTATACACACACATATATGCCCACACGAATGCATATGCTCATATAAATATTTATATGTTTTCGTTAATTCTCTAAATATTTCTTGTACAACCATATTTTAACTATCAAAGATGGAGTATTTCTATTTTACCATTGTAATTAAACTCTTCCCTTAAATTACTTAGAAATAAATTTCAAATTTCATAATAAGTTCTACAATGCATAACAATAGTAAATAATATTTTAGAATTTAAGCCTAAAATATAATTGTTTGGTCTTGATCACAGCTTAATAATATTCGTTTAATTTCATGGCATCACAACCCACACTTTCTACACAAAATAATTATAGTTTGTTTTGTTATTAAGATGGGTAGTCTTGGAATTGATAAGATGGTCCAAATAATTGTTTGGATCCAATAGATATAAACATACTATTGAAATGCTCATATAAAGGTTAGTGGTAATCATACACATTTAACATCCCTAGCACACAAAATACAAGATGATGCTCATCTACAAGTATAAATTCATTATAATGTATTACAAAACATAGAAAATGAGTGCAAAAAATAAATAAATGTATGAATAATTATAGAATATTATTATATTACAGATACATCCAAAAAATGATGTCATAAATTGAGAAGTCTAAGAATCATCTTCAAATGGTGGAATTGGTCATAAATATTCGAATCAATGCTAAATGTCTCGTGTCAATGAATCGTGGTGTTCTTAGTCTCCAAGCAAAAGAAACCTTGATGTCTTTCAACCAAGTCTCTATCCAATATTTAAACTTTAGCCCTCGAAGTACAGTACCTTTAACTCATAATGTTTGTCTTCTTATCCAAGCATTGGTACACAAAGTTAACCTATCAAATGGTACATCTAATTCTTGATTATGACATGAAGTTAAATTGCATAAACATCATGATGAGATGTTTTTTTTTTAAAAAAAAAAACACAGTTGAAGAAGACAAATTCTCATAGACAAAAGCCCAAAGGAAGTTATGTTCTCTAAAAGATGCCTTTTTGAACTAGTCATTCAAGAAAACTAGTCTCTTATTTTAATAATAGGGACAATGATGTGTAGATAAACCTATGGTTGGCAATTGTAAGAGTAAAATATACATTAAAAATAAATAAAATCATTTCTTTGTCCCCCCCAAGCATCAAAAATTGATTTTTTTTATTTTTTTAATTCAAAAAATATTGAAAGGGTGACAAATAATTCTTTGTTTATGTCATTTCCTATGAATGAATAAAATTTAAGTTATGAAGTTTGAGATATCAATAAGGGAATATATGTTGCTTTAGATAGAATGCCGTGTTGAATGACTTGAATCTCTTTTAAATGGATTTGGCCATTTGTTTATAACATCAAAGCTTATCTAAATGCTCTCTTTGATAACTAGATTTAGTATTATTTATTTATTAATATTATTTATAAGGGTATTTGTTTTAGGTTCTACTTGATAGTGATTTATAAGTTTAGAATTTTTTTTAAAATTATTTGAGTAAAAAAATCAAATTAGATTTTATATTTTTTAAATTATTTTTATACTTAGATATCAATATTATGTGTTATCAGGGTTTGTATTGTTGTTTTGTTTAACACAATATAATTAATTTTTTTTATTCTATTTTTTAAAAATAGGGGTGATAATTTAAATATTATTTTTTAATAATAAAATCATAATTTTTTTAAAAAATACAGGTTAAGGTGTGATCAAATGAAAATGTAATAATATTTAAATTATATTAATAACAAAATATTTCTTTATGTTATTTGATTATTAATTTGATTAAAAATCATTATTTGAAGTTAATGCCGTTGTTATTATTATTTTTTTTTCCCCTTTCAAAAAAAAAAATCTTTTATCTGACTTTTAATGATAGTTATATGTCAACATCAAGAGTGAAAGTTATAAATTCATAGGGTGTTTTTTAAAAATATTTCAGAAAATTGACTGCCAACTGAAAATTTATCAACTAGCTACTAAATTGTACTAATTTATGTTACATCAAATAAAAATATTATGAAAAATTTTTAATACTTATATGGTGGTTAAATTTTATTATTTTTATTCCTATTTTATTTTTTTTAAAAAAATTAACTTTTATTGGTCAATTACTTCTCAAAAAAATAGTATTTAAAATCCCACTCCTCCCTAACTTCTTAAAAATAGTTATAAAACTTATGTTACTTGGATATTTCTTGTTATTCTTTATGGGAAGTATCTTGCTCAACTTTTCTTGTTAAAACTTATATGATTTCAATAGCAAAAGAATAAAATAAAAATTGAAAACTTATTTATTTTTTTATTAAAAAATCATCAAAAAAAAAATACTTTCAAATATAGCTTCAATGAATTTATCAAACCAAGATATTAAGCATATCTACTAATATTTAATTATGAAGTAATTGTTTTATTAAATAGACATAAATAAAAATAATTGAAAGGTAGAATATATTCCTGTATCATACCAAATCTTTTGTCTTGTATTTTAAGAGAATTCAAATTCATAAAACGTTAAAATATCTTTAAAAAATAAGATATGGATAGCTGTTGATGGTGATATCTTTATTGTTCCATTAAAACAATTCACTTTTAAATTTTTTTTTTTGTTTATGATAAAGCTTTAGAGCGAAAAAAATACCTTCATATTTTGCAAGCCCTTGTCCTACTCGTACCACCTAACATAGGAGATTGCCATATGTTGCTTCATTAACATGAATGGTCATAAGATAGATGTGAACTTGAGCAATTGGCCTCGATGAGCAAAGAGATTAGTGATGAGAATTTGGCCACTTGAGTGAATGATAAGTAAGAATAAAGGACGTCAAATTCAAGTGGAATAAGGATTAGAGGCTTTAATTCAATCCAATATATTGCCTTATGAAAGTGGATATGAGATTAGTCTTAAAGAGGCTATTAAGTTCCAAACTAAAAAAAAACTACTTTTCAAGTTAGCTTGTTGAATTTAAGTTTTAAGATAATGATTAGGCTTATATTACGTGACTCAAGGTGGCTTACATTGTGTGGAAAACAAATTGTAGTTTAGGTTAAGTGAGAAACATATTCTTTATATAGAGGCCTACATGGCATCTAATGAACCATTTGGTATAAATTTTTGAAGAGTTTACAAACAATTTCTACTACTAATTTAGTATGTTCTCTTCAATTTTATCAAATTGAACTCTAAATTAAGCATAATCTATGTGTGGAATTTCTAAAAATATATTTTTCTTCTAAATTTGCAATAACATAATTGTATAAAAGATTAATCAAGACATGGAATTAGAAATTTGAACACTTAAAATTTTAACCCTTATCTCTCACAAAAAATAGTAACGAATCAATTTTAGATATAAGTTTGTAGAATTAGACATTTATTTTTATTTCACTTAAACAAAAATAACAAGTGAAATAAATAATCAAATAAAATGAAATGAAGGGACAAACTCACTATTCTCCATCTCCTCCAATAGTTATATACAATATTTTTCAAAATAATCCTTCTTACTTCCCTTCTAACATCCATCTCTTGGTGCAAATATGAAATTTTATAATACAAGTAGGTAATAAATTTTACAAATCCAACAAATAAATTATTATCAATAAAAATAGCAAAATATTTTATAAATACAAATTCTATAATAAATAAAAGAGTAATAATTTGCACATTATGTTTGTAAAGGAAACGTGTAATTTAGATCAATGATGTACATAAGCCAATAATGTAAAGCATGTCACAACATATAATTGAACTTCATTACCTTTATTCATTCATATAAATATCAATTTAAGTCATTCTTTTCTTTTATGGTAATGTGTTTAGCTCATAATCTATACCTTCTTATTTTGTTATTTTTCATATTAAATGGTAATATTTTTTTAATATATGAATTATCTCATTTTATTATCATATTTTATCTCATCATATCATGACTTTTTCTTATAAGCATATATTGATTATTATTGGTCAATAATAGATCTCAACATGGACCAGTTGTCCGCATCTCCATAAGCCTTATACTTGTGTGTTAGGAATAATCATCTCATATCTTTGCACTATTCAAAACATGTGCTCAGACATCTCTACATCATAGTGCTACTGTTGATTATATCATATCTCTACACTGTCAAAGACTTGTGCTCATATAACTCTACATTGTACTACTGTCATTGATCATTATCATGTACCTACATAATTGAAGGCCTATATTTATATAGCCAAACATCATAGTAATAATAACAATCCTATCATATTTGTGAATAGTCAAAGGCCTGTGCTTATATTGTTCTACATTGTAGAATAATAACATGAAAAAAATTATCTTTATGTATCATACTATTATAACATAGTATATATTTATATCAAATCAGCACTCTAACAAGAATATATAACATAAGACTTATATCACCTCATAACATATTACATGTTTATGTCATATTATAATACTATCATATTTAATATATATAGCATAAGGTTCATACGGTTTACTTTCATATCAAATGTTTTTCTTCTTTTTTTGTTTTTTAAATTTTCTATTTTAAGTTTTGATATACTTATAGATATCAAATGCAACACATATATGCACATATCTCATTACCATACATTATCATAAAATCATGATATTAAAATATAAATGAATAATATAAATGATTATGCCATAGATACATATCAATATTTTTTTGAAGGGTATAGCAATAACGTACTTATATTATATTTAGGTCAATTTATCTATCTGTTCTCTTTAAGATTATTCATTTTTTTAGTTTTTTTAATTTTTTACATAATAAAAATCATGAATAATTCATCATTATGTTCTTTTTTCTTTCATAACATATTTTATATTTCTTATTTTGTTCGATTATAAATTGTCATATTTCTACAATCATATCGTATGTCTAGCCTTAACATACTGTTTGTCAACTTAATGTTCTATAAGGTCTCAACGCATTATCTACCAGTTGTCAAACTGTAACTCAATTTATCATACATTCTCCTCTCTATTAGCTAAATGTTCTTCCAATTGGCTCCCTTATTTAGTTGAGTCCTCTTACTCCCTCTCTCTCCTTCTCTTATTCACTTCCCATGCATGAAAATCTAGCTAATTTCCTCTCCTATGCTTATCCATTAGCATCTCAAAGGTAATGTTGAAGATTAAATCTCGTAATACCCCTTGCTTTTAAGAAAAAATCCATCAACTTTTGAATTAAAATATATCGACTCTTTTTATTATAAAAAAATTAAATCAAATTCATTTGATCTCCCAACATTAAAAATTAAGAATAATTCTTGTTAGTGAACTCTTTTCAAAATTATGTTTATTTTAAAATTTTGAATTACTTTACAAATTAACATATCCTTCAAGATGTGACTAAAATATTAGCATTTTATTTTATATTAATCAAATTACAAAATAAAAATTTTAGAAGAAAAATATGTATATTGTATATATATAATTTTGAAATGTTACATAGTTTCTTAAACACA
Source organism: Vanilla planifolia (assembly GCA_023846275.1). Taxonomy (NCBI): domain Eukaryota; kingdom Viridiplantae; phylum Streptophyta; class Magnoliopsida; order Asparagales; family Orchidaceae; genus Vanilla; species Vanilla planifolia. The sequence continues at coordinate 6,776,424 of CM043877.1, forward strand.
GATGAGACATGAATATTGAAATAGGAGCTCTAAAAAATAGATTTAGACCAATTGGAGGTATACAAGAGTAAGGTAGAGACATAATCATTAGACTTCAGTTCTATCCACATCAGGAGATTTTTGTGTAGACATCATGCTCATCAGAGACTTTCATTATTCCAATTTGATTCATGCTTGCTTGGGACTTTGACATGATGCAATAGGCCTCATCAATATTAGAAATATTAATTCATTCTTTCAAAAGTTTGACTCTTAACAAACTTAGCCCTTTCACTTATCTTACTTATTCATTGGTTCAACTTTTCTTCAATTATATTTCTACTTTCACTTGATTCAATTTTAAATTTCTTTCAATTCAAGTATAACTTAGTTTGTTCTTCTACTTCAATTCAATAAATCAATAATAGTAGTAAGATAAGACCTTGCTTTATCATTCTATAGTTATCTCTTTTATCCTTTAGACATTTTATGATGACTATTCATATTTTGCATGTTTATAGCTAGTCATTCATTATGACATTGACCTTTTACATTCTTTTGTTTGTGTGATTCTTCTTTTATTTGCATCCACCTTTAAAGATTTTCTAGCCAATCCAATTGTGTTGAAGTATTTTAAATTGCAACCTTGCTCGAAACTTTTGGAGTTCCCTTTGTGCCAAATCATTGATGGTTTGTTCTAAAGAAATAACTTATGTCCTATCCAAATCATCTTTTTAAGTCATATGACAAGCCTTATGTGTTCCTAAAATGGTCCTACCATACTTTTTGCAACAAGTTTCTCATGATGATCTTGTGAACAAAACAAAAACATATTATTCAATGATACACACATTTCTAATCATGAATTAATGCCAAAAAATAATAGCTTTGTTTAATAACTTTGGTAGGGCGCATCCAACATAATAGTTTTCACAACCTCTTAAGTGAATATACTAGGGTGGCACCCACTTTAAAGTGATGAAACCATTTAAATTATGTTCATTGTTAATGCCTTGACAAAGCCTTTAGTTTATGATGGTAAGATAGAAAACTTGATTTGTCCATCTAGCTTATTACAAGATTGATTCATTATGTTGGTTCCCATGATGATTATTTGTGAGCATATTGTGAGTTCTTAATTCTCCTTGTATTCAAACTTAACCAAAATATTAATGGAATGATCATCCTTTACAGGGATTTATGCATTACCAACTTTTTCAAACACAAGAAGTAGCTCATTGACATAAGCATAAACCTCTTTATGTTTCATAATTTATTGGATATTTTTGTCCTTTTACAATAAAAAAGCTTAAAAAAAGAAAAACAATTCTTCAGACCTAGACATAATATGTCTTAAATCATATATTGGATCTATAAGCCTTTTGATACAATACATTCATATCGTGCAAGTGCGCCAACTTCATCAGTTTATGTAGTTTGTGTATGATACTTGTATTATATTATATTATATTTCTTATATTTTTGTGTATGCATCATGCTTTGTAATTCATGTTGCTTTTGAATATGTCAAATTAAAGTATGGGTTGATATTATGTGTTTCAAGTTCATTTTTAGGGATTTTTAAGATATTTGATTACTCTGGATAGTTGATATATCACACAATATAGAAACATCTGGCACAATGAACATTGATGAGCAAACCTATACATGATATATTGAAGATGGTCGATCACTATATGTGAGTCTTGACTACACCAAATAGTTATTTCTTAATATCTTAGTATAAACCTTTTACATGAAATGGTCAATTTTAATTATCATTAATAGTTAGATTGACCTCTAAGGGTGGATATTATTGATTTTATTTATTAAAGATAATTTAAACTAATTTTCATCATGACTTTGTTTGTCACGTCCCACATAACCCTATAAGTAAATAGTGATGAATGAAACCAATTTAAGTCTAATTCTTTTTTCATAATATTCAAAATCAATTAAATTACTTATAAGTCGTTACACTAATGTGCAGGAGTTTGATTGCTTCTTGACAAGCTAAACAGGGGCCAGGGCCTCCTCTGAGAATCTTTGAAAGAACTAGGAACTCTTTCTTTTTCACAAAAGGCGCCCCCTTTGGGGATCTTTAGCTAGGGGCCCCGGGAGACAATAGCAATTCTCTTTTTTTTAAACTATCTATTTTTTGTATACAATATTTATCATCACATATATATATTAACAATTATATCATAAAATAATAAAACATACCATTCACATCAAATATAAAACTAAAACCTATTAAAATTTTTTATTCTCATTTTCTTTTCTCAATAGTCTATGGCTACCTTATGATCTGATAGTCAATCTATACCCAAAATAACATCAAATTCTACAATTGATAGCATAATTAATTGCATAAGGAATTCTTTTCTCTCTGTTTCTATTTCTTCTCAGATGAAGAGTTCTCTTCTAATCTTACTCTCATAAGATAATTTAACTAATAAAGATTATTCTAATTTTTGAAGTTGTATATTTAATTTTTTTTTATCATTCATAGTGATATAAAAGAATGAAAAGTTCCATATTTAAATAAAGAAATTGGTAAACTCTATAAAAAATAATGTACTTATGATTATATTAGTAGACCTTGGTGCTTCCTATCAGGTGATAGCAAAAACTCATGGTTATCAGTCTTTAATTAATTTAAGTTTTTTCTTTACTATATATAACCATAAATCTAAAGGCATGCTAAAATTATACACATGTACATGTAATGAAAGTGTCCTCATTCACCTATTTCAAATCTATGCAAAAGTTTATAACTCAATTACATTTTTAAACCATTACATTGACCATTAAATATCACTTTAGATTGATTCAAAATCTTACAAATGTATATATATTCCTCATCCAAATATCATATCCTCAAAAAATACCAATCTATCAAGCCCCACATAACCCCATAACTAAGGAGTAAAAAATGAGACAAATGTTCAGCCTAATTTATTTTTCATAATATTCAAAATTAATTAAATTATTCATAAATCCAAAAAACAAATGAATAAAATCTCTATTATAAACTATTCATTTTTTATATATAATATTTATTATCATATATATATATATTGATAATGATATCACAAAATAATAAAATATATTATCTACAATAATATAAAACTAAAACTCACATCCATATCACTTATTTTATCAACTAAATCTATAAAATTATTAATAATAATTCATAAAACATATAAAATGCATATCATGACCACTCAAATAACACAATAATATCAACTAGTAATAAAATCGAGATATATCATAATGACATGATAGATTCTCTAAACACATATTATGTACCTCAATCCTCAAATTTGTTAAAGTTCTTATCTCGATGTTGTGAACTTGTTTGGCCTATAATTAAGTATAGAGAAAATTATCCTCAAAAAGCTCAGTACATAAATTGTAAATAATAAAACAATATGATATAATAATATAAAGAACAAGAAAGCTATGAACTAAATAATAAATGAAATAAAAATAAAAAACTATATTAAATTAAAATAATAATAATAATAAATGAACTTATTTGATTAATTTACAATTTGTTTAATTTATGTCATTTATTTATTTATTTATTCAATTTTCTTTTTATTAGTTAATTTTTTAATTTAATTTGGGCCCTATTTTTTCTTAATTATTATCCCTACTCATATATCATATCATGTTCACGTCAATACCCATCAGACTATATCTAATGGGCAGGACTCTACTCTTAGGCATATCAGTCTGTCAGTATCATATCAACCATCATCAATACAGCTCTAGAAATCACACTCAAATCAGGAGATAATATCGTAAGAAAAAGCTTATTTTCTATTATTTTATTATTTTCATTCAATGTATCATTCTCATGCATCATTTCATATAAATAATCATATACTTCTCAAATTTTTACATGTTTTTTTTATTTTTATTCATATATGGATCTTGCTTATTTATTAATAATAAACTATACAAATGTTATTATTTAAATTCAAATATATGGATAATTTTAATTTCATGATCATAATAAGAAATACCAATATATTTCAACATACTCAAAAAATATAAATAAACAAGCATACTTACATTACAGTTAATCGATTTAATAATTTGATCTATGTATTGAGGATCTATCTTCTGTATTAATTTATCCTTTTGATCTTAGCTTTTCATTTGCATTTTTTTGTTTACAGTCATGAATTTCAAATTTTTAAATTTCACTAAAAGTGATTCTTATAATAATTTCTTGAAATATTAATTTATTACTAATAGAAATCACTACATATATCTATTTATCTATATGTGTTTTAGACTTTATGTTTTAGTCATTATTGGTGGAGTTTTCTAATAGATGAAGATTAAGAAGCTTTCTTCATTCCACCTCATAAGAAGTTAATTATGATGCTCATGAGGGCTCTAAGGCCCATTTCTTTACAATTTGAGGTATTAGTGAGGATATTTTGCATGATGCCAAGTAGAAAACCACAACAAGTTCTTATTTCTTACTTTTATCTTTAAGTTCTTTCCAATGTTATTTTCTCTTAGGCAGTGTTCCTTCTTCAAACCCTTTGTATGATTTTCACACTCATTGTTTGAATAAGTTAAGCATAGGAACATTTATTCCTTATGCTCAAGCTTTATATTGATAGTCATAACTTGGATTTTGAAAGTTCATACATGCATGTTTGAAAGCTCGAGCTCAATATAGTAGAAAAGTTTATTCTCATTGTCCTAAAATTCTCTATCTAAAAACAAACATTTTATCCATTTTGAAGCTTTGATTTAATTGCTTTTTTGATTTATTTTTTGGTTAAGCAATGCAACATTTCGAAGATTATTTATTTGTATTCTAATTCACAAGAGTTAGAGAAAAATTAAGTCCTAACATTAATGTTTGGCTATCACTATTTTATTTTTTGAAAAATTTATCTATTGAATTAACTTATATGTTAGATGCCATTTTGAGATATAATTTGATATGTTTTAATATAAGACCTAAACTTTTAATTTTACCATCAGCACAAAGTGTACCCCTTCTTTTCAAATTAGACTTGAACTTTAAATTTTATTTACTTCTACTTTTAAATTAATAACCTATTAAAAATAAAGAAAAAAATGAATATGTAAAAATTACAAAAAAAACTAAAAAATTATAAAAAAATTATTACTTTTTAAAATTAACATAACTCTATCATTGATATAATAATTAACAAACTAACATCATCTTAACACTCGAGCCAAATACAACAGGTTATAATTTATCCCATTGATCACATTTATCAGTACTCGAGGATGGTAATATCAAGTTTATTTCTATGCATCCAATGCATATGAACAACCCAAATGTTATAAAGGACATCTTATCATCAAGGATCGAGCAATTCTAACATTTTTCAATCCAAATAGCATCGTTTGAATAGCCCATACTAATTATAATTGACATATCTTCATTGTTTTGTAGGAAGAAAACTCAACAAAACCACAACAAAACAATAAAGAAACAAGAAGCTTATCCCTAACTAATGCTCTACACATGTCCAAGCTTATGAGCTAAGCATTTGCTTCTGTGTCGGCCGGGTTTTCTCCACCCTCTCTTCCTTGGAATGGACATTTGAGCCCCATATGCGAAGACTGCCCTCTCGAAGAAGAGAAGCCCGCATTTATAAATCAGAAACAAACAAAGCTTGCCTCATGCGTCTGTTCGTGGAAGCTGGATTTGCTCCACAGGCTTCTTATTTCTTCCATCTTCGTTTGATTTTTATACTATGTTGTGGACAATATTGAAACCATTGTTTAAAGATGAGGCCATGGTAGAGGACAACGAAGCATATGAGACAAAGAAATTTTGGTTTGTTAGGTCATTTTATAATTGGATTAAGGTATAGTTCCAACTTTGGAATGCATCTACATAATAAAGAGAGACTATAAATAAAGAGGGGAAAATACTATTTATTGATCTCAAAATGTTCATCAAAATTAGAATACAAGATTCTAAAATAATATGATGTTTTAATTGTTATATGAAAAGGATGAGGGTCTGAGACTTATGATTATGATAATTTGGTCTTTGTTAAGTTATTGACATGATAGAATTGAAGATATGGAATCTCTAGTGAGGGCGACTATCAAGAAATAATGACATTTTTGTTGCTTAAATTGACATCCATATGTTATTCTATTTTGGGTGACACCTAGAATCTAGGATTGTCAATGTATAGATTCTTGAATATGGAATTTTAAAATCTCTTTAAATGAATTTTGAAAAAAAAAAAGAGTTTAAACCAACAACATTTGAGAAAAAAGAATAAATAAGGAGAAAATGATACGAGATTGAGTGTTATACTTTGAAAAAACAAGAACATATGAGTTCTCTAATAATCATTTTTCAAAATTAAGTTTTTTAATCCTAAGGTTTCTCATAAAGTCCAAATCTATTATCCCTTAATAATTTCATAAATTTGTCATTTATAGAATTAAAAAAAATAAAAAATCTATATTCAACATAATTATAATAATAGTCTTATAACTGAGCTATTGACATGACAAATTCAATAATTAAGAACCCTACAAAGGAAACACAATCATAAAATAGGTTCAAAGTCACTATTGAAATCTATTATCTTGTGATCCTACAAACTAGTGCACAATATTATATCCATTATCATCTTATAATCTTAAACTAATATCTACATATCATAGAAATATGTTAAAAATTTCAAATAAAGTTTCTTTGCATCGTATCTTTAGACATCATTGACATATTTTAATATCATGATATGAAAATAGGCATTTACTAACTAATCTATAAAATATTTTCAAACCATCATATAAAGAACATCAAACCAAATAATGAAAAAAAATTAACACATAGTTTTTTCTCATGATCATAGTTTTTTCTCATGATTGCTTTTCTTTCCAATATAATTGCTAATATTTACTATTTTCAAATAAAATTATATTTAAATAGAATTATTAAAAATTATAATTTTATTATTATAATATATATATATATATATATATTTAAATATTGACTCCACAACAACCCTTAAATTTCAAAGATACCAAAACATTAAAAAAACCTCAGAAACAACCCATATTTAAAAATTATAAACTTCTAAAGTAGGACTTAACCTAATATTTTTAATAAATATCACTCCTCCCAAACCCAACATATCGCAGGAATTTATGCTAAAATATCGGAGCACAGTCGCCATTATAAAAATACCCTTTTATATTACCCCAAACTAATAAAACACTTTTGCAAATATACCTTCTACGCTAAGGATATATCTGTAAATATATATTTTTTAAAATTGAAATAATTAATTCTTTAGCCCACTGAATTGATTTTTTTTTTTAATGTAACAATATTTCGTTGATGCCTCCCACGTATTTTTCCTATTTTCAATATTTATTTTTTATATATAAGAACACCAAAGCAATCTGCCATTTGTCCGTATATATTAATTAAATATATTATTATTATTATTATTTTATTATAATAGTGATAATATATAAGTGTCACATGTAAGAATTAATTGTTCGACAACCAACACATCCCTCTCAAGGACGACTGCCGCTTACCCGCCATATGCCATTTAAATGTATTTTTCCCGGTAAATATATTATGTATTTATTAAATTAATTTATCCAAAACGTGACATTTGTGAAATTTTCTTAAAAATTTGCCGCGTAAATTTATTAAATTAATTTTCTGATATTTGTTTTGAATCGATCAAATGCCTTAATACCAACCTAAAGATCAGCCAAGTGGCTTAAAAAAACTCGAGAAGGAGCAGCCTTTTAAAACGTTTGTCACATTTAAATGGCAAAGACAGCTGTCATTAATTTTATATCAAAATGATTTAAATATGGTTTCGTTTATTTATTTCGAATAAATAATTTTACCAAATATTCATCCCCTCGCATATGTTTATATAATGTAGAGGTAGGGGTATAAAGTAGACGTATCAAAAGGCAAAAGATAAGTGAAGACATGGTGGCTTTCTTCCTTCTCTTTCTTGGTCTTCTCTTTCATTTCGCTCTTCGGGCTTTGAACGTTCTCTGGCTTAGGCCCAAGGCGACAGAACGGTTTTTCAGACGACAAGGCCTCCGGGGGCCGCCGTACCGTTTCCTTCTTGGCAACCTGGGCGAGATGGTCTCGATGATGGTCAACGCGACGGCGAAGCCTATGATGCCTCCCTTCTCTCACAACGTCCTTTCTCGAGCCGTCCCCTTCTTCCATCAATGGAAGAAGGTTTATGGTAATACATACGTCGATGTACAGATAAGAGATATTATTGTCCTCAGATATCTAAGAAGACTTTATTTGCAGGCTCGATATTCGTGCTATGGTTTGGCACCACACCACGGCTGGTGGTCGCCGACCCGGGGCTCGTTCGTGAGATATTCGTGTCGAGATCGGAGTTCTTCGACCGATACGAGGCCCATCCCCTCGTCCGGCAGCTCGAAGGCGAGGGCCTCGTCAACCTAAGCGGCCCGAAGTGGGCTCTCCACAGGAAGCTCATCGCCCCTGTCTTTTACATGGACAACCTTAAGGTGCAGCAAAACGTTAGAAGAGCGGTCAATCCATCTTTTCAATTAACTCAATTCTGATCTTTGGTGTGGTGTGTTTCTAGCAACTCATGCCCGCGGTGGGGAAGACGATGCGTTGTATTCTGGAAAAGGTGTCGGCAGCGGCGGAGGCCGCAGAGGGAGCAGGGGAGGTAGAGATGGACGTGTCAGATTGGTATCAGAGCTTGACGGAGGATGCGGTGACGAGAATGACGTTCGGCCGAAGCTACGACGAGGGCAAGACCGTTCTCCGGTTGCAGGCGAAGCTGATGGTCTACGCGGCGGAGGCTTTCAACAGGGTGTTCATCCCTGGTTACAGGTTCTTTTGATGCTCCTTCAGTGAAAAAGGTCGGTTTTTGAAAATGGCGATCCATTAGAGATGCGAATTTTATTGTTTTGGCAGTTTTTTGCCGACGGCGAAGAATCGGATGCGATGGAAGTTGGATAGGGAGATCAGGGAGAGTCTGTTGAGGCTGGTTGGCCGCCGGAGGGAGTTGGACCCTGCCACCGCCGGAGAAGCAAGCGACCTCCTCGGTCAGATGACCGCGGCCGAGGCCGGCGTAACGGTCAACGATATCGTGGAGGAGTGCAAGACTTTCTTCTTCGCGGGCAAGCAGACCACCACAAACCTGCTGACGTGGACCACAGTCTTGCTCGCCATGCACCCGGACTGGCAGGATCGCGCACGTGATGAGATCCGCCACGTATGCGGCTCACGTGAGCTCCCTTCCAAGGAGGACCTCCACAAGCTCAAGACGGTAATTAGCCAATGAATCATTGCCAAATAATCTTATCTCGTAATGCTTGCTGATTTGTCAATCTCCGGCAGCTTGGAATGATCGTCAACGAGACTCTCCGGCTGTACCCACCGGCGGTAGCCACTATCCGACGAGCGAGGGTCGACGTCGACTTGGGCGGGTATCGCATCCCACAGGGCACAGAGATACTGGTGCCCATCATTGCCGTACACCATGACCCGGGTTTATGGGGTCCGGATTCGGATCAGTTCAATCCGAGCCGGTTCATGAACGGTGCCTGCCGAGCGGCACGACACCCGAATGCCTTCATTCCGTTCGGCCTTGGCGAGCGCATGTGCGTCGGGCGTGGGCTCGCCATGCTCGAGGCGAAGATGGCGCTTGTGGCGGTGCTCCAACGCTTCGAGCTCCGTTTGTCGGCGAACTACGTCCATGCGCCGACGGTCCTGATGATGTTGTACCCTCAGTATGGTGCACAAGTAGCCTTTCGTCCCATCTCCAAGAGCCAATAGATGCTGTGAAAAATGTTTGGTAATAACATGTATAACATGTCAAATTTTTTCATTGAATATTTTTTTTATTGAATTAGGAAGAGTGTTTACATCATTAATATGAAAGGAGTTTATGCATAATTAAAAGACATTATTTTTTTTTCTTTCACATTTGCTTTATTTTCTTTTATCTTTGTATTTAAAAATTGATTTTATGAGATTGAGTCAAACATAATAAAAACTTTCATCTCTTTTAAGTTAACCATTTGATACTATATTTTTTTATTTTCCTTTATTTTAAAAATATCTTATTATTATAAAATATATTTTAAATGTTAATTTACAATGTATATTTAAATAGAAGATTTGATTATTTTTATCTTATCATATAATATAATATAATTAAATCACATTATCATATACTAATTAAACTATTCTTATAAGAAAAAGTGATGAGATAATAATAGCAATTATAAATAGGAACAAATTCTTCTTTTAAGGAATCTCTTGTAAACAATCACTCAATTTTATGACCTTCAACGATCTTCATAAACATCTAAAAAAAACTTGTTTGGTATAAAGCATAATAACAATCATACAATATGAAAGGGTGATAACTTTAAATAGATTTAACAAAGTTAAAAATATCAATTGATAAGCAAAACTATTGATTTATTTTTTGAAAGATCTTATTATGATTTTAAAATATTATTGTGTAAAGACTACAATGTAGAAAAGATATCAAAATATTTAAATGATTTGATATCAAACATTGGATTTATCTCCACACTAATAATGAAAGAGTATACTTCTAATCTCAACTCATTTTACAAAAGCTACTAGGTAAGAAAAGTACTCAAACTATCCAAAAATCTCTACAAATATTGAGTTAAAAGATTCTTCAAATTAGTTGATTTACAATTTTGTAATAAAAGTTAAGTGGATATTTAAATGATGTGATTATAAAAGTCATTCAAATGATTTTTAAATCTTCATGTTTATGTTCTCAATGTTTTGTAGGGGTATATATATGTACTGGATCTCTTAGAACAAGTTTAAGTGGTTCTCAATAGATCTTGTTAAATAAAATATTTTTAAGAATTAAACAAACTAAAAATGCCACTCTTTATCTGATCCACATCATTACACAAAATGGAGAATTATGATGAAACTATTTTGCAAACCCATGTATCAATCTATCTAACCATATAAATTAATCACAATAATCAAAATTCAAAATTTAATCAAACAAAATCTCCTTTACAAATATTTTTTTTTCATATATAATCGTTCACATTACTATATCATATAATTTTCTATATAATGTCACCAACTAAAATAGTAAATTCTAAACAATATAAAAATATTGTAAAGCATATATCTACATCAAACAAGTTCATATACATATAATATCTCCATAATACAACTACAAATAATATATCACCATATTTATTATTGTCATAATATAAGTACAACTAAAAAATCACTTTTTTTTTCCAATCGTATCTCATCACAAAACTCACTTAAAAAGAAATTTAGTGTTTACTTGAATCTTCAAACATGCTTTAATCTTCATCTTAGTATTGTGCAAGTATATTATCTATAATACAAGAGTGGAATAAACTTTAAAGAAACTCAAAGGATAAATCATTAATAATAAAAATAATATATTAAAATTGTAATAATAATAAAAACTAAGAAATATCATATTATGGTTAAAGTTTAATTAAGATATATCAATGTTTGAGTTGAAATTAAAAATACTTTCATTTATTCTCTTTTTTGTTTAGAACTTTTCCCATTAATCTCTTTCTAATATTTATTATTAAAATCTAATTTCAATCATTTCTCGTATTAAGGGCCTCATCTTTCTTATATGATTGTTATCTTAGCAATCAATTACCAAATCATGTACTAATATCTTAAGACTCCTCTCATCATATCATGTCATATAATCATAGATCTTTACTCAAAAGCAAATATATAATTAATCATAATTAGTAATATCTCTTAATATAGATCTAGAGTCCATAACTTGTCAAATCTTGCACAAAATGCTAGTGATGAAAAGAGGTCATATCATATATTACCATGGTCTCAAACATATGTTCATAAAGCTATACAAAAATTGTTTGCAAACAATGTCATAATAATACTTAATGCTATATTATATATACATGATTTAAGAACAATGTTTATCAAGCTCTACAAAAAAATGTTAGTGATAAATCATTATATGTGCAAGTTGTGAGATAATATTATAAAGAAAATCCTATTATATTTTCATATCTAACATCATTATTACTAATATACACCATAATACTCATATGACTCAATATTATATCTTATATTTTTTCCTTTCCTTTTTTCATTTTCTTTTCTCTTATTATTCATCATTTTTTCTTGTGTTCTAATATATTCATTACAAACTAAATGACAAATTTTTATATTTTTCATATCTATCTAGATATCATATCATATAATATAATTCTTATTAACAGTCATCATAATGATCAATATATCAAGTAATAATATAGCATATATATCAAAATATAAAAATGTCATCATATAAGTTATACAATACAATTTGTGTAGTGGATTGGACCACTTTTATCTTATAATATATAATAATATATGGTTAAATTTGATTACCATATACTAATTAAGCTTTTTGAAAGAGAAGAAATGATAAAACAATATATCAAATATAGATGAGAATGAAATTTTCCTTTAATGGATCTCTCACAAACATTCGTTATAACATCCCAAAGGTAAAGATAATTATTTAAGTGATTAATTTAGCATTTAATTTTTTTAAAATATTTAAATTAAAAATAATCATAATTTTAAAACTAATTAGAGATCTTAAAAGAGATAAGATTTTAAATTTTTTAGATGATTATAATTTTTTTAAAACTTATTTTTTTCAAAAAAATCATATACTTATAAAAGAAATACAATACCTAAAAGGAGGGATGTAATAGATAGGTAGTTGCCACCTCTCCTCAGTCAATATTACAACATTCTCTCATGAACATGAAAGAAGAGTTCCTTTTACATACCATTTGGAAGTGCCCAAAATTACTATAGTATTTATTTATTTATTTAAGTAATATCTACTCTTTTAATAATAGTATTCCATTATGTTTTTTTATCATGACCCATGTTTAAATAAAGGTAACAAGATACAAACAAGGCTTCCAAGTTATTATTATCTTGATTGATCCCTATTTGGTATAAAAAAACGCGATGAGAAGGTCCATCAGAAGATTATTTGTTCCTTATTTGTCTTTGTAGTGTAAGCTTGTGCACCACTTACACATTAGATTTTCTTCCCAATACATGGCTCATTAGATTATTTTTTATAGTCTCTCTATTTTACATTGGATCAAGATAATCTTTTATGACTTATTGCATTAAGTTAATGCTCTATCAATGTTTTATGCGATTAGCATGGTTTATTAATTACTTCTGTGGGATCTCGCCTCTCTTCTTTTTTTTATTCTTGTTGCCAAAAAGCAGGATAAGCTATTAAGGATGATTATTGCTCAGCCTTTTGTCATGAATTTTGATAAAATCTTGATCAAGAGAGATTTTATTATTGTCATCCCAATGTCCATCATGTACTCCTCAAAGTTGAATCTTCTCATCAACTCTATTTTTATCAGCAACTATAGAATCTCTTATGTGTCTCGAACAAGAAATAATGTTGCTAACTTTTGTGCCAAGAATATCATTTATTGTGATTTTTTATAAAAAAAGGAGTGGGTGTTAACCTTTTGTCCATTTTATTATGATTCTAACTATGGATAAATGCTTTCGTACTTAGCACAATTGGATAGACTTATATAATCGTATTTTCATAAAGAAAAAAATAAAAAAAGAAATTCCACTATTTTTAAAAACTTGTAATATGCATAAATTCTTTTCCCTCTTTCTTATATGGTTTAATGCAAAAGAAAATAACTATATTAAGCTTTTTTTCTCATTCATGATAAAAAGTTTTGTTGCAATAACTTTCATAGAATTTTCTCAACTTGAATTTTTTTCATGTAAAAGATTACTTTATTTAAAAAATTAGAATTATTACTTTTTTGTTTTTCAAGAGAACATTTTTAAAAAATATATCAAAGATATATACATTATTATATGTTTAATAATATTTAATAAAAAATGTTTTTAAACTTGTTTATTCAAACATTTAATTATTTGTCAAATAAATCCTTAATCTTCTTTAAACAAAGTATTTTTGTGATTTGTCTTGCTCAATTGAGACATTATTCTCTTTTTGTACTCAACCATCAATGATTAATTGGCCGGCCCCTTCACTAATGGCTAAAATCTTAGGTATTTCTATCAAAGTTATACCACAACACATTTGTCACCATCTCAATTAGTTATGTCTTAGGTCAATTAGTTAACTAATCATCAACTAATCTTAGACTTAACTGAGTATTCTTCAACTGCTTTCAACAGTTATTGAGGCATTCTTGTTGATATCAATATATTTAATTAATTACATTCGAGAAAATGTATTTTTTTTTGCCCAAAAAAATGTATTCTTGTTTTTTTATTTCTTAAATTTGAGCTGTTGTTTGGTGTTTTAAATAATTTTTTTTTGTAAATTTATTTAAATAAGTGCCTAAATGAAATTAAGAAGCATCTTTAATCAAGGCTTGCTAATTATTTTGAAATTAAATAAAATATGAGTTATGTGAAGAGTTAAATAAATGCAAGTTGAGTACTCTTTTTCATGAGTCATTGATGAGTCCATGGCTTTATTTTGTGCTTTGAAGGGCAATTGGAAGGCAATGTATGCATTCACTTCTTTTTAAGTAAACAATGCAATTGTTTTGCTACTAACTTAGGTCCATTTGGCATCATTTTGTAGTTCGAGTATATTTTAAGAAAATTATTTTTGAAGTATCTTCATAAGAGAGCAAAAATCATTTGTAGATATCACTTTTTTATATTTCATGTTGAAAATACATAAAAAATGAGAAAGATGGTGATGATAACATAAAAAAGAAAAGATATAAGAGCTTGGGACTCTTAAGCTTAATTATTGATATTTTGTTAACAAGATTTCTACAAAATCTTATATATCTTAATATTTTTTATTACTTATGTGTTATTGAGTATTAATAAGGAGAATATTTGAATAAGGCATGGCATAGATATATTAACTCTCTTATGTTAATTACATCACTAAAGCCCTCATTAGACCCTTTTTTTTACTCTAATATCACTATCCAATAACACTATCTGATCGTCCGATCCTTTGTATTAGACAATCTAACATGGATCCAATGCATCTTTTGATAGCTCTTAAGCCATTATCATACCTTCATTTAATTTCTTTGAATTATCTAATCCATTTCTATTAAATAGTTCGATAACTTTACTTTTCCACTCTATCAGACACCTAAAGCATAAGTTTGATCATTTGTCTATCATTCTCTAGGTTCCTATTGAATTGTCCAATCTTCTACCAAATTGTGCAATATATATAAATTTAAAAACCCAAATACTACAAACTATACATAGGCCACTTTTTTTTCAAAATTCATGACCATTCATTTTTCTCTATCAAACTATCTAGCTCCCATAAGATCATTCAATATCCATTAGACCATTCAATAAAGTATTTGATAAAGCTCTTTCTAATTCTCTTCTTGTTATCAAATTATCTATCTCCCAATCAAACTGTTCAATAGCCACTTAGAGCTTTAGGTGTGTTTGAAGGCTAATTCTCTTTTCTTGTAAAGTTTACAATGTTATTCATGGCTAAAAGCTCCAAAGATTATCATTTTGAATTATTTAATCTAGTGAACTTGCTCATGGCATGCATATCACTCTTCTAGACCATTGACCCAAAAATATAAAGGACGCTTAAAAAAGAAGCTTACTTTTGATGATTTATGATTTTTTTTCTCAAAATCTCCTCTCTAATAACCATTTTTTCTCAAGATTTTGATTCTATCTTTTTACTTCACTTTTTTATAAACATTATGGCCACGTTAGGAACCAAGTTTCTCATGCATGAAATCCTCTCTCTTCCCTCACTCATAAAATAAAGTTAAAAAGAAAATATATAAATAAGCTTTTATTTAATCTTTTACTTAGAAATATATACTTAGGAATTATTATTAAATACTCAAGTTATACCAAATGTCCCCAAATCTCATTAGACAAATTCCTATGTAAGCTACTCACCAATTCTTATATTTTCCACATTTAATTATGATTTTTGGTATTATTTGGTAGTTAATATAATTATTATTTCATAAATATTTTTTGTTCTATTAATTACATATATATATTAATTATAAATCCCAAAATCTTTAGCCAAATACAAATATTTAAGAGTTTAGATGTTATGATATCTCAACTTTGATCACTTAGAATATATACTCCACATTAACTAAGTTCAAAGAGGGTGACTCTGACATAGAAATTTGCTAGGATGCTAATGATTTTTAGAAGTTTATGTGATTCAGTATTTACAACCTTTTCAATAACAAATTCTTTACCAAATGGTTTTTTTATTAGAACAAAAACCTAAAATAAGAACCCAACTCTCCTCTCTTAAGATGAGCATGCAAGGGCTTAAAAGAAAACAAAAGAAGAACATGAAAACTTGAAAAAAGAGGCTCCTTTTCAACTTAGAATAAGTAGAGAACTCCTATTTTTATGGAGTCTCCAAGATATTTACATGACAATTTAAATTTGACTTATGTAGGATAAGTGTAGCAATAAGGTAAACTTAAAAAAATACATGTAACTATTGAATTAAAAGCATATTTGACCTTCTTAGTTGATTGTTGAAGTTATTGAAAATCTAAATTTATCATATCCAAAACTAAAATTAAATGTTTAAATCGAAGTTAGTCTTGGATTGAACTTAGTTAAATTGCCATGAATTAGCCTTATATCATGAGATTTAATCTCACCTAATCAAATAATCTAATCAAGCCTGATGATGTATTAGATGACACGACTTTGATTCATCAAACAATTCAATATACTATCATTCCTTTTGATTCAATCAATTTTCATTGTTAATTTTTCTATGGAGATCCATCTTAGAATGAGATAATATACTCAATGAATAAATTTGAAGTTCTTTTTCTTGACATGTGTTTCTTGATTTTTTTTTAACACTTTTTTATAATTATTTTGTGATTTTCATGGCAAGTAACCCAATTGCCCTTTAAATCTAGAAATTTAGGAATTAAAAGGCTAATAAGATGAAAATTACACATTATTTTTAAAAAAAAATTCAAGTACAATTATGTATTTTAATTAAGGTTTCAATGTTGAAAAATTTTCAACATTGATAGTTTGAAAAAATTTTACATTTTATTTAGACATTTAATTTTGATATTTAAATGCCATCTAAAATAAATATTAATTATATAGACTTTAACACAACAATAATTTATAATCTTAAGTGAAATTTCTAAGAAGAATGAATTTAAACTACTGGGCATACTTTTAAAGGCTAATGACTTAACAAACTGGAGAAAGTTATGACTTGACTAAATACAACTCATTACAAAGAAAAAAAAGCTCCAAAATCCATGAAGCACACTACTCAGGACTTAGCCAAATCAGAGAGCTGTTAGCCATGTTTTGAGGGCTCAGAAATCCACCTTTAGAACCTTCATAGCCCAAACCTGAGCTATCGTAGGAAGATCAAGGCATATACGAACCTCTAGACGATGGAATCTCTCACCAAATGTAAATAAAAATGGCCATGGAAGAGTATTCTAGCTGCACTCCAAGGCACCATCACTGAACAAAATCACCTCCTAGATGTAGAATGCAATTGCCCAAAACCTTAAACCTTAAAACATGTTGTGATTCATTAAAATTGTTTCATGAACAAGCTAAGAATGCTCAGCTCCCTACACAAGGTTGAGCTCAAAAGAGTAACCAACATAAGCAATCTAGTCTTCACAGAGGACTACACCTGGCTTTGGGCATCCCATTGGAATAGGCAAATCCAGATTTTGAACCGTCCTGAATGTCCTCGGAACAATCTTATCGACGTACACAATCCCATCAAGATGGTCACACTCGTGCTGCAATATGCGAGCCTGCCATCCCGCTGAATCAATCTTGAGAGGTTTGCCATGTCGATCGTAACCTTTGACCTCAACCTCGGCATGCCTCTCAACCATAGCTCTAAATCCTTCTACACTGCAAGAAAAAAATGTCATACATGGATCAGATCATTCATCAATAGCAAGCAAAAGTGTTTGTTTTTCATAAAGGAATAGCAAAAGATTTTCAAACTTAATTCAAAGATGATAACCTCAACAACTGAATCAAAAACACTATCTATGGAATGCTTTAAGCCTTTTCTAAACCTATGTAAAACCAAAAAACGATAATGTAGCTTGAATCAACTTCAAAGCTTTGACTACGAAGATTAAAAATATGTGAGAAGACTTAAATTTCAATAGTTACAAATAGCAATTGAGAGAATAAGTGGTATAGCTGTGGGTATAACAATGGGGCTAAAAGTTTCTATGAAATCAATGTCATGCTGTTGTTGAAATGACATTAAAACTAATCAAGTTTATGTAGATCGATAGAACCATCAATATTGCTTCTGATAATGAACATCCATTTGCAACAAAAAATTTGGAACCATAGACCAGGTTTGGTTGAATAGAAGGCTATTAAACTCATCCTGAAGTGCTTTCTTCCAAGCCGAACTCTTGAGAGCTTGAGTGCGAGCTCGTAGAGAGGTCGGTAGTTAATGAAGCATAGATTGGGATCGTGAATGTCATACAAATCGCATAGATTGTGGATCACACAACGCATTTGCCTGGGCTAACAACACCTGCGTCGCATCTAAATTGAACCAATTTCTACTCATCCGGAACAAACATCTTTGAAAGTTTAGATTTAATTTTAAAATTTTAAAATTTTAAAATTAGTTTATTAAATTTATATCTATTTCAATACTATCCTATAAAAATTTATCATTCTTAAAATATATTGATTTCTATATTCCATATCTCAAACTTTTATTATAACAGATATCTTATAACTATTTAAGATTCTATTATTTTAATACATATATTAGAATTTATTTATCACATATCTCATTTATGGATTACTTCATCTTCTTATAAATATCTATATAAATATAGTTTGATATCTTTTTATATGACCTCTATTAAAAGTTTTTTAAAAAATTATATAATTTATATTCATAAAATTTAAATAATTTATCTTGTGTCATCTAGGTTAGTTAAATCTGTAAATATTTATTTTATTTCGTATTCTAAATCATATTTAGTTACTTTTAATGATGACATTTGAATTAAAATTACTCAAATATGGTGTATTTTTATCCATTATAAAAAACTACTCAAATAGATATGATATAATTAACATCATGCCAAAATTCTATTATACTTGATCAAAATTGGATGTTATTAACAAGAGTTTAACATCTTGATCAAGTTATTATTATTACTCTAAATGATTAATCTTTTAGTCTATATTACCAAAATGATCTAATCAATTGGATATTGTGAGCTTTCACATTATCAAATGAGTTGAGCAAAGCTAACATAATTGAATCGTCTGATTTTTGCATACTACCATGTCCCTTGATGTCTTGATTTCTAAGAATGACCTATACAAATTGATGCTAAGCTTAATAAAAATTCACCTTGAGTACAAATCTATGGAGAAGAGTAGCTCTTAATGGGGTAGTAGAGTAATACAAGATAAGCTACATCAATTGTATGATACTGAGATAATCTAGCAAATTTTATTTATTTTCTATTTAATTTATTACATTTTTAGATTGTTATGAATTATAATGAGTTATATATAAGACCCTTAACAGTTTTCTACAAATTTTACTATTTTTGCATCTTTTTATTGGAAAAGATATTTTTGTTATTTTTTTTTAAATTTATTTTGTACTTTTATAAATATGTTTTATTAAATGAAAAAGAACAAAGATCTTTGGCTTGACTTTGCTTTTTTCAATAACTACGATTTCTTCTTACACATGCATGCTCAGCCTGGTTTACAATTCTAGGTTTTTCATATTGTAATCTAAACATCTGAATTGTGATTCAAATCCTTCACATTTTTAATATTAAAGTGTAGTTTAGATCTAGCTGTAAGAGTTTCCCCTACCCATTCTCCATCAATTATTAGTAGGATGAACTAATGTAAGATAAACTACACCAAATAGATGATATGAAGCTGATCTAATAGATCTTATTTAACTTTTGTTTAGTTTATTGGATTTTTATATCATCATGGGTTGTCATAGATTATATATGAGATCTTTAAGAGGTTTTTTTCATATTTTATTATTTTATATTTTTTTTTACTAAGAAGAGTATTTTTGCTATTTTTTGGATTTAGGATTTGTTTTATATTTCTATAAATATACTTCATAGAATGAAAATAAAAGGATTTTTTGACTTGGCTTTATGCATTAACTTTTTCCCTTGCATACATGCACAACTTGAGTTACGATCTAGGAATTTTTGGGTTGTAATCCGAACTTTTGAATCGCGGTTCAGATTCTTCTATCGTTTTTGATACCAAAGTTTGGCTATCCATTCTTAAACAAAATATATCATGAAAGATAAATGTAACCATAAGCAAAATCAAAGAACCTATTACCAAGATGATAGGAGGGCTAACCATAAAATACACATTTAGATAGATAATTTTGATCCTATAAAAGAAGAAAAGATAACAAAAATTTCAAAAATCACGATGATTGTGGAATAAAAGGGATAATGGAGTAAACTGTGTACTGAGGTGAAAGGGATACCGTTAATTAATTGATGTTCCAAAAGCATGGTTCTAAAATAATAATAAGAATTATGCATGTGAAACTATGGCTAAGACAAATTCAACCATTTGTTGACAACTGTGCTCAATAACACATTGGGCATGGGCATAAGGGATACAGTGATGTGCATTAACACTTGAAGTGAGAATATAGAACCAAAAATTCTCCACCACCATTGTTGTGAAAAGAAATGATTTTAGAAGTTAATTGTATCTCAACTATGGTTTGAATTGAAATAAATGAAGATAAAAAGTAAATTTTGATTTGAGTTAACAAAATCATATATATTTCAAAAAATCATCCAAAAAAAAGATAAAAACTAACACCACAAGTGAAACACAAGAAATAGCATTGGGAATGAAGAACATGGATGCCTACTAAAAAAAGAGAAGACGATGAAGACAACAACAACAACAACAACAAAGGTAGACTCTAATATCATAAAGAGAAATAAACATATGAGTAACAAAAAAACATGGATTTGCTCAAGCTTACTCATAAGATTTTCTACCATTAATTAAATAGACGAACATAAAATAAAGTTGATTATAGAGGAATAATCTATATGAATCTCCCGACAACAAATCAAGGAGATTACTTATAGATCCATAATTAATTACCACAATTAAGCACAAGTGTAGCTATTGGTTAATATGTCTTTGCAATTATTAAGGAACTTCTACATTAAGCTTCTTGGTTCACACTTCCACAACAGCCATCAGCTAGCTTTAACTTTGTAAAATACATGCATGTCTTATTCCTAAGATATTTAGATTCCCAAAACGTGGAGCAAATTTTCATTTTGTAACATCTTGTCTATAAACAAAGAACACCTTGAGGAAACAATGGAGTTAAAAGTTGTGAAAATATATCAGGCAACTGTAATTGACTATTTTAATTCATGCAGCTCTGGCCAACCATTTTAAAAGGACAGAAAAGCTGAATGCTCCAACTGACAAATTGATTCCAGGAAATTATTTCACCTTTTAGAAAACACCAAACCCTTGACTCCTACCTCAAACATCCTTCAAAGAAAAATGCAGTTTTGCTTCCCTTCTTTCGAAGCTTTGGATTTATTATAACCTGAATTGCAAAACAAACAACTTAATCATAAGAGAAATTTGAAATGCACCAAGGAAGGAAATTTAAAGTGAGTGTCAAAAGCAACCGATACCAACAAATCAAAAGGACGGCGATCTTGTGCTTTAGTTACATTCCTGGGAGCATAGCTAATGTATTCCTTTGTGTCTTCAAGAACAATAATCTGATTTACCAATTAAAATAAATTTGGTAAGAAATTTAGAACAAATTCATGAAGCCTTGCTTTCACGTGCCATAAAATTTGACGAAGCAAACAGGCAAATTAACAAAGCAAACAACAAGTGGCAGTCAAAAGGAAAACCAACAGAAAGGGGATACAAATAAACTTTAGTCACATAAACTGTGCTTAGCCAAAAGAAAAATGAGCATTTTAGAGATGCCGCAAATACTGATCTCTCTCTCTCTCTCTCTCTATGTATATATATATGTATAACATATATATATGCACATATATATATCTACGTGTGTATATATATATATATATATATATATATTATAGCATAGTAAAAGAAGTCAAAATAAAGGCATGCAAGTGTAGCTTTATTTCTCTCTCCATGTGTAATCCATGCAACACAAATTGCACGCATAAGGCAATGGACTCGTTCATCATTTCTCCAACCATCTTGACAGAATAATCAATGCAACACATGCTAAGAACCATCTCAAAATATCAAATAATATATCATTGATCATAATGGTTAGTTTCAGAATGAAATTAACAGCATAAGCATCATGATTGAGCAATCAGTGTAGTATTTGAGAAATAATATTCTGTTATCATTATCATTATTCAAATATTTGTAGTTAAAATTATTGAACAATGACCTCTTTTTCATTGAAAAAATGAGTTTTCTGAAAGGATATTGAGCTAATAGGGACTTGGAATAGAGACAAGTTTGGGAAGTGTTCACATCGCATAGAAAGTAGTCAAATCAAAACAAAATCTGACCGCAACAACTCAGAAATTGTAATCCTTCTAAACTTGGCCTTGGGCATGTAACTTCAGAAGAAAGTCATTTCCTGCCTACAACGAAATGAATCAAGGACAAGAAAAAGTTATTTGTTTTAGTTTTACACAAAGGCAATTCAAAGTTTTCTGATGTATATACTTAACTGCCAACCAAAACAACTGACAAGGTTCTGACAAAAACAGTTCCGTCAACTTTCAATGAAGCTGTTCCCTCGAGCAACAACTTAAAAGAAAGTTTCATGTACTGCAAATACAGGAATTTACATAGTGCATAGTTAGACGTCAATATGGATGTTGAAAAAGATATGGTGTTTTATGAATTTCCCAGGTTATACAAACTTGAGAATAATTTCTGTCATTTAAAGATAACTTTTAAGGATTTTATGATTTAATTTGAGATCTTATTTGGTTTAGAGCTAAACCATAGGATAACTTTAGTTACCTATGTTAACAACCAAATGGGAAGTTAACCCTTCTTGAGGTTATTCATTTTATGGTATACAATCTTGAAAATGATTTCTTTGTTATTCTAAGCAACACAACATTCAAGGATCCAAGGATTTCATCTAAGGTCCTATTTGGCTTGAGGTTAAACCTAAGAAAACTTAACCCACATTAATAGCCAAATGAAGAACAGATGCCATAGCTAACCCAAATTTTCTTTTGCAAAAGGCTCCATTGGATTAAAGGATACCCTATTTATCTCCTTATTATTGGTCAACCAATAGGTTCCATCATTTGGAGCCTCCCTACCCACCCAAAACCCTCTTAGGTTCCTAGATGGCAGGGCCCTTTCATTTTTTTCACCCATCCATCTATTGCCATTCTTAGCTATAGAACAAGGTTGTGTTGAGTCACTTGTAGCTAGTATAACCAGATAGTGTAGAGTTGTAAGGAAAATCCCATTTGATTGCTAACCTATGTTTGAAAAATTTATCAAATTTTATATGTGGTTGCAAACCCTGATTGTAAGATTAATTTGACTAGCAATTAAAACAGCAATGTGATATGTGGCCAGTAATGGTGACAAAGGCACTAATGATGATGTTAGTTGGCCAATGATGGTAAAGACGGTGAACAAATGATGTGATATGACCTTGATTGAGAAACTAGTCGGTACCACGAGAGGGGGCGGGGGGGGTGGATTGAGGTAGGGTCAGATTTAGGGATAACTAGGATTTTATTAATATTTTCTAGAGAATTGATTACCAAAATAATTTAGAAAACTAAAATTAACTTTGAAAGTTTAAGAACAAATTTGCTTTAATTTTTAGAACAATATTTAAGGCCTAATTAATTGATCAAAGATTCTTAAATATTCCAAACAAGATTTTTATTCATCCAAATTTTAACTTGCTACTAATTTTTACCTATCAGAAAATTTTAAAAAATTATAATTTCTTAGCTGCTAATCATAATTGGATGTGAAAACTAGTCTTGGAAAGTAGAAACAAAATGCTTTTGAATCACAATGATTTCTAGATTTAAATATTATTAATCAGCTATGGAATTTAACCCTACACTTAGCTTAAAATCATTCAACGGATCTCTGACTTGGGCTAAAATCAGTAAACAATGATTTTCACAAACTTTGGTGTTTTATAACTTTGTGCATGCATGGATTTAGGATGCAATTTTAGACTTTTTGGATAGTAGATTGATTGAACTTTAAAGTCCTATAGTTTTAGATTGAGAACTAATTGAGATAATATTTATAATTTGGCTGGAAAAATCACAAAAAAAACATGTTCAAGAACTTCGAAAATTTAGAGACAATAAAATATCTTTTTTGAAAGCAGAATTATTATACTCTAAAAATCCTATGGTTTCCGATTGAGAGTTGATTAAGACATGCCCAGAAAGTCACCAGCTTTTTGAAAAGTAGATTCATTGCACCTTAAAAACCTTATGATTTCAGATCGAGAGCTGATTGAGATAATATTTAAAACTTGGCCAGAAAGTCACTAAAAAACATGTTCAAAGACTTAAAAAATTTAGAGATAACAGAATAGTATTTCGTGAAATCTTTGGGATCTTCCAAAGCTATCACGAGACCTCAAGAAAAATCAAACTAATCAACCTAGTTCAAAATTAAGCAACAACCTGACATCCCAAGGTGTTGATTTACCAAAACAACATGTGGATTAGCCATGAAAAAACTATAAATTTAGCTACCCAATTACTCGAGCAAACTACTACTATGATGATAACAAGGAGAGAGCAAGGAAAACACAAATTGCAACTCTTACTGACCTCCACTAACACGCTTAACCATGCACTAAATTCCTCTATAGGATCCTTGAATCCATTTGAAGATCCAAGCCTTGAATGGAATATCCTAACATCATACAAACAAGAGGGGAACAGATATGACTTGATAAAGAAAGGAAACCGCAACTCCAAATGCTCAAAACAAGTTCATTAACCTACAAAGAATCAAATACAACTTATTTATAAGATAGAAAGATTAAAAAAAATAATGCAGCAATAAAGTGGAGACTTGGTTTGCTAAATTTGTAAAATTACCATCTTGTGTGGTCAACAGTCTATCCAGGATCATTCATACTATTCTAAGATAGTTTGATCCTCATTGGGCAATTCCCAACTGATCACACCAAGTTGTTCCTAACTGACTACACCATGCGGTCCTTGGATAGCATGGGCTAGTTGGACCAGTCCAACCGACTAACATAGTGTTGATTGCCTATTGCAACCATGAGGGTTGGGATGTCCTAGTGAAGCTTTATGATTGCACAATCCAATTCAAGTAAAACAAAAGGCTAATTGTTCCAATTGCACCCTTAAACCCATTGGCGATGCTTGAGGTTGACTAATAACACAAAACATGTTACATATGCATATAAACACAATCGAATAACAAAAAATAGCGATGCTCAGACTAAAAAAGATAGAAGCACCAAATCATGATGGCTATGGTGGTGGCCAATCGGTGATGACAGTGGTGGTTGCAGTGACCAACTGACGACGGCATTGGTGGTCAACAGTGCAGGCCTGTGGATGGTGGCTACGGCTGGTTAATGATAGCGATAGCCGTTGATGGAGGTGGACAGTGGAGGTGACGAAGGCGCACAACCATGGCTGGTGGCAACATCAATGGTGGTGGCCATGGCCTATTGCAATGACCAAAGACAGTGGCAGTGATCGGTTATGGTAGCTAACTGGTGGCTACACCAACCCTGGTGCCCAGTTTTAGTTAACGTAGCTTAGAAACGGTTAAAATAAAAGCTTAAATAATAACACAAACAAATCCTTTTGGCCCAGTTGAGTTGGGGAGTTGCCAAACAGGAACAATATCTCTGGCCATGTTTTAAAGAGCACGCAAACAAAAATCTGAGTTAAACACCTTAACCCAGCCGAGAAAGCTTACTACTGAGATTAGATGACCCCTACAAAACTATTAAACTGCAGCACTACGCACATTCTCAGACTCAATTGAGCAACACTATAGGTGGACAATACCCTCAAGGGAATACCAATCTGTGGAGCTGCGAGGCCGACACCAGGGGCCTTCCTCATGGAACCAATCATGTCATCAATGATCTTCTGAATCTTTTCCGAGCCAATCTCCTCCAAGGGAACCTCGTCGGCGGGTTCATGGAGGACCGGATCACCGACCTTGACTATCTCCGGCAACGTCGATTTATTGACGCCTAATCCTGAGAACCATCCGGCGTAGGCCTTCGAAGAGGCTCTTCGCCGACTAAGGACGCAATGCGAAAAATGGCAGCGGAGAGGAGCAGCTCTATTTGCCGGAAAAGCTTCGTCTTTACGGAGGAGGACGGTATGAAAGGAAATTCCGAAGTCACGGGAGAGCCGTAGTAAGCTCACGGGAAAGGAGAGTGGGAGGTGATGGTGGACAATCAACATTTGTGTGGCCGACGAAAAAGCTTCGCAGGTCTTGGCAGTTCCGAAGCTTAGTGATGAAAGCAGTGTTGTCGTTATCTATATATATATATATATATATATATATATATATATTTATATATTGGAGAAACAAAAACTTAATAGGTTAGTTTTCTTCTTTAATATAAGAAGTTGAAAATATAGTAAACATCAAGCATATGGTACTCGAGATCATATCCTTTAGCCTTAGACATTCAAAGTCAAATCTTTGATATCTACATGTATGAGGTTGGATCCTTGACAACTCGATGTTTAAGATTAAGCTCTTCAGACTTGAGCGCTCGTAACTTGGACGTTCAAGACTTAATTGATTGAAGTTAGAGTACTTACATTCAAACAACTAGAATTAAAATCTTCACATCCTAGTCATTGTGAGATTCTGAGTTGATCACTAAATGAAAACATCTAAAGCTCTTTGTACTTTTCATAAATCTAATATACCAATGTCAATACAATCCCAATCAGTTATCATAACGTTAATGGCTCTTAAGTATTAAAGACTTGAGAAATTAAGTCATTATGATGTTAATCTTCCAAAATATGAAAGCGACTCCTCCTATGCACGCATATAATTAAGTTACCTTTATGGCGATAACTCTATCATTAGCTATAAAAGGACTTTTAAGGGTCTAGCTCAAAAGGAGGTTGATCGTTTGAGTAAAACTTAGTCTTATTTTTACTTTATATTCATTTATTTTAAGTTAACTTTGATCTATAGGGATTAAGCCCTCTCTTCTCTCTTAGAACTATAATTGTTTCTTTTAAATTTTCTAGTATGAATTTTTCTTCAATTATCTTTCATTAAATGTTTTCAACAACAAAGATGTTGTGCACAGCTTCTCGAATGAATGTTGTAACAAATTATCAAATAATTTTAATTGTAAAAATTACTTTTAAAGATTTCTACAATGTATTAATACTTTTTATTTTTTATTTTCTCTACATTGAAACATATATTTATTATTTTATTTAAATTATACTAATTTGTAACTTTTAAAATTTTATAATTAATTTATTGAAGCTTTATACAAATATGAATTATAATTTATTATATTAAATATTATTTCAATATATGATTAAAATATTTAAGTACATTTGATTTTTTTTATTAGCACTTGAATATTTGTAAAAATACAAATTTTAAATACATGCTACATAAATAAAAAAATTATGAATTAGAATCACTGTAATGTTTTTTATTATTAAGTTAAGAATTGTAATTAAGTGTTTCCACTTTACATAATTTCCATTAACATATTATAAATAATTTTTAATACTTCTTTTTTATTAAATACTAAAATATCTTCTTTAAGTAGTTTTTAGATAATTTTTAAAGTCATTTTTAATTAATTTTAGTTATGATAAATAAAATTTTTAAATAAAGTTCTCATAAATACTCACATATTATATAATGTTTTTTTAAAATATTCAAGTAACACAAAAGCCTTTTTAACAACTAGACTTTTATAAAATCTTACCCAATTACTTTATATTAATATTTGAATAATTATTTGAAAATATTAGTGTCAAATAGTGCATTGCATTGTTTATAATATCATGTATTAATTATAATGCATCATATTAATACTTAGCTGTATATTTCTTTGGAAAAAAATAATACTTTTCTATTTATTATAATTTTTGTATTAATATGATGTTTGTTTTATAATATAAATGATATTAACTAGCCACATAAGTGTATATATAAAGCCCAATTTAAATTCTCATATTTTATGCAACTTTTCTTGATAAATGGTGTTAGAGCAACATTTTGTTCCATTGGGATCAAGTAACATGACAATATTGATGATAGTAACAAAACTAATATGATATAGCAATCTTGAGAAAGTTGGCATAATTGATGTTGTATGAAAGAATTTATGAAAATACTTCAACAAAGCATGATAATACTTTTGGCCTTTTGATGAGATTGATATGGCACTTAAATATATATATTGTGAAAAAAGCTAAAAATATTAATATAGTGATGGTTTTTACAAAATTGATAAGCATAACAAAACAACAAAGTTAATCTAGGGCGACAAAGCCAGATAATACAATTGATCATGACAGTAATGATTTTAATAGAGTTAATGGGCACATAATTGAAATATTGTAGTAAAGCTAATAGAGGCAATATGAAAATTTCAATAGTTCAATCATGGTCTGATAGACAATATACATGTAATTTTTATTTAGGAGAAAGATTAGTTAAGTACAAATAAGATAAGATTTAATTCAAAAAAAATGATGTTAAGTACTCAATATATAATTAATATAACTCATAAACTTAAGTTTTTATATTATTATGTATCCATCTAAAAATATATTGACTTAACATAGACCTAACATTTGATAAATAATACTTTTTTCAAAATATTTAAACAATTTTTTAAAAGAAGCAATGGAAAGCATCTTCTTATTTTTAAAAACTATAGTTATTTACCTCCTATCATGCACAAAATAATATATTGTGAATTATTTGTCACTCTTATTGTTACATATTATTGTTCACATTTTACCAATACAAGGTGTGGCTCTTACTTGTCTTTTAGTTGAAGTGACACATGACTAACTATTATGTACATGAAAATATAAATAGTATGCTATTATATGCATAAGAAAAGACAAATATAAATAAAATATATATTGTTTCAATGACCAAGCATATCAGACTTAAGTCCTATGATTAATTTATTAGTACAACAAAATGTAACTTTGACTACTTATAAGGGTGATAATCCTCAAAGGACAGGCAAGTGTGCCCTCCAATCATGTGATTTAGGACCCATCATGTTTTAGCATGCTTACATTCATAATATGTGTCATGCCTTGCTTAACCTATTATCTAGTTATATAATTATACAAAATTATGATACATTAAAGTAATACACAAAATTAGACACATGTCAAACAAATTAATAGGCATAGATAGTGATAAAACATAGTGCTGAAGAAACATATCCAAACTAAGAAAATTAGATAATTTTTAAAGCCAATAATTATTATACATATTATACTAAAAAGAAAAGTATAAGTAATTAATTTTAGAATGAATCAAACGAAAGCTTGTGAGACTATAACACTTGAAACTAAAGAGGGGGAGGAGTGAATGCTAGTTGATGTATTAAAAGAAGCATTAATGGATAAAGAGTACTTCCTAATAGGCTTTTAAGTAGAGTACAAAAAGAATGGTTACACATTGGCTACTGAGAGAGATTCTAATGTTTATATAAGATGTTGAGATACCTTTTAAGGACAAAACACTCTTAAGTCAAGATTAAGTGACTCAATAAAATAATATCTAAATATAATAAAATCAAGATGTCGTAGTTTCTCTATAACGTGAAGTAGAAGTAAGAAAGATAGAATATAGGTAACTAAAGCTATCTTATCTCTACTTGAAGATTCTGATTCAGAGAATGAATCAATCTTCAAAGTAATAAGTTTCTCATTCTTTTTGCCTTTACCCTTCTTAGTAGAAATTCCTTCACCCTTGCAACTTACAAGGTTCATGTCATTTGCTATGAGCTCATCAAGTGATAGTAAATAAATTCTTATGTTATCTTTATTTTTATAACCAAAGGGTCATACTCCTTTGTTAAAACTCGAAGAATTTTTATAGCCTATTCACTATTAAATAAAAACTTTCCCAAATTTGCTAAGTCATTAGTGATATTAGGAAATCAATGAAAATGGATTTATTAAAAAAATATTCTAAATGACTTATAATCATGAATTAACATGTTAATTTTACTTTCTTTTATTTTTGAGATACCCACATAAGTAATCTCCAATTTTGCCAAAATCTAATGTGTTGTCTCAAGATTCATTATTTTATCATACTCTAATACAAAGAGTCCACAATATAAAATATTAATCACTCTAGAATTCAACTAAACTTTGTGCTTTTCTTTTATGTTTAATTCATTAATAAGTTTTCTAAATATTTCAATGTTAACTATTTTTTGTGAGAAATATAAATGAATGTTCAACTATATCTCCAATGTTAATATATATTGATTCAAGAAAGATTCTCATCTTATTTTTCCAACAAAAGTAAAATCCACCTTTAAACAATAAAAGATGATGTGAAGATGTCCCTTCTCTTAATGTGTCCAATTCCTCATTTATGCTATAAGCCATATTGATCTTATCACAAGACCTCCTTTGATATAACTAAGCTCAAATACCACTTGTAGGAATGGTCAAGTCACAAGAGGAGGAATTATGGTTTTAAAAAGAACTTGTAATTATTTTGAAAACTTTTGTGATATAAATGTTATAATAAAAATAACAAAAAATCTTTTAGGTAATTTAATCCAAAATTGGATCCATTTTCACCCTCAATTTAATGGCTAAACTTGCTATATTAAATGCCCTTTATTTAACAATTGATAAGTAGCTATCATTACAAAGTTGATCCACAAGAAACCAACAAGAGACCCAAAGGAGCCAAAAGCCACAAAGAGTCAAATGATTCTAATACAAGGATGAAAAAAATAATCATAAGAGCTTTATAATAATAACTTTACAAAGCAACCAACGACCTTTATCAATTTTGTAAGTGGCATAATCTATGTAAATAAAGTATGAAATAATGTCAACAATTAAATGAACCAAACGAAAGAGAAGGATGCACTTGAAAACTACTTTTGAATAATCCCTTTAGGTAGTGAAGATCCTCCTTAGTAATCCAAGTATCATTAGAGGTGTGATGGCCTTGTCAATATACTAAAAAACTCTTATGTTTTTTTATCATGTGTAAAAATTGTTTGATAATCTAATACTTACCCTACTCAATCTCTCAACTCACCAAAATGGAACTAAATGTATTGGTGGGACTGATTTGCTCGACAATGATGATGAATACTCCAAAGGCTCATTAAGTATTGGGCATGGTTCCTTATAAAATACAAAATATTGAATACTAAATGTAGCACTAATTCCATAATCTTTAGATAAAACCAAACAATACGTGTTGATACCTAGTTTCTTCATAATTTTAAATGGTCCAGCACTGTAGGCTTACAATTTTGTGAAGGTTCTCATTGGAAATATCTTAGACTTAACATGGATTATCACATAATCATCATTAACAAATTTTCTAGATTATCTATAAGTATCTACAAGTCATTTATATATTTTATTATTAAAATTAATTTTGTTTAGTAATATATTTGTGTAACAATAAAATATGAAAAACAAAAGACTTAGTAGATTTAAAAGTGTGAAAATTATGAGATAAGAGAATGAAATTAATAGGACTTTGAGAATGATTCCTAAAATAAATTTTAAAATGACTCAAAATCATTGTCTGATTAGCAAGATCAATGCATGATAGTAAATAAATCCTAAATTAAAATATTTTCCCCTATTAATATACATAGAAGATTGTCTAAATTTTGTTTGACTACTTCTTTTTGTTCACCCATTTGAGGAAGATAAGTTGATAATAATTTAAGTTTTACTTAAGTTGATAGATTTAATTAGTAATTGAAAAATGTGATAATGAAGTGTTAAAACTAATTCTATAACATATTAAATATTTCTTAAAAGTGGAATCATATCTAGCAAGTCATTAGAAAATATGTCCATAAATTCTTTTTAATAAGCATTAAACTACAGATGGTGAGATGGGTATACTAATTAGGGCTTTTCTAATTGTCACACAGTAGATCATCTTATCATTAACTATATGCTTGTCAATCTCACATAATAAAATTGTACTAAATAATATTTTAAATA
Source organism: Vanilla planifolia (assembly GCA_023846275.1). Classification (NCBI taxonomy): domain Eukaryota; kingdom Viridiplantae; phylum Streptophyta; class Magnoliopsida; order Asparagales; family Orchidaceae; genus Vanilla; species Vanilla planifolia. The sequence goes on from CM043877.1 coordinate 6,808,809, forward strand.
ATATTTTTTAAATTCTAAAAGTTATCACAAATTACCAAAAAAATACTTTGAATTCTGCCAAAAAATTTACCTTAAAAAACTATAAAAGTAATTGATATAAGAAGTTCTCAAACAAGCCTATGCATTTCAGAAGGCGATCTTAAGAGTGGTGAGGCAGTGGGTGATGCAATCGATACGATATGGGAGGAGAGGTGCATGACGTCTTAGGTCTAGATGTCAGGTCAACATGGGTCGAAGTGAATCAGCACAGTTTGATGGCTCCACCAATGTTTAATGGGTCACGTGTGTTTGCGGATCATAGGTTGACATGGTTTTATGCATGCCGATGGGTTGGTGTAGATCAAGAGAAAAAATGAATTTGATTGGTTAACATGGGAGTGACAAACTACTACTGATAACAATAATAATTGTGGTAGATAGAAGGGGATGAGGTCGACAAACAGTGTTGGAAACAGCCCAAAACCTAATTTTAAACCTTTTTAAAGTCACTTTCAATCAAAATTTACACCAGGGAATTACGAGATTATTAAAGGGATGTCTTTGACTAAATTTAAAGCTAGAATATTTAAAAAACTATCAATTGATCTTCAAATATCTTAAACTAAAATATAAATATAAATAATTTAATGAATTTATGAAAAACAAACTAAAATATATAATAAATAATAGGAGATTATAATTGACCTCATCACTAGCAATAATAATAGAGACTAATAAGAAATATATGGGCTAATTTTTGCATAACACTGAATTTGAGTATGACTAGTATGCTTTCAAATAAAACATTTGTGTGATATACAATATGTTATTTGTATTATGTGTTTGTGTGTAAATGAAATAAAGCTTATGTATTAATATATTATATTTTAATTTCTTTAAGTATAAGAATATAAAATGAAAATTATAAATAAATAAAAAGAAAATTAATGATCATTAAGATTAGGTTATATAAGTATGATAATATATTTTATGATATGATATATGATGATAAGTAGATGTGATTTATTTATAACATGATCTCATGGTTACATGATATGATGAACTCGTCATTACTAGCATTTAGTGGAGAGGATTGATAAGAAAATTAGCATCAAACCTCTTTCTCAAATGTTATTATATCACAATTCATCCTTACAACTCAAAAACTTTACATAAGAGATGTCCTTTTTCTAGTGATTCTTTTCTTGACATATCATTTGATGTTTACTCATCATATTCAAGTGTTATAAGTCCACTAACTTCTATTTGGTTCATCCTCAAATCATATTAGACTAGTAGAGGGGCAAACTCTAATACTAAATTATGACATCTTGGTCTCATTATGTCAAGACATTTTATCTTAAAGTTATCACATCTCAACTTAAATGGGTTCTATCCTTTACACCCTTCTTACTTAATCACTAGTATCATAAGATTACAATATCTCATATAAAGATTATTGTATTTATTTTAATAATCAATATTATATAATTCATTCTTAACCCTTTATAAGCTTTGCAAATGAGCCACTCATTGTTTAGTGATTCATCTTATAAGGATATTACTCAGTGTCTACTCATCATCCTTTTCAAGTGTTACATTAATTGACTAAGGATAGTAATTATTTATGAAAGTAAAAGCATATTGTTTTGAAAATTATGAAAAATATAATAAATATGAGAAATAAAAATAAAAATGATGAAAATAGAACTACGATAGATGAAATAACATAAAATGTGCATAACATACATTTGCACATTATGACATATTTTTATATATACTTCTTAAATATCATACATATTTATTTATTATTATTATATTTATGAGTTATTCCTTATTACACTTCATCCTATTTTATTACTTATAACTATTAGTTTATATACTAAGTTTGTTGTGTTCATTATATATTTGCATTATAGGTCATAGCATAATATACAAATAGCTAATAAAACTTCATAGTATGTGACATACTCCTTAAGGTAAGTGAGCATATTTTGAGCTCTATGATGAATTTTGTATGAAATGTTTATAGGATTTGTATTTTATGTGTCAATAGATGTATGTGCATACTTACATAAGTGTATGATATTTGCAGATAGTGCTTGAGGTATTTATATATATTTTTATAGTTTTTATTTTTTATTATTCAATTAAAAATAGATTTCAATGTGTTTCATTATTATCTTCTCTCAACTGTTGGTTTTATTTTCTTAATATTTCTGTGAACTAGATGGAACCAGTTATTTTTGTTGCTTACATGTATTATTGAGTATTAATAAAAGAATAGTTAATTACATGTGACACCTCTCAATAGCCATGTTCTCTCTTAGTTCTTGGTGTGATTATAGAACATGTAATGCAATTAAGTAATGAGATTTATATATATTAATAAGTAAACTATTATTTATAAATAATAAATAAAATAATAATATAATAATGAAATAATAATAATAAAACATGGCACTTATATAATAAGCATGTAAAAATATATGAACATGTTAAAAACATATGATCATATAAAGTATATAATAGATGTAGACTCATGATTATATCTTTTCTAATAATTTCTTACTATTATGAGCTCTTTGTTAATATGTTTTTCAACTCTTATAATTTTTATCTCTCATTTTTCACATTTCGTAAAGACTTAATTTTTTTTTCAAATGATAATTATTCTAGTAGCATGAAATTTCACCTCATGTCATATCATATTGTATCAACTTATATTTGACTATATCATATATTTTTCATCTCATATACATATCACATTTTAATATGAAATTATAGTTGATGAAGGATATACTACATTAAATAGATGATGATGAATCTATCCTAAAGGTCATGTATTGTCTTTCTTATTTCTCATTTTTAATTCCATGTGATTTGTTATAAGTCATATATAAATTTTTATGTCCATTTTATGTATACAAAACAACTCTCAAATTCTTAATGATTTTAAATGAAACTTATGCATATGAACACAACTCACATTCATATCTCATAAAGTTAGCTTAAGATGAAAATCTCACTTAGATACTTTAAATTATATTTTTATTTATAGTATGATAATTAAACTAAAGCTTATATTAACTTAATTTTGAACCCATTACAAAGATAAACGGTTTATAAATATTAGTCTATCATATTTAGTAAAATAATATGTAATTAAGTATTCAATTTTTTTTATTTTAAGTGCATAGAGTTTATAATGATCAAAATTTATAAAACACTGATATTGTCATAAAATTTTTTTCATTAAAGGAATTATTAGGTATTTAATTTATTACTAAATTTATCGAATAAAATAACACAGATTTTAGTTGTGTACATACAATAAAATGTAGGATAAAGAAAATATATTTTCCACATATATTGTAAATACTATATCAAGATATCACTATATGATTTGAATAAAATGGTTAAGGATGAAAACATATTAAACTAAATCATTAAAAAATTTAAGCATGACATTTGAAAAGATAAACTAAACCCAATACTGGAAAAGGCCACAAGTGGGGAAGCGATGGACTGATAATCTTAATGGCACAAAATAAAATATGATGGCTATTTAAAAGATAGTGGTTATTTTGTATCGTTGTTTAGCTTCACATGAACGAGATATCTTACATTTTGTAGCTAATTATTTTTGTTGAGCATGCATTTGACTTGAGCATGACTCATTAATAGTTATTAAAGTGATAAAAACAATTATTAATTTGAGCATTTCATGACTCTTTGAGTCCCTAATTTTATCTAAAAATGATGATTAGAAATTTTTAAAAAATCTTAGCTACTTAAATGCATAATTCATGATATCAATTATCATTGAAGATTATTTGCAGTATTTGAGTAATCCATTATATGTTTGTTTAGCGTGACAATAGTAATTAAAAATGTATTTTTTTAATAAATTGTTAGAATATGTAATTTACTACAAACAAAACATATTTTTTGTGAAGGTTTTTTGATGTTATTGTTGAGGTTGAAACATAAAACATAATTCTAAGATTTATTTGTTAAAATCATGCCAAATAAATGTCACGCATTAGTAACCAATGAGTTATAGTTAAGTTAGGACTTTACTTGTTAAACCATATAAACAAATAATGGATCATCTGTTTTCCTTAGGAAAGAATGCTTAGATTTCATAAACCCATAATCCTATTTTTTTTAAGACAAGATGCAATGTGAATTTATTCAGTTAACTAACGATCTGTACCATCCATCCTAGGGAGTCTTGTATATCGTACGGTCTAGATTTATTTATGGTACGAAATCTACTCATGGCATTAGTGTAATTATCAATAAATTGGGACCACTTCTATCTATCTTCGTGTCGATACCTTTCCCTGCTTTCTTCGTAGAGCCCTCGCTGCCAAGTGCCGACTTTGCCCTGCGTCTGTCGCTCTGTTGCCATTGTCTCGCTTCATCCTTCCCTCTCCTTGGTGTCCCAATAGCTCGTTCGTAGAAGGTAAGGATGTCCGGGAAAGGCGCGAAAGGACTAATTATGGGCAAATCCTCGGCCCTCAACTCGGGCAAGGACAAGGATAAGAAGAAACCCGTATCCCGCTCCTCGAAAGCCGGACTGCAGGTTGGATCTCGGATCTCGAAATCTTTTAAGTTCTGCCTTTACTGTTATTCTGTTGATCTTTCGCTTTACGAAGTGTTCTTTTTTCGTTTATATTTGACGGGAACGATTATGTCGACAATGTTTTGAACCGTTTCCTTTGATTTTGTTTGAGGGTGGTGATCTTTAGGAAATTTTGACTTCGAAAAGCTTGTTTTTTTATTAGATCGAAGTGGGAGATAGGTTGGTGGAGTGCGTCCTCTGCTGCAATGGATGATTTAACTTTTCGTCATTTTTATCTATAACGAGGGAATGCATGGTTGACCGTGAGTCTGTCAGTTGGAAAAATTTAACTGTTGACTGCGATACTGTCAGCTAATATTCCATGGTACACCATTGTTGACTGTGCTATTCCTGAATGTTAGATTTTTTTACCTGTAACTGTTTGAAATGTATAGTTGGTGAATTCTCGTACGAAGTTTTGAACTTTGACATTAGGAATGTCTTTCGTGAGCTTCTTCTTAAAATCAGTTAATGATACCAAAAATACTTTTTTGAAGATTTATATAAGAAATTGATTACTAAAGATGGAGAAATGCACAAGAAAAAGCTTTCTAAAGTTGGGGAGAAGAAGATTGAAGAGTTAAAGTGAAATATATGAAGGATGATGATCAAGGGGCACTAGGGAATGATAATGATGTTAATCACAATGGTTGTAAACTTTTTATTAATTGGCTTGAGAAAATGATTAATTTAAGAGTGTAAATTTGTTTAACTTAAAATATAAATTTTTATTTTTTTTGCCAAATACAAAAAAAAGTGAGAGAGGCTTCAAAGAAGATGAAGTGAACTTTTTATTATATGGCTTGAGAAAATGATTACTTTCAGAGTGTATATTTGTTTAACTGAAAATATAAATTTTTATTTCTTTGCCAAACACAAAAAAAAGTGAGAGAAGCTTTAAAGAAGATGAAATGCAAATAATAGTAGGTCCAAATGTCATATTTGCATGTATGAAGAATGTTTGAAAGAAGGTTATATCTTTTGGCTTATATTTTGAATAGTATTTTGAAAGATTTTTTTTATTTGCAGTTGGGTTTTAGCTTGGATCTGTTTTGATTCCTTTTATATTTGCACAAGTTATTGATATTCTTACAATTCAAGTTTGGTTGATTTTTCGTGATTTACGTTTTTTTTTTTTTTTGCTAATGATATTGTGCTTATGGATAAGAATAGAAAAAAAAGCTAAAGACAAGTTTAAGTTATGAAAATAGCCATAGAGTTTTAGGACTAATGTCCTTGTAGCAAGTTAATCAATGTAGGAGTATGAATAGCATAGAGAGTATAATCGGTCATCATATAATATTCAAGGTTGCCATAGTATCAACTTATGATAAAATTAAGAAGAGTTGTCTTAGATAGTTTAATGTGTTAAATGTACTCACTCAATATTCTTGATAGAAGATGTTATTTATTGGAAATTTTTTGGGCAAGGGGAAGTCCAAAAATGACAAGTTATTATAAATGCTTGGTGTGATTGGATATTAGTTGTAAATGTACAAGATTTACTGATATTAGGAAATTCATGTTATTGATCCTACTTCGTGAGATTGATATTTTTTGTTATTTTTTATTATTTTAGGATATAATATTGTGGTTAACCAATGGATCAGCTCCATGGAAAAGCTTCATTGTTATTAACTGAAATTACAATTATGAAGGAAAACTACTCTTAAAACCAAATCAAACTGTTTATAGAAACAAATGGACATCTAAATTTTCCTGAATTTTATTAACAAGGGAGACCTGTGATATCTACAACAAGCAGGGTACATTTTATGCTAAATAAAAAGAAATGTCATATATGATAGTATAGTGGATAAGAAACTCCAGCTAGATGATCAAATAAATCCAATTTTAAGTGTTTTAGGGTTTTTGACTGATTCAAAGGTTAACGTAAAAGCTGAATTTGTCATGCATTATTGATGTGACATGGGTCTACCATAGACTTGATGAATTCTTATTAGACCCAAATACGATTTTGGTCAAATTCTGATCTACAGTGACCTTATTTAAATATTATTAGCTAAGAAGCCTAGTTTTACAAGTTCTTTCAATTGGACCCGTGAATTTAAATTCATGTAGGTTTTCATGTTCTCTTACAGAACTTATTCTTAGGTTGTGCACAATAGATCCAGTTGGTCAAATCCTTTAGCCTTGTGCATGTGGGAGCTGTGTAGCCTTGGTTTACCCTATTAGATCCTTACAGAACTTTTGATTCCTTAGATTAGAGTCATCAAAATCATCTTTAAGGGACAATTCTTTGTCTTCTATCTCCCAATAAATGGAACATATATTGACATGAAACGGCATGTGTTTGGGCATATGAAGCTGAGGAGGAAGCCTTTTCTACTTGTGAAGAGGAAATTAATGTATAGGTTATCAAAGCTATGAAGTTTACCTATTTGCACAAAGGACTTTAACTAGTTGGATAAATAGAATGTGGTTGTCTTTAAAGTGATAAACAAGTCCTATGATTTACTCAATATAATAAGCCAAGTTGGAGATAGATTCCATACACAACAGCATAAGGGTGCTATGTTTGTACAAGCAATGCATTACGTGTCAAGATAATGGTTTGATGATTTTCAAAATGAGGTCAGGTATCATGCATGCAGATAAGAGCAAGAAAACCAGGAGCCGTTTCTCACATGTTATAACTGGTGACGACTGCATCAAATCTAATTCAGTCTCATCTATCCATGCTTCAATTGGAGCTGAGAAAGGGTTGTCGAGTTTGCCTTTTAAATAATGAAATACATTGCTCTTGCAAAAAATAAACATTATGGATTAAAAACAATATCTAAATGTGTGAAACATACTGAAAAGAATTCAAAAGTCATAAATCCAAGAGAAGTGTTGCTGATAGCTGAAGGACCTTGGCTTTAGTTTCCCATAAGTATGCAAGTAAATAAGATAGAAGCATGTACATTTAGAGAAATATATTTGATAAAATCTTTAAAGTATTCCTAAAGATCTTAAAAGAAGGAAAATAGTTATATTATATAACAATTCTGGTTCTATGCATTTAAAGAGGTTTGACTAAAGGATTTCCAATTGTAGGTAACTTTATTGATGCTTTACTTCAAATCCATATTTGTTTGCATTATTTGCTAATCTTGTTGGTGAAATTTGAGACGAAGAGCCATATTGACCAAGGCTTTAATCTAAATGTTGGAGTTTAATAGGATTTGCCTAGGTAGATTTAAAGTTCAATGTACAGAATATATGTTTTGTCAAGGTAGAGCCTTAGATAATAATCGGTTGCTAAATATGATTGAATATGAAGAGTTTTTATTATCTTCAATAGTTGGTCTAAATTGATAAGTAATTTGACGGGAATGTCATTAATTGGATCAAGTAAATTCGATGAAGTGGAGTGGTACTTTTAGTATATTGTGAGATTGAAACATCCTGTTCAAGGATAAAAGTAATTTTTATTAGAATTTTATGGTATTGACAATGTTACATTATAATGTTGGCTTGCAAATTGTAGAGATGCAAATGCAATAAGTGTCTGAGATTAAATGCTCAAGTGAAAGAGATATTATATTTGAAAGGATGAATTTAGGAATGAAGGCATATTGGAGTGCCTCAAGAGTCAATTTTGGATGGTTTGAACATGTCAAGCATAGATAACTTGATGGTATTTACTAAGGAGAGACAGTTTCTTGGAATTCTCTGATGTTAATAGCATGGTTTGGAGTTCTGGCTGAAATTGATCCATTTAAATTTGAAGGTCAACAGAATTTTCTAGTTCCAGTTGAAACTATTATACATAATTTAAACCTAATGTTTTTTTGGTTAGTTTTAAGTGGTGTTGCCAAATTTTTCTGTTTTGGTTGTTTTAGATCAGTTTCAACTAATATTTTTTTAGAAGTAGTTGACAAAAATAGGATTCAACTAATTTTGGTGGCTTAGGCTATGTTTAGAAGGTTTCAATTGGTTTTAACAAAAATTGATTTAAATTGAGAATTACGGTTATGTGGTCTTGGGCATTTTTTGGAATTTTTGTTTTTAGGAACTTCTAATGTTGTAAATTAGCTTAACTATCTATGAGTTGGACAATGGAGTTAATAATCATTAATGACCCTTTGTGATCAATTGATTAATTGTAATATGAATTTATAAATTATTTTAATTTATTATTAGATTCAAATAATGAAGATATTAGTTATAATTTACGTAAAAGTATTTTATACTTTTAATTATAATTTTTTTCTATATTTTTTTGTGACTTTATAAACATTAATTTAAATTAAAAAAATTGACCAAAACTGAAACTAGTTAAACTGTTGGAATGGAAACTTGAGGAACTTCAGTGAAATAGCAATGGAAACATAAAACCTTGGTTAATAGAGTAAGAGAAAGACAAAAAGATGAGATGCAAGAGATTACTGAAATAGACTTTGCTTGCTTGGATCTTAAAAGAATCCTAGTATAAAGATTTCAATGTCTTGCTTACCCATTTAATAGGATTAAGTTTTTATTATATTTATATATGCATGTAATAATTGGTTTGCTAAAGTAATTTAATTTTCCAAGTACATATCATATTACAATATAGAAACACATTTTTGAGTTAAAATGATAAGCCAAGTTTTTGGAAGCTTGGACTGTTAAGTGTTTCTATGGTGTATTGTAGCTTGGAATCACAGGAGTTGACACTGAAAGCATCAGAAAATCTAAGTTTATGCATCCAAAATTTCAACTAGAATGTGTAGAGGAGACAAATCTACATTTATACCTCATCAAGAGATATTTCCACTCTAATGCAATCTTAGGTAGCACCAACTATGCATGCAGTATATGATTAGGGTAGATAAAGATTAATGACCTCATGAAATATTGCCCATTAAACTGATGCAATCCTTGTAAATTAACGTGGGCTAAATGCATTGCAAAGTAGATAAGCGCCTTTCTTATTAAGTAGGGGCTTTTTATTTTTACAAATGGTACTTCAAACTTAGAATGAACACAAAAAAAGTCATGATAAGTATATATGCTTTTATTGTTAGAAAGGCGAATAATGCAAGCCATTATATTAGAAATTGCTAGAACTTGTTGTAAAAGTAATTAGTTGCAATTGTGAGTACAATAATTTAGAATGGTGTACATCCCATTCATTGCTCTAAAGGATGACTTTGTGTTAATGTTTATCTAAATTTTGAATAGTATATAAGAGTTGATAAATGTTGGCTTTGTTGAGAATATGGACATGTTAAGAATATTAATTATGAAAATATTCTCATGAATTTTTTAAAGAGTATTCATGAGAATAATTTTTTAACTATAATTTTTTATATGTCAATATATTTAATAATCTCTTTCAAAATGAAGTGTTCTTTGATAAAATCAAATCTTTGATGAAATGAAAATCTTTGATTCTTTTATAGGCAATTAGATTGTTTACAAGATGATATTTTCTTGATTATTATATTTAAGAACCATTGGTTAAGTTATGAGAAATCTAAATTCTTTAATAGGAGTTTTTATCCACGTCATCTCATTAGTGGAATGTGTCATTGATTCATATTTGACATTAGCATTAGATCTAAAAATAATTATTTGTTTTTGCTTCCTCATGCACAATTACCTTCTACAAAGACAATGTTTGGAAGTGAACTTTAAATCTTTAATAGATTCAATATGTGTAATACGAAAGTAAACTTTAATTTATAAGTGATTCTACCATTAATACATAAGGTCATTTTTTAGATATCTCTTAATATATCTCAAACTTTTTTAGACAGCATTTTAATTTTTCTTTGGATTTTGCATATGTTAGGTTAATATATTAAAAAGAAAGGAAAGTTAGGCCAAGATATGGTCAAATAGATCAACTTATCGATTAGATTACAATATCAAAAGAGTTCTTTTAGAAGGGTTTTCTTTCCTAGAATTCGTAAGTTTTCACATAGTTGAATCAATTGGTTTGCACCCTAGAAGGCTAATTTTTTCTGGAATGTTTATGATATCCTTTCTCTAGGAGAGAGGGACATCATCTTTGCTATTTCTAAATTTGGTGGTAAAAATATATTTTGGATGAGCTAGATTTTTGGTAGTAGATGTTTTATGGAGTTAGTGTTTAATTTTCACAATATTAGAGATATTGTTCCTAATAAGAAAAATGTCAATTCACATAAAATGCCAGCATTATTGTTCCAAAGGAGTAACAAATTAAATTACTTTAGTTAGTTGTGCTGTTTTGTAGATTCACTTTAATAATGGCCTTACAATGTTTATTAAAATACACATAAGGGCTTTGTTTTAATCCTTATGTTTTTTTTGAAGCTAAAAAAACCTTTGTTTTCCCTTGGGCAAAATATCTTAGATGTTGCTCCATATAATTTATTTATGAGAGTTTGCCATTGAGAAAGACATTGCTTCCATTCATTTGGAATAAAGGTTAACATTGGTTAATGGCAATAGAAAGAATAAGACAAATATAATTAAGTTATTTAAGTTCAAAAATCCTATTTTATTGCTAGATGTGGACATGAAGATTGATGAATGATGTGATGTTTAGCATAAAATAATTAAAAAGCTGATTGCATGTATTTTAATGCATTATTAGAATGGAAAGTCTTAGCACAAGTGAAGAATTGAATTTTTATTTCTTAACATCAAATATTAATGATTAACTATTTAAGAGATTTATACAAGTGACTTTCCTATGATCATCTATAAAGGAAATAAAATAATTATTTTCTAGGTGAGTTAAGGTAGGACTATGATCTAAATCTAGATGGACTAAATCAAAAAGAGTCTGATTATGTGTGGAAATTGATATAAAAAAAGAAAATGATGATGCTTGTCATACTCATATGTATCTCCATCATACTTAGAGAGTGGATAGTAAAGATGTGTGAATCCTTATACATGGTGATAGGGATAATTGAGATGACAATGTCATTGGCAAAGCGAGACGATGACCAAGGGAGCAATGGATGTAAAATTAGAGAGTAAATTACTCTTACTTCAACATTAATGCTACTTATCTTTCGTCATATCGAGTTCTTAAAAAATACAATGAAAATGACAAATTAAAGAACACTTGTAAGATTTAGTAATACAATTGGTAAATAATAAATTAACTAGAAAATTTTGAACTCATATGACATTGTCAAGAATAGTTGAGGTTGAGAGATGGTTGGAGCCTTTTCAAGGTCTAGGAGATTGATCAATAATGATAGGTGGGAGAGTTTGCAATATAAAGAGGGGTATAATAGAGGATAATCTATCACATGGATGATGTACTAGAATTTTGGATCCTAGACATATCATAATGAGTAGTTGCAATAGAGCTAGGAGTGCAACTTGCATTGAAATAGGTAGAGTGCCATAGTCAATTGTAGCAGCTAAATCGGAAATAGTAATGGGAGCATGTTGAGTGTTTAGAGGATATACAAACTTTTACCTAAAGTGCTTAATGAGTGATTAGTTTTTTGATAGTGTTGATAGGGTAAAAGAGTGGTGATCATTATCTCATCTACACCAACCCATAACGTAATATACAAAGAGCTAATAGAATTTCATAGTAAGGTAAGTGAGTATATTTTGAGCTTTATGATGAATTTTGTATGAGATGTTTGTAGGATTTGTATTTTATGTGTCCATAGATGTATGTGCATACTTACATAAGTGTATGATATTTGTAGATAGTTTTTGAGGTATTTATATACATTTTTATATTTTTGATTTTTTATTATTCAATTAAAATAGATTTCAATGTTTTATTATTATTATCCTCTCTCAATTGAATAGATTTCAATGTTTTATTATTATTATCCTCTCTCGATTGTTTGTTTATCCTCTTAATATTTCTGTGTATTGGATGCAATCAGTTATTTTTATTGCTTGCATGTATTATTGAGTACTAATAAAAGAATAGTCGGTTGGGGATGACACCTCTCAATAGCCATATTCTTTCTTAGCTCTTGGTGTGATTATAGAATATGTAATGTAATTAATTAATGAGATTTATACATATTAATAAGTAAACTATTATTTATAAATAATAAATAGAATAAAATATAATAAAAAGTAGCCTATAATAATGAAATAATAATAATAAAACATGACACTTACATAATAAGCATGTAAAAATATATGAACATGTTAAAAACATATGATTATATAAATTATATGATAGATGTAGACTCATGATTATATCTATTTTTAATAATTTCTTATTATTATGAGCTCTTTGTTAATATATTTTTCAACTTGTAATTTTTATCTCTCATTTTTCATATTTCATAAAGACTTCAATTTTTTTTTTTTCAAATGATCATTATTCTAATAGCATGGAATCTCACTTCATGTCATATTGTATCAACTTGTATTTGACTATATCATATATATCTCATCTCATATGCATATCACATTTTAATCTGAACTTACAGTTGATGAAGGATATAGTACATTAAATAGATGATGATGAGTCTATCCTAAAGGTCATGTATTGTCTTTCTTATTTCTCATGTTTAGTTTAATGTGATTTGTTATAAGTTATATATAAATTTTTATATCCATTTTATGCATACAAAACAAATCTCAGATTCTTAATCATTTTAAATAAACTTATGCATATGAACACAACTCGCATTCATAACTCATAAAGTTGGCTTAAGATGAAAATCTCACTTAAATGCTTTAAATTCTATTTTTATTTATAGTATGATAATTAAACTAAAACTTATATTAATTTAATTTTGAACCATTACAAAGATTAAAGGTTCATAGATATTAGTCTGTCATATTTTAGTAAAATAATGTGTAATTGATTATTCATTTTTTTATTTTAAGTGCATAAAGCTTTTAAAAAACAAATGATCAAAACTTATAAAAAATTGATATTGTCATAATTTTTTTTTCATTAAAGGAATTATTAGGTATTGAATTTATTAGTAAATTTATTGAATAAAATAACACAGTTTTTAGTTGTGTACATATAATAAAACAAGTGCATATGATAAAAAAACATATTTTTCACATATTAGTAAATTTATTGATTGCATGTATTTTAATACATTATTAGAATGGAAAGTCTTAGTAGAGGTGAAGACTTGAATTTTTATTTCTTATCATCAAATATTAATGATTTACTATTTGAGAGATTTATACAAGTGACTTTCTTATGGTCATTGATAAAAGAAATAAAATAATGATTTTCTAGGTGAGTTAAGATAGGACTATGATCCCAACCAGAATGGATTAAATCAAAGAGAGTCTAATTATGTGAGGAAATTGATATAGAAAAAAATGATGATGGTTGTCATACTCATATGCGTCTCCATCATACTTAGAGAGTAGATAGTAAAGATGTGTGAATCCTCGTAGATGTTGATAGGGATAATTGGGATGACAATGTCCCTTGGCAAAGCGAGATAATGACCAAGGAAGCAATAGATGTAAAATTAGAGAGAGTAAATTACTCTTACTTCAACATTAATGCTACTTATGTTTTTCATATTGAGTTCTTAAAAAATACAATGAAAATGACAAATTAAAGAACACTTGTAAGATTTAGTAATACAATTGGTAAATAACAAATTAACTTGAAAATTTGAACATGTAAGATCTTGTATAGAATAGTTGAGGTTGAGAGATGGTTGGTGCCTTTTCAAGATCTAGGAGATTGATCAACAATGATAGGTGGGAGAGTTTGCAATGTATGGGGAGGGTATAGTAGAGGATAATCTATCATGTGAATGATGTACTGGAATTTAGGATCCAAGATATATTATAATGAGTAGTTGCAATAGAGAGGAGTGCAACTTGCATTGAAATAGGTAGAGTGCCATAGTCATTTGTAGTGTAGCTAAATCAGAAATAGTAATGGGAGCATGTTCAGTGTTGATAGGGTAAAAGAGTTGTGATCATGATCTCATCTAACATTATGGAAACCATGGCCATGATTGCTATCTCTAGTACTAACAACAAGCACATTGTGTTCAAGGGTAGAAGAGTGTTTAGTTCATTATGGTCAATGACTCAAATAATGCACTAGTTGTAGAGTTATTTAAATATTTAAAATTAACTATAAACTAAGCTTGGATGGATTGGAGCGATGGATGAAGGTTGGAGAGAAACATGGCTTGAAGAAATTCATTGATTTTTAAGGTTGTAGGATTGTTGATAAAGAGTTGATATTGAAGAAGTTTATTGTACTTTCTTTTCAAGTTATAATATGGAATATATTTTTGTCATTGTTGCAATGAGAAGATGTTAGAATAGAGGGTATATATTTAGAGAGAAGTTGAGGGTGCCATTAAGTGGCATCACAAAAAGGTGATTAAGAAATCAATTAGGCATAGATTAAAAGATTAATTGAAAATGATAAGGTGCAAGAATCTTTATGCAAAAAACATTAGGAGGGAGAGCTCCAAAGCATGGCAAGTTAGAGCAGCGAGTTATCAAGAGAGGGTGATAAAGTAGAAAAAGTATTGTTCTTGGTGGCTGTCTTAATAAGAGATGCTAGTCTTAGCAGCTATGATTAGGAGGAGAGGAGGGAGTGGCAAGAGACAATAAGAGAGAGGGACCTGGAGAAGGGGAAACTCATGGGAGAGGGGGAAGACTTCTTTGGAGAAGGGTGGGGATTAAGCTCTAATATTAAGACGGAGAAGATGAAAAAGTTATATTTCGTTAATTGAAAGATAATCTATAAATAGATAAAATAGAATAAATATATAAAGAGAAATATTACTAATTTATGATAAACTAATGAGGGAATATTCTAGAAATATTAATGAGAATATTTTTATAAGTAATATTTTTAATGTGTCAATATTCCTAATAGCTATTGTCATGGTTGGTAGTTAGTTTGAGTAGAACAAAATGGAAAGTCATGTTCAGTAAGTAATCAATATAAAATTTGTTAAATTATGACAAGAATCTTTTATGAAACTGTGCTAATGCTATGATTTTTTTGTGAGCACTAATGGACATAATAGATTTTGAGCTTTGGTTGTTTTATGACAATCTATCATAGAAAAAGACTGATTTTATTCTGTAGAATTCTCAAAAAAATTGCTCTTATTTGATTGTTACATCTCTCTTATTAGTTTTATTGTCCCATGTTATTGTGTTAATACAATGACAAGAGAACATGGATCACTAAATCTACTCCTAGATGCATTGATGAGCGAGCATTGTTCCCATGCCGTGTTGGACAGATGTGAGCAAAGAAGGTAGCCCAAAACACTGGAATTATGATAGAAACTTGGAATGTGGAACTTTTTATTATGAATTTAATGAAATTATTAGATATCATGATTTATAAGAAGAAAAGTGAGCTATTCCAGAAATGGAGTTAGAAAAGTAAGATAATTGATGCTTTATTGTTTAAACTTTTGACACTCAAGTAGGTATCAAAATAGAAATTGATATTGTTAAGTTTTGGATAAATAATCCGAAGGACAAAAATGGAATAATAGAAATAGGGATAAAGTATAGATTCAAAAGACTATAATTGAGTGAGCTATCGTTCTTTTCGGAGGAGCAAGTTTATTTTTACTGTCATCGTTTATTCTCTCTCAAATGTGATATCTTGTATTCTAAAGTTAAGACAGTTTTTTGGAGAAATTAGAAAGAATTAAATGGGTCGGTTGAAAGTGGAAAAAAGGGATTTAAAGTTTATTTTGATAATTATGGCTTTCTTTAGGCAAGGAATGATGGTAAAGTGATTTTAGACTTTTATCAAATATTTGATCTTATGGTTGCTATTTATTTTTTAATTTAATGAAAAGAGCATTTGATTACCCATAGAAGCATATCTTCAAGGTTGCATTATGACTTTTCTTATGTGAAGAAATGACTGTTTTGAACAAATATATTTAAATTATTTGGAAGAATGTTTAACCAATCAATTTCAACAGTGCTTATATATCCACCTTAGAAGTTATAGAAAATCAATAAGAAAACAATCTCCTTCGAATAGATGGCAGAATTTTAGGGATGATAATAGATTTTCTTCAGAAATATGGCTGTTGTGCCACATCTTTAGGACTAATATATGAGAACTGTTCTTTTGTGATGCTAATTGTAGTTATAATGCAAAGGAGGTGTTTTGAGGAATATAAATTAGCATGCCATAGGTTACAAAAAGGGTTTAGTGCTGAAAATTAAAAGCAAAAATGTTAAAAGAGAAATTGTTTATAAAGCCTAGTCAATTGCAAGAATATGTAGGGAGATTAACAATACAAATGTGAGTATAGAAATTAGTTATTGATACTAAAGCTCTATTTGTCAACATTTTTTGCTTTTTGCAAGCTTGACGTTAAAGAAGAAAATGAAAAGGTTGCTCTTGATAAGATGTTCATCAAGCATATTGTTCAACAACTTATGAAGTGTTTTTTTAAAAAAAATAATTACATAAACCATTTGTTATAATACATTAATTTGTTTTTTATTATTTTTTAAAAACATCATTTGTCTCTTTTAATGTTTTAAATGCCTTTTAAAACAACGCATGGAACACTCAATAAGATAGTGGTTTTTAGTTTACACATGAATTTAGATATTATGGTTTCCCTACGCATATTTTTCTAAGCAAGAAGAAAACTGAAGGTACAACTAGAAAGTATCACACCATGATGTTGATGTTGACATAATAGTTGTGATATGGTATATAATTAAAGATAGTTTTGTAGTTTAAATGCAAGTGTCAAACTTTTATTTTAATAAATAAAGTCATAAAATAAGGGAGGGAGTTTTGAAGGATACGAAACATAATAAATGAAGTCATAAAATGAGGGAGAGAGTTTTGAAGGATACACGAAACATGAGAAAGCATTGTCTTTCAATGTCTTTTATATAAATTTCTAAAATAATGTGAGAGGAGTTAATAAATGTTAATTTGAAAATATTAATGATAGTAAAATATCTTGATAGCTATTTATAAAAACAAGTAGGATATTTTGGTTTGTATTAATTATTTGATAACTAAGTTGATATATATTTTAAGATTTTGATAAGTGAATAAATTATAGTATGCAATCGTTAGTCAAGCTCAGAATTGGTGATTTATGTTACAAAGGTTTAATATACAAGCGATGCCCTTACTCATGGGTATGTGTATGGAGGTGGCAATTAGTAGGCATTTTAGAAAAAAAAAGTGGTTTCATCATCTTAGGTTGATGTTTATATATGTTCCAAATTGATAAGAAATCAATAAGAATGTCACTTATATGATGCACTCAAATTTGAGGAGATAGTGTGCTTTTGTTGCCCTAGTTGTGTTGTGCTCTCAAAACATCTCATTCAAAATCATTGATAAGTTTTAAATGAGTTTATGAGTGTTATAATTAGAAATATGAGTGCTTACAGATGAATGTTGGTGCATCGTTGATCAAGGATGAACTCAGGGGGAGTGGATTTAGATAGTTTGGACATCAAAAGTACATTATTTAATGCTTGCAAGAAGATATGTTACTGAAATTCTTTAATGTTAATAGCGGAAAGAGGAAACTAAGATGAAGAAGATGTGGTAAGAGAGTATTAGAAAAAGACTGAAACATGTTTGAGTGTTGATGAAAGTCATATGGGTGGATTGAGTGCATTGTCATTAGTCTCTTTATGTTGTTAATTTAACTCAGTAGGATGAAGGCTTCTTATGTTTGTTGTTGTTATTATTGTGCATGAAAACTGGAAGCTTTTTGAACTTAGTTAAATCATGGTGTTGAGTTCTGTGTAAAAACCCATATATGATGCTATTGCAGCAGCTGCAACGAGTTAAGAACTCTGCTTTATATTTCGAAAGCCCCTTTTGTTGTCTCACAAACATCTTTCCATGCCTTCAGTTCCCGGTGGGTCGCGTTCACCGTCTTCTCAAGTCCCGGATCGCCGCCAACGGAAGGGTGGGAGCCACGGCTGCCGTGTACTGCGCCGCCATCCTGGAGTACCTCACCGCCGAAGTCCTCGAGCTGGCAGGCAACGCGAGCAAGGATCTGAAAGTGAAGCGCATCACGCCGAGGCATCTGCAGCTCGCCATCCGAGGGGACGAAGAGCTCGACACGCTCATCAAAGGAACCATAGCCGGTGGAGGTGTGATCCCCCACATCCACAAGTCCCTCATCAACAAGTCTTCCAAGGATTGATTTGCTTATTTAGGCTTCTTCTAAGACACGTCTCTGTTTCTTTTCATACGATGTAGCAACGCACCTTCTGCACTCTTTTGATACTTCTCTCTCTAACTTCATATTATGGTTATTCCTTTAGATCAAAGGCTTAGCTGTTTCGCTTTTAAATCAATTTTCTTTTTTTTTAATTAGAAATTATAATAAATAAATTGAGTTTTTATTTATTTTTTAATGAATAGAGATGAGGGGGAATTGGATTTGAAGAATGGTATGAGATGATTTAAAATTTTGTCATTAAAAGCTTATAAAAATTAATTTTTCTTATTTTCATTTATTAGTTTAAATTTCATTCTATAAATCTTTCATTTAATTGTTTTAATTTTACTCATATTTTTTAAAAAATAAATTGTGATTTCTCTTAATGTAATAATATTTTAATGTCAATGTTTGATTATAATTTACTTTCTCGTATTAATTTATGGCCATTTATTAAATCTTTTTTATATGGATATTATATGTCAATTTTGCTCTTAGCATAAAAAGTTTAAAAACAATTTATTATTTGTTCAATAATTTTCTTTTCAATATCTTATATTCAACTATAATTTATAATACTTAATTATTTTTTTTTAGAAAGAAATGAAGCCAAACGGAAAAATTATTTTCATACAATTACTGTTTACTGGATGGTTTTTGCGTCCGTTTTAACTGCCGGAGGCGGGAGTTCCTTTTTGAGCACCATGAAGGGCGGCGAGGTTTTTGAGAGAGAATTTAGCGGGCAGAGGAGATAGAGAGAGAACCTTGATCGCCGGCGAAAAGAAGATGATGTCTGGCGGTGGTTACACGACCATCGACAACCAGAAAGTCTCTGGATCCGTTCCGGTATATGTCTCTTTCCCTCACCCAATCTTCTGCACATCTATCCCTTTGCCTTTCGCAGCGCTTTTCGGATCTAATCGTCGCCATCTGTTGTCTTTTTCGCTGCAGGCGGTTCCTGACCCTGGCCACGTCGGGGTCAAGTTTGCTGGTGAGAGTCCGATTCTGGTTAGGGTTAGGTTTTAGCGTTATGTTATGGTTTCCTCCCATTTTCAATTCCTGAATGGTTTTCTTTGGTCTCTGCAGATTCGAATCTCCATTCGTTTCCGCCTTCTGAAGCGGCAGGAAAGATCAGCGGCAGCTTCCGCCCCCCAACTGATGCTGATGGTCTGTAACCCTCTTACTCTGTTAAGTGCAGATTCCTTCTTGATCTCTTCGTATGTTGCTCAACATCTTGTTGTGTGAGGAAATCTTTAATTTGGTTATATCCAGATACGTTCTCAAAGCCTGCAAATGGGAGCGCTAATGATTCACAGCAGTCGGGGTGGATGCGAAATTTCATGGTGGCTTCTTACAGGCCCTACTTTGATGTCGACACTTCTGATGTGTTGGAGAGGATTAGAGAGTCGATTATACCGTTTAAAGCCAGTTTTACTGAGTTGACTGCCAACAATCCGGATTTGTAAGATCATTTTCATCTCTTAGTTCCGGCAGCTTTTCTTGCTGAGACAATCCGTCCAGTTAATTTTGGGATGATCTGTCTCAAAAAACCATAGCACGCTAACATTAAAACTAACATTTTTTATAATTCATATTTGCAGCTTTTGATGTCATTAGTCATCAAACGTTGATGCATTCATTGCAAAATTGTTAGTATGTTATGAAAAAAATTTACCTTTGCTATTGTGGATGTCTTAAAAATGTTACCATAGATACTAGTTTGCTTTGCTTATTTAATTGTGGGCTATATCCTAAAGATATTCCCCTTATTTGGGCCATATTTTGGTTGATTTTTGTGATTAATTGTTGTGCTTTATACTATTTTTCTGTTGGATTTCAGCTGATGACTATTATAGTGCATATATTTCTCATAAGTTTGATTATTTAGGTTTTCAAATGCCTTCTTTTATTTCAAAATGATAATGAATTGATGTGTCAGGTATAATTCAAAGGAGTGTGACACTTTAGTGGAATATAGAGGAAATGGAAAAAAATCTTGATTATTCAAAAGTTTTAATTAGCATTTGACAAGCAAATAGACTAATTACACATACTATAGGTATTTCAACCTCTCTTTAGAGTATCTTATTTTGTTCGGCTTTTTTTCTTCTTAAGAATGGAATGCTTATGGATTGTGCTTCCTTGAATAGAATTGAGACAATTTGTTTCTAATACCAAATATTTAGTTACAAATATTTGGTCTACACCTAGCATTGATCTTAAAATGTACTTAGTTGATCAAGGTGTCATGCCTAATTGTGGAGGAAAAGATTCCTTGAGCATTTTTAAGGAAACTGTGAAACAAAAAATTTAGGATATACAACATTGGACTATACTTCTATAGATTGGGTGGAGGCAATCAGTGGGTGTATAAGTTACAATGACATGAACAAGACATCTGGTTGCAAGTTTAGACCTCATGCTTGGGTCATTAGATTGTTTGATTGATGTGCATTGCCTTGTGGAGACAACAAAAGAATGCTAGGTGATTTTATTGATTTAAGCCCATTAGATTGTTGAATTTCATGGGATTTAGAATGTATAAGTCTATTGGTTTGGTCAAATTGTTCCAATAGATATGGAGATGTTGAATATATATATATATATATATATATATATATATATATATTTGAAAAATTAAATTTGAAGTTGTTGATTTGGGAATAAGTTGGTGGTTTAAATCATGACTGGTGAGGTTATTTAGGTTTGATGATTTAGAATCTAATCAATTAGGACAAGGTTGGATTTAAGAATGTTATTATTTAGATGTAATTTTTCAAATTTTGTAACATCACTCCTTTTTTTGTAGAAAAGATTCTTGTGATGATTTTTTCATTTGTGTTATATTTCTTTTTTGTATTGTGAGATCATAAGAGCTTATATTATAGTTTTGAGAAGAGATTCTATTAATATTTAGAAGGTCAAGTCTTGATTTTAGTTTTAGTTTGAGAGCTTGAAAAGGCAAGAGTGTTTACCACAAAGATTCTTGTTGGTCTAGACTCTTATATTTTTTTGAGTTTGTAATGTTGTTTTTTTGATAAATATAAAGATATTCATATATTTTTGTAAGTATTTTTTTCTTTATGACATTTTATTTTGTTAATTTTAATTGTCCTTCCTTTGTGAGGATACATGGTTAGCTCAACTTGTTTAGAACTATATTATTATGTCGATATGACCCATCTTGAGCTTCTTAGTGTTAGGTTGTTGGCCACTTCATAGGCTTAGAGTAGGATATGGAGTAAGTTTTGGTGTCATAGCATATTTCTTACATGGGGGTTGATCTATGGCAATGGTAGTTTATCTATTCACTTATATATGGGAGAATTAAAAGAGTGAAAATTGTTACTTTTTATGATACAAGTGAAAATTGTTTAACTATGAATTTATGCACTATTTTAGAAAAACCAAGATTGACCTAACATCATACTTAAAGTCGATATTAGAATTACTTTACATCAAACAAATCTATAATAATCTCAAAAGAAAATTAGAACAAGACATCTAGATGATACTTACATTAACTCATCAAAATGTATGATTTTATGTGGTTTTGGATGGTTCTAGGGTGAAAAATCTATTATTTTATCACATCCAATAGAAATAATCTAGAAATGAATTGCAAGCTTATCATAATAATCTATATGAGTACAAAATATCCTCGCATGTTTTGATGTAGTTGAAGACACAACATCGTATATGAGAAAATTGATAAATTGAAGATGATGCTTTACAATTTTTTGATGATCATGTTTAGATAAATAGCTTAGAAGACTATGATTCATTTTATAATCCTATATGAATGGATTAGACCTATGAGGCATAAAAATCAATGGGATGCCATTTGTTATGGAATAAGAATGAAATGTAGACTATAATTGAATATGTAATATGGACATTAGAGAATCATTGATCTATTAAAGAAAATTACAATCAAAATCCAATTTCTAAGCCATAGAGTTGTACATTTCAAGTTGTAGATATGTCTAATAATCGATTAATGGGGTCAACTATGATGAGCAAAGATGTTGATTGGAGCACTAGGATTGATTGGCAGTGTTGATGAATGATCAATGGTGTCAAAGGTGGATAGGCATTGGAATGTCAATGATAGATGCCTATGCAATCGACATGGTGGTGCCTTAACGATCACAAGGAATGAGATTGTTAGCATTTAGAGTGATGGGATGACCAATTATAGCTTTATATTCATGTTGGTTGAGAAATATGGAGGGTGAGATAAAGGCCTCAAAGCAAATAAGAAGTTGGCATGCATTGGAAGTTTTATTTTGAAGGTGCTGATTGTAGATGGAGTAGTGTTGAACAATCACAAAAGGATTGTAGTTGGAAAGGTAGAGGAGGCATATGGGAGAGATGATTGGTAGCAAGTCAGTGTTTGTAGTTTGAGAAACACAACAATGGAGAATCTTTGGGCTTGGTGTAGTGGCAAGGCGAGAAAGGAATCTTGATTGTTTATGATCCTCATAAGAGGTGTTGGAGGTTGGTAGTGAGCAATATGTTTAGATGGCTTGTTGGTTATATTTTGGCCTAATTGTTAGAGACAAAATGTGTATTGACATTATGTACCTTGAGTTCATGTTGGAGGTGAGGATTCACATGATTTGATGAAGTGATGATGTTGTTGCAAGCAGCCTAAAAGTGGAATCTAGGTGATTGAGGCGGCATCGTTTTGGAGGATGGAGGGTTACAAGGTGGGATGTGACAAATTGGGTGGGCATTGTGGTAGCCAAGCAAGATCTTGGAGTGGCTCTTCAACGAAGAATAAACATTGGTTGGTCAAGGGTTAGAAACTTATTAGTGGCTAGTCATCCATTTTTAGGGATATGATGCATTTAAGAAGCTGAAGATTTGAGCATATAAGGAGGGATTGAGGATGATTGGATGTGGCAAGGAGTGTAGGAATTGGTTGATATGCCATGTGGGTTGGGTGGGAAAGAGTAGTTTGGTGAGATGTATTGAGTGGTTTAATGATGTGGCTTAGGTTTGTGGATGATGTAATATGGAAATTTAGAAAAAGTTAAATAAAAGAGTAATGGGGAGATTTATTTTTATTTTTATTTTTTTTCATAGAACTTTTGAACTCATTCTTTTGAATATTTTTTCTTTTTTGATGAATGATCTTTTTTTGTTTCTTTTTTTCACATAATATTTTTCAAAAAATATTTAAAATCATTTTAACTGAAGAAAAATCAAGAAAAGTTATGATGGAGAAAATATAGAATGATCATGGTGGAGAAAATTTTGAAGTGGTAAAAAGTGGATATACACTGAGTGGAAAAGTTGAAGTTGATTATTCTTTTTTCAAAAAACTACAAAAAAACCTTACACGATATCAACTTGATATAATGTCAAATCATAGGATCTTATTTTTAGAGATTAGAATATGTGATCTTTTAAAATGGATATAAAAATTAGTATAAAATAGAAGTGAAAACCTATGAAATTAATTAAAAGATGAGTATGAAGTGAAATTATATAAACAAAATGATGAGATATGAAAGAAGATAGAAGAAAAGAGAACATAAACTTATTTGATATTCTTCTATATGCAGGAAGCACTTCTTGGTGTTCGTTCTAAGAAGTACTACACTTGTCTCACAAGTCCCCTAAACATTCAATTCCATTCATTATTAAAAAACACTTTCATATTACATCAAGGCACTCATAAATATAGTAGATTCTATAGCATAACTCATATGACCTACATGATTGATATGATTCATTTGACACAAAATAGGTCAAAGACATGTACAAATATATATGTACTGAATCGATTCAAAATAAAACAAATACACAACTCAATTACTAAAATAAACTGGAAAATTACTCTATATTATCATTTAGATTTGGAACATCCACTTTGTAGTACTAGAATGGAAGGGCAATGGGTTCCCTGCATCAACCCAATCTTTGTTTGTGTCCGGTTGGTTTCTTTTTCATGGGTTTGAGGCAAGATATGGGTCATTGGTTTTCATGAATACTTCATCTAATCTAAAGTGCAATAATGTAACTTCTATGCATGCACACTGATAAAAATTGTTTGTAATTTAGTATATAGGCTCGTTTGATAGCTCAATACTTATTTTCATGATGATGTAAAATTATTTTCTAAGTATGCTCAATTTTATCCAAACATCTTATTTAATTTTCCTATTTCCACATGATGCTGATTTACTGTTTATTTTCCTTACTGTAACTGCTTTGTGTGGATATTTATGAGGTTGCTGCCCATGTCTTAAGCGTGTATCTTAACCTTACTGTGGGAGTGTGAATTGCTAAATTAAAATTAAATGATAAAATTATCGGAACCGTAATATGATATTAAAAAAAGCCTAAATAATGCTAGTTAAAACTTCCAAACAAGTCAAAAATAGAGTGACTTTGTGCTGTGGCTATGGATAGTTAATTTGTAAATTTTGTTGGTTTTATGGAGTTTGTTTACTTGTCAGGGTTTATTGTCACTAAAAGCTGTGAATTTACTGTGATCTTCTTATAAATTCAAGAACTTGCCTTGTGAGCTTGACGAGAGAGGTAAGAGAGTACAAAAGATTGGGGATTTACCAAGGTACAACAATGTGGGGTATCAGCTACAATGAAATAGAGCTGATGGTGAATGAAGATGACCTGCGTTTCTTTTGCCGAGTACAGTATAGCTGTCTATACATGCACTTGTTTAGCTAACTGTACTAGCTACCAGTAATATAGTATTTTCAAATTTTGTAAAGAGCCTTCTTTCTTTTGCATTATTCATCATGTTTATTTGGTTAATTGACTCTTCAACATTTGCCATTGCACATGATTTTCAGGTACGGACCATTTTGGATATGCACTACTTTAATTTTTGCAGCTGCATCAATTGGGACTTTTGTTACATACTTGGCTCATAAGTTTCAGAATAAAGAATGGGACTATGACATTAACCTGGTTACATGGTCTGCTGGTTTGTTTTATGGTTATGTCACTTTGGTTCCACTTGGATTATATATCATTCTCAAGTACTTATCAGCACCTCTAGGACTTGTACAACTTTGGTGTCTATATGGATATTCCTTGTCTATATTCATCCCAGCATTGGTAAGTATTCTAGAATTCTGTCATGAATGCCTATCGTGCTCTTGGAACAATTTAACTGTCTTGGATTATTCATTATATCTTGTTTAGGATATTTTAAGCCCAAAGATTTGGCACGAAACAGTTGACTGCTTGCATGATAACATTGTTAGTTCATGTTTGTATGGGTTTATTTGCATCGTGGATGAGAAATTGTTTTTTATTGCTTTTCAGGGTCCAATAGCAAACAAAGTACAACAAATTATTTCAAAAATCATTTTTATTTGTCTATTAATCTTTTCAAATCTGTTTTTTAAAAATACCTTATTTAACAAAACATTATAACATAATAGTTTTGACATTATGACATCATATGTTGCAGCTTTTCAATTCATGCATTGTTGTTCTTTGTTTTTAGTGAGAGTTAGATCAAATGGAGGTTAAAATTAGGCTTCATGTATACTTAGATGAACATCTAATAACCCAAAAACTTAAACCTTTAAGTTGGAGTTTTATTAATTATATATTATGATTTTAACTTGATTCTTATTTTACAATATAAGTTTAAACCCAATCTCGTACTTGGCTAAGTTTTCCTTAAGTGAGAATTTCATCTACATTATCCAATAATGTACATTCAGTTTTGTTTCTAATGTTGACTTTGTCATTTTGTTTGCTTTTGTTGGAACCATCAACATTAGTTTTGTTACTCTTATTAACTTTGCCACACCATGTCGACTTTATTGTCATGTTAGTTTTGTTGGAACTATCACCATCAGATTTTTAAACCCTATTAGTTTTCCACACCATATCGACTTTGTCAATTCATCAAATTTATTAGAACCATTAGCATTAGTTTCGTTGCTCTTGTCGGTTTTGCTACAGTATTTTAACTATTTTGTGTCATCAGTTTTATCGTTTTTTTCACCATCATCTCTATTATCATTGTTGGTTCTGTCGTATCTATCAATAGCTCTACACATATCAATTTATTCTCCCATTAGCTCTATCGAAATAATCATCATCGGCTTTGCTATCATTGTTGGTTGCCACTATTATCATCTCTTCTAAACCATTTCCTTTGATTTTGTTGCACTTAGTCGGCTTTATCGAACCATTATCACTGATTTTACTATCTTATTAGTTTGTTGTATATCAACTTTGATTCCTTTGTTGGCGTTGCCTTTTCACAAAGACACTTGATCCCATTAGCCTCTACTACACTATTTATAAGTTTTTGACAAAGAAACTGGTTTACTTGTGTGATTTGATATTAACTCTCTTGATCACAATACATTCATAAAGGGTGTATCTATCTTTTACAATGTACTCTTGACACAAAAAATTAACCACCGCTTCTTTACTTCTATGTTTGAGGGGTTGATGACCATCAAAATCAACATTGAATAGGCCTATGATCGTGTCAGTTGAGATTTCCTCTTTGCTATGCTCCACCACATTGGATTTCTAGACATACAGTGTGTGTGAGCTAGGGCTGGTGGTTACAGCATTTTATGCAATGGAAGTGTCTTTCATGAATTATAATGATGTTTGGGCTTTGGTAAGGGTGTTTACTCTCACCTTATTTATTCATTATATGCTCAAAGCACTTCTCTCTATCGATTCATCTTCACTAAGAGTAGAAGGCCACCATAGGATTTCGTATTTGCACCTTGGAACCCACCATTACCTATCTCCTTTATGCTTGATGATATTATGCTTTATGGTCCTACCACCTCTTTTGTTGTGGCTTCGATTCAAGATATCATTCTTAACTATGGTTTGTTGTAGGCCTGTAAGTAAATCATGAGAAATCTACTAGCATTTTTAGTGAAGTTATGAGTAAAAAAATTGCACAAGATGATTGTTAACAAACTTAAGATGAAGGGAAAGATAGATTACAACTATTTGGATAGATCCCTTAAGGCCATGGACTTTGGCCACATCATTGATAGGTTCTTATGTGGGAGATCTCGTTAGCTTTCTCTAGTATGGCTCTTTAGTCAATCCCAATCTACATTGTCCTGTTACTTGATTCCCCTAAGGGTAGTTTTTTCGAGATCAAGAAATCATTCAAGCATTTTTTTTCGTGGCAAAACCTGTTCCCATCACGTCTTGCACTATATTGACTAGGAGACAATTGTTAGACCAAAAGATATGGACAGTCTTGGCATCCAAAAATTTAAGCAATTGTGCATGGCTCTTGATGTGAGTCATATGAGACATTTTTTTAGCTCATGATGATGCCACTTGGATCATTGCTTTACATGCCAAGTCTGGTGGCTGTTTTTATATTGTTTGTGGGGATTCTTCTGTTTGGAATTTGATTTGCATCATAGGAGAATTGATTGTGCATAATACCATATGGTTTATTGATTATGAAATAAGCATTTGTATGTATTCTGATAATTGGATTGGCCCAGTGGACCTTTAGTCATGGCTTACTTGCATCAATAAGTACAAATCTCATGCACCATCACCAATCTTTCGAATAAGGAATTGGAATTTAAGCATGCTCAAGAATCTTTTTGGGTTTGATCTGGTATGGTGAATTGCATGTAGCCATCACGCAACTTGGGGTTTGGGTAACCGGTTAGCTTGGTGCTACTTGGAATCAACCAAAGCTAATTGCACTGATCTATATATATCTTAGATATTGGCATCGTGCATGCATCATGTAGGGCTTGGACTTAGAAATTGCTCTTGTAGCCTAGGGTGAAAACCTTCCTTTTAGAAATTGCCCTTGTGGCCTAGGGTGCAAACCTTCCTTTGACGCTTCTGCTACAATCCCTCAGGCATATGTGACTTGTCACACACGAGATGGGCATGGACATTCTTTGTTCATGGGGATGTGTCTGTAGTGAATCAGCAAAACGTGCACATGTAAACTGTGCAGTGGTGAGGAATTCTTTTTCTATTAATACTCTTCAACATGCATATGACAATCAATTCTCTAATCTGGACTTCATTTTATAATGTATTCATGATTGCATGCTTAAAAATTAGATGGGCAATGGTTCCATTATTTTGACCACATCTTTATACTTCTTCATGCAGAATAGCAATTGTAAACTCCTTTTGTAACTTTTCATATGTCCAACTATGCTTATCCATCATATCATACAATTTGCTCATTAATTGAACACGAAACTTAACTACTAGGATTGCTTGGACCTTGGCAACCCATCTTCACCATCTTCCTTTTGGCAGCCCATACCATTAGAATTGATTAAGATCAATTGCGATGTTGCTTGCATTATGGAAGGGCAAGGATTGGCATCGTCATTCTGGAGAAGGGCATCTTCCTCACATTGAGGGGAAGGGAGAACACTACGGTTATTACTATCATGGAAGAATGTGCCATTTTTGTGGTCATTGATCTTCTATCAAGACTTTTTTATTCATCTTGCAATATTTTGCTGGAAATGGTCTTTACGACCATCATCTAGTTCTTCCTCTCACTCTAAAAAATGTGGTTGTTCGTTTAGGGATATTCATTTCCTCCAATTGTCCTTTACTTTGAAGTTATTTGCGAGGTTCAAAATTTCTTATGTCCTAAGAGAGAATGTTGTGGCTCACTAGGTGACTAATCATGCCTAGTGATGTGATTTTATTTGGGCTAGGGATATTCTGTTATCGTTTGATAATTACTTGTATGATCCTCCTTAAAATTTATTAATATATTATATATGCCTATTCTTTTTAAAGCAAAATATATATTTATGTGATATCTAATAACCTAAAAGCTTAATTCTTTGTATATGTGAGAATTTCATCTACATTATCTATCTATATGTCAATTGTAACACCCCATCAGTTTTGTTGTCATCGTGATTATTTACTTTGTTGTCCTTGTTGACTCGATCACATCATGTCAACTTGGTTGCTTGTCTTTCAAAGCCATTACTATTGGCTCTCCCGTTTTTGTGACTTAGTAATTTCACATCAAATTTTTTTGCCCCATCGACCCTGTTAGATCTATCACTATCATATTTGTTACCTTTGTCATCTCTATGTTTACCTTTTCAGCTCTGTCATACTAATCCCAATGATTTGGTTGCCCTATCAACTCCATCAAAACCATCACCTTCATCTCTTTTGCCCTTGTTGATTTTGTCACATTATAACGGTCATCAGTATTGGTTTTGTTGCATTTGTTATCTTTGTTTTCCTTGTTAGCTCTCTTGAACCATCGTCTTCGACTTTGTCTCTCGTTTGGTTCTATTGGACCATCACATCCAGCTTGCTTCGAAGCCGTTGTTGGCTCAATTGTGTCGCTTGATCTTAACTAACCTTTTTAACGGAGTTGTACTTATTGAGCTTAAATTTTACTCAATATATACTAAAAAATAAATATCTAATAATTCAAACACTTAAATATATAAATATTAATTATATATTAAGATTTGAATATTATTTTTAATTTAGAATATTAGTTCAAACTTACTTTCATTTGTTTTGAATAGTTTTACTAGTCAACTTTTTATATCAAGGCTTCCTTACAATTTTGTTTTCCTTCTGTTGTTAATTTGATATGACCATTGGACAATCCATCTTTTCTTTTTGAATATTCAATTTTCTTTACCAAAAAAAAAAAAAAAAAAGTAATCCAAGGATCTGTTTTCCTGCAGTGTCTCTCAGTTGTGCCGATCGAAATCTTCAGATGGGTTATCGTCGGCATTGCCGGTTTAATGTCTTCTTGTTTTGTTGCCCTAAACCTTCGTAACCACATCAGCTCTGCCGGGGAGAGATGGTTCCTTATCGTATTGGTCATATTTTTGCTACAGATGGCTCTTGCAGTTGTTTTGAAGCTCTATTTCTTTACCGTTACAGTATGAGCAAGGTGAGATTCCTGGACTTTCTTTAGCCTACATTCATATAATCGATATTTTTCTGTTGTCTTCTTAGCTATTGTTATGATGCTTTTTATATTTGAATTCAATTTAAAATACCATTTGGTTTAATCATTTTGATACTCCTCTATACATGTTAGATGAAGAATTCAAATATTTTGTTTCTTTTAGACTAAAACATGAGGATAAGGCAAGAAATGCTGGGTGCAGAAATGATCAATTTACCTTCAAAGTTCAATTATTATAATGATTGATATAAAAAGTTTGATTGAGGTAGGCAAGTGTATCCACTAGTGTGGATTAACATTGTGAGCAATTGAGGAGTTGTGACAACAAAAGATATTTCTATTTCTTTTAATATGATAAATTTATGGTGAAAGCTTATCTATAGAAGGATTATTTATTTGGACAAGAACTAATGATTTGGGATTAGAAGCTAACAATATTAACAATGATGGTTGGTGGCTTAGTATCATAATAATGAATGGCTTTCTCTTAAGAATTTATCCATACATGCTCTCAATGAGATTTCTTGAGACAAGCGTTCAATTTAACTTCTTAACTCTTTTCACCAAGTCATTTCTATAATTCTTATCAAAGAATTTTACAAATAGAAACTACTTGTTTGAATTTAGATTAATTTTAACTAATACATCTTAAAGACTAGCATTTATAGTTGGTTGTTGGTTCTATCATGAATTACTTAGAAAAAAAAATTTAAAAAATAAAACCTTAGTGTAACAAATAAAATCTCTAGAGATGTGGGAATCTTGTCATGTGGTGGAGTTTTCTATTAGAAGATGAGAAAATGGTAGCAAGGTCTTGAGAGATTGAGGTGTAACAACACAAGTTGGGAGATGTTGGTGATGCTTGATATGTAGTAGATTTTCTTGCAGATTAGAATAAAAGAGACATAATTGAGAAAAACTTATGTTGAATATTTACCATTTACAGTGTGTAATAAATCCAATATTATCTCAATGGACTAGAAGGGGTTGGAATCATTGTTGATGTCCAATGATTTGTATCCTTAAGTTAATGTTATTATTAAATAATAACATCAAATCATATTTGAAAGAATAAAAGCATAAAAAAAAATATATTAATGAATAAGTTAAATGTATAGACAGAATGAGATTTTGTTCACATATCGTATTATTATATCTTTTTTTAAAAAAAAAGTATTATCATTGTTGAAAGTCAACTCAATCAATGAACATGATACGGACAAACGTTTAATAAATATATTCGTAATACCATTTCAAAACAATAATCTTTTATTAAGAAAATGTGTTCAAATAATATATTTATAAAAAAAAATTAATTTTAAAAACGACGTGCATGAGAGACTTGCACGTACGTACAGAAATTCCGACAAATCCTCCATTTGCGGAACGCGTGGCACGAATCTCGGCGATTCTTCTTTTAGTTTAATTATTGGCAGGCGGTACCCTTTGCTTTCGTTAAAACCCAGACGGCGAACTCCTTGTTTACGAAAAAGTAAGGCGTCTTGCATTTGTATTAAATTAATGTTCCATACATTAATGACTTGTAAGAAATTAAATATCAATCATCCATAATTTACTTTTTAATAGTCAAATTTTAACAATTATAATGTTTTTGATAAATATTATTTATAATTGATAATCAATACTTTTTAATAGTCAAATTTTAACCATATTTCATATAAATTTGAATTATTATTTATTTTTTATGTACATAATTTTAAAAAAAAATTAAAAATGGAAATTATAAAAAGAAAATCGATTTTGGACTTACCTAATTTTGTTTGAAATTGATAAACAATATGGTTCGTATTTTTATAGAAAACGCAACACAGATAACCCATTCATTACCAAGATTAGCAAGCATTTCAAAAAGACGAGTTAGGTTCAAACTATTACAAACAAGTTGAAAAAGTCTATTAAATGTAAAGGAATTTATTCTTGAATTTTAAGAAATATTCTTTTCTTAGTACCTTTATTTAGATTCTAAACTCCCCTATCTTTGAGAATAAGATTTTCTTTTATAAATGTCGAAATGTGTTTTTAATACTCCAAACTAATGATAGATCGACATCTGCAATGTCAAGAAAGATAATTAGTTATCAATCATTAATGACTTGTAGAACATATAACTTCATTAATCTTTTCTTAAATATTATTTTATTCAAATTTTAATTTTATAAAACTTTAAAAAATAGCTAAAAAATCTCTACCTTTTTAAAGGCCATATAATGTACCCTTTACTCTTCAACAGGGGTAGTTTAGTCTTTGCGTATTACTTAGTTATCAAAGATTCATGATTTCATTACATTTGATATGATGAAATAGGAATTTATATAGATGATAATATAAAGTTTTACTTATTTATTAGTGATTACAAATAATTTTAATTAAGTCATGTTAGAAGACAAAATTATGACGTGTTACTTTGATTTTAATTAGTTATATATAAAAAATATAAATTCCTTTTCCTCTTCAAAAAAAAGGAATTTATATTTTTTATATATATAACTAATTAAAATCAAAGTAACACATCATAATTTTGTCTTCTAACATGACTTAATTAAAATTATTTGTAATCACTAATAAATAAGTCAAACTTTATATCATCATCTATAGACATCCAAATGTTTTAAATGCAGCTAAATCTTCGACTTATTAATCAATCAAAAACCCTAGATTTGTTGAATACAGCAAATGAATGTAGACATTTTAATTTTTTTTATATAAATAATACAAAATCTTAATGATGTATATTTAATGACCTAGTAAAAGATTGTTAATACTTCCATTGTTTATTCTCATGATTTTAATTTTTAGTCTTAATTGCTATTAATTAATTATATATATCACATAGAAAGTAAGAACGGTTAATCTTTTGCAAGACATCATTATGATATGGCTATTTTTGTCTAATCACGTTTTAAATCATTGTTTTATACATTTTATTTCTTAAGGTTTAATTTTAAAATAAATATTTTTTATGAAATCTTTATTCTAAAGAAACATTTTTCAATTTTTTTTAAATTCATAAATTATTGACAAATACAACCCAATTTTCTCCCAATATCTTAAAAAAATATTTAAAAATTTAATATCAAATATAACAAAATAATAAGATAAACCTATAAATTTATGTAAAATGCTGAACTCATGCTTCAAAATGGTTTTTTTAGTTTAAATTTTATGTAAATTTAATAAATTATAAAGTTAAATAATAAAAAAAATTATAAATTCTGTCATTTACAAAACATAATTTAAAAGGTTGATTTTTGTGCATAAAAGATAATATTTTATCTAATACATTTATTTTTAAATATTTTTTTATTTATAGCAAAGTTTCTCAAACTATGCAAGATAAAAGCTCCCCGGCTGCTTCATCAGCGTGCATTAGAGCAGGTCAACGTCTTCCCCACTGTAGCTTCCGGAATCTCTCTCCGTGTCCCATTGGGTTGTGAGTTGGCCATTTTCTTTATTCCTTTCCTTCATCGAATTCTCCGTTGCGAGGTCGACGTTGCCGTTATCTCATGGGACAAATGGTGCTCAAATTCTCTCTCCTCTCTCCCGCTTGAAAATTAACGATTTGATCGACAATTCGACGTTGTCGCCTTCATCTGTTAGGTTTTGATTTATCTTCTTCCATTTGTTTTCCTTCTGAAGTGGGATTCGCCCATGCCTGCAAGGTGTTTGATGAATTGCTTGTGTGGAAAATTTCGTTTAGGGATTTGATGTGCATAAAAAAATGTTTTAATTTTTTTATGTGAATTATTTTGTGGAAACCATCATTTCATGTCAGCTACAAAATTGTCTTGTAATGGAAAAGAAGTTATGCATGCGTGATTGGAGAGTGAAAAATATAGAAAAAGATGGAAATAAATTTGTTTCACATTTTGGAAAATGTAAGTGGAAAGAATTTGAAATTTGAAAAAAAAAAATTATTTATTTTTTATATGTAAATATATACTAATATTTTGGAATTTTTTGTTGAATAGAAAAGGCACGCTTGGTTACTTTCGATTTGAGTGAAATAAGAAACAAAACATAGCAATAAATAAATTTTGATTTATCAAATGATAAAAATTTATTTTAGTTAAACTATTGTATATGTTAGCAATAATTTAATCTAAATTAATGATTTTTTTTAATGATGTCACGTGAGATATCATATTATTTGAGAAACTTTAGATGCTATTGGATTAAATGCTTGTCGACAAAAGTGTTCTGGTTTTTTGTATATTTTTATTGAATACTTGTATCATTTAATGATGTCATGTGAATCACCAAGAAATGATAACAAAGATTTAAATATGTTTAGCTTTTATAATTATGAAATTGAGATAAAATATGATATCGTACTCTCTTTTATCTTTCAAGTGAATGATGTCAAGTTTAACATTGTGTTGATTGGTTTATCTATTAAGTTTATAACAATTGATTTACTAAGTTTGATTGACACATTTCAAATATATTGGGACTCCAATATAGGAAAGAGTATGGATAAGGAATAAATAATAATACATAATTTTTTGTAATATAATGAATTTGTAATAATTAAACTAATGTATGATTAGTTTTGAAAATGGTCAATGTTGGTTTATATTTTAAGAAAATTAATCAATTCTCAATTTTTCCTTGGAATTATTCTGATTTATGTTCGTTTTTTGTTGTTTTTGGAAATTTGAGAAATGTTGATTTTCTCATTTACTAATAAATTATTGTAGATTGTTATTTAAATAGAAATCATCAATTTCAAATGTTAATATGCAACTCTTATCTATATGGGATTTGTAAATACATGCATGATCTGTACAATAAATAAATGTATAAGATAAAAGTTATAAATGTTATATATTCAATATATATGTATATTAAAAATAATTGAGTTCCAAAGAGATTTTAGGCATTTAAAATTTGATTTTTATTAAAAAAATGACATTATTTCTAATAAGATAAAGAATATAAATTTTAAGTTCATAACAAATAGAATAATATTACAATAGCAAATGAGAATCATTTGCCTAACACATTTTCATCACATTGTTGACTATATAGAAGATTAGACAAACATATTGGGTATATCATTTGCCTAATTTATTTGATGGTTTACTTTAGTATAATCCATTAACAAGCATTATTAATCATCTCTAAATTCAATAATCTTCAAATCCAAGATTAAATAAACACAATTTCAAGAGTATATTTTTCAGTAAACAAAGAGACAAGAGTTGAATTAATATTTCTATAGTAGTTGATTGAGTTGATGGCTTAAATCAATGTGCATATCAAAAACTCTTTTCTTATAGAATCTATCACTTAAATGCATGCCTCTTCTAACTCAATAAGAAGCAACAACCACAATGCTCTCACTTATGCACATATCAAAAACTTTTTGTCTCATAAAATCCATTGGATCCAAGTGCCTATAACTCAACGAGAAACAAACCACCACCACACCTTCCCTGCACTATAGCCTCAGGCTAACCCTTGTCTGAGAAACTATTTGTGTCGTAATTATAGTTACTCTCCAAAACACATCAAATTGATGATCACAATCAATAAATGCATTATATTTTCTCAAATTTAATAATATTTTTTCAAACAATTGTTTTCTAAACATTCTTTCCATTACTTTAAACTTTCTTAAGCACATATTGTTAACCATTAAGCAAACAATAATTTGGATAGTCAATACATGATAAAACACTAAACTCTATCATTCTCTTTACTAAAGTGTTTGAAACTTTCTATCATCATCGATTAGTGAATGTATAATCTACGAAAAAAATGTAAAGATTGAATTTGAGATTAAACTAGTTTTTGAAAAAAAAAACATTAATATTTTATTATTAGATTCTAATTATAATGTTCCAAAATAGTAAAGGCAAATGTCTCTTCCTTTTTAATAGTGCTACAAAACAAAGGATAGTTAGGAACCATTGCAAAATTAAAGAAAACAAATGTCATGACAATTGTTAATGGAAAGCACAGTCATATTATTTTTGTTTTTGTTTTTTTTTAGTATTATTTTTTTTTATTTTTATTTTTTATTTTTTTGGTGTGTGACTTAGGCATACATAGATTGTACTTTAACATAAGGGGTAAAACGGACAAATGGCAAACATAGCGCAAGTAGTTTCCCGCGGAAAGACACACAAAACAAACGAAAACAAGGCTTTAAAACTACCTTCAGTTATCGAAGTTGAAGACTTGTAAGCTCTCGAGGTTTGGGTTCCAAGTCGCTGAGCTGAGGTGAGGAAGAAAAGAGGAAGAAAAACAGAAGGAGAATGGAGAGCAACATCAGGTTGGGAAGCAAAAAAGGGAGCATGAGGAGCATGAGCCGGAGCGCCTCGGCATGGAGAACAAAAAGCAGCGCATTCGGCCGATCGATTCGGGAGGTAGGAACCTTGACAGGGAGCATGAGGACTTTGAGCCGAAGCCCGTCTATGTGGAGGACAACAAGTGCGGCATTCGGACGATCCGGCAGGGAGGAAGATGACGAGGAGGCCCTCAAATGGGCGGCCCTTGAGAAGCTCCCCACCTATGACCGAATGAGGAGAGGAATTCTCACCGAAGCGGGGGGCGGGGCGGTGCACGAGGTCGATGTCGAGGGAATCGGAATGCAGGAGAGGAAGAACTTGCTGGAGAAGCTAGTTAAAACTGCAGAGGAAGACAACGAAAAGTTTCTTCAGAAGCTTAGGGATAGGATGGAGAGGTAACTCTCTGTTTGTCAATCGTCAATCACGTTTCAAACAGTTTTCATCATCAAAATTCCAATCACAAACTTTTTACACTATTTCTGCAACAGGGTTGGAATTGATAACCCTACGATTGAGGTTCGGTTTCAGCATCTTAACATAGATGCAGAGGCATATGTGGGGAACCGTGCTGTTCCAACTTTCTTCAACTTTTTTGTAAACAAGATCATGGTAAAGACGATTTCGATTTGTATTGAACAGATCAGAAAGGTTAGGTTTAAGATTTGCTGCTGAAATGTTTAATCTCAGGGAACACTTGGTGCTTTGCGTATTGTCCCAAGTGGGAAGAGGAAAATATCTATTCTTCATGACATCAGTGGGATTGTCAGGCCTAGCAGGTCTGAAATCTGGAGGCCTTTTTCTATTCTATGTTGAAGTTTTTTCAGAATTGGCTGATTCTCTCTTTGCTGTGCAGAATGACTTTGCTTCTGGGCCCTCCAGGTTCTGGGAAAACCACCCTTCTATTGGCTTTAGCTGGAAAGCTCGACTCAACAGTGAAGGTACTTATTCATAAGCTTCTTTACTAGAAACTCTCCTAGAAGTACTCATACTGAAAACTTGGCAAAATTTGAGGTGTAAACAACTTTAGTTTATTAACTGTATATAGTTTGGAAGAAAACAAACTAAAAATTTACAAAATGAAGCTAATAACAAGAAGGAAATTTCTATGAAAAAGAGCCTCACAAATATTTGCAGGTTTCGGGTGAGGTTACTTACAACGGCCATTGTATGAATGAATTTGTCCCTCAGAGGACTTCTGCTTATATTAGTCAGTATGATACACATGTTGGGGAGATGACTGTTAGGGAGACCTTGGCTTTCTCTGCGAGATGCCAAGGAGTTGGAACTCGTTATGGTAAACAAAGCAAGAGAATACAGTTTGCACAATTCTATAAAGATTAATGGTTATGGAAATAAAGTTCTGCTCTATGAAATGGTCTGCAGATATGTTGACAGAGCTATCAAGAAGAGAAAGGGAAGCAAGCATCAAGCCTGACCCAGAAATTGATGTCTACATGAAGGTCAGAAACTAGAAGATATAAATGAAACATGAAAGTACAATCCTAACAGCATGCAAGAAAGCTGATTAAATAATTTGCGTCTTATTTGTACTATAATAGGCCATATCAGTTGAGGGACAGGAGAATGTGATTACAGATTACATTCTTAAGGTAAGCCTTAAGTTAAATAGCCGCAATAGCAGGAAGTATACCTCATTGAAATGTAATTTCGTCTTGCTGAAGATTTTAGGACTGGAGATTTGTGCTGACACCATGGTTGGGGATGCAATGATAAGAGGCATTTCAGGCGGACAGAAGAAGCGTGTGACCACTGGTAAGTTGGCATGGTGTACTATATAACTCTTATGTGCAGGCTAGTGTTATGAAAGCTCCTAAAGAATACTGTATGTTAGTTATATTTACATTTTGTAAGAGATTGTTTCTATGACTCAAGTTCTATAACCAAAAGGGGTCCTGTTAAACTAACCACAAAAGCTAAAAAATATTTGTGCTCGAAAGGCAACTAAATAGAAGTGCATTACCTTTATGATGCTGTGTACAGGTGAAATGCTTGTTGGGCCAGCGAAAGCGCTTTTTATGGATGAGATTTCAACAGGTCTTGACAGTTCCACCACATACCAGATAGTGAACTCCCTCAGGCAATCCGTTCATATCCTTGGAGGGACAGCAGTTATCGCACTGCTCCAACCTGCACCTGAGACATATGAGCTCTTCGACGATGTCATCCTTCTATCTGAGGGGCAGATTGTGTACCAGGGCCCAAGGGAACATGTTCTGGAATTTTTTGAGCTAATGGGTTTCAAGTGTCCTGAAAGAAAAGGAGTTGCAGACTTCCTGCAAGAAGTAAGTTGTAGAAAAAAGATCGAAATATGATATGTTACAGAAAGAAGATTTCGTAACAGGCACTCTTCTTTTATTGAATAGGTCACCTCAAGAAAGGATCAAAGTCAGTATTGGGCTCACCATCATGAACCATACTCTTTTGTTTCTGTCAATGAATTTTCCGAAGCTTTTCAGTCCTTCCATGTTGGCCTTAAGCTAGGGTTAGAACTGAGCTCTCCTTTTGATAGGACTAGGAACCACCCGGCAGCATTGACAAATTCAAAGTATGGTGTTAGCAAAATGGAACTTCTCAAAGCATGCACCTCAAGAGAGTGGTTGCTGATGAAGAGAAATTCGTTTGTTTATATCTTTAAAGTTGTGCAGGTGAGTAGAAAACCCTTGAAACTTAACTAAAAACCTTTGAATCTGGGCATTTTGAAGCAAGTACATCGAGTACCTTACATTTCCAATTGGCTCTATCAACAACTCGGGCTCATTTTGCTAACTCCGTTTTTGCATGAATGCAGCTCATTATTATTGGTTTTGTTGCAATGACTGTCTTCCTACGAACCAAGATGCCTCGTAATGACGTAGAGGATGGAGTGATCTTCCTCGGTGCAATGTTTCTTGGACTCGTCACTCATCTATTTAATGGATTTGCTGAACTTGCAATGAGCATTGCAAAGCTTCCCATATTCTACAAGCAAAGAGACCTCCTCTTCTATCCCTCATGGGCCTACGCACTACCAACCTGGATCCTCAAGATACCTATATCCTTTCTGGAGTGTGCTGTGTGGATTTGTATTACTTACTATGTCATTGGTTTTGATCCAAATATCAATAGGTTAGTCTAATTATGAATAGCTTATCTTTGGAGAAAGACTCTTCATTTAAACCACTGACCTCGGGCCACTTTCCAGGTTCTTCAAACATTATCTGCTGCTAGTTCTGATCAGCCAGTTGGCATCAGGACTCTTTCGGCTTCTTGCAGCACTTGGTAGGGAAATGGTTGTAGCAGATACTTTTGGTTCTTTTGCACAGCTTGTGCTTTTGATCCTTGGTGGGTTCCTGATTTCAAGAGGTATGAAAAATTTTGTGGAGACAATGTGCTGAAATAGCCAGCTATCAACATTTTGTTCACCAGGTACTATGTCCTTCTTGCAGAGAAAATCAAGAAATGGTGGATATGGGGTTACTGGTCCTCTCCTTTGATGTATGCTCAGAATGCAATTGCAGTAAATGAATTTCTTGGGCATAGTTGGAATAAGGTAAACATGCTAAACTCAACTCAGAGCCAATCCTTCCACTTCTCTTTGAAGACTATTCTGAATGAGAATTCAACATGGCACAGCATGTTCCCAGATTAAATAATACTTTAGGAGTTGAGATTCTGAAGCTTCGTGGAATCTTTGTTGATGCTAACTGGTATTGGATAGGCGTAGCTGCACTTCTTGGATACATATTCTTGTTTAACGCCCTCTTTATATTCTTTCTTGATTGGCTTGACCGTGAGTAGCAAATATGAAACTATTGAAGCTTCATCATTCAAGTTAACATGATCTGGTACTAAGTTAATTCCTGCAGCATTTGGCAAAAATCAGACAACCATTTCTGAAGAGACATTGAGAGAGAAACAAGCTAATAGAACGGGAGTAAATCCTGAGAAGCAAGAAACTTCAAGGGTCGCACTATTGATATCAGAGGATAATTCTTGTAAGCACACAGGTGAAATAGGTAAGTAATTTGGTCCAATTAATAATGCAACATTGTACTGAAAATATTTCCAATAACCCTAAATAGTAGAATCTTGAAACCACATGCAGAAACTACTTCCAAAGAGAAGAAGCATGGAATGGTACTCCCATTTGCTCCACTGGCGCTCACCTTTGATGATGTTAGATATTCCGTGGACATGCCTCAGGTATTTCTATTTCCAATTTACCCTTATTTACCACAAATGTAATGCAGGCCTTGCCACAATCGTAGAAGTTATGCCTTGCATTTTGAAGGACGTGAGTTCGAGTACTGAAACAACATCTTAAAAATGATATGTTGTCTTCAAAACACAAACCCAAGACCGTCAAAATGCATGGCAAATGGAAACAAAATATGTCAAACTTACTTGTATGTCTTCGAAGGAAATGAAAGACAAAGGGATATTGGAGGACAGATTGTTATTACTGAAAGGAGTGAGTGGGGCATTCAGACCAGGAGTTCTCACGGCTTTGATGGGGGTTAGCGGAGCTGGTAAAACAACTCTGATGGATGTCTTAGCTGGTAGAAAGACAGGAGGATACATACAAGGAGATATTCGTATATCAGGATATCCCAAAGTACAAGAAACTTTTGCGAGGATATCTGGATACTGTGAGCAGAATGACATCCATTCTCCATATGTCACCGTCTACGAATCACTACTCTACTCAGCTTGGCTGCGTCTACCTTCTCAAGTTGATGATAAAGCAAGAAAGGTTAGCTAGATAGCTATCTTAATTTAAGCTTCACTGTATTTTCTCTAACATGAAGAAGCAAACTGCTTCAGATGTTTATTGAGGAGGTAATGGAACTTGTGGAGCTGAAAACATTGAGGGGAGCACTCGTAGGATTACCTGGAGTGAATGGTCTTTCAACTGAGCAACGAAAGAGACTAACAATTGCAGTAGAGCTTGTTGCAAACCCATCTATAATATTTATGGATGAGCCAACATCTGGGTTAGATGCAAGGGCAGCAGCCATTGTGATGAGGACGGTAAGGAACACAGTTGACACCGGTAGGACGGTGGTTTGCACGATTCATCAGCCGAGCATCGACATCTTTGAAGCTTTTGATGAGGTGCTTTTTATTACAATGAGATTGAGAAGAATTTGCTTGAAACATCTTGTGCTAGATGAACACATCACTGTTTTATCATTTTCAACTGTAGCTTTTCCTAATGAAACGAGGTGGAGAAGAGATTTATGTTGGTCCTTTGGGCCATAATTCATGCCATCTAATCAAGTACTTTGAGGTCAGCATCAGCAAAAACATTAAGGATGCATTATGAATGGCAACTAACATCGCTTTTTCCTTGTTCTCTAGGAAATAGATGGAGTAAGGCAGATTAAAGATGGTTACAACCCAGCCACATGGATGTTGGAGGTGACAACACAAGCACAAGAAGAGACTCTAGGAATTAATTTTGCAGAAATCTACAAGGACTCGGACCTGTACCAGTAAGCTTATCTACAAAAGAACTCCACCTAAGGTTATTGGAAAGCTAAGCTGCTTCGGCATAACATGTGTGACCTTTACACTTTTGCAGAAAAAACAAAGCTTTGATTAGTGACCTAAGTTCCCCTCCTCCTGGCTCAAAAGATCTCTTCTTTCCAACCAAATACTCACAGTCCTTCCTGACGCAGTGTAATGCTTGCCTTTGGAAGCAGCACAAGTCATACTGGCGCAATCCATCTTATACTGCAACAAGAATCTTTTTCACCACTGTCATTGCTCTAATTTTTGGAACTATTTTCTGGAAACTTGGCAAAAAAGTGTAAGTTTGGATTGCGATATTTTCTTAGCTTCATACACAATCATATTTTTGACAAGATAACATCATCAATGTGACTAACTATTGCAGGAGCACTCAGCAAGACTTGTTTAACTCTTTAGGCTCAATGTACGCAGCTGTTCTGTTCATCGGAATACAGAATGGTCAAACTGTCCAACCAATCGTAGATGTTGAACGAGCAGTGTTCTACAGAGAGAAGGCAGCTGGAATGTATTCTGCACTTCCTTATGCATTTGCACAGGTACACACATTTGTTTCGTCATGGAAGCAACACATTGACAGTCTAATAAACAACTGGTACTTATTAATCCAAAATTATAAATGACTATGTTAAACCTCACTTTATATATCAACATTATACTCTCACATGAAAATCCTTCCATATTGGATCCACTATTCTAGCGAAAGTATTTTTAACCCATCAATTGCATGCACACAATTCTTCCACCAACCTTGTCGCAACACTTGATTCCTGTTATTAAAAATAGCCAAAAGCTTTTTCACCATCGATTAAAGGAAAACAAGCGAATTATTCACGTAAAAAGCATAAAAAGAGAGAAACCAAAACTTTTTTCGTGGAAAACCCTATAAATGGGGAAAGCCCACGTACTTATACACCCACAAAGAGTTTAGTATCTTCTACTGTTATAAATATAACTCTTCAGTTGAGAAGCCTCACTGTCAAAGAAGAAAGTGGAAAGGACAAAGGAATAAGTAGGAAAACAAAAATGGCGAGCTCAATTGACAGAAGTTGGTTTGTCCTATGAGGGCTCAGGATCCAAAATTCAGCCTTAGAATCTTCTTAAAAGTGTCAAACTCTTCTATTTTAGGGACAATTAAAAATAAGAAATATAACAATTGATTATATCTAACATAGTCATATTTTATTCTTTGAGTTTCTCCCAACACTCATAGTTTCACATATCAATATTTATTTGTATCTTTTCCCTTCTTTGAAACAGTAGCATCTCATATATCATGTAGAGGTTTCACCATGAGGTGTACTAGTCCTATTCAGACTCGAAGTTGTGCCAAGATTAGCTGTTCTACTTCTCATTAGTCTTTGTTATCATTATTACTATAGAGAAACAAAACTCGATAAGAGTATTAAGAAAGTTAACATTGAAAATTATATTGTTGAATTTAAGAGAATAAATGAGTGATTCATTAAAAAAAGGAAAAAATTACAAAAAGGAGACAAAGACATTTATCATGTAAAATCCTATAAAACGAAAAAAAATGCAAACAATGTACCTTAAAAGAGTTCACTATCTTCTATTGTTATAAGGACAACTCCGTACTTAAGAAGTCTCATATTCAAAAAAGAAGATAAGCATTTAAAAATGAGTAGGAAAACAAGAAGGAGAGCTCCAAAGAAAAAAGTTTTTCTACCTTAAGAGAGTTCAAATTCCAAAATCCAACCTTCAATATTACCATATAGGTAATGAACTTTACCATTTATCGAGACAATTAAACATAAGAAATAAAATTATTTATTACATCTGACATGACATCATTCTTCATTAATTCTCTAAGCATCTCCCATGCTCATAGTTTCACATGTAAACAATTGATTGCATCTCTTCCCACTCCTCTCATGACTTTGTTTTGGGTTATAACAGTATTGCTTTGGTGTCCATACAAATAATAGTAGACATAGCCCATTTGGTTATCCGTATTCCCTTTAAAGAAATAGCTCTTGAAGGAAATAAATAAATAAATAAATAAAGACGATTCTCATACTCTTATTAGGAAAAAATATCAACATCAATCATACTCTCTATAGTTTATTTAGAATAGTCATCAATAACTTACAACCTATTTTACTTCTTAAGTTTTCATTTATACTTCGAGCCATC
This sequence comes from Vanilla planifolia, assembly GCA_023846275.1. NCBI lineage: Eukaryota > Viridiplantae > Streptophyta > Magnoliopsida > Asparagales > Orchidaceae > Vanilla > Vanilla planifolia. Next base: position 6,853,470 of record CM043877.1, read on the forward strand.
TCTGATTGCCATACTGACTATTAATACATGTTGATACTTGTGTTCTAGAAAATATATATATTTAAAATAAAAGATAGATATATATTTTAGATAACACATCACTATTTAGATTAATAATTACAGTCGAATCACAACTAACCAATATATCATTGTTAGAAGAAGAACAACACGAAGACCAAAGTTGAGTAAAACCCACCAATTTACTTATCAATACAAAAGCCTAAATTATTGAATTAAACGATCAATTTTTAGAAAGACTACTCTTTACATGTATCATGATCTTGAAATCTCACAAGATCTCTCATACTTTCAATGATTGCAGGTCCTCATTGAGATCCCACACGTCTTCTTTCAGGCTGTCATATATGGACTTATTGTCTACAGCTGCATCTCCTTCGACTGGACCACCGTAAAGTTCTTTTGGTTCCTATTCTTCATGTTCATGACTTTCTTGTACTTCACATTCTACGGCATGATGGCCGTGGCGATGACACCAAACAGTGACATTGCCGCCATAGTAGCTGCAGCTTTTTATGCAATATGGAACATCTTTGCAGGATATCTGATCCCTCGACCCGTAAGTTTAGCCTTCGTCTTGCTTACCTCACATTTGAACTCCAGAAACAGGCAGTAATTTACCATTGATTACATGCAGAGGATTCCTGTATGGTGGAGATGGTACTCCTGGATATGCCCAGTCGCATGGACCTTGTACGGCTTGGCTTCTTCCCAATTTGGAGATTACCAAAACATATTAGAAACCGATGAGACTGTACAGGATTTCTTGAGGAGATACTTCGGCTTCAGGCATGATTTCTTGGGAGCAATCGCCGTCGCTTTGATCGGGTTCCCTTTGCTCTTTGCCTTCGTATTTGCTTTTTCAATCAAGGCTTTCAACTTTCAACGAAGATAGATAAGCCAAATCCTGCTCTCCTTCCTTGAGGATTACTGTTCGATTCATCGTGGATATTACAAACATAGACGATGTCTGTATAGATAGTTTAAGGGTGAAATTACAATCCGTAACTTATTTTTAAATTTCATTTCACAGAGTGAAATCTACATGAAACACAAACGTAAAAGTGGTTAGGTTTATCTGGAAAGTACTGGAAGAGAAATTTTGTCGAACAGATGATGTGCAAGAACTTCAACCATGCAGGAAACAGTGCAGGTCTTCTTCTTCTTCTTCTTCTTTAGTTTTTTATACTTAACAATGTTATTTGCATTATTTTCTTCCAAAATTCTACTCCTAAATTAGTTAATTAGTTTGATATTATTTTCTTTAAATTTTATTAAAATATTTTAATATTTGTTTATCCTGCCCTGCTTAAAATTTAAAATATTAAGCTTTTAGCAGCAGCTAACAACCATAAATTTGGCTTTTTATTCTTATTTTTTGGCCTTTTTAATATTATTAAATAAAGTCGATGATACAAAAACGTATACTGATAAAACGGCATCTCCCGAAAAGCAGGTGCTATTTCGTGTCTCGTGTCACCCGGTTTTGTACGTACACATCATATACATAAATCATATAATATCATACAAGTTATATTACTTTTTTATTTTTTTAATATACTACGTTTATAATGCTTGATTTATGATAAGGATTATTGTATTCTAGTTTTGTTAGATTTACATAATAGTTGTGCATATTAGATGTGCTCTCTTAAAAAAAATGTTCAAGAACATCAATGAAAAATTCAAAATGATGTGAGGTTACGAACAAGGTACATTATAATGCAAAGTTAGATAAAAAAAAAAGATAAATTATTTTGCCTCTTTAGACAACTCATATATATATATATATATATATATATTGCCTAATATCACTTATATTTTGGTTGATCCATATAAATATTCATGCTGGTCTTTAATTAACTCAACTATTTTTCCTTCTTTTATTGTTTAACATTTGTCATCAAAAAAATATTGTTCTTGGTGACATGAATCCTTTATGTTAAAGGTGTTATTAGGATTGTGAAGGAAATGTATTTTGTAATAGATTAGTTTTCTATTGGTCTACCATAATTAGCAAGGTTAATAATAATTTATTTTTTAAAAAAATTTATAAACCAAAAGTGATAAAGTTTATCACTCATTTTTTTAACATAAAAAATATCAATTTATTCACTTATAAAAATAAAAAAAAATTTAAAAAAATATTATAAAACATAAATATAAAATTTAAATTAATTATATTATCTTAAAAATAAATAAAATATAATAAAACTTGGGTGGATTTGATGGTTAGAATATTTTCATGATAAATGGATTCGAAAAAATTGCTCTATAATGTTTAAGTTTACTAATTACTAAAAAAATATACATCTTATTTTTAAAATAATTTTAATTTTTTCAAATTTAATTATTAAATTCCAAACAAATTTTTTGCATCAAGATTGTATTTTTTTCACATTATTTTTCAAAAGTTATAATTTTTTTTGAAGTGTGAGATAAAAGCAAACATAAGTCAACAAGTCCAAACCTCCTCAACAAGCTTTTTAGACTTTTTTTTTTTTTTTTTCGTTTGTGTTGCGTAATTTTATTGTGCTTTTACGTAAGGGATGAGGCTATTATGAAGTGGACATGGGATCTATATAGTTTAATATAAGATAACGATCAACAAGTCCATGCTAAACGCTATATTAATGGCTATAGGCTGACCAAAATGGCAAAAGGTAAGACTATTTAAATATACATTAATTAAACAAAATGAGAATAATAAATAGCTAAGTGATCTTATAATCATTTAAACAATAAATGATTTGAATATATATATATATATATATATATATATATATATATATATATATATATATATAAAATTAAGAAATTATTTAATTAATTGTGATTCACATTTATCATCATTCTCAACATCATTGTTTCTTTTTCTTTATTTAGTGAGCCTTATCATTATTGCCTCTCATGGCCACCACTGATGTATTATAATTATGGTAACATTGATATCTTTTTATGATGAACATTTTTATGTAATCTTTATTCTTTCTTATTTTGAACCAGTTTTTTTATAAAAAATATATCTTTTTAATACATATAAAATTTTTATTATAAAAATCTTTTTTATAGGCCTTATTAGTTTTGAAGCCTTCTTTTTTGAATATAAAATGAGTAATCACATAACTAATAAGTTGCAAATATATTTTTTATTTAAATAACTAAAGTTCGTACACTTGTAGTTTTCGCAATAAAAATAAAAGTATATGTCAAATACTAAACTATCAAACCAGTTGTTGTGACAACATTGATATATCACATAAGATCAACCTAATATATACTCATTTATGATGTGTGGCATGTCGCAGTCTCATACTTGAATATCAATGATAACAAAAGTGATATTCTCATATATAACATGGAGCAATCATTCACTATCCTGTGCTCCTGATGATAAAGCTTTTGTCACACCATGGTTTTATCTCTAAATATCTACAATAATATGATGATTTTCTTTCTCATGTCAGATAGAAGTAAGATAAAATTATATAGAAAATATTTTGTTCTTATTTATTTATTTCACACGATCTTCTAAATAAATAGACTTAATAATAATCTTTTATTTCTTTTTTATTTTATTCTTTTCTTTCTTATATATATATTATAAATTAAAATATATGCAAATAATTTTATATCTTATAAAATACTCATATCATATTATATTCCATAATGATGTTTCAAAGAATTTAAAGAAACTAAGATATTTACTTTATAATTACTTAGCTTACTAATTTGATGGCTTTAAAATGCCATTTCATTTGTTTTCATCTTTTATCTCTTTCTTTTGTTTTTTTAGTGCAATTCTCATTGTATTATTTCAGTAGTAGTTTAATTTATATTCCTAAGCTTAAAAGTTTTATGCATCTTGTTTTTTACTTTTTATTCTTTCTTATTGACGCAAGTCTTATGTTATTTTACAAATATGCACCTGATGGCATTGCATTAATCGCATTCGAACTCGAAATCATACCCGAGTTGCATCTTATTTTAATTAGTTATTTTTGTTAACTATAGGGGTCAACTACAGCGTTTTATTTTTTCTTATTATTATCTTTGTTATATTTGCTCTACTTGTCCAAATATATTTCACAGTATAATATGTCATTATCTACGTCGATTCCTGTGCATGCTTCATCCGCTATCGTTATTCGTTTGCCATCACCTGATCGCCTACTACTCTTGATCTCTATTGCCTAATGACCCAACATCACTTGGTTGTCCATCGTTACTAAGCTGCCCATTGCTCCCCTATGGCCCATCATCTCCTGGTAGCAAGTTAGCTACCACCCTTCTATAGCTTCCAATCGTCGTCATCCGTCTCACCTACTATTGGCATCTTGGTCGCATCGTTATTGATGCCTGATCCTTATGTTGTATGATTGCATAATTTTTCTGTCATATTTTTCATGCATTTTTATTTTGTATATGGATTAAACTAGGCCTAAAATGTTGGATTGTAAGGCATAAGTATCATACTTGTTGGCACCATGCCTAGTGTTTGAGATCGTAGGGCATTGATCTTTAGATCAAATATCTACTTAGTGTTATGTGGATAGTTAGGATGAATGTTAACTATAGGTCACATTATTGGTATGAATATTATATCTATGAAAGATAATAATTCAAAAAATATTAGGCCTGATAATTATATAAAATATTAAAAATTAGAATAAATAAATAAACTTGTATTTATGTAGATTACTTTTAGTACACATGAGATAAATGTGATTTATCACCATACTTTATGATATGGATTTTGTTTTATTCATTATGTTTACATGCTCATTATAGATTTTCTTTATTTTGGTTGCTTTATTAGATTTATTATCTAAGTTTTATAAATCTCGTTAGCACTTACATTATAAATCATGCATCTACTACAATGAGGATCAATGATTTTGATGCCATAAGAGGGGTACCCTCCTGAGTTTTGAGAGTGGATAATACTTGATGTGTGTTGAATAATAGAGAGTATGATAAAAATTTAGTTTAAAATTTTATACATATTTTTATATAGCTTGTTTTTGGATTATATTATATCGGTGGTTTTGTTTATGTGATTTTAAATTGATTAATATTTGATATTTAGTTATATTATTAAGTCTTTACCTAGGATTTAATGTATTCACATGATTTTTACATATATAAAATATTTATTTTTTTAATTGATTAATTATATGATTAAGTGGGAGTGTGACAAGTTGGTATTAGAGTTTTAGTTCAAGATTATGTGAAAATTATGAGTGAGGACATACACGACATGCATTGCATTAACATATGTGACTTTTTGGCTTAAATTTTAGTTGGACAAATATCTATCTCTTATGGGTTTTGTAGGATTGCAATATAATCAAAACCATGGATAGATTTGGATTTGAAAACGTGGATAGAGGTGAACAAAAAGAGTAGGGAGAACCCAATAGGAGCCCACACAAAGCTTAGTTTCATTGTTGTGATTAATAAGAGGCAATGATAATCAGATAACAAAGACATTAATAGATATGGTTATTGATTAAATTTATTAGGTGCATCCATCTTATTTTGCTGGAGAGGAAGATCCCATGATTGTTGAAAATTAGCTAGATTAGATAAATATAATTTTTGAGAAGTTGTCCTATCCAAATGATAATAAGGTGGCTTTGATAGTGCTAGTGTTAAAGTATGTTACAAGACTTTGGTGGAGCTCAATACATAGAACCGCATTGATGGGTAGATCAATGAAATAAATATTCTTGAAAGAATTTATTAAGGGATTCGAATAGTGGTTCATGCTGATATTAATTAAAGTTAAGATGAATGAGGAGTTGAATAATCTATGGCATAACAACATGTTTGTCACATCATATGAACTTAAGTTTTCTCATTTGGATAAATATACACCTCACTTAGTGACACCCAAGGGACAGTGGTGTTATATGTTCTAGAGGGGGTTACGAGATGAAATCTAAATAGCTTCAGTGATGGTGTTATATGTCTTGAATCCAATGCATTGCATCTCGGCATGCATTTCAAGGCACACAAATCTTGAAATTCTATAAGTTCCCAAATTTGAATAGTCTACATCTAATAAAAAAATTCACAATTAAGAATATATTATATAATTAATTAAAATGGACATTCATAAGATCAAACTAGCAAGCACCATCTACTTGCACTTCTAACCTTAAACCACTTGTGTTGAACCATGTTGTCAATCCAACTCACGTGAGCACTAAATTGGCACATGTTCTAAGTGTGAACTACTCAAGAGTTAAACCATCCAACTTGAACAGCACTGGCCCAAGTAGTGAACAAGAAAAATTACCTTTTTTGAATATCTATTTGGATCTACATTTTTAAAAGTAATTTTAGGAAGTGCTTATCATAAGTACTTATCAAAAGTGATACTATTAAAGAGATATCATCATGTCCCACTCATCGACAAGTAAGGATTTGTAAAGAAAAGTGAGAAAATAAGGGAGAGTTAGATCTTTAACATATAGTAAAAATCAAGAAATCAAGTTCTATATTTGAGGGGATTGGCATTTGTGGATTTAATTACAAAAGGATATAAATATATAATTTTTTTAATTTTGTTTTACCTTTAGGACATTAATTCTAATATTTTAATTGCTTTCTTAAAAGCTTTGTCATGTCACAATCTTATGGATAAGTTTATATTGATTTTCTCCATGTCATACTAGCTTAATTCTTTTCTTAATCTACCTTATCTTTAAGTGTCACTTGTAACAGAGAAATCTACAAATTTTAGACTACCTAAAGTGTAAGTGAATACGTATTTATGGGGTTTGATAATTACTCATTTCTTTCTTTTAGTTTTTTCACAAATATGAACATTGACTGCTTAAAATCTAAAAATTTATTTAAACAAATTCATTAAAAATACTTAAGATTTATTATAATCAAATAAAATATCATGATTAAAGATCAATATTACAATAATAAATAATATATTATCATTATAATAATTACAAGTAACTCCAAATAAGTTCTTTTTCACATATCATTTGAGATTTTTAATATAGTATTACTTATCACATCAAATCATATACATCATGTATAAATATTTTATCTCTTAACTTTGAGTAGTGGTCTCATTAAAAGTTATATCTTTGCTGCATGTCTCAATTACTGTAATACTTAAGACTTTTTCTCTTAATTTTTGTCTTTATCTCTTACATAATTTCTTTTCAAATATCTTTAAATACATTTACTTGTTATTCTCTTTTTCCTTCTAATAATAATAGATTATTGTACCTCTTAAATTTTCTTAAAATAAACTCTCTAAGTCATGACCAACATTATTTTTATACTTGTCCTCATAAGATTTCAAATACCTCTAAAAATTGTCCCTCGTGTGGATGCCTTTTCACCACCCTCTTACCTTTCATATACAAATATTTTCTATAGATTGAACTTACCTACATGTCAATTTTTTAGCCATTCGTTATTTCGAGTTTTAAATGTGTTCATTTTTTACAAATTATACAAGTGTTATCATTATGTTTATATTATATATTTCTTAATCTTATCTAAATATATATTCATTTTTTATCATACTATTATAATCTTGTTATCATAATAAACAATATCTCCCTATGACTCAGAATTAATGGTAGTTCATTCTCATATATCTTAATCGTACTATTAAGATAATCATGTCATACTATATGATGATTTTCGGATATATTTACTCAAGCTACTTTGGCACAATATTTTCTCATCATGTAATCCTATAGTACACCATATTGTATGATTTCGTATTTTATAAATTCCTGTTTACACATTATCTTATTTATATGTTTATCTTGTCTTATTTGTATTATCGAGAATTGGGCTTTATACTCTATCATATTTATATGTTAGTATCATTCATGTTGTATGATAATATATTATTTATAAATTATTTGCTTTTATGTATTAACAACCTAATATGATGCCATGATCTTCTTATGTAATCCTATGCCTACTTTTGCATGCATTCAAACTTGTCTCACATTTATTCTTTTTCTTACCTGATTGTACCATAGGATATTCCATAGTCATACAGTACGATCATTTCCTTGACCACTTCACTTCTCAGGCAACTTTGACCCACAACATACTACATTTTATCGTACTTATATATGTTGTTATAATTTTACTTGTATAACAAAATGTTATATACCCAATATATCTACTTGATTAATTCTTTGACTCGACTATATCATATGATCCAAGCATATTATATTGTATGATACTTTAAAATCTTTAACATCTTTAGAAAAACTTTTAAGAATATATTTAGATAAAAATCATTTTTATAAGTCTAATCTCCTTGATATCATTAAGATTTTTTTAATATTCTTTTTTTAACATATCATAATTTTTTAAAAATTATTGCTCATATTTTTTAGATGTTATATTAACACTATTAAACATTATGATAGAGTATTTGTAGTAATATATGGATCTTTTAAAGTGAGTCATTTTATTTCTTACAATAGAAATTAATGCTACTTATTACATTATTAAGTTATCATTTATATAAATAATTAGGCTATAGAAATTCCATAATACCATTAAACCTTGTATAAATATTATTTATATTTTTTATCTTTTTAAACATTCTATAAAAAATTATTAGAAATAAAACATAATTTCTAGTTTGCATTTTTTTACAATTTGATAATCAAATTGAAGTAGCTTAAAAAAGTTACTAAGACATTTCAAATACATATTTAAGAAATTTATTAAAATTTTTAATTGATGCAAACATTAGAAATTAAGATTTATATTTATTTTATGCAAAAATTACTCCAAATTTGAAATTATCTAAATTAAAACCATTTGTTGACTTGATTAACTTGTAATGTCATCTTTATTTTGAATTTGTATTCTTATTTGTACTTGATTTCAAAATATTGCATGATATGATTAAGTAAATAATTAAATCTATAATTTTAAAGTATCGTGAGATGACAAATAAGAATAGAATCACTTGAGAATTTAAAAAAGATAAATATATTTTAGTCTGCATTTGCTTTAAGAGACCATCTTCCACCAACTATAAAAAATTATATATGAGATATTGTAATTTGTTTAAATAAAATTATAATAATAATAATATTTATATCATTGAATTGTTTATGAACATATTTGTTAGTAATACTTTTAATATTGAAGATTTATTCTTTTAGAGATAAATTGAAAAAGAAATATTGTAAATTAACTCTAATGAAGGTATTTCAAATGATGTAAAGTTACTTAAATGTTTGGGTTCAAAATTTTTTAAAATTAATTATATTTTAATCGATATAGTTTTTTTAACAATGAAAGCCATATAAGTTACTACATAGATGGAGAGGTCATCCATCTTTAGAGAGCCTATGGATAATTATGAATAATTTATGAAGATTAGTTTTAGATTTAGTTGAAGACTAATTGAACTTCAACTTAATAGAGTAGAGTTTTTTTTAAGTATGAGAGAATAAATATAATACAAGTATCAATAAATAATTCATATAAGTAAAAACTTATCCCAAGCATGTAGAGTAAGTTAGAGAATTATTTAGATAATAAGAGAACAAACAAACACCAAGTGATGCACAATAATTATTAGAGTTTAAACTAGATAGTTGTAATAGAAAAATAGAAGATTTATAATGTTTATTTTAGGATAAAATTTTTATTTTCATTAATTTAATTTATTTATATATTTTTGACTTGTGTAATAACTTAATAAAAATTATAACTATTAAGAATTTTTATTTTTTTGAATTAGTTATGAAATGATAATTTTTAGACGAAAAGTTCAAATTTTAAGTATCTTATCTTCATAAATATAAAAATTAGTTTAACTTTTTTATGCTAAGTTTATAAATAGGTTAAAAGCAATATAATTGAAAAGACTTTTGGATGAATTCAAAATAAATCTCTTAAGAGCTTTGGAGCATAGAGGAGTTTGCCTATGCCTTTAAGAGCACAAACTTATATAAAAGAGTAGGACTTATCTCTACAATCCATTCTTCCCAAGCATAGCCCTACATATAGACCTAACATCTATCACACTTTTTCTAGAGAGAAGTTTTAGTTTACTTGTAGTTGATTATCTTCTATAATAAATTCTCTCTCTCTCTCTCTCGTTAGTCTTCTTGCACTTCACTCATCACGTATATGCCTCTATTATTATTTCTCAAAATATTCCTCAATAGTATATCCATTTATCATTGGGAAATAATCCTTGTGTTTGTTTAATTGGACAGGTATCTAATCAAAGAACATTCTCAATAAGTGAATAATATCATATATATGAAAATCATATCATTGCACTACACTAAAATTGCAAGTAAGAAATTCATATAAATCATAATGCATACAGAAAAAGAAAAGAAAAATAAAAGTTTCAAATGTGTTTTGATAAAAAAAATAAAAATTATAAATGTGCTCAACATCAACCACATGAACAATAGAAAGCAAACAAAAGGTGTGCAAAACAAAAACAAATATGAAAGAGCATTACTAATATGGATTGAAAAGAAGACGTTATGAAAACCACCCTGTTAATACTTTGATTGATGAAACCTGTCATCATATAATATACTTCATATAGAAGCCTATTATTTGGTGACATACATTACTAACAATGTTTGTTATCTTGTGTATCATTTCTCTTAAAATATTTATAACATTATTTTGAAAACTATTTTAGTTTAAAAAAGTATTATAAAAATATCACTAACATTGGAATCCATCTTACGCATTCTACTTCCATCATTTCCTATCCCAATGACACAAAAAATAGAAATCCATTATCTCCTTATTGCATCATGCTATTTTCATTTCTTCCAATATATTTGAATATATTATTTACATTTTTACAAATTGTTTTCATGATTTTAGAATATATAACAAAAAATAATAAAATATCTTTTTTTAATATTCTATAATGTTAATAATAATACATATACACTTTGTAACTAAAAGTATCAGAAAATATATAATGATCTTAAAAACAATCTTAATATAAGCTAGTTGAAAATTTGAATAAATTAAACCAAGAAATGATGACTCTTATCTTTAATTAATGTTTATCTTTGTTTTTATTTTTATTTTGCTTTAGGAAAGCTTTCCTTTCTTTTTTTTTGTTACATAGATGTTACCAATTAAGAATCCCAAAATAGAACATAATTGAAATATTTATTGAGGTGAACATCTTAAGAAAAAAGTCGATTACAAAATTTTTTCAACTATGCGACCATCATAATGTGTTTATTTATACTAAATTTAGGTGCAATTAACCCACATAAACAATAATGTTTCAAAAATAAAGAAAAAAAAAACAAAATTTTAATTTTTTAATACAAAAAAAATTGTTTTTTAAAAAATAATAATATATAAATATGCTTATCACCAATCTCGACACATTGGAGATGAACGCGACAGATGTAAAAAGGACAAATAGCGACATGTCTTCGTGAGTCTCGCTGCCATTAAAACGGGGGAAGCCTAACCAGCCAAAGACGCGCGGGAGGTGGGAAGAGCTTGGCCATTGCTCAAGAAGGAAGTCGTGGAGACTGAGATGGATTGGTTTTTGAGGTGGGAAGTCGTGCCATGGGTGATAGGGTTGGCGGCGGCGGCGGCTTTTTTGCTATGGGCGGTTCATTTGTTCGTATATCTCTGGTTTCGCCCCCGGCAGCTGGAGCGTGCTCTGTGGTCGCAGGGCCTCAAAGGAAAGCCCTACTCCTTCCCTTACGGTGACCTCAAGGAGAATGCTCGCCTCATGCTCGAGGCCAAGGCGAAACCCCTCTCGCTCTCCGACTCCATCGTTCCCCGACTCAACCCCCTCCTTCACCGCGCAATCAGTCAGTATGGTAATTTTGGATTTTTCAGTCTTGCTTCGGTGAAAGCGAATTATTTAGAGATTGAACCTTATGCTTGAAAAAGAATTGGACATGTGTATAAGAGCCTACTTGTTTGGATCATCTTGGAAACAACTTTGAATTATAAGAGAAACGAGAATAAGGGATAAGGGAAAAGAGAAGAATAAGAAGAATGGGGGAAAGAAGAAGAGTAGAACAAGGAAAATAAGCTGAAGAAAAAAAAAAAAAAAAAGAGCAGAAGAAAAAGAAAATATGAAACCGAAGAACTAAAATTATGTTATCTAGTTTTGTTGTTAAAAAAGTAACACTTGTTACTATGATTTTTTATTCTCAGATTCGTTGGTCTTCTCCGCAAATCAGTTAGAAAAGGAAATGCTTTCCATCTTATTTTTCTTTCTTTTTAGTGAAGCTACACTTGAACTCGTGGATTAGTTATTTTGGAAATACAGTCAAAATTCTATCTGCTTTCATTTGTAGAGTGTGTTCTTAGACTCTTAGCTTGAAGGAGAAAGTTTTTAATACCCAATCAAAATTTTTTAAGGAGACTCTTGAATTTTTCTGCTTGAACTGAGTGTAAAGCTCCTTTTTGGTTGGGAAAAAAACAGGTAAGTTCTGCGTCACATGGATTGGCCCTGTTCCTAGAGTGACCATCATGAATCCAGATTTGATCCGTGAAATTTTGTCTAGCAAGTTTGGCCACTTCCAAAAGATAAAGCTTAACCCTCTTGCTAGGCTATTTTTAACTGGACTTGCTAACTATGATGGTGAAAAGTGGGCACGGCATAGGAGGATTCTTAATCCTGCATTCCATGCTGAGAAGCTGAAGGTAAGATTTGAGATTAGTCAATGATTTTATGCTGTTTCTTCCTATTTTGTGGAACCCTTTGTAATCTGTAGTGTGAATTTCAAATGTTTTGTTCTTTATGTTTTCCAACTAAAAATTGTACTTCAATGGTTCCAGAGGATGCAGCCAGCGTTCCTTGCTTGTTGCAGTGAACTAGTCGAACGATGGGAGAAATTGATTGCTCGTGGTGAAACATGTGAATTGGATGTATGGCCTGAATTGCAAAATGTGACAGGTGATGTTATCTCAAGGACAGCATTTGGTAGTAACTATGAAGCAGGCAGGCGCATATTCCAACTCCAGAAGGAGAATGGTCAACTTCTTGTTCAAGCTATTCAAACTGTATACATCCCTGGCTTCAGGTATTTTCCACTTGGGCTCGTGCAAATCAACATAAATATTTATTGGAATGGGAAATCTAAGTAAGTGCAACATACCAATAAATTGTTCTTTGGAAACCAACAATTTCATGACCCATATGCATAATACTTATTAGGGTACTTCCAGAATTCGCACATAGGCTTGTCTATGTTTATTGCAGTTGTTAGGGATTACATTTTGGAATATAATTGTAGGTTAAATAGTCATATTTTTAATGTATTGATGATGATCTTTATTTCTTAGTTTAAATTTTAAAGTTGATAGGTATTCATGCATTGTTGTATTGAGCCCAACTTAGGCCTTAAGGTATTACTCGCCTAATATGTGGTTCTAGAGCTAAGAGTTTGGTTGTGGCCAAGTGGTTCTTTCATGTTTTGCTTCCACGAGTCATTGTTTCCTTCTATCAAAGTTAAGTAAAACATTTAAAAGCAAGTGGCTTCCATTATTCTCTTAGGTGGTTGAGTAAGCTCTTAACATGTATTCACTGATGGGGTTAAAAATAATCTATTGCAGAGGGACGAGATTCTAAGCATAGAATGTCGTTTAATAATAGATTGAAGTGAGCATCTCATTGAAATCACCAATGCATGAGAGGGAATTTAAGGAGCATGCAAAGAGTTATGTTGAAAAAAACTAGGAAAAAACTGTGACTATACCAAAGTTCCTTTGCTATTAGTGTAGGATTTTTCAAAGTGGGAATAAGAGAATGTCCTCTTCTCTCTTTCAACTCTCAAAACCCTAGAGCAAAAGAAAGCAAAATAGGTTTATGACTTACAATCATTACATATAATTGTTGATGTTTTTTGGATTCATGGGAGTATAGTAGAATCTTACTTTATTGAAAGCTTTTGATTGTTGTTAGAGTAAGAGAAAACAAGAGAGCTTGGAATCCTCATAGGTTCAAGATGACCAAGGAAGAATAAAGGAGAACAAAAGGCAAAAGCTTTCCACGAGAGGAGAAATGGCTTTGAGAGGTTGGTTGTGAAGTTGGGATGCTAATTGGAGCATGGATTGGAGATTTGTATCCTTAATTGGACTTTTAAAGGTTTTTTTGTGGTTAATGAAGTGGATGTCATATGCTTATTTCACTTCACATGTTAGAAATTACAACAATCATTCTATTATTTGGTTATAATGGATTAGTCGTATGGGACTGATGTGTAGCTCTTGTTAACATAACTCAGTTAGTTATAACTATCAATTGAGAGGCTTGATTGTTGATATTGTGATATTATTAGTTATAATTTTCAGGAAAGAACTTGATTACCAAAAATCTGTCAATATTAGTTATAATTGTTATGTTGGACCTTAGATGTTGATGATTTTGATGGAATTAGTTATAATTGTTAGGTAGAAGTATGTTCTATGTTATCGAAGAGTAGTCTCAACAAGTTTTCTTTGATTGAACTACCTTGAAGAGCAAGCATTGAAGGGCTGGCCTCAAAAGTCTGGTCTCAAGGGTTTGGCCTTACTTAGAGTTTTGATATAGGTTTACTTAGAGTTTATAACAAAATTTTCAAATAGAATAAAATCATATGAATATCATAATGGATTTAAAACCTAATATATATACTAATATTTAAGTTGAGACAATTATGTTAAAAGAAAAAAAAAAAATATTTTAATAATTTGAAGATTCCCTCTCTTATGGACTTATTGTTTATTAGATCTTTAATGTCTCTCACATAGCATTTGAAGGCAACATGTTTTGAAAACATTGAAAATCCTAAAATTAGCCTTTTTGTTTGAACTTCGTAGAGCTTCATGGTGGATGTGACATTGCAAAAACTTGGCTTTGATACCAACGTTTTTGATGGGGCATGGGGATAAATTTGGCTTTGGTACAAAAAGAGTGATGTAGAAGTATGCTGACAAATTCGGCTCTAATACCAAAACAATGGAGAAATGTATGGATAAATCTAAGTTTGATACCAAAGAGTTGACAAAGCAGTGTAAGAACGAAATTGTAGGGACTTTGAATCTTGTTATAGTCAAGTCGAGTGTCAACTAGTCGACTCACAATGGATGCTAAGGAGGCAACACATAGGAACGATGATGATGGCTAAAAGAGGCTTATCACACAATGGAGGCACGGATTAAGCTTAGTGGGAAGTAGGGGGCAACGCTAAGACCATCAGTGACCTCATAGTTAGTGGCAGTGATGGAAAAAGAAGTGGTCTACTTTACTGAGATTAGGTGGTGTCAAGGAGGTTGGTAATGCATAATTGATGGTTGCGATAGCATAGATAAGATTTGGCGATGAGGTACGCAAAAGAACCCAAGAGTTGACGAAGATGTGGGATGGTTGTGGGATTGGATGTGGCAACATGCAAGTTTGTGAAGCTATCATGGGCACTGGTTTATTCCAAGTGTCAAGATTGCAATTATTTGGCTAGATAATGGGGTAGCAAAATCATGAGACTGGGGAGCAGTTGTCACATTTTTTTCAATTTATGAATAGGCATTTGAAAGCTTTTTTTTTAATCATTATGGCAGTAGCTCTCTAAACCAAATTGAATATTTTTAGAGGAGTTATTGTAAGGGGTGGAGTACATTTTAAAAATGAATGTAGTTTTATAAGGTCTTCTAAGGCTATACAATTTATAGTATTTTTAATACTAAATCTATAAATATTTTCATAATAACTATCATGATGTATAAGATTATTCAGTTCTTAACAATTTTGTTATGCATGTGAAAATTCTTTTATTCAATATTTGTTTTTGTTTTTCTAAAGTATTTAGCCAAATTCACTCTTTAATAGTCATTTATGTCATTATGATCAAATAAATATTCCATTTAATTTAACCATTTGAAAAATTTATAAGGTTTATTTGCATCATTAAATGTCGGTGCCTCAATCATAATATTTTTATATAGGTTGTAATACTCATTTTTATGAAATTTATGAATTGATGGTGTGGTTACTCTATTTTGATCTAACAACCTTTTGATCTTAGTTAATTTAGTTTTAATCGTTTTTTACTTTTTGAGATAATTTTTTCACTTAATTATGTAATGTATTTATCTCATTCTTAAAGGTTTTTAAATTCTCAACTTGATTTTGTTTTGGTAGCATGTGAGATACTCAAAATGGTAAGATTAATAATTAAAAAAAATATTTTGTTATGGACAAGAATTTAATATTTAATATCAATATTTATTTTAAAAATATTAAAATAAATTAATTAAGAAAATAAAATATTATAATAAGGTGATACAAATATTTTTTTAATATTTAATTAAATTGTTTAAATAATGTTGATAGAAAATTTATAAAAATTATGTAATTTGTTTCATTAATTAGCATATTAAGTATAATAACTAAATAGTTTTTTAAAATTCAATCTAAGTGTCAAAATTAATGATATTTTATATAGATTGAAATATCAAAATGAAACTTTTCTTTAATTACCAATCACACATTTTAAGATAAATTTTCTTAAGATTTATGATTTGATTTTTATATAGAATAAAATCTAATAAATATCATAATGATAATTTATGAATTTCTAATTTAACGTCATAATCTTAAAGTTGAGATAGCTCTGTTAAAAGAAAGAAAATTATACTTTAATCTTTTAAATTCATCTCCTTAGGACATTTGTTGACTACTAGATCATTTGTCTCTTGCTAACATTTGAAAATAATATGTTCTATAAACTTTGGTGATATTGAAAGAAACTTTTGCATATGAACTTCTTGGATTGTGATAGTGGTTGGGACATTGTGAAAACTTGCACTGTCAAATTCAATGATGTGGGGATGAATTTGGCTCAAATATTAAAAAAGTGATGGTGATAAAAAAAAAATTAAATTTCTTTTTTGCATCATTGCAATCTTTTTTTGGACGAATCTTTGTGTCACAATTCCAACAAACAATGTCATTCTAAGACCTTGATTTGCTTGAACATTAATCAATTTTACTTTGTCCTTGCTTCTATTGATAGCTTCTCTCTTTGTATTTGGTACTCAAGACCATGCTTGGATACCCACCAGATTCTTTTCTACGAGCCCATCGCTGAAGATCAAATCAGGAACATCCTAAAGCTTTAGTCTCTCTTTACCAGATGAGATGCTTGCTTAGTTATAGTTGCACTCTTAACTTTCAAGTAAGGAAAATAGTAAAATAAGAGCTTTTATTTTTTCATCAAAGTTGATATCCACAGGCTCAACACATTGAACTTGTTGACATGATTTGTAATAGAACATCTTTTAGCCATCTTTAGATTGAATGAACTGCACATCAAATAGACCTTACTGCAAAAGTTTTTTCACATATATCCCTCATCAAACCTGCAATCATTTTCTCATTTGCAATGCTAAAAGCTACCTCACATGCTGAAGGCAGTCCTATCAACCCTAGTGCTTCTTTATCTAGTAGATTTTACTCATTTTGTTTCATTGATTTAGGTCTCATTAATCAATATGATATAACTTTTTATTGTATAAAAGATCATCAATATGCATCATCCAAAATTCAAAATCCTTACTTCCAAATTGAGCAATCTTTAGTTTTGCCTAATTGACTAAGCAGCTGAACCTTGCTTTGGTACTTTTTTGTTGGGAATCAATAACAGCAGCAACACCATACTTTCATGAACAATCCTACATAGCACAATCGAATATCAAATTGAGGAGGTTAGCACAGTGTAAGCACCAGTGCATAAAGAAAAGGGGGGGTACAAGAGCACATGCGACATGCGAAAACCCTCAAAACTAAAGAAAAAAATGCCATCTTAATAGGAGATTGCTTAAATTTTCTGTTTCAAAGAGGGGTATGAGAGGTAGGCTTTCTCTCTCAAAAACCTAAAGCACCATTGAAATTTTTAGATTGTGAGGATTCAATGAAATATAGGACTTAAACTCATTATTTATAATAAAAATGATTCAAAAATATTGTATCTTGCCTCCAACCTTGATTAGAGGCTCGATTACGTGATGAAAGTCTTATCAAGTGCCCAAGATACTTTCCTTTTGTAGTAGCTTGATTTCTCAACTTGATGATGTGATCTTTAGTGCTTCTATTCAAGAACTTTGCTTTTATTGTCATCATTTGAAGAAGAAGAAGAAGAATTAGGAGACTTTCCCACTTTTATATTGAAAAAAAAAAGGGAAAGCTAGTCTAATTTCACATCTCTTTAGCTTGAGTTTAACATCAAAATCTTAATCTACAATTAGGTGACATTCCCAATTGAGATTAAGGTTTTAATTTGATTTATGCCTATGTTATGGTACATTAGGATCGATGTTTTACTCCTAAAATTGATTTTCTATCTTAATAAGTGGTAATATGATCAAGTTTGCCTAAAAACAAATGGTTTATGTATGTTGCTCATATAAATCTCTTTTTGTTTCTATTACTGTTGGGCATTGTTTAAAAGTTATGATTGTTATACCTGAGAGATTCATCAAACCAAAAGAGCAACATAGATTGCCAACATGGGTGTATCCACATGCCTTAAAGAAGACTATACAACATTGGATCATAATGAGCCCAACCCATCCTACTTACATGAGCTTTGTTATTTTCTTGTCCTAAAGAGACAAAGGAAAATAGAAAATTACTCATAACAAATGAATCTACAGGTTGCTTGTAGGTGTTCAGTAGTAAAGGCACGTTGTAGTTATCAATCTGATGTGATATGCCTAAGAAAGCTGAATGTTTTGGACAAGAGCTCAAGACCAAATTTTGCACTTTTAGGCTTGGGAAAATAATGAATTTTCTTTCTAAATTCTAGTTTAATTGATTCTTGGCAAAGCCAATGTCTTAATATCATTAAACACTAAAAGAGAAGACAATGGAATGATTTTCTTGTTAATTTCAATATTTATAAAATTATAGTTGTTGCTCTCTTCAAAATTATCATTTGCACTTTTCACTTATGAATTGAATCACATGACCACTTGGTTTAGAAGCCACACTTGGAATACTTTTTGGTTGTTTAACTCTGATTTTGTAATTGTACGTTTTTTATTAAAACTTTGTGCATCAAGTGGTAGATGAGACCATCTTAATGGATTCCATGATCATTAGTCGAACCACCAGACCTGCATCTTGATTTGAAAATTGATTGTAAGAAATTTTGACTAGATTTTAAATGAATTTTTTAAATAATAAAAGCACAAGAGTAACTATAAAATAGATATTTTATCCTCTATCATACATTTGACACTATTACATTTTATTAATGCAAAGTCATATAGGTAATTTATTTTAAAAGTTTAGCAAGATAACTATTAAAGTTCATTTAGTTACAAGTTTCTTTGTAAGAAGAGCTTAGCTACCATTGTGTAACAAACTATGAACACTCATTGAACAACCTTTACATCGAATTCTTGGGAATCTTTGACTCTTACTTCATGTTGGAATTGTCAAACTTATTTTTGATGCACCCAAAATAAGTTTCTAAGACTATATAGACTCCACATGTATCAAGCTATCTCCATTAACAATATTACTTGTCTTTGCTAAAGATGAGAATCTAGCATCACTAGAAAAGCCATTAGAGATTGCAATCTTTGGTTTGTTACCATCAAATGCCTCAATGAACTCATGTGATTAATGAAGATGTTTAGTGAACTTATGTGAATAATTATGTGTACTTGACAATCAATGCTATTAAAAAACACTTGTTGAGTTTATTAGACCTTTATTAGGTCATCATTGTGTTACTTCTATGGTTTGACCACTTATGATGTAGAGATTTCAATATTTTTTAGAAAGTTTTTGTTGGCTTGTATGCATACCCAAAGAAGAGGTGATTGACTTGAGAGATTTTTTTGCTAAGCTAAATCTTACTGAAATGATAAAGAATATAAGAGGAAACAAGTAATATAATAAAGAACAATAAAAAATACTCAACATATTTTTAGATAGTTTGATCAACACTGACTTATACCCACCCCCATCACAAGCTTGAATATTGTCATTAACTCCTTTTGCTCATTGAGATGATGAAGAATTCAAATACTTCTTTACTTAAACTTGAGGAGGAGATGCCCAATATAAGTTCCTTTTTAATGCAAGCTAAAGCACAATTCACAAACCTCTTATATCAAACTTAGGGGTGAGCATAAAGACCTTATGCAAAGCCTAGGATGAATATCTCACAATCCCTCGTAACACAAGAGGAAACACTCACCTTACTCATAACCTTGGTTAAGTTGGCGCATAATGAATAAAAAAGAAAATAAATTTAAAATTCAACCTTTAGTTGAATGTATACAAGTGCACTAAGAGTTTGAGGGAAGATATTACCAAACTTATTATGACTTTTGTCATTTAAATATGAATGCAAATGAAAACTTTGATGCTCTTAAACACGTACATACATGACAAAACTCCTAAAATGATATTTCAATGTAATGTTTGGAAAATAATATTTCAATGTAAGCACTAGTAGGGAAGAAACTCTTAGAACATTATAGCTAGAAGGTTTGGTGAAGGTTTTAATTAAATGTTTTATGTTTGGAGTGTTGTATTTATAGCCATGGATGATTTAAACTAACCCCGAAATTTTCGTATGATTTTTTGGAGAAAATCATTAAAAAATCTCACGAGTGTCTATTACAAAACCTTATCATCAGTGTGCACGATAAACTATCAAACATTTGTTTGTGAGATTGAACAGCTCCGTTTTAACTGCATCTAGTTAAGTATACATGTGTTATGTTTTGTATATGTTTAACGAGTTTTGTGTGTGTATACTTTCTTTGATTGCATGCACATTCTATGTGTATGATTGTACATGTATAGATGAGCAAATTGTCGATGTGCATGTACAAATGAGTTGTGCATGTATAGAATATGCATGTATGCAAATTAATATGCATAAATATTGTGAATTGTACACCTATAAAATCTAAATTGCATTTTTTTAAATATTAAGAAACTTTGTAAAGACAAAATATGTGTTGTTGAAAAATCATGAAATCTTGCACACATGTAAAAATATGGTACGAATGTTTATAAAAAAAAAAATTTATGATTGTCTCAAATCACTTGATTTTGGGCATTATTTGTAAATAAAACTTTTAACATTCAAATTAATCTACCCATGTAGCGAAAACAATGAAATGGCATGTAGATAAAAAGAGATTTGAACTACGACATGACATGATATTTGAAATGTTTATTTATGCCAAGCTTATGTAGAATTATGCATATAACAACACCTTTACCCATTGTATATTTAATGAACCTATTGATCTAGTTAGATGTGATGATATCCAATTGAATCCAATTTTGAACCCAAGCATAAAAATATTGTTTCAAAGATGGTTCATGTGTTATCCATAGATTGGGACAAAAAATTAGAATATTTATCATGTAAGGCATATCAAAGGTGTCATTGAATTAGGCTATTAATCCTAAATACGAAATCACTAAATCTAATGCAAAATTTATTCAAATTTAAATCAAAATTTTATATTAATATTTTGATATATGGTTTTAGCATAATATCAAGTTTTCATTTAATTGTTTAGATTAATCAATGTAACCATTTGTTTAGATTTAAAGTAAATTATTATATACATTTGGCAAATTGAGACCATTATATATCTATTATGATCAATCTATCAACAAAAGACATGAAGAAATATAGTTAAAGTCTAGGGGTGAGTAGCTTGATTTAACTCAATCAAAGACCACCCCTATATGATCAAACAACATATGCCACCGTTAAATATAATGGCGTACATAGGCCAGTTCTTTCGAGAAGTTAAGCATTCAACCTCAATCTTTGTATAAGTTCTAAAAAGATAAAACAATATTTGATCTTAGGAATCATGTAACTTTGGAGATTTATCAATTCATCAATAACCTTGAGCCAAAAGATGATTCTCTAGGTTCATGTTGTTTGTTTTTTGTGTTAAAATGTTATAGGTCTTGGTCATGTCTTATATAGAGATGACCTAAAAAATATATTATGCATTAAGTCTCGTTAAAAAGCACTTGTGGATTTTGTTATCATCAAAATATGTTTGTTCAATTGGGGTTATGGTCTCAACAAATTTGTTTTGGGGGAGCATTTTGACAACTATGTATATGGCATGATGATATGTTTGGTTGGTAGAAGATTTTAAAGTTAAAAAAGGATACAAATGAGAATCTTTTTTTATAGAGATTTAGTGCATGTAAGGATAGGATCATTTCTATATTGGAATAACTAGTCAATCATTATTGATTTTAAGCTTTTTAGATGATGGGTGTCACCATATAGTGGATTCAACTTTAGCCCCTCTTACAATTGTCTACTTTTTTTGTTAGTGCTCCATTCATATTGAAAATGTTTTCCTTTTCTTGGTTTGTCTGCTTAGGTGTACATCAATTAAGGCATGATCTGAAGATGGTCTGTTTTTATGTTGTCTATTTGCATCATGACTATTGCATATTATGATGGTTTACAGCATTCATTCAGAATTGCTCTGTTCATATCCAACATGATTTCTTATTCAAATTGGCTCTTCTTTCATGTAGACATGTAAGACAATAGGTCTTGTTTGTTTGTGACATTTTTAATCACCTTTTAGAAGCTCTCCATTTTCAAACTCAAAAACATCAAAACCATAACAAATAATTTTTTAAAAAATTTCTATTTACTTTTTTTTCATAAGCCACCTACAAATACTCTGAAGTTGTTGTACTTAGGTTAACTAATAGAATGTGTAATGATAAGGATCCAATGATATTTATTTTCTTCCTGTGCAAATATTATAAGGTTAAGAGAGTCAACCTGTGCTGTAATACCAAATGAAATGTTTTGGCTTGATAGACATCTTTGAAAGCACATTTCTTTAGATTTTAGTCAGCATCTTTTTTTTCTATCTCTATTAAAAGATTTGGGCTTATCAATATTTATGTAATTCATTTGTTGTATACTTATGCTATCAAAATGCTTTTGTCTAATCTTATAGTTACTTTATGTTTGCATTGCTATTGTGAAACTTAAGAGGTTTAATAACTATTTCCAAGAAAGCCAAGGTTTGGCTATAAGAACTAAGGGATATATGTACTCACCATTTCCCTTCTTTATGATATTGGGGTTGTGTGATTCAATATTGTCTATATTATCAATGTTATTTAGATGTGTTTTTGTTAATTACTGGTTATGTGGTTTAACATCACTGTATTGACAAGTTCCAACAAGTTAAACTGGCTTAGGGCATAACTTGGATAGTGGTCAACACATAGTCTTTTCCTCAACTTGTTTGACATTTAGTTATCAATTTTATGTGTATTTCAATTTTAAATATATGTGATATTATTTAAAAAAGTTGTCTAACCAATACATTAAATTCTTTGGATAAGATTAGGCAAGATGTGTATTACATTGAATCAAGCAATTCCTTTAGAGGAACTTCATGGTTTCTTTTTCTTAAAAAGAACATCTTAAAACTTGTAGTTTTATTATTCAATGTCATCTCCATCTATAGTTCATACATGCATGTTTTATAAAACACTTAAACAAGATTAGTTTGTGTAGGTTAATTAGACATCTTATTAATACCAAAATGATTGAGTGATGGAGAATATGTAAAAGTAAAATCCTACAATTAGAATTTGATGAAGATCTAATACAAAAAATGGTGAAGGACATGAATCGTAATTCAAAAGTTTGGATTGCTACTCGAAAAAAAATCTCGGATTGCATCTGAGATTATGCATACATTCATGATGAGTGCAATTTTTATAAAACACAGACAATCCATAATCTCTTTTTTATTTTTCATTCTATTTATAAATACCAAAAGATAACTTTTAAATTAAAAACAAAAGTTATAAAAATATCTCCACCTAATAAAATAATAAAAAAATATGTCAAAAAAATTATTTTTAAAAAAAATCTTATAAATGATATATTATAATCATAATCAATTAAAAATATAAAATAAATAAAAAAATAATATATAACTTATTGGTTCAATTTAGTATCATCCATTAATGTAATTTGTCATAAATCACTGAACATGTATGGAGACAAAGATGGCCAAAATGTTTATATGTGTGTGAGAGAGAGAGAGAGGGAGAGAAAGAAGAGATAAGGTGAATATATGTTAATGAAGAGTTCATATGAAGTAAAAAAATAATTTACATGAAAATCTTAAAACAATAACACAATGCATTAATGAGGGAATTGAAAGCAATCAAAAAGTGAGTCATTTATAGTTGTTGAATATACCTTAGTTGAAATGGATCGCATGTCATTTTTTCCATGTATATCTAGGGTATTAAAAACCCTAGAGAATTTGGGATTTTTTATCAAACATTCATTGGGCATTGTTGTGTTTTACTTCTAATAATAATTTTTCTCTATTTTGAAGCAATTAACCTAGCTTACATAGCTCTTGGGTTAGTCATTGGTCTTTGGGCTTTCTCACCTTAATCGACGGCGAGACCGTACCGAGGGACCATGAAGTTGGAGAGGAAACCCAATTGTGGATATGTGAATAGAATTAGGGTTAAGGTTTGAGAACAAGGGAACATGGTTTGAGACTCGAACCTCGACGGAGAAAGACCCAAGTGAGTCAATTATCTAATGGTAGGAAAGGTGAGACCTATATGGCATATCAAGGGACTAGAGGATAGAACAAGATAGAGGAAGCCCAACTGAGGATGTGTGACTAAGACCACGATCGACTTTTGAGGACTAGGAACAATGGGCCTGAACAGCCAAGTTCCAAGCACACCCCAACATGTGACTAGTTTCATGGGACCTGGACCTGGTTCAAGGACTAGATAGCTTGGCAGAGCCAACCTAAGTTAGGCGTGAGAGCACAGGTTTGGGCCCAATGACCCAGTTTGAGGTTCAGATGGCTCGACCTTGCATACATGGTAGGGCTAAGGGGGAACTAAATGTGAGCATCACTGCCTAGTGTTGAGGTTTGGAAAGCATAGTAGAAACATATCTATTTGGGCCAATAAGGACCATGTTCTAGTCTCAGAAGGATTGGTGAAGGCCAACCTTTTAGGTGTAGTAACCATGGACATGAAACATTCTGTAACTGTTTTGTCATGTTACAGGTTTGTGCCTACTGCAGCGAACAGACGAATGAAGCAAATAAATAGGGAGGTCAGAGCCCTTCTCACAGAAATGATTCAAAAGAGAGAAAAAGCCATCAAATCAGGAAAGATGATTGACGACCTATTAAGCCTGCTCATTGAATCTAACCTGAAGCAATCCGAAGAGAATGGCAAATCCAAGCATGTTGGATTAACTACTGAAGAGATAATCGACGAATGCAAACTTTTCTATTTTGCTGGACAAGAGACCACAAGCAACCTCCTCAACTGGACAATAGTTTTGTTGAGCATGAATCCCACTTGGCAGGAACGAGCTCGTGAAGAGGTTCTTCAAGTATTTGGGGAAAAAGCTCCAGATTTCAACTGTTTAAGCCGCCTCAATACTGTAACTTCTTTCAAACTCCTCCAATTGCTTATCTGAGTTACATCATGATCAGCTTACAAAAACTGGATCAAAACGTTATTCTCATTGCAGATGACTATGATTTTCTATGAGGTTCTTCGTCTTTATCCCCCGATAGCTTTTCTCGGTCGGAGGACATACAAGAAAATGGAGCTCGGCGGGATCCTTTACCCGGAGGGCGTGATGCTTTCTCTTCCCGTGCTCCTCATCCATTACGATCCGGATATCTGGGGGGACGACGCCCACGAGTTCCGACCGGAGAGATTTGCCGAGGGAGTCTCGAAGGCTGCAAAGAATAGCCAGATGGCCTTCTTCCCCTTCGGTTGGGGCCCTCGCATCTGCATCGGCCAAAACTTCGCCATGATCGAATCCAAGATATGCCTAAGCATGATCCTTCAACGCTTCTCCTTCCGGCTCTCGCCGTCCTACATCCACGCTCCCCTGACCATCCCAACCCTTCAGCCTGAACATGGTACTCGGATTCTCTTAGAGAGATTGTAGACTAAAGTTTTGGAAGGCCTGCCCTTTTGGGTATACACAGAACCAAACTCGCTTTGTTGTTAGACATTTGCATGCAACTCTTAAACCCTTCTTGGTAAATAAATATGTTTTTCATACCATGATGATTACAATGCATGCCCTTGTGAATGATGAGAAGCTTCTCAGGCAGATAGTCATGAGTCGGACGAGAGGGAGGGGGTTTAGAGAGAGAAAATATAAGAAGGGAGAAGGGAGAAGGGAGAAGGGAGAAGGGAGAAGGGAGAAGGTTGGCCTCTTTTAAATTCTTGTGAGACATTGGTTTTGTACGTGTGATCCAAATTAATATACTTTTAATTTATTTCATAAAGGATTTAAATATTTTAAATATTTATTTTCACAAAGCAAAAAGATATCTAAAAGATAAATCAAAGATAATTTAAAATAATTAAATATTTTAAATCTATTTGAAATTCAATAAATGTAATATAAGTTAAAACAAAAATAAGATATTTAGTTAGTATTTTTAATTTTAAGATATTATCTTGACATTATTGAATTAAATTTTAAAATGATTATAAAATTCTTTAAAGATAAGAATGTCTCTTTATTTTGAAGGTAGGTGAAGCCCAATCAACTTCAACAAAGATAATGTCATTATAAAAGTATCTAAGAAGGTTCTAATACTTGATTTGTTAAATCTATTTAAAATTAAATAAATAAAATACAAGTTAAAACAAAAATAAGATAAGAATGACTCCTCAACAAAGATGGTGCCATTATAAAAGTATCTAAGAAGGTTCTAATACCTTTATTAAATGATTTATTAATTACCCATGATTTATTTGACTTATTAAGCTTTCTAGATATATTAAATAAGAAAACAAAAATGCTTCTTTACATGAATGAATACACTAAGAATAAGTTTAAAGCTATATCTAGGTATGTGGAGATTTCTAATCATCAAGATCTTTAGTTTATGTTGCATCATATACTCTATTAAGAGTCTATTTCAAATTGACCAAGGATCATTTATAGGTCTAAAGAGTTGGAGTCTATGGAAAAAGTGTTGTGTATTTATGTAGTTGATAGTTTTATGCATGTCATATTCTATATAAGATCAAACATTACTTATATAATAGGATTTGTTATTCATTTCAACGTGATTTAAATTATATAGTATTTAAGAGTGATAAAGTTACTTTTTCATTTTTTTAGAGGAAGTACAAGTGCAAATTTGTGTTCCAAAAGAGTATTGTATGTTTATGATAATATGTCACACTAATCATGAATAATATGTTTATATTAGAAAGTATCATCTCTATATTATTTATAATATTAATAGTAAGATAATTAGTTGAACTTCAAAAGTATGTGACACTCTTAACTTCAAGTGTTGAGAAGATAATCATTTAAGATGCTTGAAAGGAAATTCCATGGTTCTTAAATCCTTTGAAAAGAATGATGGAGAAATTATTATACTCTTGATTATTACATTACTTATTTGATAACAATAAAATTATAGTATTAGTTTTAATCTTCATATCATACATCTCAAGATCAAACAAGAATTAATCAATTGAAGAGCTTAATCAAATATTTCTTAAAGCAATCCACATGCAAATACATGTTTAAAAGTGTTGGTGGATTTGCTTAATGATGGCTCAACTTACAAATCATAGAGTTATTATTCTAGCTCTTAATAAGTGGCTAATCATTTGAAGCTCATTATTTACATGTTATGTAGGTTAAAATTATTAAACTTATCACTTGACATTAATATAACACAATTAAAATTACATTACATGCATTCATTTGTTAAATATTATTGTGGTGTTATATTGATTGCTAAAACTATATTAAGACTTTATTAAATATTACTTAATGTTGTTTTAAGTCCTACATAAGTTTTAGTTTTGAAATTTTGGCTTAAAACATGCAAATTCAAGTCATTTTGTATACTGCTTGCTAATTTTATAATATGATGGTCAATATTGTAATTAGATGATCTCTTTTTTTGGCTTATATTTGTATCAAAAAGTGAATTGATGTCAGGATTGTATAGATACGATGTATCTATAGTACAAATGTGATTGTCGACTCAACAGTTTATTAGAAGCTTGGATCAGATCGTATGAGATATCAGCCTCATATATATATATATATATATATATATATATATATATATATATATATATATATATATATGTTATTTGATCTATGAGAGGAGAGTTACTGTTATAATCATATGAATATGCAAAGTTCTTCATATGAGTATACCATTTATTTTCTCTTAGAGTAGGTTTCATATGATACATATGTAAATATGCAAGCATTACATGTTATACAATATAAAGTCTTTATGTTATGATTATACAATTGTACCAAATTTTTGTATAAATTACATTCATATAATTCATATTAATGAGATCATTGTATCGTAATAGTACATCTCAGTTTGTTTTCAATTTTATTGTCATGCAGCACGAAGTCCATTCATCATATTTGTACATTTTTGAATTATCATGCTTCAGTATTGTGTATGTACGATAAATGTATTGTATAAGTGTGATGACATTCTCTTTAGTTTTTCATTAAGTGCTAGGGCGATCTGTGTATCGAACTAGTACGACCAATGTTAAAACAATTTATATATTTTTCATATTCTTCATATCATATTATAACAATAAGTAATATAGTATTATTATGTTTTATTATTAAGAAATTTTTGTGAACATACAAGAATGAGTTTAAAATCAAACTAATATGTCAAGTTTCATGCATCTTTTTTATTATCATACAAATATAATAATATATGTCATATAAGTATAGTCTTTTTTACAATGAGATTAATCTATGTAAAATCTACATCATACAAAGCATTCATAGTGTATCATCATAATGTATAATATTTTCTTGAGAGCTCAACCTCTTATGAAAATGTGTTAACTATAATGATCTATTATCAAGCTAGTATGATCAATCTAACTGATAAGCATTGATTTTAGACTTAGCCAAAATTTGGACCAATTTTTATTGTAAATGTATGATATCTCTATTGTATTAGTATGATTCATTCTTACCCAATGATCTATTTTTAGAACTTAGTCATTTATTGAATGTGAGCTTCTTATATAACATATATTATATGATAATACATCATTTAATATTTTTGAAGAGTTTAGAATTTGGACACATATGACTTTGTTATATTCACAAGGTATATTATGATTAAAATTAAATTGAGACTACTTGATTCATTGCTTTTATTGATATATATTTTGTGTTTGTCAAAGGTAATTAAAATTATTAAAAGATTTGTATAGTTAAAACCTTTGAATAGAATTATCAATTATAATATTACATGAATTATTGATTTGGTGAAAATAATATATTTTTATTTTTATCTTGTGACTCTAAGAATAATCAAAATATTAAAAGGATTTCCATTACATAAGTTGTGTAATCGACAACTCTATTAGATCATATTTGAGACAAAGTTTAAATAGTTTTTAAACGTTTTTTTAGGTGTTTTGACTTTGTCTTATAATTAAAATTTTATATAATTTACCTCCTCTTATGGGCATCATCTCTCACACATTTCTAACAGCAATAAGATTGTACCTTCCTAATGATATTGTAATTGTGATACTTTTAGTGAAAGATCTCGTGTTTCATTCCAAAACATGGTATATTCAACTATGATATTATTAAATCAAGAATTTGATAGATAAAAGAGCATTATCACTAAAAGAAAATTTCTTGGTAAGAAAATGTAATAGATATGTTAATCAAGATCTTGTCATTAAAAATTTTTATTCCACCTCATTTGACGTGTGTACAAGATAAAGAATTAGCATTTTATATTGACAAATGTATTGATTCATATAGAAATAAACAATGCATTGTCTATTAGGCATTACAAACATGTTTATATGAATAGCTATTATGCCAAGTGATATCATATGTATGTAGCTTGTGTATTATAGATGTGATAAGCAATGTTTAACATTAAGAGGTTTTGTAATTAGCTTAAAAAATATGTTTATAAACATTTATGGTATAGAATCATTAGATGATAAATTAAAGGTGACTTGCAAAAGTGTTTTGACAAACGGTTATGGCTTAGATATGTGTCATGTATAGTATAGTATAGTTGTTATTATCTTATCAATAGATCATGTTATGACCTTGACAAGAGAAAGCTATTTTTGATGGATATATATTGAGAAGGTTATTGATAAAATGACTAAAGAAGTGTGCTTTAAGTGGAAACTATTCTTCCTCCTTCCTCTCTTACTAACTTGTTGTAAGTGTTTAATACTCACATTATAAGCAAAAAGCCATGAGAGTATCTTTATAATCTCTTTTAAAATATTTATTAAACATCATATAAAATGTGGTTATGATTTGTAGTTTGTATTTTGATGCAAATCTTTATGGCTTTTATCTTTTCTTATGTTTTTGTCTGCTTTGTTTTTCTACTATTTTTGTTTTTTAGAAGTTTTTTGCAACTAATTTTCTCCTTTTGTCTTAGTTGTAAGTGATAAAATATTTATCTTGATGATGTAAACAATTTATCAAGACATAATAGTGTATACTTTTGTTATTTATTTTAGTTATTACATCATTTGTTTGATAATAATAAAATTATTATATTATTATTACTATTTATTTTTAAGTATTGATTTTAGATTATGCATCTCAAAAGTACATAAGATATTCATATAAAGAGCTTAATAAATTAATTCAAAAATATTAATAAAAGTGTTTAGATAATAATTATAACTAACATAAGAAGAAACATAAACTTAAGTAACATGAAGAGATCTTTATCAAGTGTTTATATTTTGATAATGAGAATATCAAAATTTATAATAATTTATTTAATATATTTAGGATTTACTTAGAACATATATTTTATTTTATTTTACATATATATTTATTTTAAAATATTATATTCATAGTTAGTTATTTCATGTGTTAATGTTAAATTAAGTAGGAATTAAAAAGTGAATAAATTGAGTAAGAATTATATTATTAGTGCGAATCATATTTGTATGACCTAACTTTCATATAATATGATTAGCTATTTCACAGGATCAGACAAAGCATTGGTCATAAGTGATCTTATAATATGTACATAAGTTATACTATTTATATTAGTATAATATCTTTATCATAGAGTATGTTGATGATTGACTCAAGAAGTCTAATTTGTGATTTGTTCTTGATCTTTATACAGTATGATATTATCTTTCATGCGAATATAATCTATTCATTTGGTAAATCAAACAAAGGATTGAATTAAGCAATATGAGTTTAAGTCTTCAATAGATATAGGGTTAATAAGTTTTGTATATTGTGATGGTTCCATTGTCTTCATATGATAATCTTAAAAATAAGTAATATATTGAATTTTGTCTTATTAGTATAAAATAACTTTTGTACTTGTATGATATCATTTATTTATGAGCAAAATATTGAGAGTTATAATTGAGCAGATTTTGGTCATACTTGCAAAATGTCATTATTGTATCTATATGATACCACAACGTACCTATACAATATTATTTCACTTGACAAATTAGTAATTAAGCTTAGTTATATATTAAAAAAAATTGCATCATAGAAGTACTATCCTATTATCAAACTAATGTAATCCATTACGATCTAGTAGAATAAACTTGTAAAATCTATCGTAATGTATGATCTTATATCTTATAATATTTTTTCAAGTACTTAAAGCTTAAATGTTGCGCAATTTGTTATAGTTGTACTATATAATATCCTAATTGTATTAGTATAATTCATTTACCAAAAAAATGAACAAGTTGGATAATAGCAATTGTTTGGACGATTCTGTTAGTAGTGTATTGTATTTGCACGATTATTTTGATCGTAAAGTACCATTAGTTTAGCATGTGGGGTTAGTTTGACTTGTTTTTTTTATAGAACCATTAGAATGATTTTTAAAGCCTTTTGAGAGGTTAGGAAGAGTTATTTAAGAACATCCAAGCCCTTTCTACGGCACAATAGACATTTTTGCAGTAAGAACTAGATGCAACACTATTGTTTCCACCTTGCTCAAGTTTCAATCTTCCTTAGATTACATTGAAACAGAAACACTAAGCTCTTTCAATTGTTTCTAGTAATTCCTTCAACAGTCCCTCTTCAACAAGTAACAATAACAACTTGCTTTGCTTGAGTTCTCTTCTTTACCAGCTACAGTCTTCTAAGCAAAACATGACTCTTGTTTGATCCTTTCCCTCCCCCTTACAAATAGTAGTTCTAATAACTCCAATCCTTATCACAGCTACCCTCTAAGGACACTCCCTAGATTTCATTTTGCAACAGAACTTGACTTCTATATTTCTTTTCCCTAACACATGAAGTTTAAAACTTAAGCTCATGCAACCTTTTCTTACTCAACCTATTGGAAACAAAACATGCAAGAATAAAGATTAATAAATCCTTTGCTTGATAATTCATTTATCAATATTCTTTTATCTTATAAATTTCATATCATATTCATTTAGTTTTTTAAAAATTCCAATCAATATATCATTGGATATTATTCAAAGAGCTATTTTCAATAAACACACTTAATTTCAAAATTCAACACACTAAGAATTTGACATGGTTTTTTGAAGTACCATCGAAATTATTGTTTCAATTCGATTGTGTGTCAAAATCAAATTATTAATCTTTTAATCCAAATGTGGGTATTATGATCTCAATTGAACCTTGTTGGAAAAGGGGATGTAATACCTAATATATGTTGCATCAACATTCAATGTAGAATATGCAATTAAAGAACAATGAGATGCACTTCCATCGAATCTAAACCAATTCTTATCTAATCAAAGCCAACTTTTGAGCAAGTAAGAAAAAAAGATGCAAACTCAAATCATACCTTTAACAACTCTTTCATAATAAAAAAAAGTTTTAAGTCTAAAGTTCTTCTCTTTTCTATATTTCTCACTCTTTTTCCTTTTTGCAATTCTTCTTTTTCTTTGATGTTTTCTTACAAATCAAATCACC
Organism: Vanilla planifolia; assembly: GCA_023846275.1. Lineage (NCBI taxonomy): Eukaryota > Viridiplantae > Streptophyta > Magnoliopsida > Asparagales > Orchidaceae > Vanilla > Vanilla planifolia. Next base: position 6,886,526 of record CM043877.1, read on the forward strand.
TGATGATCTACTTACATGAAAAATCAGTCAGATTGGTTAAGCATATCTCATAATTAAGTAATCTAATGCTCTAATCATATAGAATCTTAAAATAATATAATTAATTTCATCTTCTATTTGTTAAGCCTATAAAAAAAATTAGTTAATTTCATATACTTTAACTTACAAACATAATATTCACATTAAAAGTAAATTTAAGTATTTTATATATAATAAATTTATAATATTTCAAAAAAAAAATCTAGACATAGGCAAAGGAATTATAATGTTTAATAATAGAGCTAATATTAAATAATAATTTTTTTTATGTAAACACATTCAACTAATTCTTCTCGTTCCTTGTAAACCTGCAAAGTGACATTACTAGGATTTAATATCTAGCACAAGATATTATAAGAAAAACTCATAATTTTTTTAGAATTATAATAAAGATCTTTCAAATAAAACAATAATTTTCCTTCAAATTTTTTAGTTTTTAAAATTATCACATATATTTTATTTTTTATTCTAACATTATTTATCTTCTTTCTATATATTTTATTATATTAAAACTAACTAAAAAGGCGACTTTATTCTGTGCACCCAAAAAACCTTGCTTGAATGACCATTTGTTTGATCACACGATTGACTTTTTATCCAACCTGAGCTCGAGTTGACCCAAGTCAAACCAGATTAAAGCTTAACACTCATGCCTAAACCAGATTAGGAAGCAGCTTAAACCAAAAAGCAACTCATTTGAGTTTAAATACGAGCCCATCTCATAATGGAGGCCGTCGGATAGCTCGAAAAAGTCAGGATTAGGTGATTCCTGCTTCCGCTTTCCTCCCTCTTCCCATGTGATCCCTACCATCTCCCATCCCTATCCTGCTCTTCGAGCTCCTAACCTTACTTCTTCGATGAGCAGCAGACCAAATCCCAGGCAAGAAGCTTCCTTCATCCCTTCTCTCCCCTTCCGAAGCGTCGGCGTGGAGATGAGGAAGACGGCAACGGCGGCAACGAAACAAGAAGTAGAAGGAGAAGGCGAGGCCGTGGCGATTCGGAGATCGGTAAAGGCGCTTCTTTTCGGCGGTTGGGAAGAGAAGGAGGCGGCGGTGAGGGACTGGGCGAAGGCGAAGCAGAACAGGAGGAGGGAGCTCGCCGAGCTCGGCGTCTTGCCGCCGCTGGTCGCTATGCTCGCCGACGGCAGGGACGAAGGCTGCCGCCGGCTAGCCGCCGAAGCTCTCGTCGAGCTCGCCGATGGATCTTTCAGGTCAGCCCTACATCCAAGATGAGGCCTTTTGAGTCAGATAGCGGCTCTCTTTTGTCTTCCATTTTTTTTTTTTTTGACCGACCTTTCTATAATGGCATAAATATCCAGAAAGGTGCGAAATGGAATTTTTAGAAAAGGGAGCGTATTTTCGTATAATTTTAATAAGCCTCGGAAACGGCTCGACTCAAGTTGAACCGCCGTTTTTATACCTAATTATTCATATTTTTTTATGGATAATATACATTAGACTCATATTAAAGTTGATTGGCTCCCATTATAATTTTTTTATATTAATTAAAACATTATTGTAAATATAATTTATCAAACAAAATACTTAGGTCAACATTTGCCTAAAAGTCTTCTTTCATCTTCACTGTTTTACACCGTTTTGTCATATCTTGCCTGTTATCGAATCTTATTCGTATATATATCCTGACGCAGGCCATTGGGCCAAGTGGTCAAATCATTATGCTGGACCAGATATTTTAAAAAAATATATTTTTTGAATTATTAATCATTTATTATTTTTTTAAATATATTATATGACCAAAAATAGTTTTCAAATAACCTAGCGTTTTCTTGTGGCAAGGAACAAGGTGCTAATAGTGGAGGCCGGCTTCGTTGAATTGCTTCCCCTGTTTCAGAAGGCTAAGGAGACATCAATCAAGCAAGCGTTGGCTCCTCTGCTCCTCTCCATCTCCACTCTCGCCACGACGCCATTCCCCGTCGACGTCCACCCGATCCTCTCCACGCTACTCTCCATCCTCAACTCCACGCCGCCGCCCTCGGCAGCCACCACCATGGCCTGCGCCGCTGCCCTCTGCCACCTCTCCACGAAGCTCCAGAGCGCCAAGTCCCTCGTCTCGGCCGGAGCGGTGCACACCCTCCTAAAACTCTGCTCCGATGCTGGAGCAGCGGAGGCCGCGCTGTCCGCTCTGTGCAACCTGGCACTGAGCTCGGCGGGGAGGGAGGCGATCGGAGGGGATTCGTTGGTCCCCGGAGCCTTGGTGGAGGCGATGGCGAGGGAGGCGGAACCGAGATGTCGGGAGCTGGGGGCGTATTTGTTAATGGTGGTGGCTCGGGGAAGCGCGAAACAGAGGCGGAGGATGGAGGAGGCGGGAGCGGTGCCGATGCTTCTCGAGGTGGCGCTGTTGGGAAGTGGGGTGGCGAGCCGGAGGGCGATTCGGATGCTACAATGGTTGAAGGGTGGGGGAAGAGTGGGCGTGGGGGGAGATGGGTTTGAGGTGGAGGAGGAGGAAGATGGTGACAACGACGGGGAAGGGGGGATGAAGCAGAGGAGTAGGGCAGTTCGGGGTTTGGTGACGCAGAGTCTTCACAGAAACATGGAGAGCATTTTGAGCAGGGGAAGGGAGAAAGATGCTAATGGGGAGAAGAAGCTGACTTCTTAGCGTCTTTACTTGTATCCCTGCCTTGGAAATTATTTATGCCCTATTTGTTAAATAATTTCAATGTAATGTTTTTTCATCAAATTCAAACAAAAATTTTTGTAATAAAACCAATATATAACCTTATATAAAAATATGATATTTGATATTAATACCTTATTACCAATTATTAAAGTATGACTAGCCCCTATGTTAGCAAATATAACTACTTGTTACATTGCATAATCCTCAACAACTTAAGCTATAAAAGATGAAACCAAGATTTCCTATGCACCCAATACTTTGAAGAGCAAAGCCTATAATAATAAAATAAAAAAAAAATAATGAACATTTCATTAGATATAGGAATTCTTACATTTAATACTTTATTATATTACATCAACAAATATGTCAACAAAAGATGATATTAAAAATTTTTATAATTTAAAATTTTGAAACATTATAAATTTTATTTTATTTTTAATCTCATTTGAAAAAAAAAATGAGATTTGAATCGAGATCAAATTAATTTGAATTTAACTAACAAACAAATATACTCAAAAGCAACAGAAAGGATAAAATTATGAAGCCCAGCTATAACTCATGGCGGTTCGATGGGTTTGTTAGTGGGCCGTTCGTTGTCTATTTAATCGCAGGATGGCATTAAGATTTGTTGCTCAGCATACACCATTACCTTAGCGTTCGCGGCTAGGGTTAGGGTTTTCTACATCGCGTGCCGCCGGCCATGGACCTTTCAGCCAAGAAGCGGAAAGCCGATGAGAACGGCACCGGTGCACTCTCCCCTTCGTCCAACTTGTCCCCGGAGGATGCCCGCAAGATCGTCGAGCAGCTCGATCAGGAGCAGCTCGTTGAGATCGTCGCTGATGTCGTGTGTCGCGACGCAGGAGTTCTGGACGCCGTGCGGCGTATTGCTGACCGCGATCCCGTTCAGAGGAAACTCTTTATTCGTGGTCTGGGATGGGAGACCACCACAGAGAAACTCCGTTCCCTCTTTTCGGCCTACGGCGATCTCGAGGAAGCCGTGGTCATCGTGGACAAGGTCACGGGAAAGAGCAAGGGCTATGGCTTCATTACGTTCCGGCACATCGATGGCGCCCTCCTTGCTCTCAAGGAGCCCAGCAAGAAGATTGATGGTCGGATGACGGTCACCCAGCTTGCTGCTGCTGGAACAGCTGGTCCGACGGCTCCCGCTGCTCCTGCAGTTGACGTTTCCATGCGGAAGATCTATGTTGGAAATGTTCCTGCTGATATGGCATCTGACCGCCTCCTTGCCCACTTTAGCTCGTATGGAGAGATTGAGGAAGGACCGCTAGGGTTCGACAAACAGACAGGAAAGTTTAGGGGTTATGCCTTGTTTGTTTACAAGACCGTTGAGGCTGCTCAAGCGTCTCTTGTTGACCCAGTTAAGAGTATCGATGGGCATATCTTGAGCTGCAAACTTGCTATTGATGGCAAGAAAGGGAGATCTGGTCCTGGTGTTCCAGGTGCTGGACAGCCGGGGCAACCGATGGGAGGCGCCGGAGCTGAAGGGCATGGTGACGGACTTGGGATGGGTTCACAATCCTCACTTCCTGGAACTCTTGCAAACCAGTTTGGTGCACCAGGTGGTGGATTATCTGCTTATGGTGGTTTTTCTGGCAGCACTGGGCTCCCTGCCGGCGCTGCTGGTCTTGGTCATCACCATTTGAATTCCTCATTACCAGCATCGGTAGCGTTAGGAAATGCTGGCTTGTCTTCTTTGGGTAATCATGCTCCTTCTTCTTTAGGTGGTTCTGGAGTCGGGCCTTATGGAGGGGTTGGACTTGGTGGTGGCCCATATGGCTCTTCATCCCAGTATCCAGGTTCTGCTGGGTATGGAGGTTTGGGAATTGGTTCTTCACTCTACCGAGTGCCACCTGGCTCTTCTGGCTTACCCTCTGGTGGTTATCCTGAGGGTGGTCCATATTCATCCTCTTCCTTGTATCAAAGCCAGCACCACCAGACTGCAGGGTCATCTCCTGGAGCTCGTGTTCCTACTGGTGGTGGGATGTATCAGAACATTCCACCTTATTTCTGAGGTAATTTATCTTTTGTGTAAATTTTTTTTTACCTTTAATCTCATCATTGACCTTTTGTGCTAATTATTTTTCTTTAAGCATTTCTTAGTTAAATAATCAAGGCTGCTTTTTTATGTGCCATTGAAATTTATGGTATTGCACATGAATTTTGAAGGAACTGTTCTCTTTTGGAATTGCTTTAGTGTTAAAATACAGGTTATTATTTTAGTTGTGTTATATTACTGGTAATTGTGCTTTTAGTTGAGTAATGAGTTCATGTTTTTTTGCTTTATGCTTGTTTTCATCTTGATGCTTATCGTTATACTTGAATTTTTCTTCTCAATAATAATGTTGTTTGGCCATAAATAAGTCATTGATATCTGTTTTTTCTCATGTTTGATGATTTAATTGAATGTGCAATACTATATTTTTTATCATGTGCTTGCAGAGTTTTTGAACTGTTTAATGTCTGCTGTTTGTTTATCTGATTGCTTATTTGATCATTGAGGGCTTGTCTGCCAAGTAATCATTTAGAAGCATATTTTGGGTTAATACATGAATTCTAAGATTATTTTTTGGATTGTTTTCATGATGTTTGTTGAGCATGATGCATCTGGAGGATTTGTGATTCTCCTCATCTCTATGTTTTGAAGCTTACCTTTTAGGGAGACAGATGATGGTTTTATGATATGACAATTTTAGGTTGTATGTATTATATTTCCTTATAGAACTATTGAGTACATCCTTGCCTAACTCTCGAACTTTAATGTTCTTATCTGTTTGTGATTTTTTTTTTTCTCGTTGAATGCTGGGTTTGAAATTCAAGTTGTTTTAATTATATTTGTGTCTTAAGACATTGCATGCTTCTCCTTTTGCACATGGTGCAAACTGTTGTTCAAAGGTAGCATGATTGACTTGTTTTTTAGTTTTCTGTGTAAATTTTTCTCAGTTGCCACTTATTGGATTTGCTTTTGCATTATCATTTCACTTCTCCCACTCGCCTTGGTTACTTGGTTAAGTTATGTTGACGAACATAGATTTTAGTTCATTGTTGAATAACTGCAATTTCATAGAATTTACATTTGTATGATAGTCTTCCCACAATTCCCTAATTTGGTATTTAGCATATTATCTTCTTTCCTTTTTTTTTTTAATCATTCATTCACTTTGAACTATTGTGTGGGTCAGCAGAAGCATGGATGCTAGGTGTTGGTGCTTGCTCTGGTACTCTTTGATGAATCTTTGTTGATAATTGTCATGTGAATTGAATTGGCTTCAATGATTACTTCTTGATCCTCTTGAATTTGATCTTTTTGTGTGTTGGTCTGTCTTTTGATTGTTTGATTTTTGATACTTTGTTTCAAATTTTTTTTGGAAGTTTCCTGTAACAAAAGACATTTTAACATAGTGTATTGTTTTTTTTTTTTTTTTTGGTTATATTTGTTGTTATCATTGTTTTTTGTTGATTAATTGTTGGGATGAGTGTTGTGATGTTTTTAAGCATGTCAAGAATGTTGATGTTTGCTTAAAATGATCATATCAATAAATATCTTCTGATTCTTATTACTGAAACTCACATGGGTGTAGTCATGTGAGACTTAGTCAAATAAGTGATTTTGTAATAATCTATGAGTGATATTAATAAAGTTGTTCTTGTAGCTCAAAATATTTTTGATCTATTTTCAAAAGGAAGGGAGATCATTTACCTCCAAAACATCTTTTTTGGTGATATTGGTTGTTTGAGTTTTATATTTTATTCCATGATTGACCTATGGATAACAACTACTTTCTTGTTTTATTTTGAGAAAGAAGTTAAATGCTGCATATGTATAGTTGTTGTTAGTCTTTAGAACATGAGTTGGTGTTTTTAGTTAGGCAGGAAGCTTACATCCAACTTTATGGATTGTGCTGTGATTGTGTAATTTACTTAGTTTTTTTTTTTTTTTGCTGATGAATATTTGTTTTGTTATTGTGTATGTACATGGGTTTTGTGTGTCCTTTTTTGTACTTGTGTTGCTTATAGGTTGGGATAAGTTTAACATTTTGTGATCTTTATTATAATAGTGATGTTGATTGCTTCATTTAACTTTTGATTTATTGTTATGTTTATTTTTAATTTTTATCTCCAATAATCTATGTTGTATTACTGCTTGTTTGGCATTGATAAATTGAGTTATATCATGGGTGTGTTATTCAGGTGTCTACCAAGTCTTGGGAGCAAATGGTTTGAATGGTTGTGCTGAATGCTGCTTTGATGATGTTTGCAAATCTTTTGTGGATGCTTCTGCTTCTACTTCTGGTCTGCAATGCGGTTTACTCTGGTTGTTGTTTGGAGTTCTAGAGATAGAGTAGTCTATTTACTGAAACCTGCAAGTTTCTTATGTTGATGTTGTTCTCCTTGTTTAGAGATGGATAATTTCTAGATGGTCTAGATAAGGTGTTTGAGAATTTATAAATATTATGTTGTGTCTACTTCCAGTGGTCTTTGATTTCAATTTCTTAGTTCATCTTCTGTTATGGTGTGTGTTTTTGACCTATCTGCAAGTGACTATCTACTTTGGCGTTGTTTTACCGTATAATTTTTGATGTTTTGTTTTATGGGAGTTATTTAATAAAGTTAATATTTATTTGGTTTTTCTTTTCTGCTTTTTTTTATTAATCTCGTCCTAATAAAAGCATAATGTGTCTAAAATCTGTGCTGTAGCTGTTCAAGTGATGTGTGAGTGTGTTTGTTGTGCTATGTGGGGAAGATGAGTCAATGACATGATGCGTTTTGCCTGGTTTGACTGTAATCTCAAAGGTTGCTTTCTTCTATGTGATTTATGTTGAAGACAAATGAAGATTCAGTTTGGGTGTTTGTTACTTTCAGGAGGTTTTTGTTATGTAATGCATTGATACAAAATCTCAATTCATGAATGGAACAAGACGATGGATAATTAGAATTTAAAGATTTATGCTTCGCTTTTTAGTGTTTACATTTGATCCTTGGAGTAAGTTCTAGGATGAATGAAAGATGATAAAAAAGAAAGCCAAACAAATTGCTGTTTAAATATAGGGCAATTATATAGTCAGATAGGAATCTGGGTTGTGTTTGATCTACACAATTGCTGTTAAAATATAGGCAATTTTAATGTGAGATGGATTTTGCAGTGATTTCCAAGATTTATTAACAATGTCGTAGTTGGTCATCTCTTATGTGTGCCTTCGTTTCTGATTTGTTTTGGTTGTACTGTGCAATTTTTTTTACTTAATGTTAAGATAGATAGTTCAAGTGGATTCGAAAGATCTTCTGGTGGAGATAGAAGACGGTCTACAGGTACGCTACTGATCACTTGCTTATATATCCACCACATCTTCAGCTTTTGCAACTAAACTTAGAAAAAAGAAATGTTTCAGGTGTTTGGGAATACGATTCGGTGGAGAAGATGGAGTACGATTCTGAGGTGATTCTCAGGTTTCTTTCAGAGAATTTTAGGTTTTGTACATTAGGGAAGTGAGAAGGTTGTATTTTATTTGGAATTTATGCTTTTAGAATAAAAAACATTGAATATGCTTAACGGCAACTAAAAAGGCATGGTTGAGCAATTTTTTTTTGGATGTGATGTGAACTTTCAAGCACAAGATCGCTTATTAGAGCGAGGGCAATCAAAAGATGACATAAAGCACGATTCAGTAACCAACATAAACAGCGGCATTGACTATGTAACAGTCGTCGTTCTTATCACCCATTGCTTCCAAATAAACGCCACTCGAACATATCATTCCCCCATTCACAACCTCAACATCAAGGATTTGACCACTATAAGAAAAAGAAAATTTAATGGTTTATCTTGGTAAAACATATGCTCTTCCAATACCACATTTGAGCTAGATATAAAACATGGCGATTGTAAATCAATCAAAGTTAAAAATGAAATTAACTATAATCAAAATGATTAAAAGCAGAATTAGAGGTCAACTTTCCTATGCAAAACATGAATTAGATTAAAGATCAAAATGATTTGAATCGAATCTAGATAAAATTGGAGCTGGTAAAGGAGGAGCTACTCACTATGGGAAGACGGATTTCACCCTCTCAATATCAAGCAATGGCTGAGTAGACTGCGGAACACCGAGCTTTATCTTAAGCTTCATTTGATCAGTATTAACCCCAGGAATTGACCCTGTTTCATAGCAATTCAGTCCCATCCAAAAGTAGAAATATCCATACAACACATAAAAACAGATCCAACTCCCATCTCGATGAATATCGGAAAAGAAAATCGAAATCAGCACTCACCAATTCGAAATGCGGGAATCGAATTGGAAGAGATGGCATCCCTGCAAGCTCTCATGGCCGCGGCAGTGATGTCTTGACTGCTCATTAAGTAACAGGCAATCGATCTAAAACTAAGCAACCGGAAAAGGTATGACAAGATGACAAAGCAAGCGGATACCCGTGTTGATCGTATCCGACCCCCATCTCGACGAAGAGAAGCTTCATCGAGGAGGCATCAAACTGCGATTCCTTCTCTTTGCCAGCCATTTCCATGCCGCCGATTCCGCAGAAGCCGGCGGCGTACTTCGGGACGAATTGTAACGAAGAAAGAGATGAATGCTTCTTCAATTCCAACTATCAACCTCGTTTTTGTAATTTCTAGGGTTTATATTGTTCGACGGAGAGCGAGAGATCGAGAAACTTCAAATTTGCATTTTAAACTATTTAAAAACTCATTAAAATTAGAAAATGTAGAAAAATTATTAACGCTTACAATATAATATCCAAAATAAAATAAATATTAAATAACAATTTACTTTGTCCCACAACAGAATTCATTCTATACAACTGTTGTTTTTTAAAAAAACAATTTTTTATAATAAATTTTGAAATTAAACTATTTTAAAAATAATATATATAATACTTCCCAATTTAACATAAAATAAATAAATACTCACATTTAAAGAACAAAACATTAAAAATGCATCTACTAGATTACCATTACAAATATCCGAAATCGTGCGACATGCGTGGTGCTCGTTGCATAAAAAATCGAAGGGCTAAATCGATAGATCCAGCGACGCGGACACAAATCTCAAAGCATCACCAATTACACTACAGTCCTTTACATGCATCAAGGTTCCATACAACATTCAAAGTGCTATCCTCAAACGAAAGCCAATACATATGTTAACCTGCAAAGCTCCAATAGTTAAAAAACTACACGTTCCTTTTTCTCATCAAGAGAAGAAAAGAGATTAGATAGATCCACAAGTCATCAGAATCACTTGAGTCATTTTGCATCACAATGTTGAATGACTAGAGAGAGAGCAGCATCCACACAAGGAATTTACATAGCTAATCTACCGAATCTAAAAGATTTAGCAAAGAGAAGAACCAACCCAGGATTCCATTAACTAAATCCTACAAATACATACCTGTATGATGATGGGCTACAAACATCACTAATTCCACAATTGCCGTCAGCCGATTCGACAAAATCCACAATCCATCGAAGAGTCTGCGAGGAAGACGGTCGAGGAAATCGGTCGGCCACCCCATGCAGATCCTTCCATTGGGCATCGAACCAATGTGCAGAAACATCTGCATTCTACAGGGTCTTCTCCTATGTTACATCTGCAAGACGCAAAGTGCAGCAAAGTGTGATTAACATACAAAACAACTATTTGTAAAACTAAGTGAAGATGGCTGCATTAAAGGAGAAGATACAAAACAAATCCTCCGAGAGATCAAAAGAGATGGCTGCAGTAAAGTTGACAGAATGTACACAAGAGAAAGACAGCAACCTTGTTGAAGCTGAAGCTTAAGGTGAAGTTTATTTCATCGCATCTAAAAAGACGTTCAGGGGAAAAGAAGCAGAGACAGATACAGAAAAGTAGAAGAAGATAAAATGATATGAATGTAACAAGTCCACTCATTTTTAATCAATTGTCTTCAACTTGATGAGGAAGAAAAGCAAAGGAAAAAAGAAAAGTTATGATGGTCACTTGGAAAGATTGAGATGAGAGATCAAGTGGAGAGCAGTATAAGTCAAGACGGAGCATGTGTTTGCCTATGGCCAACAGAAACATTGAAGGAGAAGAACGTGGTGAGAAATATGAACTATTGCACTTGGAATTAGAAGAACTCATGTTAAATATGTCAAATTTTGCAGATTTTGAAAGGGAAATTCTTAGGATATTGCATAAGAGTATGATCCATTGGACGATGACAATAAAGGTAACAAAAGATCTTTCTAGCTTTTAATTGATTGAGTCTCTTGGTGATCTTTGCATCCGAGAAGGAAATGACAAGGACAAATGAGGAGAACGTAAGTCAATACCCCAAGATATCAAAAGAGGTGGGTACATTGAAGATGAAGGAATGTAAAAACGAGAAAGATTGCAGCATCGTTAAGGATGAGCTGACGATTCTTTCATGACATCCAACATGAACTTTAGGGAAAAAGGAGGTGAAGGAGATGAATGAGAAAATGAAGAAACAAAAAAAGCATAATATGAATGTAACAACAACACTCTTTTCAACCAGAATGCCCTCAACTTGAAGGAAGAGAAGCAATGAAGGAAAGGGAAGTTATGAAGGCTATTTCGAAGCAATTCAGATGAGAGCTCAACAGGTAGAGAAGAGACAAGTTAGTTAAGATGAGGAATACGTTTGTCTCATGGCCAACACCAATGTTAAAAATGAATGTGATGAGATATGTGAATTATAACACCCAAAATAGGAATAAGTGAGATATTAAATATGCTAAGTTTTGTAAATCAACTATTAAATATAACAAGTTCACATAGGAATGCTCAAACCATGATAACATTTTTCACCAATACAAAAACTCATGCGACATGCTTAAAAGTGAAAATGAATTCATGAAAAATGAATAAATTCTTTGACGGGTTTAGTTTTTAGCTCAAGTACTAAAATTGAAAGCTTAAAGAATAGGTCAAATGTACATGTTTAAGCTTCCAAATCTTTAAATGATGAAGTTATTTTTCATTAAAATGAAAATGAGAATTCAATAACAAAACTAGAAGCGTGAGCTTCAGGAAGATGAAAATAGGACATTAAAAAACAAAGCATTCATGCTTCATCCCATGCTAATTGTAATAAGTGCGGTCTGAATAGAATGCATAGTATATCTCATTCTATGAATCATACATATTGTACGAATATCACATGAAAATTTGTTTGTTACCATTGTAATCAAGTATGACATGCATCATAAGAATGTAATATAAGGAAGAATACTAGTTCGCAAGTCTCATTGTAGACTTGGACTAAAAACAGAACATTTGTATGCTCAATACAACATCCACACAATTCTAACCGAGCTTAAGTTTTTAAAATTGAAGTTTACATGAATTAAGGACTTGCGAGTAAATTGTGTGGCCAAAATTAAGGACTGAAAAAGACATGAATTTCGTAAATTGTGTGGCCAAGTCTAAATTTTCATTTCTTTTTTCACTGTGATTATTTTAAATTTTGATCTCCCATATTTCCATTTAATTAGAATTTGTCATTTACAGTCTGAGTCAGGTCTAACACATAGTTGTTATATACATTCAATATTCTTCATTCTACTTATAAATAAAACAATGATTGATCAATATATGAATGTGCACGTTTACATCATTAATTAGAATCAACTCCAAAAGTGATATTACAAATATGCCTACATGAATGTATAGATTAATACTTAAATTGGTTCATCTGAAATAATTATTACATCATATGGATCCATGAGCCCAAAATTTAAATTTTGATATAAAATTACTACATTTTAACCTTATTAATGAAATAGAAAAGTTTTTTGAAAGGTTGTGTGCACAGCGATTTTTTTTTTTTTTGAAAAGGAAACTAAAATATCATCATGATTTAATGCTCCACTTTTGATGGTGTCAAAAGAAAGAGAAGAAGGATGGCAAGCATTAATGAAATACAAACTATTTTTAATGCTTGCATATATTCATTACTAAACGTGCTAGGAAGGGTGGAGATTGTTAAGCCCAATGAGCATACAGTGTTGGATGACGACAAAAAGCTTAATGATGAAGTTACAAAAACCTATCTTGTGTCGACTTTACATATTGTATATCTTATAAAGATGGATTGTTGGTGTTAAAAAGTGAGCTCAATAAGGATGTAGCTAGGAAGATCAGGTTCATCAATCTAAAAGCATCTTAGTTAATTCATGGCCCTAGGTTGTCAAGAATCATTACAAGTTTTTGCAACAAACATCTAAGAAAGTAATCACTTATGAGACTTAAGTTTTTAGCTAAAATTATTTGAGAATTTTCAAAATGAAATGATGAACTCATAACTTGAACTCTAAATAAAAATACGTTATAGCATAAAATCAAATTCTTATGAGATTGTTTTTACGTCAATCTATAAATGCATGCAAATTTTCATGATTTTTTAGATCATTTAATATTCAGTTTTATTTCTCAAAGTTGTATTCATTAGAAAATTACGTAAGTGAAACTTCATTTTAAAATTATTTTCAACCCAAGTTTTCTCATATTTGTTCCATGAATTAATTCAGTTAAGATACCAATATTTTAAAAAGTTATTAATTAATGCAATTGCTTAGTATTCATATTTCTACAACCAAAAAAATTAAGCACAGCATATAACATGCAGGGGACAATTGATTTTCTTTGAACAGTTCATCTGATCCTCTATATAAGGCAGCTAATCTGACGTCAAGCTTGCACAGCATGATTTAATATGAACACTTTATCAGCTAAACACGTATAATTTATATGGCTCCACCAACAATGTCCAAGAAAAAAAAGGGCCTATTCCTCTAAGTTAGATGAAAAATTCCTCTAAATCAAATGATCCGATCAGCTTGATCGAACCATGGCAAAAGGGGATTGCTTTTTTCAACATGGTTTAAAGGCATGAAAAAAATTAGACAGTTCAACATCCTAGTCAGACCGTTCAATCTATACATAGAAGACAACAATGATCCAGAATTGTCAAAGACATACCAGAATTTGATATTTTTGAAAACTATCAACATTCTGCTTGCATGCCTAAATGATAAATATCACATTCTATAGATATAAATAAGAGATATAACTCAAATAGTTGGAAGTTCATAAGAATGTTCCAATGGTTGTTCTGTCGCATTCTCCTTGTACTTTTCAATTATTTTATCACTTGTAACCTTGACTCTTTTGAAACAATCATAAAATTCTTCGAATGATTTTGTAGTCTTTTGGGCTAGTTATGCAGCAGCTTTCTTCTGCTTACTTTTACAAAGGACAAGCAAAGGGAAGTACAACCTTATGTAAGTGGGAGTGGATGTAGCCTGATAGTTTGCCAATCCGCTTAAAATAGCTTTGTGCCTTCCTGTTTTTCCTTTACCCATTGCAATTCCCATTCATATTTAATTTATTAGTCGAAGTAACACTTTTCAAAATTAACAACTCACCTTGTCTCATGTGTATTTTATTCTCTAAGTAACAACCCAAAAGCTAACATTGAGGGCTTAATCCTTTGTGTACCACAATATTTTTTGAATGCTAACCATTAGCTACAAATCAGCATAATGCACAAACAACCTTCCTTTCAACACACCAAAACAAAAAGAGTAAAGCTGGTAAAGAATAGTCACAACAACATTTAAAAAGACCTGTCAGGCACTCAAACCGGAAAATTACCTACACCTCAGTCATATTATTATTTCAAAAGAGAGAACCTTCTAGATAAACCTTTAAACTTAAAGCTGAATATTCTTCAGACATCATAAAAAGAGCCATAGGTACAATTCATTGTAATTAAGATGCATAATGAACTTAAATACTAAGTCATAAAAATGCACCCTACAACAGAGCATAAAGTTTGTCTTCCAGCATGATATACCATTGGATGCAACTGAATGCAATAAAGATATATGATGAACCCAATTGCATCAAGTTACAAAAATGGAACTTACAACATAAACAGAGCAAAAAAAATTACCAATTCACATTTCTAATACCATTGGATGCAACTGAATGCAATAAAAATGTATGATGAACCCAATTGCATCAAGTTACAAAAATGGATCTTAAGACATAAACAGGGGAAAAAAATTACCAATTCACATTTCTAAGACGGTTATTCACATTACTGCAATTTGAAAAGTTTATTGGGCAAAAAAAAGCGTGCATATTTTAATAGAACAATATTAAAGAATGGTAAATGAGTTAACATTTAGATGATATACTACAGTACGCTGCAATAGCAACTCCTAAATTAATAGAGTTATTTGATTAGGCGTGATTAAGCATTCGGCAGAGGATGCCATAAGGTTCTTTTAAAGGAAGAGGGCTGGAAGGATGACACCTTAATTCCAAGTGCCAAAAAAACAGTATTAGGAGGAAAAGTGACCCCCAGGTTGCAGGCACATGCAACACAATAAAAGGTATTTTTGTTAGATGTAAATCTGACAGTGCAAATATTACTAAAACGAAGAAACAACCAGATTCCACTAATATTTTTATTACACCATTCAATTTTCTAGCTGAAACCTCTATCCACGGTATTTATTTAGCAAGATTTTTTTTTTTTTTGTTCTCACCAAAGAACAAAAATATTTGAAAGCTTTGCTTTTCCCAAATAACAATGCTCTGCCCTGAATTGTGAATAAGTAGAATAAATGATCAAATTGAATGAAAGAATTACTAAAATCGCTTCTATTTCCTGCAACTATTATCAATGCACTCAGTCACTTCCTACACTATTCTTTCCCTCTGAACCATGTTTCATGGTTTTCTCCTATGGTAAAAGTAATATGTATCTTGTGAACAACAAAACAAAAAATTCTTGCAGAAACTACAAAAGAAGCTATGGAACACCAGAGTTATCACCACACATATATGGTTGGTATACAGAATTCATGTTAAAGGAATATAAAGGAAAACAAATTCAAATCAACAGGGCCAGTTATTGTACAAAGATAGAAAAACAAACCAAACAAAGAAGCTAGTTAAGAAGATGATACTTTTTTAATGGCAGTATCTTAACTGGAAGATTTTGCATTCTAACAATAATTGTAAACTTCTAGATGCTTGCACATTTTGCAAAACAAACGACCCTGGCCAAGCAAAAACAACTCAAACACATAATCAAGAAGCCAATCAGAAAAAACAACCTTGGATTTCCAGTTAAATTGTACAAAGATTTCATCCCACTGCCTAATACTGAAATTAGGTCCCTCAACACACCAAAAGAGCCAATTTTGTTAAATATTCTTAATAAAACATGCAAATGACTCCCAAATTAAAATAAATTGTTAAAAAAGATGGTACTTTCTTCTGCTAAACTCTCAAATTTCAAAATAGTGGTATAACACAATCCCTAATCCTAAACTGCCCTTCATAGTCTTCTCATTGACATCAACTAAGCCCAACTGTTTATTTTTATGCAGCTTGCAGGTGGAGGAATGGGTAGCATCAGTAAGTTTGCAACCACGTCTGCATAAAGGAAATACTACAGTTTCTCAGGTTTATCCATAATCTATAAGCTCAAGTGCTGACAAATCCCGAACAAGTAAGAAGGCAAACCTCCAGTTCACCAAATATAGAAGTGCATGGCAAAATTAATGGTAAAAATTTGAGTCAATTGATCAAATATCCAAGTATCTCTCATTCAAACCCCTTAGGACTAGTATCCTACAATTTTCATATGATTCTGATTAGTGATTTTTTAAATGATTATCTTAATCCTGTTTGCAAGGAATCTAGACTGCACATCAATTAAGTAAAATGTAGATCAACAATTGACATGTGCTACAGCAGATAATGCTGTCACATGACAACTAATTTGAGATAGCTTTCAAATTCGATCACAGCTAGGCACATAGAAGTTTCATAGAAGCACAATGACAAAATATTTCCCAGTAATATCAACTAATAGCAAGATTTTGGTGTTTATTGGATAAAAGTGAACATTTACCAGAGATAAGAGTCTCATTCCTACAATTTTATTGAATTCAATAGAAAAGGAAAATTTAAACTGACATGTTGGATCATTCCATCAATACTAATATTTTAAAATTAAAAAAATAATCTTAACTGATCCGACAATTACCTGTATCATAAGCTTATGTTCTAGGCGAATGTCCACCTTCTGTGCCGGAACCTGAAGAACTTTCGCTATCTGAGTCTGCATAGCCGCTTCAGTGTAAGTTTCCAAATAAACATGGTATAGAAAATTAAAAAATAGAACCTAGCTAGAAGCCAAAAATAAAAAATGCAACAAATTGTTTTATTCATGCAAGGTTACAAATAATAGTTGTCATGCATAAAGAGTTGATACCACTGGATGTTGATGCCGAGTCACTACTGGAACTGCTCGAACTACTTGATCTATTTCCATTATCACCGTTCCTTGGCCCTCCAAATGGCAATAAAGATGCAACAGGCTTTTCAACTGCCATGGCATTCAGAGCATCAGAAAAGCTTAAAATTTGTGCATGTGAGAAGAAACGTTAATAAGCACTACTTTTACCTGCATTATTTTCCTTGATTACCTCTGAAGGCATGGCATCAGGTACCTGGAAAAAAAACATCACAAGTTTTGATAGATAGAACAACCTTTTATACAAATTAAAACAAAACCCATGCCTTTCTTTGATCTCTGTCTAGGGAATGCTGTTCAGTCTCTGCCCTTGCAAGAATGGCAAGTTCAGCCCTCCTTTTGTGCTTGCTTAGGCTCTTTTTATAATTGGTTACAAACCTATCAAGCTCCCAAAGAGTCTCTGTATCAACACTGTCGATGTCAACCTCAATCTCGTCCTCATGTTGGCTGAGTGACAAATTTTTTTTCCTGATGATTTGCACAACAATATCGAGCTTTTCTGATGGAAGTTTTTGTAGGTTATTGCTCAATCTTTGCTTTTCTTCAAATGTCATGTCCCGCTTATTTGGATCCTTCGCCTTAGGTTTCTTCAATGCTGGAGGCCGGCCAATGTGTGTTAGCTGGACTAATGGTTTCACCTTTGAATCAAATTTGGAGGTATATGTAGTCAATTCTGACTTCTGCAGAATCTTCCTCATTTCATGAGGAGCTGGCCTCTTCAAGGTTGTAGGAGAAGGAAGATAAGCTAGATCGACTTCTATGCTAGTCCATCGCTCCTCAAAAATCTGCAGAAGTTGCTCAGCCATGATATGAACGTCCTGTCCCTTTGGATTATATGTCATTGCATTGCGGAAGGTCAGTCTAACATCCTCTGCAAACTCCCTGGGACTCTTGTACCAGTTTTTGCTCAGCCGGGTCTTAACAGTGCCAAGGTCCATAGGATGCTGGATAATCCTATGGTAATCTGGCAGACCAAGAGCCTCTGCATCAACCGGACTGTTGAAAACCCAACCATGATTGTGCTTCATAAGCTTAGAGAGCAGCATCCCGCATTTCCTAAAGGCTGGCTCATACATCTTGATCTCCAAGGATTGCATAGAATTCTTGCTCCCGTTTGCCTTGGACTTCTTGTTTGATTCTTGTGGGGGTAACCTCTCCTTCCCGAGAAGAAAATCAGTATTCTTATAGTACTGATTTGCCTTTGGAGTTCGCTTCTCCTTCTCCAAAGCTTCAACCACGCCCACGTCTCCAACTGCTCCACTTGGAACCGAAACGCTCAATTGGCGGCCTGGAGCTAAAACAGGAGTTGGTGCAGCAGCTGAAGCAGTTTCTGAAATCGCTGGCGCCCTTCTCGAGTGTAGAGAAGCTCCAACGTCGTTAGCTGAGAACTGGGATATGATGCGCACTGTTTCAGAGGCAGGTTTGCCAACATCTTTGGCAGAAAGTTGAAGCTGCCGGGCCTCAAGCTTCCTAGCAAGGGAACGAACCAGCTCGAGCTCGGAGGTGAGTTTATTGCGAAGCTCTCGGACTTCGTGCTTTCCCTTTGAAGTGAGACTGATGATAATGAACCTGCTCTGTCCATTGGAACAGTCGTGATTAGCGCTCGATTTATGGTTAAGGCTAGAGGCGTCGTCGTCAAATAAAGCTGAAGATTGATCGGGTACTACCGAACGGTGATTCTCGGGTGGCGGCAACGGCGGTGGATGCTGTTGCTGGACGGAGGAGTTGAGTCCATCGGTGGTGGTGGCTAGGGTTTGTTGTGAAGAAATGGGCTCGGTTTGCTGAGGTGGCTGGGGGTTATGGTCAGGGTTAGGTTTGAGGGATTTGTTATGTCCTTTGCGCGTGTATACCTTACTCTCCACCCAACGGCGCTTCTCACGGGACCCGTCGCCGGCGCCATCCAGTAGAGGGCCTGACTCCATACATCAAAGTATACGATATCCTTCGCCGTAAAACCCTGGACTAGATCTTCCGGAACCCGATATCAAATATTCGTCCGTATTTCAGATTGCCCTAAATCTGGGGCTAATCGTCCCGAAAACCTACGGATAGTAGCAGAGAGTCCGTTGCGGTGAAATAAATGCAAATAGAGAAAAATCAAAGCAGAAGCATAATAAAAAAGGAATAGATATCAAGAAGGAACGGCAGCGACGCGGCGGAGCTAGGGTTTCAGAGGAGCGGCGGGGAAGAAACTATGGGTTGTCGAGTCGACAACCCATCGACTTTCTCTCTCTATCTCTACTTGCCAGGATCTAAAAAGACTCTTCAGATCCGATGTAGGAAATGGTGACACGAACGTCAATATTATCCAATAAGAAACCGTTAACGGAACACGTGGAGTTTTTAATTGGTGGAAGTCGGTGTGTGTGATGAACGGCAATGGCCGAGCGATGCTAAAAGATGCTGCCACGTACGGCAAAAACGAGATGTGACACGAACAGTGACGCCGTTTCAGGCTCTGTTGAGTTGACCAAGGGCCGTGAGTTGTTTATATATGCAGCCGGTTGCGCCACCGTTGTGATTTAAACGATTGATCAAAACAGAGGGTTTTAAATTAATTGTTTAAAAAAATACTTCTTTTTATAAAATAAATATTTAGAATATTCTTTACATCAAAATATTTTTTTATAATTTAGAAAGTTTTAAAAAATATCATTTTTTAAAAGAATAATTGGAAAGTTATTTTTTTATACCCACTAAGGGCTGTTATATTTTTTATTCATTAGCTGTTTTTTTTTTTTAAATTTATGTTATGTTTGTATGCATCAATAATCGTCTTCTTAATTATATGTTTTAATAAAGTCTATATCTTTCGATTTTTAAGATACAATTTATTGATTTAAATTATTATACACTTTATATTAATTAAATAAAACTTAACATCTCTCAATTTTTATTTATTATATAATACAACATATGATAGAAGAATGTTGCATGACTAATACCTTAGGTTATTATATTTTGTTAACTTCATCTTTGAATCAATTCATTAATTGTTAAATAAGTTCAAAGTGTTTTGTGGATATGAATAATGTTTAATTGATTCATAATCGCTAATATTGAGAATATTACAAGATGTAATAATTCTAAAGCTTTTTTTATCACTTACCAAGGGTATTATTGGCAACGTCAAGACACTTGTAATAGTATGTATTTTTAGGTTTTTTTTGACATAATTCAACAATATATATGATATTTATTTATATATCAAGAATATGTTACTTATTGAGTGATGCTTAGAGCTTAATATTCCCTCACAGAGCTCTTCATTGATTCCATATTACATCATCTAATTATTTTATTTTATTTCTTTTTTATTTTGAAAATCAAGAAATTTTTTCTTCTAATAAAGATATATGATTAAAACAACTTTAATAATTCTTTTCAAAAACCTTTCAATAGATTGTGAAAGAGAACAAAAAATCTTATATGTAAATAAATCATTTTTAAAACCCACTTTGCATATATTTATCAATTAAAAACTATTTTAACTTTGAAACAGTGAAACTACTTAAAATATAGTTGTTCATATAATGATTTAAATAGAATAAGGTCTTAGCGAACATCACTAATTAAGACTTAATTACATATTTTTCCTCTCAAATAAGATAAATGCTACTATAATAACAACATAGTTAAATGAAAAATGAGCTCCTAAAGAACAAATAAACATGCTCCATCCCTCACTACTCCATAGGTTGAGCTAACTATCACTAACTTAGTGATAATATATGCAAAGTAAGCTAACTATTACTAACTTAGTGGCAATATATATGCATATATATATATATATATATATATATATATATATATATATATATATATAATTTGATTTTATTATATGATGAGAGCCATAATATAAAACAAAACAGACATAAGTAGAACTATTTTTTTATGTGAAAGCTTTTAACTCTTTTATCTTTTATCTTTATTAAAAGTTGACTTTATTTTTTTAATTTTTTATTTTATTTAAGTATTGGCATATGCCAAGATCATTTTGTAATAAATTGAGCATGCTTAGAATTATATCATTCTAATATAAATAACTTAGTCAAATCACTCCTTTAACTTATCTTTAGAACTATTATTCAAAAATGATTGTCATTATTTTGAACAATCATTTAGTTTTTTTATCTTTTAAACTTTATCCTCATATTAACAAAATCTTTTCTCTTTCTCGTTACTTTTTGTTTCTCTTTTCACATTTTTATTTTTTATTTTCTATTTTCTTCTGTTTATCACAAAAATTATTTTTTTTGTAAATAATAACATATTAGATTGAATATTGATGAAACATGCAAATAAATTAACATAAGTATATCATGCTCAAATAATATATGAAAATCAAATATATTATCAAGTAATTGTAATTAAAAAAATACACATCCTTAAAATATTCTTTTAAAATCATCTTTTAAGACTCTACACCTTTAGCAAACAACATTTATCAAACATACACATATTCATAAGATTATCCACCTTTTTATTTCTAGTGCAATAGTTACTCCAAGAATGAAATTTCACATAATTTTACCTTCACCTCTATATGTGATTGAACCTCTCTTGATCTGTCTTAACTTCTTGCTTAATCAACAAGAATTCCTTTCCAATCTCTTAAAAGCATTTTTTTCTTCTTTCTTCCTTTCTCTTATGCTCTTTTGTCAAAGCTCAATCTTCTAGATATCCAAAAATTCTTTCTAAGTCATAACTACCCTATATTTTATAAGCTTCCTATGTCTCTTTATATTTTTGGCCATTTATCTTCTTACAACAACTATGGTTTTTCATAGTTATCTCATCAACTTCTTGCCCTCTAATTTTTTACAATTTATCATCAATTGGACTCACTCTTGTATTAATTTTCAAAACCATTCACTACTTCAAATTTTAAAATTTTCTATCTTTTAGCATCACACTATATAATCTTTTTCCTTTATAGAGTGCAATGAGAGATATCTCCCTTCATATACACTTAAATGTATTAATCACACTTATATGATTTAATTAATCATATTATACATTCCATCCTAAATTGTTCGGCTTAACATTCTCTTTACAATGTACTATACTATGCATATGTATCATATTATATGATGCTCCTAATTAAGCCTTTTTAACTTGATTAGATTATATGATCTCTTATTATTATAGTGAAGATATAAATCAAATTCACCCATCTCTGATTCCTTCACTTGATCATACTACACGTTCTTCTATTATTATATCATGCGGTCCAAGTCTTCACTGTCCCTATCAAACTTATTCAACTCTTTTGTGGTAATTGATTATTCAATAATTGATCATACTTATATGATGTTCCAAACCATATCGTACGATCCACTTCAATTGTTTCAATTAAGTTACATATTCTATTGTAATATATGATTTCTATTATTGTATAATGCACTTAGTTTAGCTTATCCACTTAATCTTATTATATCATTTGTTATATTACATTGTATTATATTTTATAAAAATAAAAACTTTTATAAAAAAATTTCTAAAAGTTATAGAGATACAATTATGTCAAAAATATTTTAAAATTTAAGATGTTACATAATACTAACCTCTTTTGGGTAGTTGTGCATAGACAAAAAGTAATGTGTGATTTCACTAGATTGGGACAATTGGAAAACTACATAAAGTAATACATCTCGAACTAATCGGGATAAGTGGACAATTGATGTGCAATATTTCATAACCTTAATTTTATGATGGTATATTCTCTTATTATTACAACTTTGAATTGGGATAAGTGTGGTCCATAACATGCTATAAAAAACATAAAAGATGAGCATTAAAGACTAAAACACATTGATTCCATATTGTCAATCACTATATCTCACGATGAGCATGTTTACACAAATTATATTCCAATTATATTATATCTTTCTTTTTGTTATATTTGTATCTTAATTATGAAAATTGTTACTCAAAATCATAAGATTATATAAGTTGTGTTGAATGAGATAGTTCAATAGCAAGGTAAAGAGTTATCCTTATTAACAAATTACTCTACACAATCTACTCAAATTATCCAATGTGGTTTTAGTAACATTATAATATTTCAAAATTTTGTTATATATAATGCATTATAAATTATGAGATTAAGTTAATGTATTTATAATTGTGAGTTTTATGATGGAATGCAGTTGATTTTTTATAATATTATAATTATTGATTAAAATATTATTAAATTGATATAATATTAAGAAATGTGTCATGTTTTTAAATAAAGTAAAAAAATTAATTTGAACATATTTTGAGAAAGTTCATTTCAAGATAAATTCAATGGTGATGAGTTTTAATTTTTAAATATTTAGATAATTCATTATAATTTAAAAAAATAACACATTTTTTTAAGATAATGAAGAAATAGATGTTGTGGCTGAGAAAGACAATAAGTTAGAGAAAGAAACTAGTAAAAAGAAAGAAATAAAAAAGGGGAAGAAGAGATAAAAGGAGAAGTGCTCAACTATAAGAAAAAAATATTAAATATAGAATATTTGCTTTAGAGAAAGGCTCAAAATAATAAAAGAAAAGAGGTGAAAGTGTGTAACTTCTATTGAAATCAATTGAGGAAATATGAAATTAAAAAATCACATAATTTATAGAAAATTAAGGTTCAAATAAAAATTAGTTTGGATATAAAAGAAAATAAAAGAGTTTATTAAAAGAACTAAAAGTATCACATTAACATTGGTTATGTATTCATTTCCATTACAATAATATTTATTATCTTATTTATATTATTATATAACTTTGTATATGTTGTGGACCCAACATGTGACATGATTTCAATTATTGTATTGACTTACAATTATAGTTATTAGCTTTTTTTTACTAAGTCTATGATAATTAACTTACGACTAATATAATTCAAGTAATCTAGATGTACATCACAGAACTTTTAAAAAGTAATAAATATAGTTGTTATTGTATCTTTGATCATTATGTCATTTGTTTGATAATAATAAAACTATTATGATATTATTATTAATATTTTTATTAAATATTTTCAAATTATGCATCTAAAGTACATATAAGTTAATCATTTAGAAAGCTTGATCGATTGACTCAAGTAACTTAATGAAGGTTTTTGGGTGTTAATCGTAACTCACACCAGAGAAAATACAAGCTAAAGCAATACTTAGAGAAGATGGTTATTGAGTTATTTTCTTATTTTGATAATAGAATATTAAAACTTATAGTATTTACTTGCGACAATTAAGCTTATAATATTTTAGTACATAACATATATAATGCTACCATTTATAAGTTCAACTTATACATATGAAACTCATTAACTCTTCTTATATAGACACACATTACCCATGATCTCAAGATGCATACCCACTTATCCTTATTATTATCCAGTTTTATCTTTCTTTATGAATTGGTGGCATACCTTATTATGTAAGCAAAAACATAATGAACAGAATGCCCAGTTGATAAATCTAAAAAATAAAATAATATTTAAATAAAATTGATAGAAATAATAAATATAAAATCAACTCAGTAAAACATCATGACATCAATAATATAATATACTTATATATATCTATAAGTCACTAATACTTTGCTAAGTCACTACAAAGTTTAGTACCAAATGTTCCCACATATGATTATCATTTTATACCACCATGTTCATCTATATAATTCATCTTTAGTTGTATTATTATTTATTAGTTTTAAAATCTTTCATTTTTATTAGTCTTTTTATATATTCATGTTTCTCTTTATCAAGGCCCTCTTTCTCTCAAACATTATTATCACATTATTTTCAATTTTTTCTTTGTATATTATCACTATTACATCATACCTTACATCTTATACTTGAGTCATTTTTCTCTTTTTTTTTCTTTTCTTCAATGACTTAGTATACTAACAATGCTATATCATGCATTGCAACTTATGTTAGAATCTTTTTCCTTTTATTTTTCTTTCTATAAAATATTGTTTTTAGGGAAACCATATTCTTTTTTGCTTATTTGTTTCTTTAACCTTATAACATGTATGAAAATGAGTTTTCAAAAGACTTATTTAACCTACTTTCATATTTATTTTTTTCTTTTATTCTTTTTTATATTTTTTTCATGCTTTCATCTAATATAATAAGGAATTTAATGGTGCATATAAATGTGTCAAATTCACATATATAAAAGCACATAGTCTTACTATTTGCTTTACTCCATATAGTCATAATGCTATACAAACACATGTCACAATGTGTTTCTTTTATTCAATAAACTTTTGTGTTTATATTACTAATTATAGATTTATTTACTTAAAATTTTAGAGATGAACATCCTTACAAATTATATTTTTCTTTTGGTTCCTATATCACAAATCAGATGAACATTAATTAATAACATGATAATCCATGATCTTTATATTATACAATCCTTATATAACACCTTTCAGATCATCTGATTCTTTTATCACACCTTTCTTTTTTAAGTATATTATTTGATGTTGATATTATACAGTATGACGAGTTTCATTATTTGTGTTTAAAACATCCACCTTGAGATAGTAGATGATTCCCTTTAGTACTTATCATTAAACTTATCATACTATGAAATAATATGTATCATATAATTTTCTCTAGAAAGCCTAAACCTATCTTGTTTAATTTATCATACTACATAAGAGAATATATTCAAACCATAAGAATAATCCAAGAAATCTTATGTTTTGGTCTTTCTATGTTTATCATATTATATGTTGGGTATATTTGTATTATAGATTGCCATAAAAACAGTCTAAAACAAATTTCACTATTTTCTTTTTAATATCATTCCTAAAGGAAACTAGAATAATGTATGATCAAACTCCTTCAAGCTTAACAACTTAAGTAAAAAAAAACTTACAAATTTATTGAGTTTCCCTACAATAAAAGAAGGAAACTAGAAATAAAAGATTTAATTCAACATTACTTGATTTATCATTGCCCCTTTATTGTCTGTGCTTGATATCTTATAAGAATTCTCTCCTTCCTTTGCACTTCTTATTATTAGAAAGAAGAAAGATAATAACACCTTCAATTTTTTATCCCTTGACTCCTCTCTCCTATTCTATCCAACTTGCTCTTATACTTCTCTCTTCCCAAGCTTTCATTACTCCTCTCTCTCTCAACTTCCTTATCCTCTTCTTCCTGTTATTCTCTTCCTATTTCATCCTATTGTCTTGATATCCCTCAATTTTAGTTCTCTCTCTTTCTCTTGAAGCTCCCAGCTATTTCACCTATCTTTTGTTATGTACTACAAAAAAATAATATTAATAAGGGAAACTTTGACCAATTATTACTCATAGTACTTATATATATATATATATATAATTTTATAATTCAATTTTCTTAATTTATAAAAAATCTAATTGAACTTTAAAAATTACAAACAAAAAAACAATAATTTTTTTATTAAGCTCTTCCTGAAGGTATAATTACTTTGATATTCAATACAAGTTTATAAACTTTCATAGCTTTTGAGATGACAATAATACAATTTTTTATATTCTAACCTCAAAATGTAATTTTTACTTTACAATTAGAGACAAATTAAAATTCAATCTTATAATCATAATAATACAAGCTAATTAATAAAAAATATAACATAAGAACTACTAGAAATATAGGATAATAATGTTCATAAGAGGGATGTGAATTGTGTAACCTTCAATGCCAAGCCAAGTTGATAACTCAGCATTCTTCACCTAAATTTTTTTCTTAATCTTAATTATCTTTAAATCAAGTTTTAGATAAAAAATTATTTATATAATAGTCATGTGAAATAACAAGATCAACAAAGTAAATAGAATAAGTAATCAAAAGGTGAGCACACAAGATTTTAAGTGGTTTAGTTAAACCCATATTTATGTCCACTTTTAGTCAATTTAACCAGACTTCTACTAATAAATCATTCCCCTTCATCATAGTCAATAGGTGTGAACCTTACAACACTACTATATTTTGACAAAAATATGGTATAGGTATACCTTATTAGAGACAAACAAAAATAATTATACAATTTATTACAACACTTAAACAAATTAAGGCCATAAGAAACAATGCAATTCACTTGAAATCATATGGCATAAGATCTAAATGTTATGGAAGGTTACTACTAATCAATATAAATACCTTATGTAATATTTGAATAAATAAAATAAAAAAGCAATGAGTACAACATCAAGGAAAAGAAAACTTCATAATTAAGCATAACTAATATCTTATAGATTCACCATTCACTCTCAAAAAAATTGTCAAATTGATCATTATTCTTTTCGATCATGCCTTGACATAAATCAATAGAACTCAATAAGTTATATCAAAAATACAAATTTATTGGATAAATCAAAGCTAATAACATGAAAATGAGGATACAAACTAAAAAAAATAAGAGTGACATAATCACCATGATAATCACAAAGTATCACAAGAAAAATAGTAAAGCATAATATATAACTGTCATACTAAAATTAAATTGGAAAACTAACTCTAATCTAAAACTTTAATAATAAGATACAAATGCTCTCATATACATACAATAATACTTATATTCATAAAATATGACAAAATCTCATTTAGAATTTTGTACTATCATCTAAAAACTTTACCTTTATGAGAATCAAGATTTTAATCCTATAATATAAGTAAATAATGAATATGATATACTCAGAAATAACCTACTAATCATATTGAATAAAATAATAAAATAATATAGAAAAACAATCATATAGCCTAATAATAAATGAAATAGAGAAGAAAAATAAATGACACATAGCAATCAATAAAGATAAGTATAATATCAATGCATATATGATCATATAAATTACTCATAAAATTCCTTGCTTTCTTTTTATATTTACTTTCATTATTATTTCTTTGTTTCATTTTTTTCTTATACCCATTCTTTCTTTGAGCTCATACTCTTTTTATGACTATTATTCTTGTTTCTATGGATCTCATATCATATCAATCATCAAAAGCCTCAACCTCTAACTTGTCAAGATCTCACTTCTAAGTACAATAATATAAGGACGTAAAAAATCTCATCATCCATAAGTATCACCCCTAATACCAACATCTTGTGTCAAGAGTGAATAGGATGCTTACACATGTTGTAACTTTGTCTATGAGTACCCACGATATCTAGAAGTGAAGTATTTTATCATCACTAAGTTGAGACCTTTGACATGTCATAACTCCACCTTTGATTATCACAATACCAAGAGTGACTTATGTCATATATATCATATTTAGCATATGATTATCAAATAAAGTCATTTTGTTCTCAAGATGTATTAGCCTTTTTTTCCTTTTTTTGTTTAAGTTATCATATGTTATTATTTATGACACATAAAACTCAATATATATATATATATATATATATATATATATATATATATATATATATATATATATATAAGAAATATTATGTTATACAACAACTCATATCATCATGTATTTAATAATAATAACAAAGAATTTTTAATAACTTACATTTCAATTAACTAGTTTGCTTACTTGATGGCTATGGAAATTTTCTTTCATAATTTTTTTCTTTTATTAGGTTTTCTCATTTTCTACAAAATTTATGTTAACTTTTACCAATAACAACTCAATTTATATTAAAAAAATATTTTTTAAAACCTATATTAATCATGTCATAACAAATTACTCTTATTTTATTTATTATCATCACAACATATAGTATAATAATTTATATTGTTTTGTTCGATCCATGGCTTATGTAAATCAAATAAATGATCGTATGGGCAATCTCTATTACAGAACTAATCTACAAACTTAATTCAAGGTTTGCACTAGTATAATCTAATATAGGTGTTTCATCATTTAAAGGATCGAACAAATGATCTCTGTTAATATCATACACTCATCATCCTTATTTGATCTAGCACCCTATTAATATAATGACATGCAATTTATATTGACCTTTCCAGTAATTAATCATACTACTCGAATTCACCTATTGTACTTGTATAATTCATAACATATATCTTATTATATAGGAAATCAAGTCAACAATCTAAATAGTTCTCCCATAATCTAATCGTACTCATCCAATACTCGAGTCATAAATGTACAATTCATAATAAGATTCTTACCAACAATATTTTATGCATTATTGTGCTAGTTTGATTGATCTATTAGTATAAGGGTCAATAATTTAATAAAGACATCACATTTAGTCTATAAAATTATATGCAAAATAAATATATTCAATACTAATGTTAATTATAAGAACTTTATAGCAAAAACTGCAAATAATAAAAAAATAAATTAAGTTCAATTTGATTGATAATGGAATTGTTTTTACAAAAAGAGTAAGTGATAAAACATCTTATTTTCACTTGTGAGGGACTCAACCTAGGAAACATTTAGAAAAAAAAAGGGGAATTAGATAAATTAGAAAAAAAGAAGAATGAAATGATCAAACTAATTTTCAACTAATGAATTAATTTAGTGGACATTGCAAGAGGAAGAGAGTCAAAAGAATAAGAAATTTCAAATTTCTTGAAAATCTTTTTTTTTTGAAGAATTTTGAGAAATGATTCAAGGTTATGCTTTAAGACCTCTTGAATAATTGTTTTATTAAAGTTGTGCTTTGATTCTAATAAAAATTTTGTTTTAAAGAATATTTAGATTTTAACAATCATTATTACTATAAACAATACTTTGAATGCTGACCAGATGATTTAATAATAATATTGAATAGTTCAATTGAGATGTGTCAAGGGATTGTTTGGATGATAAGAGAAATTTTATATGAGGATATCGATAGCTCCTAACATGAAAACTTTATATCATAACTTAGTTTTTTTTGTAACTAAAGGCTAATAATAAACTTGAATAGCCTTGAGACAATAAAAGCTAGGTCTTAAGTGCTTTAAGTCTAAAATGTAGTTTATCACAATATCTCGTTGTTATTATAGAGGCTTTGGTATTTGAAAATATCAACTTTGCCAAAAAAAATCATTGAAATTGTTCTTGCCCCATATTTTTTGAGGCTTTTGCCTTGTAAGCATACTTCACATTATATGAAATTTAAATTGGTCATTGTTTGTGCTTTTGAACATAACTCTGATGTTTTTCTCTTTATTTAATTTAGCTAATAATTTGGGATTCTAAGAGCTTGAGCATGCTATCAACTTTGTCTAATGTTTTATTAATGTTTATCCTTTATTTTTGAAATAATGCTAAACACATAATAAGCTTTATTTTTTAAAGGGAGATAAATCTCTTTAGATTTGAAACTTTTATATTCTATACTCCTTAAGGTTAATTCTTTTTCTCTCTCATTTATTTCTATTTTAGATTTGAGTGAAATCCATGTTTTTATGGGATTTTCTTTTGCTTATCTTTAAATCAAGGGAAACTTTCTCCTTTACTAACCATCTTGTGATAAATAGTTTGTATTGTATACCTATGAAACTTTTAGCAATAACATGAAAGCTTTGTTTACATCAAGTGAAAGTTTTGAACTAATTTCACTAAGACCATGACATAGGTCTTAAAGAATACCCATATTAATGTCAAATATATCACATTTATACATGATTATATTATTTTCTTTTCTAGAATATTCAAACTCGATTATGTCGATAAGAACTCTGTAGAAATTATATTCATAGTAATTTTAATAGCTTCTTTACCACATATTCAATTGTTCATTTGATTTCATTATATGATTTTCCATCAAACTTAAAAAAAATGTTGTCAAGTGATCTCATATAACATCACATCATATGCCTAAATACTAAAGCCAATTTAATTACTTTTGCATACGTTGTAAATCTCATCCTATTATTAGTCTATATAAAGCAAAATTTATGTTAAGAAAAAAATCAATTATGTCTAAAGTGAATGATAAATTTTACCATCATATTAAAGGGTTTTATATAATATTTCATAATCATAATAATTATGTAATTAACTTAAACAAATTCAATTAAATTAATAATTTTTTCTAAAAGTAAGCAAATATGTAAAACTTATCGAACATATAAGCAAGTATTGAAGCATTAGAGAAAACATGATACTTTGTATCATGGTTCAATGTTTTTATAAAGAAAGACATCTCTTCAAAACCTTTATCTATCTCATTATTTAACGAAAAATTATCTGTCTTGCAAAATAATGATCTTAAAATCATAAGAATAGAATTAGATACATTGTTGGTAACATATGTTTCACAACAAAATAACTCATATTAATCAAACATATGCTCCTTTAACGATCCATCCAACTATAGTTCATTGGACAATCAACCTTATCCTATATGCAATGTGAAAATATAGATATATAGAATCCAAATATTTTATAAAAAACATATCATTAAACTTGCATAAAATTTTATTTACATCACTTTCAAATCGGGCTAACCAAATAATTCAATGCTTATAAATAATCGAGAAAATTTAATTATCATAACCCACATAGAATTTGCAAAAACTAGTTAAATGCAACACAAAATAACCGTTGTATGTATTTTGAATATGTGCTTCTCTTTTTATATAATCTTATGTTTTGTCATATACATCTATTTATGTATTAAAAATACAATTAAATGTTTTTTGTCAAAATACATGATATCAATATTGTGACATATTCTATATTTTAATCTAATATGATGTTCTTTTCAAACTAATAACTCTTTTTTCATTTTTTTTTTCAAATGATACATTAAATATCAATTGCATATAATGCAAAAATAATAACTTATAATAATATTATCTAATTATATAATGAATTAAATTCACAAAAATTTTATATAACTAAAACAAATGCCCCATAGAAGATTAGTTTTGGATTTTTTTTGTAGTTCATTTAATGCCACATTTGTGTTACAATTAAATTTTCATTCTACAATTATAAAAATAATAAAATAATAAACTAGTTCATTAGTCAAACCTAATGAAATCTTATACCATGTTTGGTTTAAGAACAACCAAATTAAGGTAAATCATATCTCAAGGAGTAAACATGGATAATTAGGTGTTTGTTTACTGTGTTTTGAGAAGCATATTTCAAACAAAATGATACTTCAAATAAAAAAGCTAAAGTATATGTTAACCTTTTCACAATATGAACTACTTTATCAAAGACCAATCCACACCACACATAACACAAAACAATAATATATATTAAATATATTTTTTATTGATCAACTTAGAATCATTATAAGACAAATATTCTCAAAACATAACCTTATCTTGTTTGAGTTATTGAGAATGAAGCAAGTAAGAGAACTCAACTGAAACTTAAAAGGCTGTTATTTTACAATGAAGCAGGCACTGACTTTGCCTTCATTCCTGGAGTTTTGAGGAGAATACAGTACAAGTTGATCATGAAGAGGAACATTTCAGGCAAATGGTAGTCTTCCTTTTGTTTTGTTGTTCATTCCATGCACACTGCTACCCAATTCATTATGCCTATGGAGAGACCAAAGCCAAATTATTTCAAGTAACATTATTATGTGCAAAGCTTCGCAATGAAGAACAACAATGGAATTTCAATATAGATTAAGGGGCCACATTAGGATTGATAAAGAAGCATGCACAAGGATCAGAGGCACAACCTAGCATTTAGACCAGAGAGTATCGACAATAAGGTTTCTCCTCGAATTAGAGGCATATTGTATGTCATAGAGAGGAAGTTTAATGTCATCGTCAATTAATATATCTTGTTTTCATGACTTGTCACGAAGTTGTATGACAACTTTCTATGTGACGTACAATGAAATGATGCACTTGAGTTAGTGATCAATAACTATAATTGTCAACACTAAGCATAAGAACATCTTTATGTATTTCGCCATTACATTTCTTCTTTAAGGCTCCTTAGGTCACAATTAAAGTTGATTCACTTTGAGCATTGGATTTTGAGATAATGCTTTCTACCATCAATGTTCAAGTAAAATCTAATAGTTCTCCTATAACTTACAATTGATAGTCTCACTCAATGAAATCCCAAACATCCTATTGCTTCAACTTTTGGATATCAAAAGCACTGGCAACTATAAAATAATTAGAAATCAACTTCAAAACACAAATGACAATAAGATTAAGGTTTTTATCTCGTCCTTGTAATCAATCTCCACTAAACTTATTAATGAGATAGATGACATAAGCATTCTATCATTATCAAGTTAAATAATCTTTACATTAAATGAAATTTATTAGCTAATGAGTGCTTCTCATAAATGTCACATGGTGCTTTCATGAAACATTTAGTTGTTATTTTTTATTTCCTAGAAAACATTAAGAGCCAAGTTCCTTACAAGTGTTAGTCTTGCCATTACTAGCACTTGCTTATCAAACACAACTCATTGCTCTTGTATTATGAACTAAGCTAAACAGATCCCATTCTTCTTGCATTATGGACTCAGTCTTTATATTTAAAATGGGTTGGGACAACTTAAAGAAGATATCTTTTATATGCATCTTCCAAAATTCAAAGCTTTGAACATCCTCCATCTTTTTCCTATAAAACAAGTTTAATACCAAGTTGCTTAAAAGCCATCTTGCTCTTGTGGTACCGACACATGCAAACTCTAATACCAATTGTTAGTTCAGAATGCTCTCAAAAAACAGGGATACACTTCATTAAATTGAAGATAAACTAAGATAGTTGTTCAGATAGATCTCTCACACTTAATCACTTATAACAACAATAAAAATTACCTAAATGAATGAACATGATGATTCAGTAACCAAAAAACTTCTAAACTCAGAGAAACGTAAAAAAGAATGAAATTAAGCACAACCGAACAACATATGCAAAGATTTATGTGAAAAACACAAAATCAAGAAAGCCATGGCATGATCTTCATTAGAAGATGAAGAGATTACAAAACAACACTGTTAGCTTTTCACTCTAACAATGGTTATAACACAACATGCACAATAGCTCAGCAAGAGAAATGAAGAAGACTACGATTCTTATTCAAAATATCCAGCCTCACTTCATTGTTCTTTCCCTTCAATCATCTCCTAAAATATATCTCAAAAGTTGCTTACCCGTGTTCATATCAGGGAATCATTTGATGACAAACCTCAACCTCTAATGATTCATATGTCAAAAAGCCTGTGTAACTGCTTGCAACCTAACATTTGCCAAAGCGAACTTGATTTTCTGCAGTGTGCCTTCATAGAAATCGTCTGTTAACATATGCCTTACACTCTATAGAACACTAGTAACAATAAGCCTGCTTGTCATACCTGTACACGTTTACAACATCCGAACTTGTGTAACGCATCATACTAATTATACCCATGTGCACTGCATTTGTAACACTACGCCTGATACATTAGCCAACTTAATAAGTCTGCCTCTATCCAAAGAAGAGCAAAAGAATGAACTATTTTGTTAAAAGAACTATGTCGAATTTTATTGTTGCAATTTGAGACAACTAAAAGAAGGTAAAATATAAAGCAGTAAGATTGTAAAAGCATTTTAAAGAACGCTTCCAAATACGAAATTAGAAAAAAAAAAAAAAAAAGAAGCAAACCGTACATAATTATGCATAGTTGATCCATGCTGAAAAAAGTCATTCTAAGTGGCATAACCAAAAAATGTGTGAAGAACAAGAAAACACAATACTAAATAAGTTCAAAACAAAAACTTTACACAAAATTCTAATAATTATATTAGAATAAAATCCTAAACAATCTACTTACAAGTAAACTCAAAACCCTTAACAATAACTCCAAGACGCAAAAAACTTATCTACCAAAAAGTCACATTTAATACTTTCAACTATATACACCACCTGACACTCACAAACGTCACACAACTCACAATGATTAATGATGGTCCCGATATTTCTCTTAATAGTTTTTATATAGTCTGAGATTCCTTGAAAAAATAGGAAATAGAATATATACACTAAAAATTTAATCCTAAAGATTGGGAAATAAATGGAACCAAAACTCTAACTATTTAAATTCAAATATCAACCAAATCTGAATTTAACAAATTTAAATTTCAAATCAGCACTTGTCCAAAAAGCTGCTGCACAACTACAATAAATTAGGTGCCGCATATCTCAAAATTCAATAATTCAAAAGATAGTGGAAGTGAACAAAACTCTCTAGCGCTTTCTGGTTCACTCAACCAAAATGCCGCAAAATCAAGTTCGAAATTCACCCACAATGCATGGTTCGATCAGGCACACATTTGTAATTTCCTCAACTTCCCATGAAAATCTATCCTCAAGTTTATGCTTACTCACCTCATCCTCAAACTATTTCTTTCCTTCTCAAAGGACATAACAAAACCCTTGATAACTTCATCCTCTAGGTCGAGTCCTTCATGAAAGCAATATGGCTTTTGTCCTTTCAAGACTTCCTCTAATAAACTTGTAAATAACTCAAGCCTGAATCTCAAGTATATAAACCTCCTGCAAATCCCTCTAGTCACCTTCTCATGACCATAAATCTCCTCCTCAAGGCCATAACACACCTCAAGCTATCCTCTCCATAGCTTAAAACACCTCAAGTTAAACTTTTGAGACCATAATCCTCTTAAAGCTAACCTTTTGGCATCTTCATTTACCTCAAGACCAATAAGTTAGTTCTTGAGTCCATTCAATACCTCTCAAGATCATACTAGGGTTCCTTGCATGGTTCTCAAATTTTTTCAAGACCTTTATCCTTCCCTTGGGCTTCCTTCCATACATCTAAAAAAACCCTTGAAAGGTCTTCTTCCATTCCCTCAAGAACATCTGAGATCCTCTCAGATCAATAATCAAGATGCATCTCATCATTTGAAATATAAGTCTATTCAACAAACTTAGGCCAAAAAAAAAAAAATTATATTGAAGTGTGCATAACTTCTATTTCGTGCTAGCCAAATAATAAAAGCATATTGTAATTTCAATAATAACATAAACGATGAACCCATCACCCATTTAGTGTTAACTTGAAGGCTTAGACAAAGAGAGAGACCTTGATGATACCAGTAGAAAGACAACTGAAAAAGAACAATGCATCACTATCCAATGAAAATTCGAAGTGCAAACTACCATCGAAAGCAGAAGACACCTGTAGGCCTAATGCACCAAGTGGATACTTCTCTCATTTTCAGGCACTAATTGAAAGAGATGTAGCTGTTGAAGTGATAAAATTAAAATTGTTTTCAATCACAGAAGAGAAAGAGAGAGATCAGAACATGAACAAGAGTAGTTTTATGAAGTAGTTGAAGATTGTATAAAATAGTTACAGGAGAGAAATTAGCCAGATATTTCAAAGACTTCCATATGTTTTAAGTCCAAGAAATACAGAATCCAAATGGGCTATTGTATGTTTCACTCTACATTTCATAAGAAGTCATTTGCAACATTTGATCCTACAACCTTATGCCAAAGGCTACAACTTCTATCATTGCACCAAGGTTTTCACTCTAAATATCGTAACAAATCATTTCCAACATCTGAACCTACAACCTTATGTCAAATGGCTACAACTTTTATTATTACACCAAGGTTCGCCTTCGTGCTTAGTAAAATCCACTGAAAATATCCAACTTTATAGATAAGTATACTACAAGACACTACAACTTTCCTTGGGTAAAAAACTTAAACAATGCAGCAGTTTTCCCATTTGTACATAATAATTGTCCCTAAAAAATTTGAAATTAAATCACAATAAATTTATGCAGTATGAACTAAGTTAAGATATATAGTAAACATGATAAATTAAGGGGTCATATTTCAAATGGCCAACTACAAACAGGAAAATAAAATGCGAGGCCATTGAACAGCACATTAAGCCATTA
Source organism: Vanilla planifolia (assembly GCA_023846275.1). Taxonomy (NCBI): domain Eukaryota; kingdom Viridiplantae; phylum Streptophyta; class Magnoliopsida; order Asparagales; family Orchidaceae; genus Vanilla; species Vanilla planifolia. The sequence goes on from CM043877.1 coordinate 6,923,367, forward strand.
CCTGACGTTATTGGCAGATCGCTTTACTGACTCATTCTTCTCTCCTAGCGAATGTAGAGCAACAAAAATTAAATAGGAAACCCATGTACTACAGTTAAATAACAAAAATTATGCCAAAGAATTTGCAAATATTGACATTAACTAATTAAACTATTTTGGTTGATCCTATTAGTTACAAACTATTAATAAAACAAACAGGATTCCACATGACATGTACCTGCCAGTTGCTCAGTTAAAAATCTAAACAGTTGTGCAGCATGTGCCACTTGGAGAAACTGATGGGCAGCAACATATTATATAGCATCTAGAGTACAACTGAGTAACCAGCTATGTACCAGTTAATCCAAACAGTCCACAAAGCGTACCCAACAATTCGTCAGAACACTCAGACTTCAATTCCTTCACTCATCATTTCTCTCACAAGTGTTCCCCAAATGAGTAGAAATGTCATAAATTGATAGCCTGATCACCCGTGCCCCTGACGTGGTATAGACCTGTATGCATTCTTCCAGGTCTGTATCACATGCAAGCTTAACCCATTCATGGTCATCATCCAAATATTTGATATCAAATGTTCCCACCTTCAGCTTCAGCCTCCTAGCAATCTCCTCATTTAGAGAAACAACACCAGCAAATCTGGCTAACCGGAACCTTATAATGTCGTCCTTGTAACAAGCTTTAACTACGATAATTTTTGGCTCCAAAATAGCAGTGGCAGGGAGATTTTTCACAAGTTTTGAGCTTGCTGAATCATCAGAAAGCATATCTACATCTGCATGCTCTGGCTCTGCTACCATGATAGGCACCATATTCTGGCATACCAAAGAATCATTCAAACCCATCAAGTATATTGAATTTGGGTGATGAAGTTGATCAACCTTGCATTCTTCATCACCACTTGCTTGCCATGACCTTTGAGATACAGGTGTTACAGAGGTGCCTTCAGAAGAGCTACTTTTTGAACAAGAAGCAGAATGAACATCTACAAGCTCCTTGGACGTAAGCTTATCATGTGAAGTACTCTCAGGCCTGTTAACAGGTGAAGTCACTTTATCTCTTTCTACGTGGCCCTTGTTTAAAGCAACCCCGTCTAAATGGATAGGCAAAGGTCCTGCAGCATCCGGTAGTGGGCATACTAGAGAATCAAGATTCAGAGCAACCTGTCCACCCTGAACTGATTCAATAACTTGTTTGAGCTTCGAAAGAGAGCGATTGACCTTATTGATCTTGCGGGAAGGCCACCTGGAGATTCCATGCTGCCTGCAGATACGCTTCATTGTAGTAGGACAAACTGCAAAGAATGAAAACTGTAGGTTACAGATGGGCTCAATCTGACTTTGTACATGAAACAAAAAACAACAATATGCTGCCCGGATGGTGCAACGTAGCTGGCCAAAAACAATTGAGTCATGGTATTTTCAATGGAGAAAGAATGGCCATACGAAAAACGGGTGCTAAAACATGTATGTTGGTCACTACAAAGCAAAATGTGTAGCCTGCTCTACAAAAGCATGCATAAACATAGAAGCAAATCGCGGATGTCAAATTTAAAACATAATTCTCACCACCAAGGCTCTTTGCAGCATCTTTGAGGCTTCCTGAAAAGTATTTCTGGAGGACCTCCAAGCTAATTATTTTCTCAGCCTTGCCCCGCTTCCTCTCTAATACTTTATTGGTATGCATGCTCATTAGAAGATTAGACTCGTTATCAGTAAGAGTGGTTGGTTTGTTTTCAGAATTGATACAAGTTAAGGATTGCTGTTCTTGTGAATTACCATGTGCAATATCCTCAATATTTTCTTCATCTATTCCTTCAAGCACGCTCACATCAGGTAAAGCATATTGAATAAGTTTTTGTTTGTTGTTCTTTTCAGAATTCATTTCTATCATTTCAAGTGGCAATCCTTTTTGTAACTCTACAGAACTAATTTCCTTTAATCTCCTAAAGCTTTGCTTCATCAAGGTTGAGATAGACTCCAATAAAGCCCATTGCTTAGAGGCATCCTTGCAATCCAATGGAAGGAAGAACTCAATAACATACACGTCTTCTGCTGAATGAGAACTTCGCAAGCATAGGGCAAGAGAACTCCCTAAGCCAAACATCCGTGCATAATGTACAAGTGGATACTCTGTTTTGGAATATCTTGTAATATCACTGCAAAAGCATGGACTTTGGAGAGTAAAAGCTCTACCTACAACACCTTGATCCTTCTGCAAATGATGCTCAGAACAAGCATCCCTAAAGCCCCACAAGTGAGCATCAACCACATAAAATGCAGCATCAGTTGTAGATAAGTAAACCTCTCCCATGCAACTTCTGTTAAAACTTGAGCAGCTCCTTTTGGAATCGACATAATGCTCTACAACTGTGCCAAGCTGGCATGGGACCCAAGTCTGAGCAAAAGGTAGCTTCTGGGACTCACAGATAACCGTAAGGATCTCTAGAATTTCAGCAAGAACAGCTTGCCGTCCCTCGTTATATATCTGGATGTGGTCATATATGAGACAGATGAACCATTAGAAATGAACAAAAAAGCAATGCAGTTCTCATGCAACATACTTGATTGTACCTGAATTCTGTGATGATCCAAGATTTCAGAACTTTTCAAGTTCACTGCCTGCTAAAAACTGGCTAAATGTTATCAGTAGAACAAAGTTATAGCAAAAATTCAAGCTTGCTACATTCATAAATAATTCCTATGCCTATGGCCATGAGCCTCTTCTATGGAAATGAGCAAGAATCCAAAAGGAAGTATTAATGGTTTTGATATGAACATAAACATGCTTGTGTTCATTTTGACACCTGGGGAATATTAATGTTCTTTTTAATGTAAAAATATCCTTGGCTCATAACTAACAAAGGCTTGTAAATGTAATTGTATCAGATACATCAAAAATAACTAAGAGATCATTAGAATGATGTCACAAAATACAAGTTTGCGATAACAAAGTACAATGAGGATATTCCTAAATAAATGATCAGATAACGGTAAGGATCTCTAGAATTTCAGCCAAAGCAGCTCGCCATCCCTCGTTATATATCCAAACGTGGTCGTATACGAGACAGATGAGCCATTAGAAATGAAAAAAAAAGCAATGTAGTTCGCACGCAACATACTTGATTGTACCTGAATGCTATGATGATCCAAGATTTCAGAGCTTTCCAAGTTCACTGCCTGATAAAAACTGGCTAAATGTTATAAGTAGAACAAAGTCATAGCAAAAATTCAAGCTTGCTACGTTCATAAATAATTCCTATGCCTGTGGACATGAGCCTCTTCTATGGAAACGAGCAAGAATCCAAAGAAAGTATTAATGGTATTGATATGAACATAATATGCTTGTGTTCATTTTGACACCTGGGGAATATTAATATTCTTTTTAATGTGAAAATATCTTTGACTCATGACTAACAAAGGCTTGTGAATGCAACTGTATCAAATACATCAAACCCAACTAAGAGATTATTAGAAAGATGTCACAAAATACAAGTTCGTGATAACAAACTACAATAAGGATATTCCTAGACAAATGGTCAGTTGCTTTTGAGTGTCCTAAAAGGTCGATGGCTTGATGGTGAAAAAACCCCACCTTTTTCCTGTGCAAGATTGAAGCTGCACTAACTATTTCCCACATTGTGCATTTGTTTGGAGCAACTACTCTAGGTACAATTCAATACAACTCATCCAACGGATACCAACCTTTTCTTCCTAATCAACATTTAGGGGAAAGAAGGATGGACAACACTTAAAATATTAAAGAACAAAATAACATAAACCATACACAAAGGCAGTGAATCCTGTAATGGCGGTATCCAGCATCCATCTTGCTATTGAAAGGCATCCACTAAAAGTTAATTTTTTAGCCATGCAAAAAGAGATGTTTTATCCTTTATCTTGGTGATTTGCAGTTTGAAATTTGTAACAGAGCATGAACTCCCATAATGAAAGTTGGAGTATCATTTTCACCCCTTCCTTTTAAATTAGAAACCATGGCAATTGTGATGAAAGAAACTTTCACTATCATGGTTAAGTAAGAAATAGCCTCCCTTTGAGGATTTTCAGCAAGGCATGAAAAGTACAAAGATTTTAGAAGTGATGACTAAGAAAAGCAAATTTAACCCTCCGAAAAAGGTCAAAAAAGATGAGAGTTGACCCCATATCTTGTGAGGTTTAATGATAACAAAACCAAGTTCTTATGTTTACTAGTCATGTGTTTAAGCTGTAGTAAATAGTGAATAGACGTTTGAAGAAATTAAAAAAAAAAAAAGGTTTATGATTCCACTTTCAAATCTTAGAGTCAAAAAACCCAACTCTTGGTTGAATAACTATCCATTTAGAGCTCATCTTTTATAATTCATTATGATTAGAATTGTTAAACATTTCACTTAATATTATATGATACATAAGATTCTACATTGCATCTCATGATGCTTTCAATTCGTAACTCTTATTTTATGAAGTAAGACTTGAGAAGGACTAGTTAGTAAAATTAAGATCTTAAGACCTACACATTAAAACATCTTTAAGATTAAAACTTGTGCAAGAGAAACTTAAAAAACCTAAACACAAAGCCCTATTCATAAGCTGCATAGTGATCGACAATATCATTTATCATATTTGTACAATTTGCCTCTAGCTCTATCTCACTATAGGTTCCAATTAGAACTATATTTCATACAGGTACAATGTTTTTATTATATTGGTAAGATCTTCCATTTAATCTAGGTTGGCCAAACGTTGCTTGATTATACATACTAATCAGCTATCAAGCATATATGAATCCAGGCTATGTTCTGTTAAAACTTGTGCAAGAGAACCTTGAAAAACCCTAAACACAAAGCCCTATTCATAAGCTGCATAGTGATCGACATTATCATTTATCATATTTGTACAATCTGTCTCTTGCTCTATCTCACTATAGTTTCCAATTAGGATTATATTTCATATAGGTATAATGTTTTTATTGTGTGGTAAGATCCTCTATTTAATCTAGGTTGACCAAACAATGTTTGATTATACATACTAATCATCTATCAAGCATATATGAATCCATGCTATGCTTTGTGTACTCAACAAAACTTAGTTATCGTACAATACAAAACAATATGTCATACTTGTATGAACTATTTCTCTCAAAAAACTCTAAAAATAAATTAAATAAAATCTACGTTGTAATGGTATCATACGCATACGATCTAATATCATATGAGTAACGATCATCATATAGAACTGGAATTCTTTTGTTTAAGTACGATGTTAGTATCATACACGTACAAAGAAAATAGCCTATAGCTCTAAAGCAAATGATCTAACAGATTGTTTTCGTTATTGTACTCGCACAAAGCATACAAAAGCCTGGGAGCAATGCACTAAGTCAATAAATTTATTACATACTAACAATCCACTTATTAGATGTGTACAATTTGCATATAACTTATATACACGTGTTAGACTTATCGTATTTGTATGATTCTAATGACCATTCAATAAGAAGTTTTGAAAACCCTAGAAAGTTCTTAAAAGTGAGCTAAAAATGTGTATCATATAATGTGATGACCTAACATTTTTTTTCGGTAGCCGAATTACATGAGTCGAATAGATGCATCATCAAGTGATGCTTAATACTTATCACTATGTACAATCTCTCATTTGTTTTAGTACAATCAAAACCCAAGATGGCTAATAGTCAATTAATCATTTTGGAAATCTAATTTTAAACCATTGGAACTTCTTAATTTGTCATCTAATCAATTAAGGAGTATAAAAAAAATATCCATTACATGAAAAAAAGACTTGAAAATTCTAAAGAAAAAATAAAAGACTTGACTGGATAAATAGCTTGCACCCTCTTTTTCATCTTTCAAAATGTTGTTTGTGAGTAAAGTTGTATTCTCATCTTTGTTGTTCTGACTTGTACAATCACATATTACCTAGGAATATCCTTCCATTAGTTTAATAATCATGTCATATTACCTACTAAGTGAAAGCTATAGGTTATGTATGCTATTGATTTATGCAAGTGCTATAGTTTTTACAAAACTATTGTTATAGCTCTTTTAAGTTTATTGTATTGGCATTTCTAAGTCGGTTTCACACAAGGTCTTTTGACTAGACGCTTCATAGCTTCTTTGGCCCACTGTAAAGTTTTCCCATATCGACTTAATCAAAAGGAAATTATTGTTTTAATACTACAACAATAGTGAGCTAAAATTACTAATATATATTTGTTATTACATCATTAATGTTTTAAAAAGCTCACAGTTCACCATCCCTTCTTATGGGCATTACTCATCAAGTTTAACAAAGAGCTTAGCCTTCCTCCTTTAACATGCCATCTCGAGAGCTTTCATAGAGAAAATGCAAAATTTACCTCGATCTCCAAGATCATGCAAGACCTTAAAAGTGACGAGTGATTTGTTGAAATGGGAAGCAATATCATGTTTTCAGCAAAAAACTAGAATAAAGAATGTTGAATTAGGAAGGTCGAGACAAAAAAACAAAAGATAGAAAATCCATGCTAAGATCTAGACCCTAGGCTTGACCACTGAGCTTTACAAGGGTCTAATAAACTCCTACTAATTGACTTGGATTGCACAATGAGCCCTATCTTGGCTCTTGGCATAAGGCATGTTTGCAACTAAAGAAGGCTTTAAATGCTTCATCAATTGAAGAAACACGCCTTACGAAGAACCCAACAACTAAGATTGAAAGCAACAAGGAAGTATTAAAGGAATGACAAGAGAGGAAACTACATGAAAGGAGTCAACAAAGGCTTCCCAAAAAAAGGCAAAGAGGCCTCACCAAGGAAGGTACGTGACATATGGTTGAGGAATGCAAGTATAGACTCGTCAAAAAAAGTCCAGAACCCAGAACACCTGTTATGCTTGCCAGGATGCTTCTAAGTTAAGCCAGATAATAGAGTATATCCAAGTGAGCAAAGAAGTTAAAGTTCTACAACCAGACAACTTCCAATGCCACTAATACCATGTAATTTTTCTATGATGGATAAAAACTGATAGGTAAGAATAATGTCCTTACATGAATAAGAAGCACTAAAATTTCCTCAAGATTCAACAAATCTACTTTTTGCTAGCACTGCTAATGCTTAGAGCAACAGCAAATTGCAGCTAACGTTAATAACCCTAAATAGAGTGGAAACTTTTTTAAAGAGATTTCATAAAATGTTTTTTGAATTAAGTCAACAAACAATGCTAACGAGATTTAAGTTATAAATATGTCATACTTTGCATTAAAATGGTCTTACAGGCAAGATGTTAGTTATTCATATTTCATATGGCATGCCATTCAATGGAAAAAGAAATATTACACCAACAAGGAGTTAACCAAAAATAAACCAATAACCTTCTATAACTTGCGCTCTTTCCACCTTGTTTTTTAGCATCATTATTGTGCTTTTAAAGACCCCATAAAAAGTATTGGAATTCAAACTAGTACAACAATAGAACTTCTCATATCACATTTACTTAGAATAAAATGAACAAAGGCAAGACTAACAACATTAATAGATGCCAACCTCAAGAGCTCTGCAGACTTTGTTAACCTCTGGAGAATAGTTTATCATTTGTGATGTCATTATAAGCTCAACCACACCAACACAAGATTTCTGTGAAGGATCAAAGACTGGCAAGCCAAGACTTCCCCTTACATTATAAAGGAGAGCATGACTAAGACGAGGGTATTCCTTGTTGCTGTAATATTGCACATTGGGTGTCCACTCAGGGAATTTCAGCCTGAACACACGGCCAGGAAGTCCAACATTCCAATCAGTGTTTTCGTCAAATGAAAACAAGTACCTCGACGAAACAGTCCTATACTGGAGAAGCCCATTAGTATGGGGATCAAGCACAAAGGGCTGCCCTGATGTTGTCAGAACAAATCTATTCCCACGCTTTACAGGTACCCAAACCTGCACAAGAACTTGCTGATCTGTCGATTCTTTGAAGTACCGCAGAGCCTGCATCATCCTTTCTTTAATCAAGTAGGAACTGTCAGAAATCCCATCCATGGCCAATATTGGAATTGGAAGTGGCCTTAGCTTCCCAACTTGCCCACCTCCTTCTTCCTCTTCACGGTCAGAAGTGCCTGCAACCAAATTCATGAAAGACTATTATCAACTAGAGTACGCTCACACTAACCATTTTATATGCCACTTGTTTCACCAATTTAAATAAGAATGTAATTTCCAATAAACATATGAATACAGGAATATCCCACGAACCCATCATGCTACAATTTCCACAAATCAAAGTTAAGCAAACACTATCCAATGATAGAAAAATTTTCGGAATACAACCATGTAGGAATAGAAAAGCTAGCACATCCACATCTCGCAGCTTAACTGGCTTTGACGTTTTAACTACCCATATGAGCTACGTAAAGAAATCAGAGTAAATCATCGGAAAATCAGCCAAAAGCATGTCAGTTTAACTAAGTATGAGAAAAGCACTAGAAAATAAAAAAAATTTGATAAATCGGGGAAGGAGAAAAAGACATTCACCAAGAAAAGACACTTTCGTAACTCCAAAAATCATGCACCAGATCACTATAAACTTCAAAAAAAACAATCAAATCCGTCATAATCATTAAATCAAGGCCGAGTAATAAGCAGCCAAACCCGCGGTTTCAGTAGGCCTGCCGTTTGATAACGAAAAAGAAGATAATGACTGAGGGAGCGAATAGGGCGGTTCTGGCAGACTCCACGGAGGCGGCGACGACGACATGAGAATAGGCGATGGCGGTTTGGAGGCGAAATCTAAGGACCATGGAGTAGACGATAGGTCGAGGTCTAGAAGATCGGTGATGTCCATGGAGAGAAGCCCGCGCTGCCCCTAACCTTCAGCTGCTGTGGGCGACTTTTGCAACCGCATAACGATAAACCGAGATAATTCAACGACGGTCGGCGTTTATAACAAGTCTCTCTGCTTCAGGGCTGTGCTCCGATGCCGACTAGAGATGACAATGCGGATACCGAGGATGTCCATCGCCGTCCGATCATTCGGTCGTCCACTTCAACGGACGATGGCTCATTTTGGTTTTCAATTAAAAAAGAAAACAAAAATCTTAAATTGAAAGTTTGTGAGACATCCAAGAATTCAAACGTGCGATTTATTAGATTTAGGATTTTTTTTATTAATGGTTTTTTTAATTTTATAAAAAAAAAATATTTGTACAAAGTAATAATACAAGTAAAAGAAAAATTTTTGTTCATAAAGGAAACAAACAATTTTGTGCTATAAAAGTCATGTGAAAACAATATTATTCTTCTTGATTTGATTGAAAAGGACATCAATTTTTAAAAGTGATAATTCTTTTGTATTATCAATTTTAGTTGTATTTTTTAGTGTTTGTTTATTTTTTTTATTTAATATTGATCATTTTTTTATTATATTCCAAATTTTTTAAATAGAAAATTAGTTATTCATTGAACAAGTTAGGCATGATGAGTAGGAAGCCAATTCAATTACTTGGAGTTTTTTAAGGCTATATTGTCATGACAGATTAATGGGTTCAAAAAATCATTAGATAATATTATATTACTCTAATTTTAAAATAAGAGAGTCATAATATGCAATTGAGTTAGTTTGATGAGTAATTATGTAATATTTTCATGTAAACAAATTTATCAAATTTGTTGTTTTACATTATAATATTATTTATGATTTAAATTATTTATTTTGAAAAAAAAATTATTATTAAAAAGAAAATGTATGAGTCACAAATGAGGCATGTGAACTTTAAAAGTAACAAAATTAGATACTCATTAGTATCTAATTCACTAAAATTGGATGTTGTTTTGAGATCAAATTTAAGAAAAAAATAATATTTATAAATTAATTTTTTTGATATTATTAGAATATAATTATTAAATAAATAAATGACAAAAAAAATTATGAAACTCATGGCATATAAGGTTCATGGAATGACCTACTTTAAAAATCATCTAATAATTTTTTTAAAAAAAACTTTTTGAATGAAAAAACAATGTTTTAATGAAGGGATGAGTATTAATTAAATTATTTATTAATTTCTAATATTACATAAGTTAAATGTGATGGCTATTATGTATTACTATTCTTTAATCCAAAACTTAGATATGACATGTATGAAAAGGGAATTAAATTATTTTAATTAAATAATTTTTTTAAAAATTAACTAAAGTTATAAATATGTGGTTTAAGTGATAACTATAAGAAGGAAGGAAAAAAATATTGGACTTCTAAACCCTAAGAACCCTAATTTATGCTAACAAATTAGGAGGGATAAATACCAATATTTTGCATCAAAAAGTGAATGATCAATGTTAGGGTGATTAATATGGTGTATATCACTCCTAGAGACTCATGGTTGCTTAGGAAAGAAATATTGAAGACTTTGATCATGAAGAGACCGCGAAGGAAAGGAAGCTTGCACACCTTGCAAGAAGAGTGATTGGAAGAAAACTTCAACGAATTCTTATGGTGCAAGCAAACAAAAGTTCTTATGTCTACTGCAATAGAATACTAAGGTAGGTATTTAGTGTATTCTAAATATATTTATTTGAAGATTTGTAATTTTGGAATCATGACTACATATATATATTTGTTTAAAAACTCTTATATGAGTTTAATGTTATAATTTTACATATAATTAAGCTATTTATTATTTTATTCTTCTATGTTATATATAGATATATCATAATAAAAGAATTTGTTATAAAAAAAATTATGATATTAAGAAGGAAAAGAAGCAAAGCCAATTTATAGAAGTTGTGTCAAAAATAGATTATTATTTTTTTTATTATGATTAAAAGAATATTGATTATTAAAATTACTAGTTATTTTATATTATTATTTTTTCAAAAATTTTAATTATATTTTGATAGTATATTATTATTTGTTGTTATTTAATACTGATATTTTTTACTTTATACTTATTATGTTACTAAAAAATTGAGTGGTTTGTTGAACTAGCTAGGCATGCTTGATTGGGCAATTTATTTGAGTACTTGAGGTTTCTAAAAGCAACACAGGTGATCAAGATTACCATTGCATGAGGAGAGATCAATGGAGTAAAAGAATTGGTAGATAGTATTGTACTACTCAAGCTTGAGAGTGACTAAGAGGGTCAAAGTATTTGATTGGGCTAGTTTGACAAGGCATAAGGTTAAAGAGGTGTTCATGAACAATAAGGAGGTAGCAAGCGGGTTGTGGCATCACACTTGATTATGTCTTAGTTTTTATAGAATTCAAGCACAATAAATGTTTGTTGTTTTTGCTCAGTGGTGCGACCAAATTTGGGATATTGATGGTAATTGAGAGTGAAGACAACAAGGAAGGAGAGAAAAACAATGTTAAAATGAAGAGATTTGTGCTTTTTAATTTGAAAGGATTTGAAAATTGACTTTTGTCACCATCATCATTATTTGAGTAGGTGATTTGTGCCCTTTAATTATGTATATATTCTAATTTATATTGATTTTCATGAAAATATTATATTATCTGGTCGAGAAGAAAAGTGAGGTGTGACAAGTAGTAGTAAGTTAATTTCAGATTAATCATCATCTTAAGCAGTTAGGAGATAAGCTATAAGAGTACAATGATGGGAGGCAATCAACAATTAAGTTATAGAAAGAAAGTTTAAACAAGAGAATCTAATAATTGGTATTAGAGAATGTTGTAAGAGAAAAAATCCAATATTTTGGATCTCAATATGTGATATTAAAAGAAAACTAACTTTCCATTCTTCAAGCAAGACATCTTACTCCACTAATAGAGAGTATGCTATATCAGCACTAATGCTTAACATGTTACATTTATTATTATCAGGCTATATTATGATATAATTTTATTTGATATTAAGAATAATTTTAAAATGAGTTTTATAATCATTTTTGTCTGATTTGTTTGAAAACATCAATTATTTGTGTATATTTGCTTTGTTTTATCTTGATATTTTATAATTTATATTATTATTAGGTAGAAATAATAAGAATAATGACATCATCATTAAGACGTTTCCAACTTTTTTTATTTTCAAAACTTTAGTTAGTTTTAATATTGTAATAAGATTTGACATTTAATAATACTAGCTCATATCATATCAATTTTTTATTTTTTACAATTTCTGATCATAATTAATTAATTTTTAGTGAATTTCAAGGCCTTACATATATGATTCTCTTGCGACGCTTCACATGTTTCAATATACATTGAGTTGACATAAACACTTGTCGTCCCTATAGTGGATGAAAGAATATTTGTAATAAGAAGAATAAGCTTTACATAATTGGTCAACAATAATAAAATAGTTGTAGACCTGAAGGAGATGGTAACACAATGACAAAGTTGATAAAAAAGATCAAAAGAATAAGAGAAATAACATCTAATAAAAACGATGCAAAGGTGTACCTTGATTGATTGACTTGTGATCAATTTTGATCAATAACTAATTAATGATCATATTTACAATCATTATTGGCAAAGCCAACCATGAAAGCCTTTGCAATACCTATTACTATAGGTTTTTGTTCATCAAAATTAATCACTTATAATCTCTTTAAGGATACACCAACAAACATTCTTTCCTTTCATGGCCATGTTTGTTGTGTAACAATGTTGTTAAGGTCTAATGTGCGGATTTGGATAACGCTTTTACATTTACCAAGAAGAACCAACGTTATATCCGATTAGACTATTACATATCCGCTTCATTTGTTCCGGGTCGGGTCTTCGCTCATTGTATCCGATATGTATTCGCCGTGTTCAAACGACGCGGGATCTGTCCGTCGTCTCTCCTTGCGCTGACGGCGGTGGTCGTGGAACGTGGGAGAGAGCTAGGACAGAAGAAAGGTACAAGCACTCTTTCTTTCTGCTTCCTTCCTCCATCAAGTGAAGGCCAAAAGAATGCAAAGCAGTTTGATACGGGCTTGAAGAAACCCTAACTTTAGACTTTTGGGCTTTAAATTTTCCGAAGCTACACTGTCTGATACCATACCGTCTTCTGCCAATTTTAACTCCATCGATTGGGAATAGCATTTATTTTGTAGTTATGGTCAGAAACAAAGTATGATGATTTCATTAAACTCGTGATGCACAGCGGAGGATATAGGTGGTACAGGAATGCAGTCTAAAAGATGGACAGTAACCTACACAAAGCACATGAAACAGAAGAGGAAGGTCTATCACGATGGGCTTTTGGAGCTTTGTGGCTCCAGTGGCAAGGTATTGAGGCTTAATGCTTTTGATGGCTATTTGAGGTTGAGTAATTGTATTGTGATTCATCATACAATCGATTTATCTACAAATATAGCCTTCTTCTTCATTATTTTCCTTCTATCTGCACAATAGACTTAGAACCATCTTCATTTCTATTTTGAATTATCTTTCTTGCACTAGTAGGTATAAATATGGCATATTATTTAATGCTCCTATAATAGTACAAATCTTTCTTTTGTTTCTCTAGATATTATCAAGTACTTTTTTTTTCATAGTTTATGTATTTTTTAGTTGTAACAAATAACATTGACTAATTTGCTAATTTGATAGAACTTTCTTTTCGGTGTGTTTCCACATATCTATAAGAATGACATCTATGTCTAATGTTTTTCATATTTTAATTTCTATAATACTTCCTAAATAATGGATTCATCAATAGAAATAATATTTTTATTTTCTTTTGAACTATCAAGCTATTTTAAATCAATTATTTCATCAAACCTTAATTAAAAAGAATATAAAATAGAAATAACTTATTCATGTAGATTTAATATCATTAAGTACTTTTTGATTGTCATCTTAGATACATTTTATTGTTTTTCTTTAATTCTATTCCTTCTTGCTTTAAGTACTTTTCTTGTTTCATAGCAAAGCTTGATTTTAATTTGGAGTGTGCTTTTGGCTACTCCATATATGCAACAAAATAATTCCACATAAAGCCATTATCCTTTCTCTATCGTATGTGTATTGCTCGAATAATCAATTTTTGAATACAATCTTATTTTCATCTCACCATCCGATCTTGAAACATGGTTTTGACATGCTTTTTTCCCTACAACTTTTAATATAAATATTTAGACTGCTAGTCAATGTTAAGTGATTAAATATTCTCTTGACACTCATATAGTCAATATTCTTATTTAATATCCAATTTGCTATGTTATTATGTTATTTATTCATTAATGCAAAAAAGAGCAAATTGCATTATAAACAGTTTCTTTATAGCATATTGTTGTTTTAAGATGTCAGATTTCTGTAACCAATGAATCTTGCATATTTATCTAACGATTTATTAATTTTCTATTATTGTTTTTTTCTCTGTACGGCAAAGCTACTTTTTAGTTTTTTTTTTCTATGAACTTGATATTGAATTTTGCTTTGTTTTCCACTAATTGTAGTAATTTGATACTGCATTTGCACCACTTTATGGTTTGGATACTTACTGTTGGGCAACTTTTCTATCGTTTGAGAGTAGAAATGACTTCATTTCATATAACAAAGCACAGCATAGGGGCTTCATACATTACAAATGAGGCCTTTAGTTAGATATTATAAGGGCACATCCAATGCTTGAAGCAAAACTGATGTGGGGTTTGAAGAGGTTGCTTTATGCTTCTTTCCTCACAATTTTAGTGTGCTATTTCTGTGGTTCATAACAGTGATCTCAATTGGACAATAGAGGCAAACTATGACAATAAAAGCTGCTGTGTGTCTCTAGATTCTGATGACTCACCTTTTTATATTCAAGTAACATGCTTTAGCGCATTCCATTTTCACTGAAATTTATTTTATACACATCAATTCATTGCCAGTTGTGGTGGATTAATGATGATCATACATATCTCAGGTTATGCTATATGATGACTGTGAGAAACTCATTGATAGCAGATTTTTGAAGAAAGATGAAACTGTTGAATCAGGTGCAACGATGTTCTTTGAAACTCATCTTGTGGATATTGGGAATCTTGATGGGAACAACAAGCCATCATCCAAAGAGAATATAAAATTGAGCAAACCCATATCACAAGTAAAGAAGGTTAGCTTATCTTTTTTCTCTTTGTTTATGCAATGCATAATTATTTAGTATGCTAATATTTCATGCTTCTAATCAATTTCCTTCTCATCATAAGCTTGCTTCACTTTACTGTGGGAAGAGAAATACTATCCATATCAGTCAAATGAAGAACCATTCTACTGTGCTACAAAAGGGCAGTGAAGGTCAGACATCCTTTACGTACACAATTAACTTACATAATCGTTCGGGCATCCATTCATCAATCATGCGCAGTGATTGTTGAGATCTGAAAGATAAATTATGCTAAATAATAAAAAAAAGGAAATAAAACTCTTTGAGTTTTGAATCATGAAGCCTTTTCTAGTTTGTTTTAACGCTTATTTATCTTCTCCAAAATTTATTTATTTATTTATTCATTTTGTTATTGTTTTGGCGTTGACGTTAGTGACTGCCCATTGGAATATGTAATAACATCTTTATTTTTAGTGTCCAGTTCTTAACTGTCATTAATGCAATTTGAATATTTTTACAGTGAAAAGAAAGTTTGAGCAAGTTGACACAGCAGTATTGGATGGCCGATTTAGTGCCAATGAAACCAGCGTAAAAGGTCAGTGCAAGAGTAATGCTTCTCAAGTATGTGTTGACAACAGTTTCTGTCCTAAAAAAATTGCTTGTTAACTTCTTCATTACTTAAAAGTGCTTCTTTGGAAAAGTCTATGTAGATATCTTTTTTTGAGCAATGAGCTAAATTGCATGTGAGAGGAACCAGACTTTGAAGTTGATAACAATTCTCAAGATCTTTGTTTGTTAATTTAATTGGCACATAAAACACTAGAAAAATTGTTCATGCCAATTGCTTGGTTACATTAAAAGTCTCAAATTATTACAGGTGACCATTTGAACTGTAGAAATTGGTGCTTGCATGAATAGGGAATACCAAGTACAAATAATCTTACTTGCCTTTGCCATCACAACAACCGATGATACTTATCTTAGCAGTGCTTAGATCTAAGCCCACCACTATTGTAGTGTTCCATGGCAATTTTAAGTATGTTGTTTCCTCACCAATTCACTCTTGTTTATCAACGTGTCACCTCTATGTGGAAGGAGAAAGGAAATTTGTGAGATAGGGGTGTGGTGGAGAGGAAGAAGAAACCCTAGACACCACTTTTCTGATTGGCATCTAAATTTGTCGGTGCTTGTCTAGGCTTGTAACGTAGTGTTCACAACCACACTAATGCCAAGCTTCATAGGGCCCTGGGTTGACCTAACCAAGATAGCTTTTGAGCATGCTAGCCTAACATGAGCCTACAACTTGCATTAGCTCAAATCCAAAAATTAACAAATTAGAGTCAATTGAAATAAATATTGCTTTGGTGCCAATCGATCAATTGAGCCCAATCCAAATCTAAATTAAGCTGAATCAATTCATGCAAACAATTTATCTCAAGTTTAATCTAACTTTGTCTTGAATTTAGTTTAGAATAAACAATTGAATTTGAATCCAATTTGAGCTTAACTAAACTATTTTGGCCATATAATTGCAATTGTAACCAAAATGAAACCAACCCAAGTTGGGCAATTTGTTCTCAATTTATATCAAGCATTCTTTTATTTCTTGTAGGTGTTGTTTTAAACAATTGGTTTAGTCATTAAGCTAACTCTCCTTAAATAGGTCAGCTTGAGTTTAGCATTTCACTTAGTGCACTTAGCAATCACTCAATATGTGAGTTTGTAAGGAACGTTCTTGTTTGTTATAAAATATTTTACTTGTAAAAGCAAGTCGAAATGTCAAGTTTGGAGTAAAATAATCATGAAATAGTAAAAGTAAAAAATATGCAATAGGAAAAAATTTAGGAAAAATCCATATTTGCTATTTGAATAATTGTGAAAGTCATTGTACTTTTTGAGCAAATTTACTAGAACACTTATTGGGAGTGGCTAATAATGGTCCTAATATGTTAATGGTGATGAAATCAAGTTGAAATTGCTCCATGCCTCAAAAAATGGTCTTCTTGAAGACATGCTATAAATACACTTAAAGAGTTTTTCAATCCTCCCAAATTATAAAAATACATTTTTTAGTTTGCTATGTCCAAAACCCATCGAGTGCCAAAAATGTTCAATTAGTTCTTAATGTTCTAGAATACTTCATGAGGTAAGCTTTGGACTTCATAAGATTTACCAAAATATTGTTTTGGCAAAGAAATTGTAAAAATTGTCCATGGTTCTTAGGAATTATCTTAGGGTTTGTGTAAAGTTGTTGAGCATATGTCATGAGCCTTCAAACTCTCTAGTAATGACCAAATTGATATTATAATAACGCCTTTAAAGATAAAATATCAAGGAAACTTCTCAAAAATGTTTTTAGACTTGTCTCTAAAACCATATAAAGTTGCAATATACCCTTGGTGGAAGATTTTGAAACTCAAGTTTATCTAAGAACCCTTGGTGATGAAAATCTTCCTAAGGGTTTTGATGGACAAAATGACATTGGCGTATGCATCTTTTGAGCTTCATTGTCCACCAAAGGCATTCAAATTCACTAAATTGCCCTTGGAGGCAAAATTATCAAATTACCTTAGTTGATGTCAAATTACTCAAGCATTGGCTTAATTGTTTTTGTTATCTTTCTAAATGTCTTATGGGCTTTACAAATATGAAAGGTTCTAGTTATCTCGCTTGGTTCTCAAATCCTTTATTTGACTTTATTATGATCCCAACTATCCCAAATGTATTTCTTTAAATTATTATCTATCTTGTTTGCTTTTGAATGATTAAAATGCCCTTCTGATCTATCATAGTTACCCAAGTGTCTTTATTTACCAACTTATCAAGACAACTTTGACTAGAACCATTTTTCGAAAAATAGTCAAACTATATAAAGTTGGTAAAAAGCCATAAAACTATCAAAGAGCAAACTTGAAGGCAAACCAAATATGCAAATTTAATTTGACAATACCTCATAAAACTACTATCATATTCCAAAATTAATTTCTTAGTTTGGATGGCTTTAATGTTTTTATCCTAGGGTTTCTCAAATTAGCTTTTAGGTATGCCTAACCTTCATGCTCTTTTTCGAAAGTACTTAGAGAACCTTTTGGTGCTCTTAGCCAAAGAGAACTTATCTTGAACTTGTCTCCAAATTAGCTTTTAGGTTTGTTTAAACAACTTATCTTATGGTTCCTCAAATTAACCTTTTAAGTTTTTATGACCTTCATTGTACTCTTTCAGACTGCCAAAAATGACCTTTAGGCATCTTTAACTTTGAATCATGCCCAAGGTTTCTTGTTACCACAAATTAATAACTTGAACTTTCACATCGATCTAAGCAAGAATATGGCAAGGCATGAGTGATGTAGCACTAAATGATGAGTTGAAGTTCTCTTGATTGATGAAGATCAAATCAAACATAGAACTTTCATAAGATCTATATCAAATACTACTTAGATCAAAGGATGTGCCAAACAGACATTTAAAATAATGACACATGGCATGGTTTATTTTCAAGATCAGTTTTACTTGGTTCATGCTCGGATCAACATGGTTCATCCTGGGTTTTCATTGACCATTATGGTTATTTTTCTATTTGCATAGTTCCTTCACTTGTTCAAAACTTTCCTAAAGCAAAAGCTTGAAAATTGAGCATGATTTTGACTTAATTGGAGGCACCAAATGGATGAGTCAACCTTTTGGATGAATATGGCCAGCTATATTCTTTTGGAGCAATAAAATATGTTTTTATTCTTTTTATTTAGGTTTCCTAAAATAGATGCATTCTTATGGTATAAGATTGTTTTTTATTTTATTTGAATTCTTCTTGTATTCTTTCTTTCTTCTGTTCTTAAATTATGTTGGTATGTCCCTATAAAGAGTTTGGTTTGGTGTCATGGATATTTATTTTTATTTTTATGATTCTCCATGAATTTGTGAATTTAAAAGATTTTTTGAAATGAATAAGGGTTTGATAGATTGATGAATGTTTATGAAAAAAAGATGCTTTTCACTAACTAATATTATGCATTACTTGGTGGCTTGCAAAAGGAAGTTTGGTGACAACTCAAAGAGATTCTTGGTGTTTGTTTTCATCTCTTCTCCTTTTATCTCTCTTGCACTCTTTTATTATCTCTCCACAATTTGGTTTGTATAATGGCTTTTGTAACCGTTATTGTAGCAATTGCTCGCAATAACACAACGATTGTGCACTACATGCTTGCCATTCCAGTGTTAATGCGCAGCAACCATGTGCACATGCTTGCCAATCCACTCATGTTTTTTTGCTCATTATTGTTGTACCTTTTAGGTTGATGATCATAAAATCAAGTTTATTATTACTAATAAATGTTTGATAATGCCATGTAGTTGTAGAATGTGATAGTGAATTATTGCAAGGAGCAAGGTTCATGTAATTGGTGATTGGAAGATTGAAGATAAATGATCTTTGCTTATGGATTAAATGACCCGACTTACATATCATCGAGTCATTGGTTTAGCTCTTGATGGAGTGGCTGCCCATCAGGAGTTAATCTACATGACATTATGCAATCAGAATTTGTAAACCCATCACTTAAATTTTATAGGATATATTAATGATTGCGTTGCATTTTTACTCATTCATTTATTAACAAGCCCTTAATTATTTTTTCTAGAAGTGTATTAATTTATTGGTCATATCATTACAGGTTGTTCTAAAGTTATTTCAAGTCTTAACTTAATGAATTCAAGATTAAAATAAGCCATGTTTGTCACTGTCTTATGATGGTACAATATAATATCAAATATTGTATATGTATGATCTATAATTTGGCTCAAAGTATCAATTAAAGGCCAAGGTTGTCATACCATTATATAGGTGTGATGGCTTTATCGTACTAATGTGTTTGCATCTAGACTTAAGATTAATAGTTTTAACGGGATTTTACAAGGTATCGGCCTCTTATGAGTATTGTTCGTTCTTTGAGAGTCGAGTTTCCACCAACATCATCTGATTGAGAAGTTTCCTTTGTACGACTGCAAATTATTTCTTCTTAGAGTCTATCATATGATTACGAAGTTTTCTTCGTATCAGTATGACTTTATTTTGTTGTTATATGTTTAATTGTATCACTATTAGTTATTGTGCGATGTCCAAACCTTGTTTGGTGCATACTTGCTGCATTGTATAATACGAAGTAAAATATTATAACTGTACCATTCATTTTTTGTCTTAGATGACTTGAGTTATTAAAAGAAGAAACGTGTTGGTTGTATTGTACAAATACGATATTTGTATCATATGAGTACGAACATTAATTAATAAGACTAAAATCGACATTGTTTATATTATAATACTACTGCATCAATGTGTTGTACTTGTACAATTGTTTTCTATATAACACTTAAAACTAGTTTTGTTACGAAGGTTTTGTATTAGTACGATAATCCTATTGTATGAGTGCTACTATTTTTAAAGTCTAGTTGAACTATTTATTATATGATAATACAAGTTTTTGCTCATATACGATTGCATCGTGTAATATTTTCTTGAGAGTTCAGTTTTTAATGAAAATGAATATCGTATATCGATGTTCTATTATCAGACACATACAATCTATTTAAAGAATATTTATGAGCTGTAGTGTATTAGTACAATCTATGTGATGCTATTATGATATATATATATATATATATAACAACTTAGGCGTTGTACTTTATTTGGTGTCTTATAGTACCATAACCTCTATCAGACTTGTAAGATAAGGCCTTTTTGTTCCAATAATTGCTAATCATATTATAGGATTGCAATCCTTGTTTTGTTTTGATTGTCTTAATGCGATGGCTATGGCATGCTAATACGTTACGGTATCAAAACATATAATGGCTAGT
This sequence comes from Vanilla planifolia, assembly GCA_023846275.1. NCBI lineage: Eukaryota > Viridiplantae > Streptophyta > Magnoliopsida > Asparagales > Orchidaceae > Vanilla > Vanilla planifolia. The sequence goes on from CM043877.1 coordinate 6,944,243, forward strand.
TGTTTTGTCTTTGAATATTGTTATAGTTGTTGCAATTTCTTTATTTGCATTGACTCACTCGTGCATATAAATAAGATAGTACATCCACAAGAAGCGATTGATGAATTAATGATTTGGTGAGTTTATAATTGCAAAATCCTCTGACAAAAGATAAGAACAAGATATGTGAATATGGGTTGCACACAATAGAATAAAGAAATCTTTCCATTGTTGCTTGTATAAAATTCTTGGCTTGATCATCTTGACCAATGCATCAAAATCTATGCTTATTTGGTAATATCTTTTATGTCATTTTAGCTCTTTGCCATAGAGATTTCTATGAGTGTATGGTATATTATTTGTGAGCTGAATTATGCAAACTAAGTTGCAATACGTGTAAAGTCGAGTGATTCTTTAAGTTTTATTGTTGTGTGTAGGCTTGGTTGGGCTATCGCTATAAGCTTAGTGGAGCTGATGTTTTTGTGAGCTCAATGGAACTTGTGCTTGTAGATCAATTGTTGTGAGAGTTTTGAGATCTAGCAGTTAGTTGGGCAAAAGAAAATTGATAATAGAAGCTTAGTTGAGTTAGTTAGTGGTGAATGTAAGCAAAATTTTTGTCATACTAATTAAAATTGTTGTATAATTTTTTTTTTCTATTTGTTGCTATTAGCTTTATTTGATTCTTGTCTATCGACAGGTGCTTTAAAAATTAAAAAAATATTTTCTAAATTAAAAGTTGTTGGATTGTTTTTGAGTTGCATTGTTTTTTTTATTATAAAAATCTTTTAAATCAATTCACCCCTTGTAATTGGTAAGTAGCTTTCAAATGCCTGTGCCCTTTTTGTGTCCTGCTTGCATGTTGCTTGTACCCCATCGTGCACGGCTTTTGTGCACCACATTGCGTTATTAACTTCTAATCATTGTGCTTGTTTTGATGATAACAAACTCTAAGTATTTCTAATGAATTTGATTTAGTGAATTTTCAGATTCTAAATAGTTGATGTTCATATTCATGGGAGAATTTAAAGAAAAGGAGAAGCTAAAGGGAAATCACCATGAAATATTTTTTGAAATTACTTTTAGGTATTTCAATTTTATTTTTAGAATTTTAAGCTTGATTAGAATTAGTTTTACATGACACAAAAATATTAATTAACTTTCATCTTTAATATCTTTGATCACCATTTTTTATTCAATATTTGAAACATATTTTCTCAAGCATTTGATTAATATATTTGAAATTTTATTATTTAGTAATGATTTAAATAAAAAATTTGGATTATAATAAAAACAAAAATTTTCTAATTACCTTTCTAAATAATCCGCTCGTCGTTCGCTCGTTGCTACAGTGTTTCAGGTCGGGTCGAGGAACAAATCAATCCTGAACCCGTTCGAAGCACTTGTATGTAGCTTGGATTAAGAACCTATTATCCAATTCAACATGATTAAGTTATAATTATTGGTTGGCGTGGGTGATACAAACCAGGAGGCAGCCAAACTTGAAACAAGGCTGCCTCTAGTGTGTGCCAGAAGATGGTAAAAACAGCTTTTTAGATGCACCATGTGGGACTAAAAGAATTGTTTTTGTTGTACTGTGAACTTCCGAATTGCGGAAGTAACATGAGCCTTTTGATCGCGCATTTTCACAATCGAATGATCACTGTCATATCTCATTTTTCAAATTCCTAATTCTTTCAACTGTCGGATCGTGCAATGTCACGATTGCATGGTCTGTATTTCTTCCGCTCGACAAGTTAAATCTTGCCGTCAAATTGCAATTCTGATCTAACATCCCAGATCAAATAAATGTGTCTAAGTGCAAATTGAATGCCGTTCGTCCGATCGCACAGTTTTTGCGATCGCACGGTTGTGGTTTAGTTCGATCCAACGGCTCTAGCGCAACGGCTTTTTTAGCCATTATTTCGAGCTGTTGGGCATTTTCTTAAATTATTAATTTCCTAAATTAAAAATTGCGGAAGCGAAAAATTTAAACTAGTTTTGGTTTTTGGTAAATGCTTTTAGCCATTAAAAGATGTTTATAAATAGGAGAATTTTTTAGCAAATTTTTTCGATGAAAACTTTTACAAAATTCCAAAGAGGAATTCTCAAGTTACGATCTCAAAGCCATTCGTAGCTGTTGCTAATCGTCGTCTCCTTACGCTGGACCTTTCTTCATTGAAATCCAAATCTCTTGATTCATCTTCCAATCAGTTAAGCTCTTATCTTCTTATTTTGTAGTGGATTAAATTAAAAAAGTTGTGCCTTAAATATTTTGTCAAGCATAGGAATTTATTTGTAAGGATTTTTATTGTCGTTTTTTCTTTCTTTTTGTCAATTCTATTTTGATTGTAAGGCTATTGTAGCCTATTTTATGTTTTTGTTGTAAAGGTTTAGCATACCAGTTTTTTGACAAAAGGCTTATATATTGTGTTTTTGTGTCTGTTTTTTTATCGGGGCTGTACGTAGGCTTGTTTTTAAGTTGAACCACCTAAAAATCGGTTATGTATACGTTCAAATTTTTTTACCTTATTATTTCACTATTTCTAAAGCCTTATTTCAAAATAAAAATCAACATATTTTTAAGAAATTTAAATTTTTAATTTTAGCAATTTACCATCCTCTTGCTAAACAATATTCACACCATTGTTTGCGGCCTCCGCTTGCCATCCAAAACCGGCAAAATGAATAGTACTAGGTTCTAGTCGACACTTGTTAATCTCTATCATTTTGGTGCATAGCGCCTTTGTTTCTCCATCAACGAGATTTGCTAAATCTGTTAGTTAATAAAGAATTAAATAATTCTCATAATGTCTTGAAGGTGTGTTTAGTTTCAATTATCATAGATAATGTTTAGCTATTGTAGACAATAACAATCATTGAGTTTTTTTTAATTTTTTTAAATATTAATTTTTCATTGAAGTTATTATAAAAGATATAGTAATTAGTTTGGATACAGTGAAATCAAACTAAAGGAAAAAAAATAACATTTAATGTGAGATATGCACTTTTTTCAATAGCACTAGACATTTAATGTGTCTTGAATGTTGTCTTGGTTTTATTTCATGGTTACTTTGATTTGAACTTGTAAGTTGGGCAATAGAATTAGCAATAGTATAGTATTGGCAACAGCATTGGCCTCTCTATGTATGTGAGAGATAGAATACTTTGGAGTTTTGCATATGATCTTTTTATGAAACATCTTGCTCTTAGCCCTTGAGAAGTTTCATAGCTTCTTTTTTAAAATTAGTTCTTATCCTTAAATATGTTGAGAGCACAGCTAAGACAATCCCATGAGAATCTCGTATGACTCCCTCACCTCTTGTTGATCTAGGATTATTAACCGAAAAGCCGTTCACATTTAGAAGGCCTGATTTCTATTTTTCCATAATTTCGAAGCAATAATAGTTGGTAGAATTTTAATTACCTCACCACGATGAGCTTTGTGAGCCATATCCTCATTGGTGTTGCAATCTTAGAATGATACTTCCCGAATGGTATAAGAGAATTTTCAAAAACTTTGAAAAAAAATCCCACACAAATTGAGCCGCCTTGCACTCTACAAACACATGATTTAGTATTTTAGTATTTGAATAGAAATGGTATTAGGAAGGTAGTCTAAATTCAAATCTATTAATGATGTTAGGAAGGTAATCTAAATCCAAATCTATTAATTATGTTAGAAAGGTAGTTTAAATTACTTTTGGTTCTATTCTTTGAGACAACTCTTAAGTCTTTTTAATTTGAATACTACAACTTACGTTTCATATCCAGCCACCGGTTGGTTCCAGTTGTCTTTAACAACTTCTATGAAAGAAAGTTGTGAAACTCACATATTCTAAAATTTTAAAGCCTTTGGAATTGAATATTCAAATAGTGAAACTACAACAGCAGAGGATTATGATTAGATGTGGATCTATTTAAGTGAAATATAGTAGATTTTGGGAAGTTCTCGAACCATTGCTAATTGTAAATCACTCTATTAAATCTCTTCTAGACCTTGATTCCATCACAAGTCTCAAACTAGCTATAATAGTTACCCGCAAAGGAAAGGTCCTAGAAACTACAATTGAAAATAGTTTCTTTCAAATCTTCCTTTTATTGCTTTTCTTGAATACTTAGCTGTAGAAGAAACTACATCAAAGTCACCTCCAATGATCTAAGGAAGATTGTTGAGTTAAGTAATGTTCAACTAATTCCATAGTTTTCTCCATTCTTCTCCTTTCAATTCCTATGTATTTTGCATGGACAAATGGGACATAGCTACTCCTTTCCATAACTCATTGGTGAATAGTACATGAAACAACTGTTCAAAGTCCTAACGATATTTAACTGAAGGCAAGATTGTTATATGAGCCAGATTTTGTTGTTGTAATTTAGTGTGTAATGATCAAAGGATAGCTTTTGATATAATCTTTTTAGATGTTTAGTATCAGCAATGGGTTTACAAAGAGCTAATAATGAAGTAGAATGAGTATGCATTAAATGTTTTAGATGGCATGTTGAGGCTTTCCCCACTGCATCTTAAATATTCTAGTATAAAACTTTAACCATGATTGGTGTTAATCATAGAATTTATGTTAGCTTTGACAGCTTGACATTATATCTCATAAGAGTTGTCTTTAATCTCATATCCAGACATGATCAATTTATATTAAATCATGCAAACTAGTTATTCTAGAAGCTTCTTTGGACAATAGGACTTAAGGCTATTAAGAAGAAATTTTCACATCACAACTAAAGTCCATTCACAATGAAAGGCTAAATCTTTTCTAAATGGTCCCAGGATGATAAAAGCATTGGATATTAATGGGTTCTATTCTCTTAAGCTAATCTTTCACCTTGGCATATCAAATTTGCATTGAAACTATTGAGTCTTTAATCAAATGCATTTGTCAGTTTGAGAGGGTAATTAATAATAAATGTTTACAAGGTCTATTCTCTTAAGCTAATCTTTCACCTTGGCATACCAAATTTGCATTGAAACTATTGAGTCTTTAATCAAATGCATTTGTCAGTTTGAGAGGGTACTTAATAATAAATGTTTATAACTATTTTAAGTTGTGAATCTTATAATCAAAAAGCTTTCATCCAAGACAAACAAAAATATAAAGCTCTTTTCTCAAATTTAGGAAATCCTAATTTTTATATTCAATAATGTGACAAATTTCAATCTCATGGTAGATTATTTGAAGATCAAGCATAAAGAATATTTTTCCCTAAGTACATATATGCTTTCAACTTGATGGCATCTAGTTCAATTCAAATGAGACAATGTAGAAACTTTCTATGCCCAGGAAATTTACAACAAGCACCACAGTTTGCTATTGGAAAGGAATAATTCCGTCACAATGATTATGTAAATTATTTTCTGTTGTCTGATCCTTTGTTCTTTAAAATCTCAACATTTGAGTTAACAACTGTTCAACACAATCTTTCATTTTTCCTAGTTTGTTGGCAAGTATTGGTGTTAAGACATCAAAGCAACTAGTTCATGAGATCGTGTATCTTTCTAACAGTTCTAGTTGTCAGTTATGGACTGATTACTTTCTATTTCATGATGCTAAATTTCATCACCGTGCATGAAAATATGTTAAATGATGACTATGGCGCTGCTTTGTGCCTATGTGCCATTTTGATGAATTTTTAGTGTTGAATTCATGTAGAATGGAATGTATTATACACAAATCAGATGACGCAAAAAGCAAAGAAATATCATGATGGTATCCTGAAAGTTCTTCCTTGCGGCTCCCATACAAACCAGGTTATGCTCTTCATCATTTATAAGCGTTTCCGTTCCATGTTTAACTTCCATGATCTGTCGAAATTGTTTAAGATTCTAAACCTTCCTCAGCTTGATGACTTCTGTGAGGTTATGATAAACATCATTTTTATATTTTATTTTTTTCTGAAGCAACAAAGATGCTTTTTAAAATTGAGTTCTTAATTCTTTTGTTATCATGCTTGTTTGGTAACCTTATCATATGGAGTATTTGTTGATTACTTCTAAGAAGCAAACTCAAATAAATCTGCAGCAACTGCACGTGATTGAGTTTGCATTATGTTTTTTTCACATTTATCATTCTGTCTACAATATTAGTGTTCTGTGCAGCTACAATATATTGTCCATGAATAAACGTTTAATGTCTTTATGCAATTTACAATACTTTTTTTTTAATTAGTTATGAAAATATATGCTGATCAGATTTACCTTACTTTTCGAATGTAATTCACAATGCAAAACGAAAAATTTCTGGTTTTCTGTATTCCAATTATGACTGGTAATATTTCATTATGCTTTGGATTGTGGGCTTTTGCTGTTAGATTTTTCAGTCTGTAGACTTATTCCTTATTGATAAAAAAAATCCGTGGTTTCTTCCAAAAAGAAGCCAAGTCTTGAAGTTAATCAATAGTTAATCTGACATGCCTTTGTGTTGGGTCAAAATAGTTACCTTCATCTCTTCCAGTGTTTGATCCATTCTAAGAACGTCATAGAAAAATTAGAGCCTAGACACGTTGAAATGATTTGCTTTTCTCTTGTGAATGTAACTTGTCATTGAAAAGATGTAAATTTATTTTATTGTTTGTGCATTCTACATTGATTATTGATAGATTTTTTTCTTGTGAAAAATTAAACTGTTGTTTGGCTTTTTTAATGACAATTCATTGTTGATGGAATGAAACTTTTGTTAAATGCTTCAATTAGTTGATCTTTAGGCCTTAATTCTGCTTAAATTTCGAAATTTCTCTTCGGATGAAGCTTTATTCTTGAATATATTAATATAAAGGTGATGTGAACTATTTATGCAAACAAAAGGCATTTGCCATGATGAAGAAGAGTTTACTATGTTGAACTTGTCAATTAGTTGTATCTATTTTGTTACATTTTATTGGAATCTTGAAGATTATTGCTGGTATAACGAGTGTTGTGGTTCAGGTTGTCTATTATACCTTGTTATACATTTTCATGGAATATATGATATACTTAATGCTATTTTCCTTATGGCCAAATGTATTGAGCCAGTGGTTAGACATATCACGTACTAAATGCTCTTTTCCTCAAGTTGTTGAACCAAATGAAACTTGCATTTTCTTTATCATTACATGTTATTGAAAATATTAACATATTATAAATATTTGTAATAAAAATATTGTTAAGAATATCTCTAAGATATTCTTTCATAAATTTCATGAATATGTAATTTTTTCCTCTTGTTTTATTTTGTTTATTTATAATTTATCCTCTCAATTGATGCAATAAAATTCCTTCCTCTTCTCCAAAATAGTATTAGAGCTCAACTTTCACTCTTCTTCAACAACACCTTTTCCCTACGCCTAACCCCTCTATTTTTGCTAGCTCTTTCCACCCCTCTTTTGCCATTCTTATCTATGAGATGATTGAATCACGTGAAGTTGTAGCCACCTCTTCTCCTTTTCCCTTAATGTTGTGATGCCTTGTTGCACTTCCTAATGTTCTTTTGCATGGAGATTTTTGCTTCTTCTTATGTCTAACTAATCCTTTGATCTAGTTAATGGCGTCCTTTATTTCTTTATTTGAAACAAAGTCGTTTTTGATTATTGGTTCTACTATTAAACTTAGTAGTTTGAATTATGTCTTGTGCCAATGGGTATTTCGATTTCTTATTGGATCTAATAAAAAGCTTTATTGCCCAAACTATTCGATGCTTGAACCAATGAAAATCATCAAATATATCGAATGGTAGACCCTTGATTATGCGGTTTCTATAGTCTTGAATATATTATTGTAATTGTCTTTACGATTTTAAGATCATAAAAGGAACGTGGGACCTTATTTGATTCAACCACGTTGATGTATGACAAACAATAGTGGATGATCATCTAGAGTCAATAGTAGAGCCAGATACTTAGATGGCTAGATTGCATTGACACTAGGTAGTGCATAGGTCGGTCATCAGAGCTTAGACTAAGGAGATGCAAGCCATTGTTGGGATTATTTTATATTAATTTAGTCTTTTATAGTTTATGTTTATGTGTTTGAGTCATGCAATAAGTTCAACATAATTTATAATTGTTGAAGTGTTTTTCTTTTATGAGTTAGTCAAGTTAATTGGTCAAGTAGTTAAGTGTTTTGCATTGACACTAGGTAGTGCATAGGTCGGTCATCAGAGCTTAGACTAAGGAGATGCAACCCATTGTTGGGATGATTTTATATTAATTTAGTCTTTTATAGTTTATGTTTATGCGTTTGAGTCATGCAATAAGTTCAACATAATTTATAATTGTTGAAGTGTTTTTCTTTTATGAGTTAGTCAAGTTAATTGGTCAAGTAGTTAAGTTAGTTTTTGTATGATCAAGAGTGTATTTCTTGTCAAGCACCACATTCGAAGGAGTCTTTATGCATCACCAAAGTAGGGAATTTAATGCAAGATTCCTTACCTTCATTTGGATAAGGATTAGATTTAATTTCTTGGTATCTTTTCATGTGCTTAGTCTATAAATACTAGAGATGTAAAGAACTATAGGACTTCTGATGAAATATTAATGAATCCTTGTGGGCTTTGGTTTTTTTTTATCTCAATCCAATATCTTAGATACATCTTATACCCTTCCTTTTTGTATGAAACCCTAACCTTACTGGCCACCCTCACCTCCTTTTTCAAACAATCTCACAGCCTTCACTCTTCCAAATCTCCCTCAAACTAAATCCCGCATCTCGGCTTTTCATCCTTACACCTTAATTTCTTCTCTAAGCCACCCCCTCTCCAAGTTGCATTCCATATGCCTCATTCAAAACTAAAACCTTGAGCATCATTTCTTCTCCTTTAAATTTAGTCAACGAGTTACCATCCTTAATTGAAGATATTTTTTTTTTCATTTCCATCACAATTCCAAGACAATAACGTCTTTTAAATATGCACCTTTTATTTTAATATCTTCTCTTGACAAAGCATTCTTAGAATATTTTAGATTCATGTCATTTTACAAATAATAGTAGAATATTGAATCAAATATATTCAACTCAATTTACAACTTAATTATCTATCTTTAGTTATTATCTTGAAATCACATTATTTAATCAAAACATACTTTGCCTCCAAATTTTTTTAATATTATTCTAAACATTCTTTAATCAATTTCATATATTTTATTTATTTTATTAATTTTTATAAAATATTAGATCAACCCCATACAACTAATTGAATGGATGACCAAATTGTCTGTTCCATTTGCTTAAATTATCCAATGGATGAATCAAATATTCGATCCAAATTGACTTCAATCTCTACTCAACTAACTAGATTAGGCAATGCAATCTAATGGATCAGATGGTCTGATTGAGTTACAAAGAGCTAAATATGTCTTCTAATTATGTCTGAACTCAACACAATCTTCCAAAAGATAATTTTTTATACCAAAAACACTATAAAATTCATTGAATAAATTTTTAAAGACACAAATATCAAAAACAATCATGTTCTTTAAATCAATATATATAAACTAAGTCTTTCTTAAATCAATCTTAATTTTTTTTATTCATTTCATCCTAAATTCTCTATTATTGTCCTTAGCTTTGGCTTTTAATAATAACACTTGAAGTTCCTCTATTTCCCCCACTCTCCTTCTCTCTCTCTCTCAATAAAATGCAATTCTATAATGCTCCTTGGGTTCCCTTGCTCCACAAGCCACAGATTACAACTCAACAATATTACCTTTGCAGAGTTAACACATCAATTTTCCCTTGGAACCACTGATGAACCTTTGGTGCCTTTGCCTCAAAAGATGCTCATGTTCCCTTATCCTCTATCCCCCTTAGGCAGTAGGATTTTATCAAACAAACTATTATTATTATATATAGTTTTTATTTAAGAATTCCTAGAAATTTTAATTGACCTTTGTTATTAACTATTGAACTTGTCTTGATGAGTGTTTTTTAATTGTATAAGTGTTTCAAATTTTAACATATTTTATTTTCAATTATATTTGGCATGTTAATCAATAAGTGCATTCTAAATCAAATATAATTACAAAACCTTTCATTTCACATAATCAACAATAATTTTATATATTAGAATAGTAATTATACATGTTTAATAGTAAGTAATTTTCAGAACTTCACAATTATTTTTTTTTTTTAGGAATTTCATCCTTAAAATTTAAACAATTCGACTGATTTCCTTAACATTTGTTCTTCAACTTTCCAAATTGTTTCTCCTTAAATCTAATTTTGTCATTGAACCTTAATTGTTGGAATTTTCATATTTGTATTCCCTGGTTTGTACTTGACAAGAGAAAATATTATTACACATATTATAGGTTATACATATTAATAGTCATCAACTTTCATTGCTTCAGAATAATTGAAAGGAGAAATGAATAAGAAGTTTAAGCTTCCATCCTTTTTAACAATAAGCTGTCCAAACCTAGATGCTAGAACTATCATAGGTGGTTAATGCCACCAACCCACCTCTCATTCTAATGGGTTTACAAGCGGACATTTTTCAGGCCGTCCTTGGACTTATGGTGAACTGACTCTGGTACTTTTATTGTAGCACATGTATTGACTTTCCCTTGGAAGCCTCGCCAAGCTTTTATGCCTCCGTCTCATTACGAAGGGTCAGCTTGTTGAATAGCTTCGTGACTAATATGAATTTATTCCTTCTTCTATTAATTCATTTCTCTTATGTCACCTTCAGCTAGATCAACAACACTGCGTATCGGGGGACATGCTGCTCCTATGACCAAGGAAGGGGTTGAGTCCGGTTAATTGAGTGAGAGATTTTATCATACAGAAGAGATTCCTAGGAGGATCCTATGTTTATCTTAGGTTGTTTGAGATGACCATTACTACTGAGATGTTAGAGGACATCGTTCAATGCCTTGTTTTTCACTGTTCCGTCCAACAAATCCACCTTTCACACGTTCTAATGTTTACTGCTCGCTTGCATCTTGAATTTTGAAATTCAACTTTCCTCACCAGGTTTACTAGCTGAAGGTGGCCAAGGAAGTTAGCTCAACTACTCTTTGACATCATGCAGGGTGTTGGATTCCTCTGAAGTTATTCTATGGAAGGAAAAACTAAGATGAAATTCACGTTTGTGCCTTGTTTAACAATAGGTGGTCCAAGGCTAGATCAAGGTAATCACAGAAGGTTAATGGCACCAATTAGCTCATCACCCTAATGAGTCAACAAGTGGAGATTTTGTGGGTCATCCTTGAACTTATTGTGAATTGACTTTGCTACTCTCATCCTGCGGGAATGCTGAACACCCAGGTTGACATTCCCTTAAAATTCATAGCTAAGTCTTCTGGTCCTTTGCCTGATCATAGCGGAGTGCCTGTTGTGGATCACTTTGTGGCAGGGCATGCATTTTCTCCTCCACCCCCTTTCCTTCTCTTTGTTGCCCTGAATTAGATCAACATGATATTGCTTATCTGGAAGACACTACTCTTATGACTGAGGAAATGCATCGTTTACGGGGTTTGTCATGGTCATTTTGATCTACAGTTTGGCAGATATTGTCCGATCCTTGTCTTAATTATTCTGATCAAAGGGTTCACCGATGATTGGTTTTGGAGGTTACTCCTCATCTCCATCACTAATTTGATACTCTCTTCTAAGCTTTCTTCACCAAGTTTGCAAGCTCGACGAGGTTAAGGAAGTTACCTCAGAAACAACATGACATCACACAGCAATGATTGTTGACACAATCTTGGTCAAGAAGAACAATAGAGTTGTGAATTTGTGTTGATTTTACACATCTAAACAATACCTGCGTTAAGGATTCATACAGTTTGCTGAGAATAGATGATTTTATGGACTGCATATTGGCTTCCAAAGTTGAGCAATCTAGATGCATTCTTAATGTACCACTGAGCTCATATAACATAAATAGACAATGAGAAGACAACTTCTGTGATCCATACTACAACATTGTTGCCATTAAGTTATGTTGTTCGTTCTCAAGAACACATGCCAAATATCAAAAAATGGTCAACGAAGTTCTTTGAACTCCAATATGGAGAAATGTTGATGCTTATGTAAATGTCCTCTTGATCCAAAGAACTTTTAATAACCATATCATGGACACATAGGAGATTTTCGAGACATTTGGATGCAATAGAATAATACTAAACCTTAAAAAATGTGCACATGGGACCACTCTCACTGATGGGATACCCTAGGAGGACCATGATGCCAAGCAACTGCCAATTTCAATATGTGAGCAGATTGAGACTCGGAAGGAGCTAAAAAAAATGGTATTTGCATGGTTTTGATCAATACTAAGGGTGTTATGATGCATCAAAGCTGCACAACCATGGTGAGAATGAGACACTGATTGCACCTCTACAACTAGCCATGGAAGTACATGTGAAACACCTCATAGTCCGTAGTGATTCACGGTTTGTTATTAGTCAGGTACGCCTCACCTATTGTCAGGGTTGAGAAACCAAAGAAATGCAGATGTTGGGTTCTCACACTTTGTCACTTTTGAGCACATTTGAGTTCACTAGATTCCATTGAGCAAAACGAGGTTGCAGAATTGGCATGAAGGCCTGGTGCCACTGGGTTTTGAGGGATAGAGCAAAGTTAGAAACCCAGTGAAGTTGTACCCACTTACATAGCACAGCCCTCGAATCATTAGTCCCAAGGTCATGGAGCTGTGGTTGCTAGAGGAGGAGAGGAGCAAAAACAAGGCAAGTGAAAGCAACAATCTATCCAGAATCTGGGCAGAACTGGGAGAGGCAAAACTCTAACAAACACACAACCTTTGAATGCTTTGAATATCAATGTTGGAGCACCATGATAAACCTAAGATTCTCAAAATTTCAAAGCATTCTGAGGCTTTTTACTGGGGCTATGGATCAAAAAAACAAGGTCTATGAAAAATGATGGGAAATTTGATAACCATAGGTTGAAGCCCCCAAATAGCAAAGTGATGAATAGAATGTTGTGGGGAGTCAAGTGAATAATTGCTTACCCATTTTCATGTTGATTGGGATTTGTTTGGTTAGGCTTAAGCACAAAAAACAGAGTAACTACAATTTTCCAAGATTTTCATACATCTAGAAAGGTGAGGGATCTCATGCACATTAAGTTCATGAGAAAGTGAGCAGCCTTATATAAAGAGCTCAAATAAGAAAGTTGGGACAGATCAAGTGAATAATTGCTTATTTTTATGTTGATTGGAGATTGTTTGGTTAGGCATAAGCATTGAAAACAGAATGGTTGCAATTATCCTAGATTTTAATAGTTCTAGAAAGGCTAGAGATCTCATGCACATTAAGTTCTTAAGAACTCAAAGTGAGGTTGAGGAAAGTTAATAGGTTTGTAATGCAAAAGTTTCAGCATATAAAAAACAATGCGTTTTTGTAGATCTTTTTGAAAATGGTTTTAAAAATGGATGAAGCATGATTTCCAATAAACAAGAGGGAAGAGGAGGGCTTGTGGATGGCTTATGAAATGCCCTCGATGGTTTAATGACTTTATCTAGGATAAGATTCCAGATCTGATAGAGTTATTGTCTTATAATTGCCTTATCTTGTGTAGCCTAGGGATCCCTCCGAAAAATCTTGAACCTAGCAAAACCTCAAATATATTCTTGATCGCATTTACAATTGTAGGGACTCTCCTAGACGTCCAAATAATAGATATGTTGATGTAGTGCTTATCAAAACCATATAAATTCTAGGTACAACTATAGAGAATTAATGCAAAATGACACATCTGAAATACACACAATTGCTAAATGCACACAGATTGTAGTGATAAGTTTTGAAGAATACATACAAAATATGTCAACCGTTCAATAGTAAGATAATACTAATTGAAGTTCAGATGCTTTGAACACCACTATATTACCCAAGACACTAGAAATGGTATCACCTCAATCAAATAAGTGTTAAACAAGGTTAAGGTTTTCTACACTGAAATCTATTGTGATAAAAATAAATTCAATCCATCTTTGGAGGAATGGGGGAATTCCCAAGTGAAATGCCTTCACAGAATATGCACACAATCTTTAATTCTAAGGTTTGTTTTTAGATCATAAATTTAATTTAATGATTGGAAAATATGTGCTTCTCTTTGAAAAGGACGAGTTTATTCAAGTGTTACTCCCAAAGGTAAGAATTTGACTTGCCCAAGAGAACTGCCTTATGGGGAAGGGTCCACTGAGAGCTCTAGGTTTTTGTATGTGTATATGAGAATCATTGTGTTGTTTCTTTGGACTAGCTCAAGTTTTCTCTCCTCTCTATCCTATAATTGATTATTGGAAATTTGCAATGCTCATGGATTGGCATGTGACTTTCAAAACTTGAGACTTTTGGTTTATACTTTTTTTGCTTTTAATTTGATCTTCATAAAACTTTGCAATGAAATAATTTTGTGCTTGCTAAAGGTATGTTTCATTTCATCCATTTTGGTCTTTCGAATTTCAGTTTATTGGCTTTAATCTCTTATTCACCATATAATTTCCACAGGCTTCAATGATATTTGCTCATTGAAAGTTGATGTTACTTGTTCTTGTTTTTCTACATGCTTGATTCGCTTGCATCACTTCCTTGTTTTAATATTTTAGTCTTGCCCTGCTTCTGGCCTTGTTCTGTGTCAAAACAGAACCTTATGTGAAATGGGCGCTAAACAACCTAGAAAACACGTAGTGTGTACTTGGAAGAGGATGCAAGAAGTAGTCTATATAACTAACATGGTAACCTTTATATAAGACTTGTGGAACTATTTAATACATGGAAGATCCAGCATAATATGTGAAAACTTAGGATTATTTTGTAGTTGAGGCTAATACAGCAGCTAATTATCCGAGCAGCAAGTAAAGTCGTCGATTTTATTGATGTACATATTATGTTGCATGACAATCTTTGTATTGATGCTATGCGATAAAGCATGTTGAGTGATATCTCTTTACGAGTGGAGCATTATTTACACTTCGGCAAATAAACATGGGACACCATGGTATGTCACTGTTGGTTCTACATTTTGTTGTATATGGTATTAATTCTACCGGCATCGCAAAGTTTGTGTGTAGTCAGTGATGATTGCATATGAGCTGATAATTATTGTAACTGTATAGTTTTGCTGCTTGGTACATATTCTCAGTAGCTCAATTAATTTTGGTCACTGCCTTATCAGATTATTTTGTTAAATGAAGATGGGGTCATGCTTAGCAGCAAGCATATGAAGTCCGTTGAACATGTTGCGACTGGAAATAAATGTGAACTTCTAAACTATCTCGTTGAAATTTGTGAACCTCGGCCTTCCATTCAAGGTAAAAGATATTCATGTGAAGAAAAGCATTATAAAATTTTTGTATTGAAAAAGATCTAGTTTACATTTGCTATATCTTTACCTCCCTATGACCAGTTTGCTATTTCTAGATTTGTTTTCATCTGAGATGGTTTGTATTAAATGAAGCAGCTTAACAAATGTCACTGAACTACGATTTTGTTGGTCAACACAGAGTTGGGATCCGACAATATTTGTTCCTCAAGCAAAGACAAAGGCATGAAGAGTTCTATGAAGCCAGTTCAGCTCACCAAAACTGGAAAAAATGAAAATTTTGGGACTAGCACTAAAGGTTACAAAATTATAATTTACTTATTTTCTTTACTTACTGTCCCTGGATCTAGGATTTTGTTGGTAAAAAAGATGGGGTTTCTGGCAATATTTGTTCCTCAAGCAAAGTCAATGGCATGAAGGATTCTACGAAACAAGTTCGGCTCTTCAAAACTGAAAAAAATGAAAATATTGTGACAAGCACTAAAGGTTACAAACCATGGATTTTGTGCTACTGGTTGTCTCCTAAAATTAATATGCTGCTGGGCATTTTCTTTGGATTCGTTATTCTTATTAGCACTTTTAATTGGCCAGCACAATAATTTTAATTCTTCAAAAAAACATAGTAATTCCAATTAATATGTGATACTTATGTAAAGCAACCATAATCATAAAACTTGATCTTTCAGTTTTTTCAACTCCTCTAATCTCCAATACTCTTTAAAAATTGATTTTGTTACTGATAGACCGTAAGAGGTTTTTATTTTAAGCATTGGGTTTAAGTTATCTTGTATTATATAGTATATCATTTAGTAGAAACAGAAGTAATTCTTTTTGCCAATCAGATATTTTCTTAAATAAATCACCTGGCAACAAGTTCTTAGAACATTTATTTGGACTGTCTGTGATGCAATTTTATCTCTAATAGTCCTTTACTTTCCCTTTTGGCATTCAGATATGTTACAAATATAGTTGTACTTATCCTTATTGGAGCATCCTTGAATTGACACTTAACATGCCTTGACTACTTTCAAAACCCTTTGGAAGTATTTGACTAATTGTAGCCATTGTGGTCTTTGTTTTTTTTATTACTAGGCTAAATAGAATAAGTGTTAATTCCATTAAGTGATGTTAGTTACATGAATCCTTTGATCTTTTGGATTACCTTTTGTCCCATTCATAGAATAAAATTTAATAACTCATATCTTTTAAAGGGACATTAATGGCTTATGTTTAATATGTTTAGATCATCTATATCAACTCTTTTTAAGCTTATCATGTTCTATTATCTCGCTAATGTTTTAAGAATGTTCTTATTTTTAATTATATACTTTCAAGTAAGTCATTCATTAATCCCATTATTGTTATTATGACTCTTGTTTTATTGTATTATTTTACTTCGAAGGCTAGTATTCAACATCATATATTATTTTTTGTGCTTTTTGTAATCTTTTAAAACTTATCTTTAGTCTAGTCTTGATCATTTGATCAACAATGACTAGAAGTATTCTTTCATTTCATTCTCATATCATATTATTTATATTTTTATTAATTTTTTCATTATTTTGGAGTGTAGGCCCTTATTAACAAAATCTCTTTTTATTTCATATTGTGATCAATAGTTATCATTGCTATATGATTTGTGCTTTTATGTTGACTAAACCTTTACTTCTTTTTTTTATATATATTATGGAGAATCTTTTAAGGCTTTTATGTTTATCTATATCTCCAACTTGGCTGTAGCCTTTCTCTACTCTTATCTACAAATAGAATGTCACAAGAAAAAAATATACATTTTAGCATTTCATTTTGAATTTGATTTATAAGAATTTCTATAACTTATACAAAATGACAATTGTAACTCCAATAAATTCCTGTGTATATGTCAATTCATGAGATCTTTGGAATCTCATAAAAAAATTTTCTATACAAATTTCTTAATTTTTGGACTAAAATGATTTTTCTTTGTGCTTAAAAATTATTTATAAAAGTCTTATTATCTTTTTAGCAAGTTTAGAGGCTTTGGTTTGGACATGCCTAGGTTCATATAAATGTTGAATTATACACGCTCCATACAATGTGAGGGTATTAGATTCACAAACTTATTTTCTAAAAGTTTAATAGAAAAGGGATGCATTTTATTAATTGGCATTCTAATAATTGTAGACTTTGAAAATTCTCTAGACTAATATTTCTTAAAGTTAACCATTTTGACCAATTTTTAAATGTTAGACATTTCGACTCTTCTTGAAGTTGTGGGGCTTGGCTTCTATCACCTTATTACAAGATGCAACTAACTATGCTCACCATTGACAACAATTCAAACATTTCTTATTATTGTTGACCATTATTGAATGTCTCCTTTTAGTAATCACTGATGCCTTTGTTTGTTGATCATTGTCAATTATTATTTTTTCCCACTATTCTAATGACCAATTGTTGTGAACCACTTTCACGTGTTGTTATTAGTTACCTATTGCCTAACAACCTTAATCATTTGTTGTTATTTGTCATCTCCTGCTATAATTTGTTAATCATTGTGGGCACATATCATCATTTAGTATTGCCATATTTCAAACCCAAGTGTTAATATTTGTTGCCTCTAATGAAAGAGTTAAGAGATATAACCTTAATATGAGTGCAACCAAGAAAATATTTTTAAACATTTGGTCTATATATTACGAATTTGATAATAATAAAATTATTTTTTATGTTATTAATATTTTTTTAAGTATTTCAGATCATTCATCTCGAGATTAAATAGAAAAACCAATTAGAGAGCTTGATCATTAACTCAAAAGACTAATTTGCGATGTTTGGAGTAAATCGTAATTGAAATCAATGAAACTCAAAGTTTAAGCATATTTGGAGAAGTTTTTGAAGTCTCTATCTTGGAATTAACATGCAAGACCTGTAACAATATATTTGAGGTACTAAGATTATGATAAAGTTTGAATTGTGTGCTGAAAATTTTCAAATCACTCTTTCGCTCATTTAGGTAAAGATATGCATTTCATCTAGATTTTTCATCATTAAATGTCTTAATAAAGATTAAATATATAGGTTTACATTAACAAGACGTTGTTAATATATTTAGTATGTAAAATTTTAAGTTCATGTATTAATAGTTATATTATACAGTATATATATCTATTGTATAGTTCATGTGTGAATGCATAAGAGGAAAGGATAGTTTCATTAGATATATTTTTTTGCTAGATATATTTATGCTTAGACAGACTAAGCAATCAATTCATATGGTATGATTATGCGTATCGTATGATATGATAATGTCAAACAGAGAAAGTACTTTCTATAGAACCGAACTTGAGCGTTTCATACAATACGATATTTATTTATTGTGTCATATGATCATTTGATAGAATGAGAGAAGGCATAGTTAGACAATATGGTGCATTGGATGATTAGTTCATTTATGGGTATCATACATAGTTCTTTATAGTAGATAGTACGATTAGTACAGTTTATGTGAATAAAGGCTACTTTGATCGTATTTCGGGAAAGTCTAATATGGCTATTGGAGATTGTTTAGGGCTAATAGAGAGCTTGCTAATACTTATATTAAGGGATCCAAACATGGTATATAGGCTAATAAACGTTTTGTATGTTGTTTAGAAGGAATTATACTAGAAGACTTTTGTAAATCTTGAGGATTTAATCAAAAGATTTACTATTCTCCAATTTGAGTATTGAACTAAGTTGATAATCTTTTCCATGTTATTTCAACAAGCCTTAATGGCTGTTGATATTTGTATTGAGTTATAAGATCATTATATTTGAGCTTTACTTTGTATTTTTGTCTTATTATTGGGATTTTTCTTTTTAATCTTTGTTTGGGCTTTTGGCCACTTTGTAGGGTCCTTTTGGTCCAATCATTTGTAGGCTCTTTTGACTAGTGATTTGTGGGTCCTTTTAGCATAGTGTGGAGTGTTGCCTACGTGTTTTTGCAAAAATGAATAAGTATAAGCTTAGTATTTTGGTCAGAGATAGATGTAGATCTAGTTTTAGATTAAATCATCTAAAAATTGATTGTATATTTTCCTTTATTGTACTCCTTACACAAAGTGTTAAAAGCTAACAATAGTTTCTAAACAAATTTTGTAAGAGCAATTACAATTTCTAGAAGACTTCTACTGTTTTACTTGATAGTATTAAGTTTGTAATTTTCATAATTCATTTCTCTCTTATGTGGATGTCATGCTCACCTAGTATCTAACAAAGTCATTCATTTGCATATATTTAAACCCATCAAACCAAGCAACGACTTTTGAAAGACAAGTTCGAGTAACTTTCAAAATTCTGTTACTAGAAATCCCTTATAGTTTTTGTACATTTGTTTTTTCATGCTTTAATGCATGCACAAACACATAAAATGTATACAACATCACATACATATGGATTTGTTTATTTAGTTCATCTATGTTTTCAGATATTCATTATCTTAGTTCAATTGATGATGCAAGGAATGGTGGATAAAATTATAGTTATTGAATCCAAGTTAAGCCATAGATGAATGACATCTGACAATCATTTTTTTGATTGAAATGATGAATATCCTATTATATCAGCCTAATGGTTATGTGGTTAGATGATTATTTCCTTTGAGTTCCTAGAACTTGATGGTTGTGCAAGCTAGTCATTACGTCAATTTTTTTGTGGCTTGTAAATAGGCCATTATGGGGACCATTTTGGGCGTTGGAGATATTATATCTATGAGCCATTCCGTCCATCTTCTGCACATTGAGAGGTCTCATGCATAAGCTAGGAGAGAGAAAGAGGTGGAAGAGGGTAAAAGATGAAGGTGAGGGGAGGTTCCGCTCCATTGCCATTCCAGCTTTGTCTAGAACCTGTCTTTTAAGGAGGGGAAGAGTTATTTGAAGAGAGAAGTTGTTCCCTGGAAACAATAGCACAATAACGAGCTCTTGTCTAAGGAGCTAGAAGTTGTCTAAGGGATTAGGGATATTAGAGCATACTTTATGCTATATGTATTGCTACATCCTTTTCTGTGTCCTATTTTTGTTCTCCTTAAAGTCCCTGCTTTGCCTAAATTTGACATCAAGAGTTTATTCAATTAGAAGCCTGAAACCAGAGATTTATGGGATCATATTTAATGGCAAGCTGAAATTTTTCAATACAGATTGTTACATCAATATGCAAATCATCTGTTCTGCATTCATTGTCTGTATTGATGTTCAATAGCATGATTTGCAATTGAGACATTGTCAACCATTGTGCGACTCAAGCCAAGCTGTAAAGCTCAAAGGAATGGAAATAAAATTTGCGAACTGCGTCCTTTAACAAGTTTTGTGGTTGGCCTTTAACTTTGTATGAACAACATGAACAAACTCTGTCTACTTATCTAATACGATTACATATATCCCTCTAAGCTTACATGTCACATTTACCAATGTACAGCTATGTGAATGAAAGTTTTTTAATTCTTGATCTTCAAATGTAGGACTCACTATTTTGCAGGTGATTTGTCTTTTCTTTAATTTTGAAATTTCTTTGTTGTTTAGGATTCATTGTTTCGTTTTCCATGTATATTGAACACATTTCTAACATGATCATCAATAGCATTTTAAAGTCATCCAAGGTCTATCTTGGTGCATTGTTACTCAAATTTTTATATATGCAGAACTGCAGATGGATCATTCTGAAAATCCGACAATTTTTTGCATCTCGAAGGTTGACAGTTTGATAAATCCTAATACTGCAGTATTACGCGATGGTATTCCTTATTCATCTTTTTTTTTCACCAAATCACAAATTTTATTATCTGGAGATGAAGGACTTGTATTTTTCATTGGAATGCATAGCTGATGGCTGTGAGTCCAGCTGCTGTATATGTTATTTGTTTGATAACTGTAGCGTTTCGGACTTAAATGCAAACTGTTGTCCTAGTTCATATCCAGCCTTGCAGATTTTGTCAGTTCTCAAGAAGCCTAGTTTGGAAGAGAATTTTGAGCAATCATTAGAGCATAGACTCATTTCTCAATCTTCTCGCCAATGTGATGTGCAGGGTAAGTACCAAAATATAATTCTTGAAATGCCGTAGAAAAATAGTTCAATTCAAATTTCTAATTACTGAAAGTAAAATTTCAATAGTTTCTGGAGACAGTGGGACGTCCTTATTGTGCAATTTGAAATCTGAATTTGAAAAGACTGGAACCTCTGTACAACATAAATTGACATCTGAAGCTTCACAAGTAGCTTCCATATCTGCTCCTGCCATTGTCAGAGACACTGATTGCGAAGGTTGCACAGCAACAAGTGATTATTTATCTAGTTTTTCATCTGGGTATGCAACTACATCGTTCACTTAATTGAGAGATTTTTTCAATTCATATGGAAAAAACTTATGTTCAGTTACTCAATCCATTGTTTTCTGAGAGTATATTGTACCATGTCTGAGAAACTACATCATTCACTTAATTGAGAGATCTTTTCAATTCATATGGAAAAAACTTACGTTCAGTTATTCAATCCATTGTTTTCTGAGAGTATATTGTACCATGTCTGAGAAAATTGTTCTTTGTTAGCTCTAACTTGGTGATAACACTAAGCTCCAAACAAACAATAGCTAAAATTATCATATTACATCAGTGAATATTCTTAACTAGCTAATATGATCCTATGGTGGTAGAATTGAGGCCCATTCCTTAGGTTTGCAAAATATAGTGCAATGGTAGGGATTAAGGACACATTGACCTATTTGGTTTGATGATATTAGAAGTCATTTAATATTTTTTAAATGATGAATTAATTGCCTCAAAATAATTGTTGATTTTTAGAGGGGCTCCATCTAGGGAATTTCTATTGAAAAGGCTTTTTGGAGAATTATGAAATATTAAGGGTCAAAGCCTCTAATGTGAAAGTTATCTTATGAAGGACTCTGTGAAATGGTTTATGGAGAAGTGTGCTCTTTTGGGGACTTGATACGATTCAAACCAAATCTCCTATCAAAAAAGACCTTGAGGGGAACAATATGAAGGCTTTAAGAATGATGAGGAGATATTTGAAACTCCCAATAGGGTGCCCTAGGGTTGTCTTTGGTGGGAATTCATCTGTGTTGGTTAAGCTTTCTAAGGGCTATAGCCATTGATTGAATTTGGTATTTATTTTAGACTATAGTGTTGTTCTAGGAAAGCAAGCATTATTTTGATTGCTTCTACCTTTTTGATCATTTGAAGCAAGAATGTTGAGAGATAAAGTACTAGAATTATATAAGAAAAGTAAGAAAGACTTTATATTACCAATCATTAATAATTGATTTTCAAACAAGAAAACTATAACTATGATATCTAAAGCATTGAAGATATATTTATTTTGCCTTATTTCTACTTGTTCACCAAATAATAAAGTGTAAATAAATTATTTCATAAATCTCTAGCAATTTCCCTTAAACATAAGAATAGATATTTTTCATTCCAAGCTTGCTGACAATACTTTTGTGACCTGGTTTATGTGTACTTTTGATAAGGATATCTATTTTTTGTGAATTAGGGGATGCAACACAGATTGATCACCTTCCCCAATCTCTCTCTCAATGAAGCTTTGGTCGATTTTAATTTCTTCATTCAATCATGTTGAATAGGATTGTTTACATTGCTTATAGTTGAGAGAACATAAAGTAACTTATTACACTTAACGGCATTTGTAATATCTGGCCTTGTTTGCAATAAATAGATCAGTTTCTCAACTTTGATATTTTTCTGTCCACCAATGGCTTGTGACTAATTTTTCTTTTCTAATTCTTCTCACAGGGGTTACTAGTTGAATTGCATCCTAACTTTCTAGTTTCCTCTAACAAATTCAACTTGTATTTTCTTTACTAAATAAAAACACCTTTACCCTAGCAAGTTCCATTCCAAGAAAATGCATTAGAAACAAACCCCAAATCTTCGGCTTCAAATTCATTCTTCAATTGAAGCTTGGGTAATTGAATCTCAATATTGTGATCACAAAAGAGAATGATATCATTTGCTTATACAATAAGAATTGATCTTTTTCTGCTTCTCCTTCCTTAATAAAGATGATATGGTTAGCGTTTTCTTGAGTATAACACAACTAGTTTAGTGTGGTGGCAAACCTTGTTAACCAAGCTTGTGGAGATTGGTTTAATCGATAAAAAAAATTTCTTCAATTTTTCAAAATTTTCCTCATGTCACTGCTAACTAAAACCTAGATAAAATGTTCATGTAAAATTTCTTGCAATGATTACCATTCATGCACTTTTAATGTCAAGTTGTGTTTGCAAGGTAGAGAGAGATTTGAGTTTAATTTATTTTTGTCATAAGAGTATGTCTTCTTATAATTAATCCTTAAGGACAAATTAAAGCCTTGTACTGTTCTACATCTCTATTTGCCTTATGTTTTTGTGTTCATTCGAATTTTCTGCCTCCGACTTTCTGATTTGATGGCAAATAAACCATTCCCAAGTTACTCTTTCAAGTTGGATAACATATCTTCTAGGACTATTTGTTTTTATTTTTTTTTTCTAGTGCTTCGTAGATATTTTTCAATGTTTTTACTGTCAACTTTTATTGATTGCCCTATATTTTTGATACAATTGAGAAAATGTTAAATAATTAAAAATAAAGTATTTAGCACATATCTTTCTCTTTTCTTCGGCCTTCACAGATAAACCAAAATTTGTTTATTTTTACTCACATTTTCTTCTCTTAAAAGGAGTTTTCCCGAAAAGCTTTTAAGGCCTTGAGATTGCTAAACATAGATTTGAATAGTTTTATGGAATATCATAGGAGATATGCAATAAAACTCTAGGCTTCCAATGATTCTCTTCATTTGACTTCCTCCCTTCAGAAGCCAAACTTTATTTTTACTGATTGTTGAAATTTTTTTGTCACCTAAAGATACACATTTGATAGCTTTTGGTTCTCTAATTTTTTCAAATTTGGTTCATTTTGCACATTCATAAAACAACCAAAAACTTTCGTTGGTAAGAGGTTATGACTTTTGTTGCTTAGTAAGTGCTCCGAATGAACATAATTTGGTTTGAAATTTAATGATCTTAGATGTTAGATGATTGATCAAGTATGATGATGTGAAAATAGCTTCCTCTAACATGAATTTTGTGGCAAGTTGATGAATATGATAGAACAAGCTACTTTTGACAAATGCTGATTTATTATTTTGATACCCCTTTTTGTTGTGTATAAATACAAGAACTTTGATGACAAGTCTTTTGTTATTTTTTCACATATTTATGGAGCCGTCTAAAGATTAAATAGGTTTTGGATTTTTCTTTCATTAAATCTACCAAACAAGCTTTTTTGTGATCATCAATGAATGTATAATAACCACTAGGTTCTGTGTAAGTTTGTAACTCTTGCTGAACTCTAAATGTTGTAATCTACTTGATGAATAATGGTTTTGAGGTTTTGTAAGAATAAGAAGGATAACAATTGAGGGATAATTTTACAAGAACGCATTAATCACAATGGAGAAACATTTTTATTGATAAGCAAATGTGGATACAATGCTTTTATATAGAAAAAACCTAGGATGTCTTAGATGCTTGTGTCATGGTATTAAATATGAACTAGATGAATAGAAAGTGATAAATTACTTGATGATTGAGCTCTAAAGGAAGCACTAGTTACTAAGAGGTAGTATAGGCCATTTTTTTCTTTAGCATTGCCAATTATTCTCTTTGAAGAACAATATTAAACTTTATAATGAAATGGTTAAAAAATGCTACAATATAATTCATATGCCGTGTCCACAACCAGATAATAAACTTTTAGATAAGTTGGGTAGAAGAAGAGTAACCTTTAACTATGGATTTGAAGCTCGAATTGTTCCCTTCCCAACTAAAGGGAATCACTTTCCGTCTACCAGCCAAATTCTGATAGCTTGATCATTGTTTTCATCTTTGGTAAAATACCTCATAAAACTACATATGATCTAAAACACTTGTATCAACTATTTAACATTTCTTGCCCATGGCTTTTGAGAAAGGAGAGTAGCTCATATTACCTCTTCTGGTTACTAGTGTTGTGTGTTTCGAGCATCCTTGAGGCTCGAATGAAGGAATTTGACTGGATCCCTATACTGTTATTATACTATTTCCAGCATTGAAGATATATTTATTTTGTCCTGAACATGCAAATGGTTTAATCATATTTTGTTGAAGACCAAAGAACTGTTATCTTGTAAGTATCTTATTTGTTCCTAATGGCAATGTCAAAACCAGTGCATAATGTGTTTGCTGTTATAAATTTGAAACTTTTATTTAAATCATAAAATTTTCTTTGAATTGAATATATCAGAAATTAAATACCTGGTCATCAACTCGAATGAGGATGAGTGACTTCAAAAAGCTAAAGGATGCGTGAAATGCTTATAGATACTTACAAATTGAACTTGATCATTAATGAATTAGACTGCAAAACCATGTATTTCCTAAACTATAATGCTTTTTTTGGTTGGATTATTGTGATCTAGGCAAATTGAGAAGTCCTTGAAGTCGGGCTAATGTATATTTTTAAGGAATGCTTGGCCTACCGTAAAAAATTTTTATTCGGGAACAAATACTTAGTGGAATTGCTCAAATTACATGCATTTTGGTAATGTTTCTGTTGTAAGTATCCTCTTAAGTGTTTTACCACATTTATTGCAGGGCTGTTGCTCTTACTGCCCCAGCAAAAGAATTGAACTCTGAGAATATTAGCTTAGAACAAACATGCTCAACAAATAACAACTCAGCTGTTTTGGGTAAGCCTGAATCTGGTCAGATAGATAAGCTTTACAGAAACCTTTAATTAAAATTTTATCTTATTGGCAAAATCTAGTATTTCTCTGCCATTTATCCATTTTAACTTTAATAAGTACACTTGAGAGATGAATATATTGTAGTTTATTTGGCATATTAATCTTGTACTGTTTGACGAATAATTGCCACTATACTTTTCTGCATATTCATTTCATGCATCTGATAGATGGTCTTTTGTAGGAATGTCCAGCAAAAACATGGGAAGTGATTGTACTAATCAGGTTTTTATCTCTAATGCTTCTAGTAACATTCTTTTATGAATAGATATCAATGAGGATGTGCATGGTTTGAGTGAAAATAGAAAAATAAAAAATATGTTTTCCAACATAATTTTAATTTACTTGTTTGTTTGCAATGAATTCATAAAGAACATGTATTTTCATAAAAATTATTTCGTTTTAAATTTTTATTTAACTTCATTCTATCACATATTAGAGTTAGTTTGAACTGAAAATTTCTGTCTACAAATTTGAGACTATAACTTTGATACAAAGTTATTAAATAAAAATTATATGTAAAAAATAAAATTATTTTTTTGTAGACTATTCTCATGAATAAAACAAACTAAACAAATGTAATATCGATTGATTTTTATTTTATTTTTCTTATGTTTGTTTTCTATCTCATTTTTTCTCTTCCATTTAAACTCAAACCAAACATAACCTTTGTTTCCTTTTAGCATATTTGTGAATATTTTGTAGGTTAGGTTTGATTTTGAGTGAAATCAACGAAGAAAAAGAAAATAAAAAAGTAATTTAAAAAAGATGTGAAACTAAAATAAATTTGATTTACTTGGTATTAATGTTGATTGTGCATTTAAGAGTAGTAGAAACTTTATTGAGAGCATAGATGATTAAAGAGTAGAATAAAAAAAAAAAAAACTTAAGATCCTCATAGATCAAGGTTGACCAAGGAAGAATAAAGGGATAAAACAAGAAGAAAAGAATTCTCCACAAGAGAAAAATAGATTAGAGTGAACTAGAATTGATTAGTTTCAACTGCATAGAATTGAATTCTCTAGAATTATCTCTCTTGAATTAGATCCTTTAAGGTCTATTTTTAACTAATGTAATAGATGATATATATAAACTTTTATCTTTTATTTAGTTATGATAGTTTAATTGTTTAGTTCTAACATATTCCTCTTGTTAATATTGACAAATTAGTCATAATCATTAATAGGAGTTTGATTGTTGATGAAGTGGCAAAAATAATTATAATTGTTGAATCCATCACAATTTAGAGTGATGAATTTAAATCCCACATGTCCCATGGTAGTAAGAAGAAGCTGAATCAATGATAACGAAAAAAAAAATCTTAATAAACTTGCTTAGAATTGCCTTAAAGGGTTTCGAGAGTCAAGCTTTAAATGTCTAGCAATAAGACATTGGCCTTGAAAAACTTACTTCAAGTGTCTTAAGTATAAACTGTTAATGTTTGTCATGTAATTATTTTTTAAATCAATAATTGAGATTTAATAGATAAATTCTTATATCTTCATGTGGTGCAAGAATTTAATTTTATGTTTTTAAATATAAACTAGTGACGATGATATAATACTAGCACGAGATATGATAGTAAAAGTTTTTATTCAAACTATTGGTAATGCAAGATAGTGACTACTATTGAATGAAAACTTCAAAAATGAAATTACATTTGAAATAAAATTTCATTTCTCCTCTTTTCACTCAAATCCAAACATAGTTATAACCTGCACTTGAATACAGTGTTTTGTGAAGAAGGAAGAAGCAGAAAGAGGTGAAGCAGTTCATTCTACAATCTCAGCAACCATTGATGCAGCTTCAAATGAAACAGAAGATCATGAGGAGCTTACAACTGTGAATGATTTCCCCAATTTCGATCTTGGATTCTAACAAACAATAGCAACATTCTTGGATTCTCATCATACTGCAGCTTCAGGTATTCAATCATTTCTTCCATCTTTTTCTTTAATCATAAACTATGATGCCCTGCAATCTACATGTTATTATCATAGTTGTTCTATCCTTCATCTTTTTAAATTCAATCTAAATCTCAACTTTATTACTAAATACATGATAGGAAAATGGTTTCTTTAAAGATTTACTCCTCAATTTTTAAAAGTTTAATAATGATTTCATCTCTATATGACTATTTTAGTTATAATGTCATTTTAATCCTAATCTACTAAATAGATTAAGACAATGTTCTTATCCATGGTGGCAGACTTGTTCTTATAACTATTCTATAGCTTCATTTGTCTTGCTCATTGTGGTTAGAACATTAAAGTATAATTAAAACTTCATATTTAATCATAAAGTAGAAATATAAATCTAAAATAGTTTACCTGGAAGTTAGTTTGCCTTACAGTGATACCTGGAAGTGGGCCTTTTTCCAGTGTGTTTTGCATTAATATTATATATATATTAAAATATTTATGCATGACATTTTTTTTTTATTACGTTGTGTTGGAATTATTGCATATTATTTAATTAGGTGATAATTTTGTTGAAATAAAAAAGCCAGAGTTGCCGGCCGAAGATGATATAAAAATATACATAACAATTCTATAATGTTTCTATGACGTGTATTCCATGATTAACTGAAGCTCTTTTGAAAAATTAATACGTTACTTCATTATTTTTAAATGCTGCATTTTTAGTATTAAAACACCTGTCTTAAGTTATGGTTCAATGACTAATAATGTTCACATACGTAAGATTCTTTATCGATAGTCTTTTGAGTTGGGTTTTTTTTTTATTTTTTATTTTTTATCTTTTTATTTTAGATTAAAAACTCTTTTTTTTTTTTTAATTTTAGAAGTCATGAACAAAATCTAAATTAATATTTAAAATTTGTATTAATAGTGATTTATTTTTACTCGTTTTTATAATGTAAGATATTTTTGTTTTATTAGTTATTTTATTTCAAAGGTTATATTATAATTATTGTTATTAATATTGTAGTGTCTTAATGGTGTTGCTTTATCTCATCAATTTAATATTAGAAATGTGTCTCGTAGAAAGTTGAGATCGTGGAGAAGGTGGATGGTATGATTCAATTAGGGATTTGATTTTTTTTTTATATTTTTATGTAAAAAATAATTAATTTTCTCAATTAATTCAATATTTTAAAAACAAAATTACTTATGTTTTTGTAAATTCAATCATTATAGAAGATGCATTTTAAATATTTATTAACATTTCAGTAAATTAAATTACTAATTATGATTGTAAGAAAACTTTGTTTTATAGTTAACTGTTGTATTTATTTAAAAGTAATGTCCTTTTTCTTTGAAATTATTGAGTAAATGATTTTTTTTAAATGTTTAATTGATAATTTATCAAACATAATCAATCTGCCTGGTGTACCATAATATTTGATATTTGATATAATGATAATAAATCGTATTAAATTTATTTTCTGCATGAAATATTTTTCTTATTATGGTTTTAATCGAATTTATTGCAAAATTATATTAAGCACATAACCATAGTTACATGCATGTTTGCCAATAAATAGAAATATTTTGGAGTCTCATGTATATAAAATAAAACTAAAAGTAAATGTGTATATGAAAAAATAAATTTGGTATATAAAAATTAATTAATTAATTTTTTTTTTTGAAACAAAAACATTATAATCACATAAATATAATTATTCATAAAAGTGATAAATGTTTTATTTTAACGCCGTAAAAGGGGATAAAAACGTGTTGCGGACCTCGTCGTCAACCTCCTCAAAACGCCAATACTGATCTGGACCATGAACGATCACTAAAACAAAAAAAACAACTGACTTTGGTAAGCTTGCAGGAGAGCGGATCTGAGTTATTTGTCTTACTTAACATAGATCTCGCTTTTGGAACGAAGCTCTGCGGCTTCGTTCACTCCCATCCCCAACTTACAGTGGTCGAGGCGCTCAAACGCTGCTCCTTCTACAAACCTTTTGATGCATTGCCGGTGGATCCAGGAGTCCGGCTTCCCGCCCTAATTTTACTGATTTATGAGGTGAGTTTTCAGTGTTTGGGAGTTTTTTTACGTTTTCATCTTCTCGTCCACTTTTTCGTAGATGAGGTCCTTTTCGGCTTGGCTTGCTATTCTCTAATTTCGTTCTCTGGTGTGACGAATTTCTTTCTGACTCGGCTGTGGCTGTTATTTGTCTGATTGGTAGAATCACCTTCTTGATTTCTTCTTGAATGGATATCTGCGTTTTATTAGACTTTAGGGGATGAGCTCTATCAGAAGTGCTTGGATGGTTAAGTGGTCATGGGCGAGAGACGAGCATGGTGGGACAAGATGAACGCTGGGGAACCATGATGCTTAGTGAACCAACGCTGTCCAAGTTACATACCCAATGTTTAAAGCAAAGAAGTGCTATTTGAGAGTCATGTTTGATAGGAGTTGTGCCTGAACCACTTGAATAGGATCTGCACTCCAAAGTAGAAAAAGGCATCTAAGGATCCCATTATGCATGGTATTGGGGTTATCCGCACCCATGAGATTCCCCAAAGGAGTTGATAACATTGAAAGAATATGAGTTTATGTTAAGCTTGTTGATTAGGGGGATTACTCATGGGTTCTATGAATCACTATAAATATCAACAAAACTACATGTAATGAAAAGTACAAAAAAATGAGGTAGAAAAATTTTGATACAAATTATCCGTCCAATCAGTGTATTGGACCGATTGATAGACATTTGAAAAATGCTACAAAGAACCTATTGTTTTAGATAGTAAAGTGGCTCATTGGTACATCTAATGGTATGCATTGAACCATCCAACCTCTAATCATTTAATCCAATCAAATCAATTAGAAGAATTTTCATTCTAGAGTGTAGAACTTTCCCATATTGTTCATTTGGAAAATTGGACTGTTGGATCCTCTAGAATAAATTGTGCTGTTCGATCAAATCATATTATACCGTTTAATCCTGTGAGGTGCTTTCCTTTTAACAATTCTAAGGAATTTGATGTTTTTGTTGACTTTGATTCCAAAACCTTCATTTAAGATTAGATCTTCAAATGTTGACATAAAAAGGATGCGAGTTAATCTCAAACATATCTTTCAACAACTTGGGAGTATATATAAATAAATTTGGGTTCGACTTTGGAGTTTTCTCCACAGATCCAACTTTGTTCAGCTTTTGAATGTACTTTGTTTTAGATAGTTCTACAGCTTATTTTTGTGGCGCTTTTTGGTAGAGAAAGACAGTAAAGAAAATGATGATGATTTTGATCCTACTTTTGTTATCCTAATTTTATAAAAGATCAGCCCCCATTAGATTTTGGTCACATCTTTTTTTTATATTGAGTGGATTAAACAATAAAGTTTGATTATTTCTCAGCAATGTTTGCAAGCTGCCTATTCTCTTTTTTAATTCTTTTCACGTGTCTGATATCATCCTTGCATTAGGGTATTTTAAGTTTCTTGATTTTATTTAATTAAGGGCGTTGCAACAGAAATAAGTATTCTTCCACAAGGATTCTTCCATTTTCAGGAATTCTGTATTCTACTTTCACAAGCTATCCCTTGGCAAGCCCTTGTTAGTACAGGGTTTATCTCCATTAGGGATTTGTAATGTAAGGATAAAGATCAGTGGTTTGTTTAATAATGCTTTCTTAATCTTGATGTTCTTTTATTTCAATTAGAGTATTGTATCTGCATTTGGTCCTTATCTTTCTTTTGCTCTCTTGAAAGTCATTTGGTTGGCTCCATCGAGCATATTCAAATGGAACTAATTCTTACAATATATATTGGGAGACAGAAAACAAGCAACTTGATAGATGTAAATTGTGTTGGTTTCATTTGTTGAGTTTCATAGCTTTTTTATTGTATTGTTGACATAACATTCAATGATGTTAGCAAAGGCAGTTGCAACAATGAGGAAGAATTTTTTGTGTTGTGTTAATATATTCTGTAGTTTGAGTTATTTAAGTTATGAGCCTTTTAGGAGAAATATGGGGTTTTTCGGTTCATGCTAACACATCACATGGTGGGTGAGTCATAGCTTGCTTTGGTTATAAGCATGGGAATTATCATACAAGATTGATGACGCTGCCTTCTCGTTACATCATACCTTACTGCCCTTTGGGAAACATTCATTTTGGACAATTTTTTCTAAGTTTGAACTAAGGGGAACATTCAATGGTTATGTTTTCCTTTTCCTAAAGGTTTGGTAGGGTCTTTCATAGTGTCATGTATGGTTTTAGTGCTTAAGTATAAATAGTTTTCAAGAAGTGTTGTTAACATTACCCTACCAATTATTGACCAATTGACCTTTCCCTCCATGGGCAATGAAGATGAACTTGTCAAATGGACTCTGGACATGTGGCTGCAAGACTCTCCTTTAGAAGCATAATGATTGCTGCATTGTTTAGTAGAAGCTTCTGAGTTTAAAAGATGTTTGAGAAGAAGCTTTGGGAAAAAAATTTTAAGAGTAAATCTGGAGTTTTGGTTAAAAGTTTACGTTAGAAATGGGGTTTGTTTAACAGAAATTTTTGAATCAGAGTTTGTTTTTTTTATTGTGAAGCTCGACCTTGGTCAAGTCGACATGTTTAGTATTGCACTTCTGCCATCCTTTCATATCCTATCATTTTGTTTGTGTTTATTGTTTGAAAAATGTTTTCGAGGTTCAGAACTTTATCTTCGTAATCTATATATAACACTTACTTAATATCCTTTTCTTGTGTAACAGATGGCTGTTATGCCATAATATATTATTGTGAACAGGGAAATTATGGCAGCAGCCGAAGCAAGGGCTGGTTGGCAGCGAGCTGCAAATCGTTGCTTGGTACAGGAAGATGCTAAAAGAGCTCCAAAATTAGCCTGCTGCCCATCATCTTCTTCTTCGCAACAGTGTGATTCAAACAATGAAAGTGCTACTAATGGACAGGATAAATGCATCTCCAACTTTGTTCCCTTAAATTGGAACCATATGAATTCTAACCTTCCACCTGACACAAAATGGTGGCTACAGATTCAGCCTAACCACGGTTGTCAAAAGGAAATGACCTATGACCAAAAGGAAAGTTTACCAGATGAGTCAGGAGATTCAGAAGAATCTTTAAACCCAGCTTCTTGCACTGTTGATGAGATGAGACATGATGAATTGATGCAAACCAATAATAAGAACGATTGTCCTTCAGAATCATTCTGGGTAATGTCAGCAATATCTACAGAACAAGATTCTGAAGCAGGAATTCAAGATCTGAAGGATGTATCAAGTAGTTTCTCGCAACAGTTTCTTAATCCCAAGGTGGACCTGGGTGACTGTTTTTTCGAGTCAGAACATTTTGTCATGAAAACAGTTCATAACTTATCATCCAAACAGATGGATATACCATTGCTAGATTTGGATGTACCCTGGGAAGAAAATAACAGGCCCGAACCATGGTGGCTCGTGTCACATAAAGAACAATTGGCATCCTTGGTTGCACAGAAGTCGTTAGAGAATATTGAGAACTGTGACCTACCTAGACCTGCTCATATAAGAAGAAATCCATTTTCTTCCCTTGAAAGTCATGAGGGTAAATGGGTTTTTCCTTCTCAAAGTTATGTCGATGCCAGCATGTGTTGCCCTCTTGATTATCCTAAGAAAAATTCAACTTCAAAGGACATGGATGGAAAGTATTTGTTCTTGGATCATGCAAATGGCACAACTTTGGAAGACAAGAATTTGCAAAGGTACCTTTTTATGCCTTTATTTTCTTTATGATTTCTCGTTTAAAGCAATTTGAAGTTGTGGTTGTTGGATATGTTTCAAGTTCTTATTTCTGAGGTCAATTTATCTGTCATTTGTATTAATTGTCATCACTTATATTGAAGTTGGCACAATCTAAGGTCTGACTTCCTTTCCTATATAACATTTTCTCTGATTATGAATTTTAATGAACTTTTCTAGCCATGGTTGAGCAGATTTTCTTGTGATTGTTTATATTATGTGCTTTTCTCTTTGTGCCTAAATGGAATTCTCTACTTCTTACATGTTAATCTGTTCCTTAATGCTATCCCCTACGATAGTCACATATTTGCTTTTGTAAGATAGTTTTATCATCTCTTTTGATCTATTTATTATGTTGTACTATAGCTATTAAGTTTCTATTGTTATACTTGCACTCATCAATGTTCTATATTTCCTCTTTGCGATATGTTAAGATGCCCGCATCTATAAATTCCATAGACAATGAGTTGAGTTTATCATAATTATGATCCATTTATTAAACCTTACATGTCCATTGTTTAATGCAAACATTCTTTTCCATTTTCACATTGAATTCATTGATTATTGAAAGGGATTTTTTGCACATAGCTTGTTTTGTTGTATTAATTGAAAGATATATATGGTTTAATTATGAGTATTGACACCTGCAGTCTGAGCCCAGGAAGCAATCCAAGCAGGTCTCAGCTACTGGAAGCACTATGCCATTCACAAACTCGAGCAAGAAAAGCTGAAATGGAAGCACAGAAAGCCCATGATGAGAAGAACCATATCGTGAAGCTCTTATTCAAGCAGGCATCCCATCTCTTTGCATACAAGCAATGGCTACAGTTGCTGCAGCTGGAGAGCCTTTGCCTACAGCTTCGGATCAAAGACCATCAGCTCTCCACCATACTTCCTCTCCTTCCTTGGATGCCATCGAAGGGGAAGCCAATGGCCAAACACAGTCATGATCCAAGAAGAAAAGGGAAAAAGCACAAGAAATGTAGATTATGTAAATATGCATTTCTCTTGGCTGTTGGTGTGGGACTTGCAGGTGTTGGTTTGCTGTTGGGATGTTGTTTTAGCTGAATGTGTTTCTGTGGGTTGCATTCATGGTTGATGTTTTATGTAGGTTATGTAAAGGATGTAGCTCAATGTGTTTGATGAAATGTCGCACAGATGTATTTAGTGGATGTATGTTTCTAAGATTGTGTTCTTGATATGTGTATTATTGCATTAAGTGTTATGTAGGTGTTCTTGGTTCCATATTAGTTTTTTTTTTTTTTTTTTTTTTTCTGTATATTAAATACAAGTGTTCATTTTAGTGTAAGCTTGTTTTGTTTGAAGTATAGAAGAATTTTATTAGTCTTCTGTTTTGTAAGATTTTTGTAGATCTCTTTGTTGCTTTTCTTTCGTATTTTTTGCAACCAACGCTGCCGCCTGCAGTTGTTAAGGGGATGTGAGGTCTCACCAATTAGTTTAGAAATAAAAGAATCGTATTTGATTTAATTATTATTAAATATTAAGTTTATTAACAAAAATTAAAAAAAATTGTTAATTAAATATTATTAAAACTTATGTTTAGTATGTTTTTTATAATTAATAAAATAACCAAGGTTAGAATATAATTTTAAAATTTTTAATATTCAGATAAAAAATAAATCAGATATTAATTCGAATAAATCAATTTTTTATAGAATCTTTTAAAATTAAAAAGAATATTAAATTGCATTTCAAAAAAATGTTGCAAAAGGTTTAAAATATAACAAACAACTAAAAACAAAGGTAGTTTCATTCTTATCAAATGACATTACATTGTTATTTTAATAAAAAAAACATTAAATATTATAATTTAAATATATTACAATAATCATTTTACTAGTCCAAGTACAGCCCTGAATTATGCGCTATGTACATATCAAAATTATTAAAAATCAATATATATATATTATGATCTTAAAATACAACACATTTGTTTAGATCAGAATAGATTAATCTCTTATATTTTCATACAATTAAAACTAGGCCAATTAACTTAATGAGTACAATTCTGCTCCCTCATAATTAGCATTTATTTTAAAATAACAATTTATTAATTTCAAAATATGTTTTAGTTTCCTTATGCTAAGTAAAAAAAACATTTCAGTATCACAAAAATTAAACTGTAGGTTCTGTTTAATAAACTACTTTAAAAGTACTTTTCCATTAAAATTTTAACTTCTATAATTCTCCTATGTTAAACATTTTAAAAATTAATTTATAATCATTCATTTCTCATAAATGAAAAAAAAACGTTAAGCAGATGCATAAATTATAAAGATAGAAGATTTAATTGATAAAAATAGAGATTATTTGTCATAGCTACTGCGACTAATAAAAAAAATTGTGAAAAAAGAACATGAAAAATAAAATAAAATAAAACACAAGAAAAACAACAAGCATAAACCAAAGAACCAATTCACTTATTTTTTTATTTTCTATGTTTTTATCATAAATAAATTTATCAATTTAATGATAAATTCATTCATTATATACTTAGATGGATGATTAAATAACTGTTTCTAATCAATAAGTTAGCTCAATTAGATCCAACTTAGACTCATAAAATTTCTAATCAAGCCAATATGGTCTCACCCTTAAGCCAGAAACCAAAACCTAATTCGATTTTTGAACAATCTTCCATCTTTAAATTAACTTAACAACCCTAACTTCATTAATAATCTCCAGCATACAGGTGGGCAGTAACACAAAACTATTCAACTAAAACATTATAGAGCTCCACAGATGCAAAATTAGATCAAATGCCAGTTAAGTGATTGCAAAATGAAAGCAGTGGAGGTTACAAGTGTTACCTTGGAGCTTTAGTCAGAACCCTGCAGCTTCTCAATGGCTTTCTCGATTGCTGGGGCAGCTTTGGCGAAGGCCTCCCATTGCTCCACAGAGAGGCTTATGCCTGGCATCACAACAAATAAAGTTGAAGGCATACACATGCAAGTGTTTCACAAAAATCCTCTGCGTCATGTCAGTTCTAATTAGGGCTTTAGAACATTGGCGTTTGTTTGATCATGTTTTGAGGCAGCTTCAACTTAAAAAATTAAAAAAAAGAAATATTAAATAGTACAAAAGATGATTTTATTCATTAAACACCTCAATATTAAAAAATAACTATGTTTAACCAACTCTAAATTAGATTTTATTTTACAAAGACATGAATATAAGTTCAAGGGAGGAGATACGAGTGTTGTCATCAACATCGGGAGTTCGAGCGGTGGACGTAGCTC
Organism: Vanilla planifolia; assembly: GCA_023846275.1. Taxonomy (NCBI): domain Eukaryota; kingdom Viridiplantae; phylum Streptophyta; class Magnoliopsida; order Asparagales; family Orchidaceae; genus Vanilla; species Vanilla planifolia. The sequence goes on from CM043877.1 coordinate 6,981,276, forward strand.
TTAACAAAATGTAGACTTAGGACGCATACAATGGACATTTTGGAGCTCATCTTTCTTCTATATAAGTTTTATGAAATTGGCTACCCTTTTTGATGATTATAAGCTTAACCACTAAATACATTAATTTTAAATCATAGATAAGATGAGCAAGAAAATGAAATCATTGTGATTAGCATTAAAATTTGAGCTTTCAAATCCAACATTTAACAAAATTATACAACGTAAATAGACGATAGCAACAAATCTTGACAACCATATCAACAACTGTCTCCATCTGTCAGGTGTTACATATTTATCGGTGGGGGAAATCAAGGTACTCAATGTCTAACACACTTCGAATGTGTTTCATGTGTTATAAAAATCAAAATAATTAGAATAAAATGAAATAATATTTAAAAGATTGAATAATTGAAATGAAAAGGTTATCATAAAGAATATCATTACTCTATATTGTTGACATTGCATGCTGCCTTTGATATGTGTATATGTAAGATTGCACTTTTCCTACAAAACCATCAACCTTACAAAGAGTAAAAACTGTGGCCTAAAGAGCAAAAATTCTCCAGTCTTCTTCTATAAAACAAGGGAGACATCACCACAACAAGGGATTCTCAATGGAGTTTTTAACTTCCATTATCATAACAATTAAAATAAACTTTAAGAGTTTCAACAAAGAGAGCTCGTGATTGAAGTGCAGCAAAGGTAAAGTGAGAAAAACGAAGGTCCCAAAATATAGTCTTCTGCATGAAACTGAAATTAGGTATTTATAACATAAAGTTATGCGAACAAAGGATTAGGTAGAGCTATGAGATGGTCTCTATCAGGGAATAAATTGTGATTGGTCGAGGCAATCAGTTGGTGATGCCAAGCATTTTGACCTAACACCGAGGAGGCGCCATTACAATGTACATTTGCAGCTCTAGACCGAGCTCAGCCTTACTTTGTATTAGTCATGTTGGGATTTTATTTTATGCATTTGTTCTTTGTTATTTGAACTATCTATGTTATTGTGTATGAGAATACCTGTTTTGTGTCTTGTCAGATCTATGTTGGGTAGGGAAGCTCTATGCAAGATTGTACAGCTGGTTATATGGTTAGGTGGGCTCAACCAGTGGCACATACAGCACCTAGCACCTCTATTTGCATTCCAACATGACAAATTAAGCTCCGGTCTACCCAAATTGCAACACGACACATTCAATTTTTTTACTCTGGAGCACACAATTACGTCAGCGAATGAACCTAAGCGCACACAATACTTGGCTAGACAAGCAAACAGAACAACCTAAAGCTGCTATCAAACCATCTAAGAGGAGATCGCAAGCTGGAAGAGCAGGACCAGAACGTGGAAGCTGTGTGTAAGATAGTGCAGGCAAAGGCAGTATCCATTAACAAATCATATTCTAAGCTTGCAAGGCCATCAAGTTTGGATATGGACTCTCTTTTGAAGGAATCATCAGCAGTTTTAGCCATTCCTCGTGTTGTTCAAGCTGCTAACTATGAGAACAGGGCTGGGGGATGGTATAGATTCAGCCACTGAAATGCAGGATGTTGCGGCTGAAGCTTTCGTTGCAGAACCTGCTAAGGAGACGTGTATGGCCATTGACCCTCCTTCCATTTAATGCAGGATCGCGGACAATGCAGCAAAAAGGAGACAGAGCAAGTCTCCTGGCGGCAGGAGTGGCATGGAAACTTCTAATACATTAAAATGATATGGCTATTTCTTGGAATATATAAGGGGTGTGACATCATCCACTCTCGCAATCACTTAAAGGAAATTGTTAGGCAGCACAAGACTGTTCTTGTAGTTTTGTTCGACACTTGTGTGAAGCAATTCTCTAAAAGGGAAGCTGATTTACTCCTTGGCCACAATGGGAACAAAGTTGTGGAACCAGCTTTTGGTCAATCAGGTGGAATTAACATCCTTTGGAGGAACACTTTGCAGATTAATATTTTTTCCCAAATAAAGAAAACTATTGTTTTAGATATCAGGAGGGAGGAGTTTTCCCCATGGATATTCTACGGTAGACTGCATTGCTAGACAGAATGTATGGAACCTGATTCGCATGGCTGCAGCCCAGGACTTTCCCATGGTTATTTCAACATTGTTATATCATAGGCTGAAAAGAAAGGGGGTACCCAGTTCAGGTATGCTACACCACATAAGTTTCAGCAGTTCATTTCTAGCCAAAGCCTTTGTCATCTCGGCTTTGGTGGGAATCCTTTTACTCGGTACAACAACAGGAGTGGTTCAGTAGGCATTTTCGAAAGAATGGACAGAGTTTCCTTAAAACACCAGCAGCTTACAACAGTTCCCTGGTACTACGATTCAGCATCTCTCTCAGGATCAGACCACTGTCCCCTTTTTATTCTCTCTCAGAAAACCCAGGTTTGAAGATTTTTTTCTCGACTATCCAGCCACTCGCGTTGTGGTTTCCTCTTCTTCGGAAAGAAAGGCCAAGGGCAACCCCTCCTCCAATGTCATTTGCACTAAATTTAACAGAGTTTTCACTGCATTGGGCAGATGGAGCAGATCAGAATTTGGATGCATCTATGAATTGTCACGCCAACTGGAAACCTCTACTGCTGAACTGCAAAGGTAAGAATCCAAAGTGGGTTTGGACAAACTGAGTATAAGCACGGCTGCTGCTGGTATCAAGTTTTCAAAACACATTGGCATGAGAAGAGACATAGTGGTGGCAGCAAGCCAAGTAACAATGGGTTGATCAAGGAGACCGCAACATAACCTTTTTTCATGCAACCACAAGGTGCAGAGACAATTACATAAATTAGATTATTGACAAAGACACTACCACATTCACCAACTCTAATGATATTTCTGCATTTTTAATGCATTACTTCACTAATAAACGGAGCCCCACCACTCTTACCATTGTTCCCACTTCTCCCCCTCCTCCAAGGGCAGTCCTCAACCAAAAGCAGTGTGCAAGGCTAGTAGCTCCTGTATCTGATAGTGAAATAAGGAAGGCTATTTTCTCCTTAGGCATCAATAAGACTCCCAAGTACTACTGGTACTACTAGGTCCTTCATCCAGAGCTATTGGGATATTACCCAAGCAAATATCTTTAGTGCTATCCATGAGGTGTCTAGCAGTGCCCACATGCCAAATGGATGGCAAGATATTCTCATTATCCTCATTCCTAAAAAGCTAAGTGTCTTTAATCCGAATTATTATAGACCAATTAGCCTTTATAATTACAAAGTTGTAACAAAGATTCTAGTCAACCACATGCAGGATATCCTTCCTCAACACATTGCTCGTAAGCAAGGGGCTTGCCTTCATTCAAAGAATGTTAATCTCCAATGACATTATTATAAGCCAAAAGCTTGCCCATCGCCTTCACTCCTCTGCATCTCATGAAGGCATGATGACTATGTTACACTCTTGTGTTTGATGAGTCAAGCATAAATGTTTATATCTCATATGGGCTTGCTCTAAGCAAAATTGTTAATATTCAATTAAAACAAGTCATAAACTTTAAATGTCTAAGATAGTAGTCTTCAAAACTCTTGGAGTCATGGCAAGCTTCAAGAAAATTGAAGACATGCACTAAAGTTTTCATTCTTGATTTTCTTTTTATTTTTCTTAAAATTGATATGTCCAAATTTTGAGATTATATGGCACACTAGTAGTATTAATATTTAAAAATGTTATAAAATTAATAATTATTGAATTTTGATTTTTGGGCCAAGCATTATTGACGAAAAGTATAGACATTAGTATTTGATTTTTTAAAATTATTTAAGAATTATTTTTCATGAATTTCTTTTCATAGTCATTTAGAAAAACTTATTATACTATGATAATATAAAATTATTTTGGTATACTTATATTAAATATTTTGGCACAAAAATTTTCACAAAACACCCTAAAATAACGTTACTCTCGGGAATTTTCACTGTAGCATTGGGTTGGTCGACCCGACCAGACCACTGGCCCGTCTAGACTTTTAGAAATTAAAAAGTATATATAAATATAAAAAATTGGTGCACTGACCAACAAGGGGAGCCCGTAGTCCAAAGACCGCAGGCAACGACGAACGGAGCATGGCAAATTCAGGCCGCAGGCGACGCTGAAGGGAAACCGGCGAATTCATCCCGGAGGCAATGCTAAACGGAACAATGCAAGATTAAGTCAACCCGAACAGGTGATGAAATCCTGGTCAAGAAAAGGGGAGTCATCCCCAAAGAGGCTTGAGAGTAATAGGAAGCGAATTCCTTATAAAGCGCAATGGCAAGGAATTTTGGGCAATGTAGGACTAAAATCCAACCTAATTATCAAAGAAGTCGGAAGGGCATGCGCGATCGGACGACTGAGATTATTCAGCGTAAAATGACATGTAGAAGAATCAAACCCAGGCTGCGCAGATATGCGCCAGGATACTTAACCACTAACGTTACTGTTTTAATTTGAATTATGTCTGGACACATCATACTAGTACATGCAGGGTAACATGCGCGCAATCCAAATGCTCAGATCAAGCCCGCCCAAATCGAGCAGACGAGATTAATCTCCAACGGTAAATTCGAGATTCAATCCGTGCCGTCCGTTTTTGGGCCCGAATCGGACGATAACTGCTTTCCGTCCGTTACCCAAACAGCTAGTTGATTTTAAGAACCGTTGGGAGTGATTTTAGAGCTCAAATTTAAGCTCTATAAATAGGGAATGATGAAGAACTTTTAGATGTGACATTTGCTAAGATCTCAAAGCTTTCAGATCACGATCGAGCAAAATCAAGTAAATGCGGTGCTTCCAATTTCATAAAGAGAAAATGGCAAGAAGGATTATGAAATTAGAGGTTTTTGCTTCAATAATCTTTCAATCTTTATTCCTCCATTTTTCGGTCGTGTGTGCCTCTTATTTCTCTTAAAGTTATTTTAAGTTTTGCCAATTTTTGTATTCTTTTCTTTCGGGTAAGGGCATCCCGACATTGTGCAAAAGCCCGGGGTTTGAGTTGATCCCGAAAAAACTCAAGTAGGTTCGGGATCAGCCGTAGGAATAATCCCAAGTAGGTTTGAGGTGAACCATACGAAATACATCACTTGTAATTTGGTATTTTTAGTGTTGTTTTTTCCCAACACCAGTTGGGGGTGGATGTAGGCTCGATTTTGAGTCAAACCACCTTAAAAATCTTTTGTATTATATTTCTTCTTATTCGTGCTTAAAAGATTTAATTTTTAATTGAAACTGAACATCAAAATAAAATTTTATTTACCACAATTCAGCCCCCCTCTTGTGGGATTTTCTTAAGCACAAAGAACTTCAATTGGTATCAGAGCGAGGAATCCCAATTTACGTGAGTAACATCACGTGGGAGATCCGCTTGTGCTAAGAGAGTTTTTTTCTCATAATTTTTGTGGTTTCGAGATTTTTTATTTTATGGCTTCTTATTTGGTTGAGGTGAGTGCAACTTTGTGTGAAGATTTTTCTTCAAATCGGCCTCCCTTATTTAAAGGAGAATTTTACTTGTATTGGAAAAATCGTTTTAGAATTTTTATTCAATCTATCGATTTAGAATTATGGGAAGTTATGACCAAGCCTTGTGAACTTCTTAAAAATTCTTCTACTAATGAATTCAAGCCTTTTAGTAAACTTAATATTGAGCACAAAAGATTTGTTCATTTAAATGCTAGGGTATTGAACTATCTTCATTATGGAATTTCTCCTAGTGAGTTTACACAAATTATGAATTTGCATACGGCATTTGAGGTGTGGAAAAAACTCGAACTTATGAGGGCACCTCACAAGTGAAAGAGACAAATTAACATCCTCACCCATGACTATGAACTTTTTAGAATGAATCACGATAAGAGTATTACAAATATGTTTTTATGATTTAATTATATTACAAATGGCTTAGCAAATCTTGGGAGAGTATTCTCAAATGGTGTTCTTGTAAGAAAAATTTTGAGAATCCTTTCAAAAGAATATGATCCCCTTGCAACGGCTATTAAAGCAGCTAAAGATATCAATAAACTTTCATTGGATGAACTCCTTGGGGAACTTCTCACTGTCGAAATAGAGATGGCAAGGAGACTTACGAAAAAGGCTTCTACAAGCAAGCTAAAGCATGAAAGGAAGAACCCACGGTCTTCAAAGCCACTAAATATGATTCGGATTCCACTTCCACCTCTTCCACGGATATGGAGGATGAGGTAAGCTTTCATGTTAAAGGTTTAGCAAAAAATTTGACAAAAAATTTTCTTAATAGGAAATAAAAGAACAAGAGCAATAAGAAGAGGAAGAGGCCACCAACTTGCTTTGAGTGTGGTCAAACCGGTCATATTAAACCGGAATGTCCAAAACTTAAGAACAAACATATGGAGGAAAAGAAGAAGAAGAGCTTGAAGAAAAAGAAAGCTTTCCATGCTACATGGAGTGCCTCCGAATATTCGGATGTTTCAAGCTCAAGTAGAGGAGAAGAAGGGATGATTTGTTTTATGAAAAATGATGTATCTTCAACATCCTCAAGTGAAGAAGAAGAAAATGAGGTAAGCTCTTGGACAAGAGATATTCTTGAAAATAATTATATTGAAATTATGAATGCCTTGATTTCTTTAATGAGTGCTCATAAAAAATTAAAAAATGTTTACAAAAAAAAATTGAATTGCTTGATTTTGTTATGAAAGAAGATAAAAAGAAAAAGATAGAAAATCAACATATATGTGATGAAAAGGCTTCCCTTATTATTGAGAATATATGTCTTTAAAGCATGATATTTTGGTTTTAAAAAAAAAATATAATTTTTTAAACAAGCTAAAATAAGAAAAACTTCACATACTTTTCATACTTCACATGCTTATTGTTCTTCACATGTCTTCAATTTTAAAAAACCTAAAAACATAAGCATGCCTAGGCCATCAAATATTATTTGTCTTTATTGTTGTAAACTTAGACATACTACAAAAAATTGCTTTTTTAGAAGAAATATGTATGCACAAAAACAAAATGTTAAATAAATTGTTAAGAATGAGAACATGTAAGTTCCATTTAGTGTTAAACCCAAGCTTTCTTGGGTTCCTAAGAGTAAAACTTAGAAGACTAGTCAAAATATTTGGAGACATTCGAGGATAGGTTTAAGACATTTAGAAAACTTAAATTGATGATTTCATTTCGTGGTATGCTTCTAATTTAGATTTTACACCTTATACAATCAGAACCAAGAAGAAAATCATAATCCACATCTTGGGTATTGGATAGTGGATGTTCAAGACATGACTGGAGACAAAAGTAAGCTCAAATCATTGAGATCGGGTCCAAATAGGAAGGTGACTCTAAGAGACAACACAAACAAAAGAATCATTGGAATTGGAGATATAGGTACGACAAACTTTACCCTTTCAAATGTATTTTTAGTAGACGGTTTAGAATTTAATTTAATTAGTATTAGTCAACTTTATGACAATGGCTTTGATATTGTTTTTAATACAAAAGTTTGCAAAATCATAAAAGATAAACTTGAATTACTTGTAGGAAAAAGAAAATGTGATACCTATGTAATTAGTTTTGAACAATTAGAAGCTAGTAGTTTGGAATGCCTAGTGACCCAATCTAATGAGAATTCATTATGGCATAGAAAATTAGGCCATGTGTGATACTCCACCTTGAAGAAGATTACAAAGTTAGATGTAGTTAGAGGGCTTCCCAAACCAAGTAAATCAAGTTGAGAGTTGTGTGAATTTTGTCAAAAAGGGAAACAAGTCAAATCCTCTTTCAAATCTCAAAATGAATTAACGAGTAGACCTTTAGAAAAAATTTATTTAGATCTTTTTGGTCCAATACAACCTTTGAGTTTAGGAGAAAAACAATATGGATTTGTTATAGTTGATGATTTTTCTAGGTATACTTGGGTGATTTTTCTTAGACATAAACATGAAGCGTTTAAGGATTTTGAAGACTTGATTAGAGAGTTAGAAAGACAACATAATCTTAAATTAATTTGTATACAAAATGATAATGAGAGTGAGTTTAAAAATGAATATTTTAGTGAATTTTGTAAAGAAAAAGGAATCAAACACCAATTCATATGCCCATACACACCACAACAAAATGGTGTTGTAGAAAGGAAGAATAAAACATTAGTCCAGATGGGTAGAACCATGTTAGCCGAATATAGCTTACCCAAATATTTTTGGGCTGAAGCTATTAGCACGGCATGTTACATTATAAATAGGGTTAACTTGAGACCAAAGTTGAAGAAAACCTCTTATGAATTGCTTAGGAAGAAAAAACCTGATCTTAGTTATTTTAATGTTTTTGGTTGTAAGTGCACTATTCTTAAGAATGAGAGAGCAAATTTAGGGAAGTTTGATGAGAAAGAAAGTGTATGAATCTTTTTAGGATATTCATCAATTAGAAAAACATATAGAGTTTTTAATCTAGAATCTCATAAGATAGAGGAAACAATGTATGTTGTGTTTGATGAGATGATTCAACTAGTTAGTGAGAAGCATTTAGAAGATTAAATAAAATTAGTTAAGAACTTAGATTTGAATAAGAATAAAGAGAAAATAGAAAATCTAGGAGTAGAAAAAGAAAAAGAAAGCAATTTACTTAGAGGATGAAAATTTGCAACCTCACATCCAAAGGATTTGATCATAAGAGATGTGAACAAGGAGTGAAGACTAGAGCCTCAATTAGAGATATAGATCATAGTGCCCTTGTGTCACTTTTTGAACCTAGTTTTATAAAAGAAGCCCTTGGGGATGATTATTAGGTTTAAGCTATGAATGAAGAGTTAAACCAATTTGAAAGAAATAATGTTTGGGAGTTAGTACCAAGACCTAGTAATCAACAAGTCATTGGTACTAGATGGGTCTATAAAAATAAATTAGATGAAAATGGTGCAATAATTAGGAATAAGGCTAGACCTGTTGCTAAGGAATATAATCAAATAGAAGGTATTGATTTTGAGGATTCATTTGCCCCTATAGCTAGGTTAGAAGCAATTAGATTACTTCTAGCACATTCATGTTATAAGAATTTTAGATTGTTTCAAATGGATGTAAAAAGTGCTTTCTTAAATGGAATAATAGAAGAGTATGTGTTTGTAGAACAACCACCAGGTTTTGAAAATCATACATAAGATAATTATGTCTATAAGCTTAAGAAAGCTCTTTATGGCCTTAAGCAAGCTCCACGTGCATGGTACCATAGGTTGAGTAATTATCTAGTAGAAAGTGGCTTTAGAAAGGGTAAATCGGATACTACATTATTTCTAAAGTCATTAGGAGATGATTTATTAATTGTTCAGATTTATGTTGATGATATTATTTTTGGTAGTATAAAAGAAGAAATGTGCAGAGAATTTGGAGATCTTATGACTAAGGAATTTGAAATGAGCATGATGAGTGAGCTAACTTTTTTCTTAGGATTGTAAATAAGACAACTAAAAGATGGTATTTTTATTTCTCAAACAAAATATTTGAAAGAAATATTTAAGAAATATGGTTATAAAAATATGAAACCTAGAAAAGTTCCCATGAACCAATCTATTCACTTAAACCTAGATGAACAAAGGAAAACCATAGACCAAAAACTTTATAGAGGACTTATAGGATATTTATTATATCTTACAGTTAGTAGGCCTGACATCCTATTTGGTGTTGGATTATGTGCTAGGTTCCAAGCAAACCCAAAGGAAAGTCACTTGAAAGCTGTTAAAGCAATCTTCAAATATTTGAAGGGAACTATGACTCTAGGATTATGGTATCCTAGAAATGACCTTTCTTGTGAACTCATTGGCTATACAAATTCAGATTTTGGAGGATCTAGAGTGGATAGGAAGAGCACATCTGGGACATGTCAATTCTTGGGACATTGTCTTGTTTCATGGTTAAGCAAAAAACAAAATTGTATAGCCTTGTCAACAACAGAAGCCAAATATGTTGCAGCTGGAAGTTGTGTTGCTCAAGTACTATGATTAAGACAACTTCAAGACTATGGTTTAAAAGTCACACATATACCTATTAGAATTGATAATACTAGTGTATTAGCATTAGCCAAGAATCAAGTTCATCATTCTAGGACTAAATACAAAGATATTAGATATCACTTTATTAGAGACCAAGTAGCGAAAGGATTAGTAGAATTAGAGAATGTTCCTACTAAGCTTGAATTGACTGACATTTTTACCAAACCCTTACCATCAGAGCAATTTCAAACATTGAGAGAACAATTAGGAATTTTAGACATTGCTTAGCGTTCACTAACTTTTGATGAGGTCAAAGGGGGAAAATAGCAAGGAGTTAGGGGAAGCATAAAGATAGGGGGAGCATGATAATTATTAATCTCCTGCTTAAGAATTTTCTTCATAAAAGTTTATTTTTATTCTTTTTATCACATTTTCTAGATTTAAAACATTTATGTCTTACCATCATCAAAAGGAGGAGATTGTTATACTCTTGTATTTGATGAGTCAAGCATAAATATTTACCTCATATGGGCTTGCTCTAAGCAAAATTGTTAATATTCAATTAAGACAAGTCATTAACTTTAAACGTCTAAGATAGTGGTCTTCAAGGCTCTTGGAGTCATGGCAAGCTTCAAGGAAATTGAAGACATACACTAAAGTTTTCATTCTTAATTTTCTTTTTATTTTTTTAAAATTGATATGTCCAAATTTTGAGATAATGTAGCATACTAGTAGTATTAATATTTAAAAATGTTATAAAATTAATAATTATTAAATTTTGATTTTTGGGCCAAGCATTATTGACGAAAAGTATAGACATTAGTATTTGATTTTTTTAAATTATTTAAGAATTATTTTTCATGAATTTCTTTTCATAGCCATTTAGAAAAACTTATAATACTATGATAATATAAAATTATTTTGGTACACTTATATTAAATATTTTGGCACAAAAAATCTCACAAAACACCCTAAAAGAACGTTAATCTCGAGAATTTTCACTGTAGCATTGAGCGAGTCAACCCGACCCGACCACTGGCCCGTCCAGGCTTTTAGAAATTAATATATATATATATAAAAAATTGGTGCAATGACCCAAAAAGGGAGCTCGTAATCCAAAGGAATTCAGGCCGCAGGCAACAACAAACAGAACACGGCAAATTCAGGCCACAGGCGACGCTGAAGGGAAACCGGCAAATTCATCCCGGAGGCAATGCTAAACGGAACAATGCAAGATCAAGTCAACCCGACCAGGTGATGAAATCCTGGTCAAGGGGGGAGCCAACCCCAAAGCGGCTCGAGAGTAATAGGAAGCGAATTCCTTATAAAGCGCAATGGCAAAGAATTTTGGGCAATGTGAGACTAAAATCCAACCTAATTACCAAAGAAGTCGGAAGGGCAAGCGCGATCGGACGGCTGAGATTATTGCGTAAAATGACATGCAGAAGAATCGAACCCAGGCTGCGCAGATATGCGCCAGGACACGTAACCACTAACGTAACTGTTCTAATTTGAATTATGTCTGGACACATCATACTAGTACATGCAGGGTAGCATGCGCGCAATCCAAATGCTCAGATCAAACCCGCCCAAATTGAACGGACGGGATTAATCTCGAACGGTAAATTCGAGATTCAATCTGTGCCGTCCGTTTTTGGGCCCGAATGGAACGGTAGCTGCTTCCGTCCGTTACCCAAACGGCTAGTTGATTTTAAGACCCGTTGGGAGTGATTTTATAGCTCAAATTTAAGCTCTATAAATAAGAAAGGATGAAGAACTTCTAGATGTGACATTTGCTAAGATCTCAAAGCTTTCAGATCACGATTTCAAGCAAAAACAAGTGAATGCGGTGCTTCCAATTTCATAAAGAGAAAGTGGCAAGAAGGATTCCGAAATTAGAGGTTTTTGCTTCAACAATCTTTCAATCTCTATTCCCTCATTTTTCGGTCGTGTGTGCTTTCTATTTCTCTTAAAGTTATTTTAAGTTTTGCCAATTTTTGTATTCTTTTCTTTGGGGTAAGGGCATCCCGACATTGTGCAAACGCCCGGGGTTTGTGTTGATCCCGGAAAAACTCAAGTAGGTTCGGGATTAGCCGTAGGAAAAATCTCAAGTATGTTTGAGGGGAACCGTACGAAAAACATCGCTTGTAATTTGGTCGTTTTAGTGTTCTTTTTTCCCAACATCGGTTGGGGGTGGATGTAGGCTCGATTTTGAATCGAACCACCTTAAAAATCTTTTGTGTAATATTTCTTCTTATTTGCGCTTAAAAGATTTAATTTTTAATTGAAATCGATAATAAAAAGAAAATTTTATTTACCACAATTCACCCCCTCTCTTGTGGGATTTTCTTAAGCACAAAGAACTTCAGACTATCAGGCTTGACATGGAGCTAGCCTTTAATTAGGCCAAATGGGATTCATTGTTGCTCATGTTCTGTCTTGGCTTTCTAGACATCTAGTGCTCTTGGATTCATGCCTGCATCCCCTCTATTAGATATAACATCTTTGTAATGATAGGCAATTTCCATGGATTAATGCTTCTTATAGCCTTAGACAGGGGTGTCCACTGTCTCCCTATCTCTTCACAATTTTGTCCAAACACTTATCCCTCGTCATCCATAGAAGAATCAAGAAAGGCTCCTATTGGTACTTGTCTTTGCCCAAGAATACTACATACTCTATGCAAACAATGTACTACTTTTTGGGCCAAGCACCACTTCTGTAGCCTCCTCTTTCAAGAAAATTCTCCAATCCTACCTCACCAGACCAAGAGGAGAAGGAAAGCGGAGACAATTCTGGCCAATTTGTAAACTTCAATAAATCTCAAGTTTTGTTTAATAAATTGATGCCTACTAAAGTTCTTTGTGTTTAAGAAAATCCCACAAGAAGGGGGTGAATTTTGGTAAATAAAATTTTCTTTTCAATTTTCGGTTTCAATTAAAAATTAAATCTTTTAAGTGCGAATAAGAAGAAATTGAACACAAAAAGTTTTTAAGGTGGTTCGACTCAAAATCGAGCCAACATCCACCCCCAACCGGTGTTGGGAAAAACAACACTAAAAATACCAAATTACAAACGAGGTTTTTCGTACGGTTCCCCTCAAACCTACTTGGGATTTTTCCTACGGCTAATTCAGAACCTACTTGAGTTTTGCCGGGCTCAACTCAAACCCCGGGCTTTTGCACTATGCGGGGATGCCTTTACCCCAAAAGAAAAGAATACAAAAATTGGCAAAACTTAAAATAACTTTAAGAGAAATAGAAAGCACACACGACCGAAAAATGGAGGAATAGAGATTGAAAGATTGTTGAAGCAAAAACCTCTAATTTCGGAATCCTTCTTACCACTTTCTTTTTATGAAATTGAAAGCACCGTATTCACTTGATTTTGCTCGAAATCGTGATCTGAAAGCTTTAGGATCTTAGCAAAATGTCACCTCTAAAAGTTCATCATTCCCTATTTATAGAGCTTAAATTTGAGCTCTAAAATCACTCCCAACGGCTCTTAAAATCAACTAGCCATTTGGGTAATGGACGGAAAGCAGCTACCGTCCGATTCGGTCCCAAAAACGGACGGCACATATTGAATCTCGATTTTACCGTTGGAGATTAATCACGTCCGTTTGATCTGGGCAGGCTTGATCTGAGTATTTGGATTGCGTCAATGCTACCCTACATGTACTAGTAAAATGTGTCCAGACATAAATTAAAGTAAAACAGTTACCTTACTGGTTACGCATCTTGGCACATATCTGTGCTGCCTGGGTTCGATTCTTCAACATGTCATTTTACGCTGAATAATCTCAGCCTTCTGATCGCGCATGCCATTCCGACTACTTTGATAATTAGGTTGGATTTTAGTCTCACATTGCCTACAATGTTTAGCCATTGCGTTTTATAAGGAATTCGCTTCCAATTACTCTCGAGCCTCTTTGTGGATGGCTCCCCCTTGAGCACGATTTCATCACTTGGTCGGGTTGACTTGATCTTGCACTGTGTAGTTTAGCAATTGCCTCCGGGTTGAATTTGCCGGGTTCCTTTCAACGTTGCCTGCAGCCTGAATTTGCCATGCTCCGTTCATCGTTGCATACGGCCTGAATTCCTTTGCACTACGCACTCGTCTTCCGGGTCAGAACACCAATTTCTTATATTTATATATATTTTTTAATTTCTAAAACCCTTGATGGGCTAGTGGTCGGGTCGGGTCGACCCCCCCAATGCTACAATGAAAATTCCCGAGACTAACGTTGTTTTAGGGTATTTTGTGAGAATTTTTGTGTCAAAATATTTAATATAAGTATACCAAAATAATTTTATATTATCATAGTATTATAAGTATTACAACCTTGTGTTTGATGAGTCAAGCATAAATGTTTAATATTTTATTTAGGCTTGATTTTAAATAAAATTGTTAATATTTAATTAAATCAAACCATGTATTTCACATGTCTAAAATAGTGGTCTCTAAGGACCTTGAAGCCATGGCATACTTCAAGGAAATTTGAGACATGTACTAGAATTTTCATATTTGAGTTTTTATTAATTTTCTTGAAATTGAGATGTCAAATTTTTGAGATTATGAGGCACATTAATAGTATTAATATTTAAAAATGTTATAAAATTAATAATTATTGAATTTTGATTTTTGGGCCAAGCTTTATTGACAAAAAATATAGACATTGGTATTTGATTTTTTTAAATTATTTAAGAATTATTTTTCATAAATCTCTTTTCATAGTCATTTAGAAAACTTATAATACTATGATAATATAAAATTATTTTAGTACACTTATATTTAAAATTTTAGCACAAAAATTCTTCCAATCAACCTTAAAACAGCATAAGTCTCGAGAAAATTCACTGTAGCACTGGGCGGGCCGACCCGTCACGCAATTAGCCCGTCCAGGTCTTTTAGAAATTAAAAATTGGTTGACCCAAAAAGGGCGAGCCAAGACCGCCCAAAGCCCGCCGAGAGGAGCACGACGAGGTCAAACTACAGCGGTGGTCAACGGTCAAATGAACAGTGCTTGGCTAAGCCAAGCCCGCCCAAAGCCCGCAGATAGGAGCTCGACTAGGTCAAACTATAGCGACGGTCAACGGTCAATGAACAGCGCATGGTCAAGTCAACCCGACCAGGTGATGAAATCCCGATCAAGGAAGAGGGGAGCCAGCCCCACAGAGGCTCGAGAATTAAACAGCGCAAATTCCTTATAAAGCGGTGCGCCGACTTTAGTTCTGTAGTGTGGGACTAAAAATCCCACCTTATAACTTCGGCAGGATCCAAAGGCGCAGATCAAGCCCGCCCAGATCCAACGCGCGAGATTGAAATCGAACGACTGTTTCGCGAGTTTAATCGACGTCGTTCGTTCAGCGTGTGGTTCCAACGCTCCAGATCAAAATCGAATGGCTGTTTCGTAAATTTGATCAGCATCGTTCGATTTTCGGCCCGGAACGGACGGTGGCTGCTTTCCGTCCGTTGCCCAAACGGCTAGTTGTTTTTTAGGAGCCGTTGAAGATTTGTTTTTGAGCTCAATTTTAAGCTCTATAAATAGGGAAGAATTAAGATTTATTTATTTTACCTTTGCTAAATTCTTTCAAAGATTTCAGATCTCAAATTCAAGCAATCACAAGCAAAAAAAGTGCCTTCAAGCTCAAAAGGAAAACTGCAACAAGGCGCTTGAAATTAGAGGTTCGTGATTCAATTTTTCTCATTTCTATCCTTCTAATTTTTCAATTGTGTGTGCCTCCCTTTTCTCCTATTTCTCCTAAGTTCTTTTTGCCGATCGTTGTCTTTTTCGTTTTGGGTAAGGGCACCCCGGCAGTAGTGCTAAAGCCCCGGGTTTGAGTTGAGCCCGGAGAAAAACTCAAGTAGGTTTGGGATTAGCCGTAGTAAAAATCCCAAGTAGGTTTGAGGTGAACCGTACGAAAAACCTCACTTGTAATTGGTGCATTTAGTGGATTTTTCCCAACACCGGTTGGGGGTGGACGTAGACTCGGTTTTGAGTCGAACCACCTAAAAACTTTTGTGTTCAAATTTCTTTATTCGTGCTTAAAACTTAAGTTTTAATTTCGAAAGTTATAAAAATTTTTAAATACACAATTCACCCCCCCTCCTCTTGTGGGATTTCCTTAACACGAAACACTTCAATTGGTATCAGAGCAAGGAACCCCAAATTACGTGAGTAACATCACGTGGGAGATCCTCTTGTGCTAAGTGAAGGCTTTCTCACAATTTTTTTTGTTTGTGATTTTGTATGGCTTCCTCTTTGGTCGAAATGAGTGCAACCTCATGTGAAGGTTTTTCTTCAAATCGGCCTCCATTATTTAAAGGAGAATTTTACTTATATTGGAAAAATCGTTTTAGAATTTTCATTCAATCTATTGATTTGGAATTATGGGAAGTCATGACAAAGCCTTGTGAACTTCTTAGAAATTCTTCTATTGATGAAGTCAAGCCCTTTAATGAGCTTAACGTTGAGCACAAAAGATTGACTCAATTAAATGCTAGGGCATTGAACTATCTTCATTGTGGAATTTCTCCTAGTGAGTTTACACAAATTATGAATTTGCATACGGCTTTTGAGGTATGGAAAAAACTCGAAATAACTTATGAGGGTACCTCACAAGTGAAAGAAACTAAGATCAATATCCTCACCCATGACTACGAACTTTTTAGAATGAATCCCAATGAAAGTATTAAGAGCATGTTTTTGAGATTTAATGATATTACAAATGGATTGACAAACCTTGGGAGGGCATTCTCAAATGGTGACCTTGTCAGGAAAATTTTGAGAATCCTTCCAAAAGAATTTGATCCACTTGCAACGGCTATTAAAGCCGTTAAGGATCTTAGCAAACTTTCATTGGATGAACTCCTTGGGGAACTTCTTACTGTCGAAATAGAAATGTCAAGGAGACTTACAGAAGAGGCTTCTACAAGCAAGTTAAAGTATGAAAGAAGAAAGGAAGAACCAATGGCTTTCAAAGCCACCAAAAGCAATTCGGATTCCATTTCCACCTCCACGGATTTAGAGGATGAGGTAAGTTTCCATGTTAATGGTTTAGCTAAAAATTTGGCAAAGAGCTTTCTTAATAGAAAATGGAAGAAGAAAAGCAATAAAGAGAGGAAGAGGCCACCAACTTGTTTTGAGTGTGGTCAAACCGGTTATATTAAACCGGAATGTCCAAAACTCAAAGACAAGCATATGGAGGGAGAAAAGAAGAAGAAGAAGAACAAGAGCTTGAAGAAAAAAAAAGCATTTCAAGCTACATGGAGTGCCTCCAAAGATTTAGACATTTCAAGCTCAAGTAGAGGAGAAAAAAGAATGATTTGCTTTATGGCAAACGAGGCATCCTCATCATCTTCAAGTGAAGAAGAAGAAGAAAATGAGGTAAGCTCTTGGACAAGAGATACTCTTAAAAATAATTACATTGAAATTATGAATGCATTAACTTCCTTAATGAGTGCACATAAAAAATTAAAAAGGAGCTACAAAGAAAATGTTGAATTGCTTGATTTTGTCGTGGAAGAAGATAAAAAAAATTAGAAAATTAACATATATGTGAAGAAAAGACATCTCTTATCATTGAAAATATTTCTTTGAAGCATGATATTTCAGTTTTAAAAGAAAAAAAACAATCTTTTGAGCATGCTAGAGTAAATAAAACTACACATGTTTCAAATGCTTATTATCATTCACATGCTCTCAATTTCAAAAAACCTAGATATTTGAGCATGCGTAGGCTATCAAACATCGTTTGTTTTTATTATTGTAAACCTGGACATACTATGAAAGATTGCTTCTTTAGAAGAAATATGTATACACAAACACAAAATGTTAGATGGATTGTTAAAAAGGAGAACATGCAAGTACCATTTAGGGTTCAACCCAAGTTTTTTTGGATTCCTAAGAGCATGACTTAGAAGACTAGAGGAAAAGGTCTCCAAAATATTTGGAGACATTCTAGGATAGGTCTAGGATATTTAGAAAACTTAAATTGATGATTTCATTTAGTGGTATACTTTCTAATTTAAATTTTACACCTCATACAGTCAAAACCAAGGAGAAAATCGAAATCCACATCTTGGGTATTGGATAATGGATGCTCAAGACACATGACTAGAGACAAAAGTAAATTCAAATCATTGAGATCGGGTCCAAATAGGAAGGAGACCCTAGGAGACAACACAAAGAAAAGAATAATTGGAATTGGAGATGTAAGTACGACAAACTTTACCCTTTCAAATGTATTTTTAGTAGAAGGCTTAGAATTTAATTTGATTAGTATTAGTCAACTTTGTGATAATGGATTTGATATTGTTTTTAATACAAAAGCTTGCAAAATCATGAAAAATAATGTTGAACTACTTATAAATAAAAGAAAATGTGATACATATGTAATTAGTTTTGGACAACTAGAAGCTAGTGGTTTGGAATGCCTAGTGACACAATCTAATGAGAATTCATTACGGCATAGAAGATTAGGCCATGTGGGATACTCCACCTTGAAGAAAATTTCAAAATTAGATGTAGTTAGAGGCCTTCCAAAACCAAGCAAGTCAAATTGGGAGTTGTGCGAATCTTGCCAAAAGGGAAAACAACTAGTACACCTTTAGAAAAAATCTACTTAGATCTTTTTGGTCCAATACAACCTTTGAGTTTAGGAGGAAAACAATACGAATTTGTTATAGTTGATGATTTTTCTAGATATACTTTGGTGTTTTTTCTTAGACATAAAAATGAAGCCTTTGAGAACTTTAAAGATTTGATTAGAGTTAGAAAGATAACATAGTCTAAAATTAATTTGTATGCAAAGTGATAATGGGAGTGAATTTAAGAATGAATATTTTAGTGAGTTTTGTAAAGAGAAAGGAATCAAACAACAATTCACATGCCCATATACACCACAACAAAATGGCATTGTAGAAAGAAAGAATAGAACATTAGTTGAGATGGGTAGAACCATGTTAGCCGAATATAACTTACCCAAATATTTTTGGGCCGAAGCTATTAGCACGGCGTGTTACATCATAAATAGGGTTAATTTGAGACCAAAGTTGAAGAAAACTCCTTATGAATTGCTAAGGAAGAAGAAACCAAATCTTAGTTATTTTCATGTTTTTGGTTGTAAGTGCACTATTCTTAAAAATGAGAGAGCAAACTTAGGAAAGTTTGATGAGAAGGCAAGTGTAGGAATCTTTTTAGGGTATTCATCAATTAGAAAAGCATATAGAGTTTTTAATCAAGAATCACATAAAATAGAGGAAACAATGTATGTTGTGTTTGATGAGACAATTAAACTAGTTAGTGAAAAGTATTTAGAAGATGAAATAGAATTAATAAAGAATCTAGATTTAAATAAAGAAAAAATAAAAAATCTAGAAATAGAAAAAGAAAATAATTTATCTAAAGGATGGAAATTTGCAACCTCACATCCAAAAGATTTGATTATAGGAGATGTGAACCAAGGAGTGAAGACTAGAGCTTCAATTAGAGATATAGATCATAGTGCCTTTGTGTCATTTTTTGAACCCAGTTCTATAGAAGAAGCCCTTGTGGATGATTATTGGGTTCAAGCTATGAATGAAGAGTTAGACCAATTTGAAAGAAATCAAGTTTGGGAATAGTACCAAGACCTAGTGATCAACAAATAATTGGTACTAGATGGGTCTATAAAAATAAATTAGATGAAAATGGTGTAATAATTAGGAATAAGACTAGACTTATTGCTAAGGGATATAGTCAAATAGAAGGTATTGATTTTGAGGATTCATTTGCACCCGTAGCTAGGTTAAAAGCAATTAGATTATTTCTAGCATATTCATGTTATAAGAATTTTAGATTGTTTCAAATGGATGTAAAAAGTGCTTTCTTAAATGAAATAATAGAAGAGGATGTGTTTGTAGAACAACCACCAGGTTTTGAAAATCATACACAAGATAATTATGTCTACAAGCTTAAGAAAGCTCTTTACGGCCTTAAGCAAGCTCCACGTGCATGGTACCATAGGTTGAGTAATTATCTAGTAGAAAGTGGCTTTAGAAAGGGTAAATCGGATACTACATTATTTCTAAAGTCATTAGGAGATGATTTATTAATTGTTCAGATTTATGTTGATGATATTATTTTTGGTAGTATAAAAGAAGAAATGTGCAGAGAATTTGGAGATCTTATGACTAAGGAATTTGAAATAAATATAATCGATGAGCTAACGTTTTTCTTAGGATTGCAAATAAGACAACTAAAAGATGGTATTTTTATTTCTCAAACAAAATATTTGAAAGAAATGTTTAAAAAATATGGTTACGAAAATATGAAACCTAGAAAAGTTCCCATGAATCAATCTATTCAATTAGACCTAGATGAACAAGGGAAAACCATAGACCAAAAACTTTATAGAGGACTTATAGGATCTTTATTATACCTTACAGCTAGTAGGCCCGACATTCTATTTGGTGTTGGATTATGTGCTAGGTTCCAAGCAAACCAAAAAGAAAGTCACTTAAAAGCTGTTAAAGCAATCTTCAAATATTTGAAGGGAACTATGACTCTAGGATTATGGTATCCTAGAAATGACCTTTCTTGTGAACTCATTGGCTATACAGATTCAGATTTTGGAGGATCTAAAGTGGATAGGAAGAGCACATCAGGGACATGTCAATTCTTGGGACATTGTCTTGTTTCATGGTTAAGCAAAAAACAAAATTGTATAGCATTGTCAACAACAAAAGCTGAATATGTTGCATCTGAAAGTTGTGTTGCTCAAGTACTATGGTTAAGACAACAACTTCTAGACTATGGTTTAGAAGTCACACATATACCTATTAGAATTGACAATACTAGTGCATTAGCATTAGCCAAGAATCAAGTTCATCATTCTAAGACTAAGCACATAGATGTTAAATATCACTTTATTAGAGACCAAGTGGCCAAAGGATTAGTAGAATTAGAGAATGTTCCTACTAAGCTTGAATTGACTGACATTTTTACCAAACCCTTACCATCGGAGCAATTTCAAACATTGAGAGAACAATTAGGAGTTTTAGACATTGTTTAGGGTTAACTCCTTTTTTATGATGTCAAAGGGGGAGAATAGTTAGGAGTTAGGGAGAGCATAAAGATAAGGGGAGCATGATAATTATTAATCTCCTCATTAAGATTTCTCTTCTTAAAAGTTTATTTTTATTCATTTTATCATTTTTTTTATAGATTTAAAATATCTATGTCTTGCCATCATCAAAAGAGGGAGATTATTACACCCTTGTGTTTGATGAGTCAAGCATAAATGTTTATATTTTATTTAGGCTTGATTTTAAGTAAAATTGTTAATATTTAATTAAATCAAGCCATGTATTTCACATGTCTAAAATAGTGATCTCTAAGGACCTTGAAGCCATGGCATACTTCAAGGAAATTTGAGACATGTACTAGAATTTTCATATTTGAGTTTTTATTAATTTTCTTGAAATTGAGATGTCAAATTTTTGAGATTATGAGGCACATTAATAGTATTAATGTTTAAAAATGTTATAAAATTAATAATTATTGAATTTTGATTTTTGGGCCAAGCTTTATTGACAAAAAATATAGACATTGGTATTTGATTTTTTTAAATTATTTAAGAATTATTTTTCATAAATCTCTTTTCATAGTCATTTAGAAAACTTATAATACTATGATAATATAAAATTATTTTGGTACACTTATATTTAAAATTTTAGCACAAAAATTCTTCTAATCAACCTTAAAACAGCATAAGTCTCGAGAAAATTCACTGTAGCACTGGGCGGGCTGACCCGTCACGCAATTAGCCCGTCCAGGTCTTTTAGAAATTAAAAATTGGTTGACCCAAAAAGGGCGAGCCAAGACCGCCCAAAGCCCGCCGAGAGGAGCACGACGAGGTCAAACTACAGCGGTGGTCAACGGTCAAATGAACAGTGCTTGGCTAAGCCAAGCCCGCCCAAAGCCCGCAGATAGGAGCTCGACTAGGTCAAACTACAGCGACGGTCAACGGTCAATGAACAGCGCATGGTCAAGTCAACCCGACCAGGTGATGAAATCCCGGTCAAGGAAGGGGGGAGCCAGCCCCACAGAGGCTCGAGAATTAAACAGCGCAAATTCCTTATAAAGCGGTGTGCCGACTTTAGTTCTGTAGTGTGGGACTAAAAATCCCACCTTATAAAATAGTGGTCCAAACAATTCTGTAGTTTTGAATACACAATTCACCCCCCCCCCCCCTCTTGTGGGTTTTCCTTAGTACGAAACACTTCAATAAGTTTTTTAAATAACTATGAAAAAAAATTCGTAAAAAATAATTCCTAAATAATTTTAAAAAATCAAATACCAATGTCTATACTTTTTGTCAATAAAGTTTGGCCCAAAAATCAAATTTCAATAATTATTAATTTTATAACATTTTTAAATATTAATACTACTAGTGTGCCATACCATCTCAAAATTTAGACATATCAAATTTAAGAAAAATAAAAAAAAATCAAGTATGAAAACTTTAGTGCATGTCTTCAATTTTCTTGAAGCTTGCCATAACTCCAAGAGCCTTGAAAACCACTATTTTAAACATTTAAAGTTCATGGCTTGTCTTAATTGAATATTAACAATTTTGTTTAGAGCAAGCCCACATGAAATATAAACATTTATTCTTGACTCATCAAACACAAGGGTGTAACAATCTCCCCATTTTGATGATGGCAAGACAAATGTTTTAAATATAAAAATGTGATAAAAAAAAATTTTTAAGGAGAAAATTCTCGAAGAAATTAAGAATTAACATGCTCTCCCCTATCTTAATGCTCCCCCTAACTCTTAACTATTCTCCCCCTTTGACACCATCAAAAGGGAGTGAACCTTATGCAATGTCTAAAATTCCTAATTGTTCCCTTAATGTTTGAAATTGCTGCGATGGTATTGGTTTCGTAAAAAAATTAGTCAATTCAAGCTTAGTGGGAACATACTCTAATTTGAATAATCCTTTGGTCACTTGGGGTCTAATAAAGTGATATCTAACATCTATGTGCTTAGTCCTAGAATGATGAACTTGACTTTTAGCTAGTGCTAATGCATTAGTTTCATCAATTTTAATAGGTGTGACCATAGTCTTGAAGTTATTGTCTTATTTGCAATTTTAAGAACAAAATAGCTCTACCATCATGCTCATTTCAAATTTCTTAGTCATAACATCTCGAAATTCTTTACATATTTTTTCTTTTCTACTACCAAAACATAAATTTGAATAATTAGTAAATAATCTCCTAATGATCAAATCCTTTAGAAGTGAGGTTGCAAATTTTCATCATCTAGATAAATTGTTTTTTTTCTACTTCTAGATTTTCTAATTTTTCTTCATTCTTATTCAAATCTAAGTTCTTTACTAATTTTATTTCATTTTCTCAATGCTTCTCATTAACTAGTTGGATAGACTCATCAAACACAACATGTATTGTTTCCTCTATCCTATGATTCTATATTAAAGACTCTTTATGCTTTTCTAATAGATGAATAGCCAAGATGTGGATTTTGATTTTCTTCTCGATTTTGATTATATAAGATGTAAAATCTAAATTAGAAGCATGCCACTAAATTAAATCATCAATTTAAGTTTTGTAAATATTCTAAACCTATCATAGAATGTCTCCAAATATTTTGGATACCTTTTCTTCTAGTCTTCTAAGTTCTACTTTTGGAAACCCAAGCAAACTTGGGTTGAGCACTAAATGGAGCTTTCATATTCTCATTTCTTAACAATCCATCTAAAATTTTGTTTTTGTGTATACATGTTTCTCCTAAAAAAACAATATTTTATAGTATGTCCATGTTTACAACAATAAAAACAAACAATATTTGATGGCCTAGGCATGCTTAAGTATTTAGGTTTTTCAAAATTGAAGTTATGTGAAGAATAATAAGCATGTGAAACATAATAAGTATATGATGTTTTTCTTACTCTAGCATGCTCAAAAGATTGTATTTTTCCTTTCAAAAGTAAAATATCATGCTTTAAAGAAGTATTTTCAATAATAAGGGAAGTTTTTCATCACATATATGTTGATTTTCTATCTTTTTCTTTTCATCTTCTTTCATAACAAAATCAAGCAATTCAACTTTTTCTTTGTAAATCTTTTTTAATTTTTTATGAACACTCATTAAAAAAGTCAATGCATTTATAATTTCAATATAATTACTTTCAAGAATATCTCTTGTCCAAGAGCTTACCTCATTTTTTTCTTCTTCACTTGAGGATGTTAAAAATGCCTCATTTGCCATAAAACAAATCATTCTTTCTTCTCCTTTACTTGAGCTTGAAACATCTGAATCTTCGGAAGTACTCCATATAGCTTGGAAAACTTTTTTTTTCCTTCAAGTTCTTCTTTTTCTTCTTCTTTTCCTCATTCATATGCTTATCCTTGAGTTTTGGACATTCCGGTTTAATATGACCGGTTTGACCACAGTCAAAGCAAGTTGGTGGCTTCTTCCTCTCTTTATTAGTCTTCTTCTTCTATTTCCTATTAAGAAAACTTTTTGCCAAATTTTTTGCTAAACCTTTAACATGAAAGCTTACCTCATCCTCTAAATTCGTGGAAGAGGTGGAAGTGGAATCCGAATCACATTTGGTGGCTTTGAAGACCATGGATTATTCCTTCTTCCTTTCATGCTTTAGCTTGCTAGTAGAAGCCGCTTCTGTAAGTCTCCTTGCCATCTCTATTTCGGCAGTGAGAAGTTCCCCAAGGAGTTCATCCAATGAAAGTTTGTTGATATCTTTAGCTGCTTTAATAGTCGTTGCAAGGGTATCATATTCCTTTGGAAGGATTCTCAAAATTTTTCTTACAAGATCACCATTTGAGAATACCCTCCCAAGATTTGTCAAGCCATTTGTAATATCATTAAATCATAAAAACATACTTTTAATACTCTCATCGGGATTCATTCTAAAAAGTTCATAGTCATGGGTTAGGATGTTAATTTTTGTCTCTTTCACTTGTGAGGTGTCCTCATAAGTTACTTCGAATTTTTTCCACACCTCAAATCCCATATGCAAATTCATAATTTGTGTAAACTCATTAGGAGAAATTCCCCAATGAAGATAGTTCAATGCCCTAGCATTTAATTGAGCCAATCTTTTGTGCTCAACATTAAGCTCATTAAAAGGCTTGACTTCATTAGTAGAAGAATTTCTAAAAAGTTCACAAGGCTTAGTTATAACTTCCCATAATTCTAAATCGATAGATTGAATAAAAATTATAAAACGATTTTTCCAATACAAGTAAAATTCTCCTTTAAATAAAGGAGGCCGATTTGAAGAAAAACTTTCACACAAAGTTGCACTAATCTCAACCAAAGAAAAAGCCATAAAACCAAAAATCTCAAAATCACAAAAATTATGAGAAGAACTCTCTTAGCACAAGCGGATCTCCCACGTGATGTTACTCACGTAAATTGGGATTCCTCGCTCTGATACCAATTGAAGTTCTTTGTGCTTAAGAAAATCCCACAAGAGGGGGGTGAATTGTGGTAAATAAAATTTTCTTTCAATTTTCAGTATCAATTAAAAATTAAATCTTTTAAGTGCGAATAAGAAGAAATTGAACACAAAAAGTTTTTAAGGTGGTTCGACTCAAAATCGAGCATACATCCACCATCAACCGGAGTTGGGAAAAACAACACTAAAAATATCAAATTACAAGCGAGGTTTTTCGTACAGTTCACCTCAAACCTACTTGGGATTTTTCCTACGGCTAATCCCGAACCTACTTGAGTTTTGTCGGGCTCAACTCAAACCCCGAGCTTTTACACTATGCCGGGATGCCCTTACCCCAAAGAAAAGAATACAAAAATTGGCAAAACTTAAAATAACTTTAAGAGAAATAGAAAGCACACACGACCGAAAAATGGAGGAATAGAGATTGAAAGATTATTGAAGCAAAAACCCCTAATTTCGGAATCCTTCTTGCCACTTTCTCTTTATGAAATTGGAAGCACCGTATTCACTTGATTTTGCTCGAAATCGTAATCTGAAAGCTTTAGGATCTTAGCAAAATATCACCTCTAAAAGTTCTTCATCATTCCCTATTTATAGAGCTTAAATTTGAACTCTAAAATCACTCCCAACGGCTCTTAAAATCAACTAGCCGTTTGGGTAACGGACGGAAAGCAGCTACCGTCCGATTCGGTCCCAAAAACGGACGGCACGGATTGAATCTTGATTTTACCGTTGGAGATTAATCTCGTCCGTTCGATCTGGGCAGGCTTGATCTGAGTATTTGGATTGCGTCAATGCTACCCTACATGTACTAGTAAAATGTGTCCAAACATAAATTAAAGTAAAACAGTTACCTTACTGGTTACGCGTCTTGGCGCATATCTGTGCTGCCTGGGTTCGATTCTTCAGCATGTTATTTTACGCTGAATAATCTCAGCTTTCCGATCGCGCATGCCCTTCCGACTACTTTAATAATTAGGTTGGATTTTAGTCTCACATTGCCTACAATGTTTAGTCATTGCGCTTTATAAGGAATTCGCTTCCAATTACTCTCGAGCCTCTTTAGGGTTGGCTCCCCCATTCATTAAGCAAGATTTCATCACTTGGTCGGGTTGACTTGATCTTGCACTGTATAGTTTAGCGTTGCCTCCAGGCTAAATTTGCCGGGTTCCCTTCAGCGTCTCCTGCGGCCTGAATTTGCCGGGCTCCGTTCGTCGTTGCTTGCGGCCTGAATTCCTTTAGACTACGCGCTCGTCTTCCGGGTCAGTCCACCAATTTTTTACATTTATATATATATTTTAATTTCTAAAACCCTGGACAGGCTAGTGGTTGGGTCGGGTCGACCCGCCCAATGCTATAGTGAAAATTCCCGAGAGTAACGTTGTTTTAGGGTGTTTTGTGAGAATTTTTGTGTCAAAATATTTAATATAAGTGTACTAAAATAATTTTATATTATCATAGTATTATAAGTTTTTCTAAATGACTATTAAAAGAAATTCATGAAAAATAATTCCTAAATAATTTTAAAAAATCAAATACCAATGTCTATACTTTTTGTCAATAAAGCTTGACCCAAAAATCAAATTTCAATAATTATTAATTTTATAACATTTTTAAATATTAATACTACTAGTATGTCACAGCATCTCAAAATTTGGACATATCAAATTTAAGAAAAATAAAAAGAAAATCAGGTATGAAAACTTTAGTGCATGTCTTCAATTTCCTTGAAGCTTGCCATAACTCCAAGAGCCTTGAAGACCACTATTTTAGACATTTAAAGTTCATGGCTTGTCTTAATTGAATATTAATAATTTTGTTTAGAGCAAGTCCATATGAAATATAAACATTTATTCTTGACTCATCAAACACAAAGTTGTAACACTTACAGAGAAAAGGAAAAAGAAGATGACAATAAACAAGTTAAAAATGCAACATACATCATCTATAAAATATTAGATTTTGCACACCTTACCCACGCTATTATTGATCAGATTTCTTCATGGGAGGTTCGGTCCCTCTCTTTAGCTAGTCGCATTATTCTTGTCAATGCTATCCCCACCACCATTCCATTATATAATTTGCGTTATATCCATGTGCCATCTAGGACCATCTCTGAAATCAAGAGGTTTCTTAGGCAATTTATTGGAGTGGTTCTAGCTCCAAACACTCTGCATTATGTTGATTGTGTCATAATCTCCTTGCCAAAGGATTACAACAATTCGGGTATCCACCACCTTCAGGTTTCAAACTTCATTAGTGGCCCAACACATTAGATGTTATTTGGCTCAGGAGAATGTCCATTAGATTCACGCACTTCAAACTGGATATGACAACTACTTAAACAAGGGATTGGGCTATTTGAAAGCTATTCTGTAAAGCAATGAATATTATTACATCAAACTTGATCTAGCAGATTAATTATGGTATTAAATGTCCTAACAATGACTGATAATTGGATTGGCCCTAGGATCATCCATCATTGGCCAACATTTATGAACATGTAGAGCTACCACCTCATGTCTCTTTTTTCACCAACAGGATAGCCCATTTCAAAAAGCAAATGGTTCAATTTTTTTCAAGCCTACCCTTGCTCAATGCATTATTCACCATTTTTGCACACCTCACGGTGCTGGTGACATCCTTGTTTGGGCTTATACTAAGAATAACAAAACAAAAAGTGCACAACTATGCCGGAAATGTCTCCAACAAGACAAAAATCTGAATTCATCTGTCAAATGAATCCGGAAATTGTATGTGCAGCCAAGAGTGAAGGCTTTCCTTTGGCGTTTGTCTTGACGCTGTTCCTTACTCGTTATGTCCGGCTTCCCATGGGATTGGTACCCAATTAACCCATGCATGGGGCTGTAATGTGGTTGAATCCCTTCATCACACTTTCTGGTCTTATTGTGAAATTGTTCCAGTTTGGAATTCTATCTTCCAACCTGTTGTTCAGAGATTTGGTACTCATTCACTTGATAGTCTTCTGCATTGGATGCAATCTGATTTCAGTAATAAAGATGCCAACAGTATTACATGCGCGGCATGCAAATTTTACCATATTTGGAGAAACCGAAATTCCAAGGTCCACTTCAAACCAACTTTAAATTCTGTTGCCTTTGTCAGGCTAATCCAGCATTCTGCTAATCTTCGCTCTACTGTCCAGCCAATTTCCATGCATTCTAAGGACCCCTGGTACTGCCTTATGGATCAGCAAGTCTTTGTTCACCTCCCTCAACAAGTTCTCTTCAATCACCACCATCCAACTCCCCTCTTCTTGCCCTCTTGATGAATGTCTTCCTACATTGAGCGAACAAGACCACCGTGTCAACCATCACTGGCTTCCCATCCTGATCATCTAGCCCTCGGTAGGGCAAGTTCCCTTATCGACAATACGATCATAGTCTCCTTCCTAGTCGTGTCTTGATTTTTTGCCCAAGGCAAGATCAAGGCCTACCATGCAATCCAAATTCAATCATTTGATATTGTCAACTTTTGCCAAGTTCAAAAAATAGTATCTAGTTTCAACTTCTTGTAGTTTTAAATCTTTCCAGATATAGCATTTATTATTCGAGATCTTCAACTGGTAACATGATATTGCTACCTTATCCAACCAAGCAAATTGACTCTCTGGTAAGTGTACAGGTGAAAAGAAATGTGGTGAATATAGTTCTCTAACTCTAAGAGGGCATTGAGAAGGCTTTAGGAGTGACAATTTTCATGAATACAACCAACAACACGTTTCCACATACATAACCATAGAAGTTCAACCAAATTTCTATTTCGTTTTGTTGTATTCTCCTCAACATTTAGGTCTCTCTATCCACCTCATTGAAAACCTTTGCAACTATAATCATGTTTCTTCCCCAATTTAAGGAGCTCTCTAAATCAACGCAACTTACAATCCTTTGCCCTTCACTTGATGAAATCATCCCTCTCTTGCTCTTTCTTCATCCTAACCAGATTCCTTGTTAGAACCCTATTCTTGTGCCCAATTCCATTCTTTCCTTGTGTCATTCAAAAATATGCCACCCTTTTGCATACATGCATGTCTCGATCATTCTTGGCATCAACAAGCTACAATGAGAGGAATTGACAAGGTAGCTCATGGTATTTTGCAAATTCCTACTGCTAATTCGATTTGTACTTTACATCTCAATCTGCCTTGATTACCTTTTTTTTAAATGAACTATTACAAAAGGAAACATTTTTTAAGACAACTTCTTTTGCTGATTTTAAGACATCTCAAAACACCAAGAACGCAAGTTTCTTTCTTTTTTCAAGTGCCTAAGTAAAGAAAAGTAGGAAAACTATATTTCAGTTTCACTTAATCTCACAACAGCAGCAAACTAATAATACAAATTAATTAAAACCGAAAATTGTCAAGATCATGACAAACACATCATGTGAATCAATTCACCTTAAAAATCAAAATACGTTGAAATATGGTAACTGAGATAAGTATCAAGCCACTTTATAAGTTCGAATAGATTTTGGAAAGTTGAATCTAAGTGAAAAAAGCCACAAATCACTTGTTTGTCATATTTTTTCAATTATCAAATTGGCAAATTTCTGAACCATAAGCTTGCGTCACTATAATTTTCAGTAAAAGGTAACTGCTTGCGGGAGTGATTCTTCCACTTTATCTATCCAGATTGCTTACTATTAGCAAATATCTAGTAAGTACAATTACTTTAAAATTGATTTAATTGGATTTTAATCGAATTATTTAGGAATCCTGATAGAACATAAGCTTAGAGAGAATCAACTTAGATAATTTAATGAGTTAAGCTGGAGACCAATACATATTACAATAAGGAGAGGAGTTTATTTGAATTTTCAAACTTATAAAAAGGTAATATGAAGTCCAAAGCAACAAACTATGGTCCATAAAAAATGTCCATTCACACTCAGAACATTATGAGAATTTATCATGCGATAATGTGCATGGATGGAAAGCATGCATGTCCCGACTCAATAATATTAATGCTAGGTTTCTATTATTGTACCGAAACAAGAACAACAAAACATAATTTAAATTAAGCATGTAACTGAAAGGCAACAACTATAAAGAAAATAGATTACAATTAACATAAGTTGAGATAATCATACAAAATAACTGTAGATTACAAGAAAGGAAATTGAAATTTAATTTAATTTCAAAAGCGAATCCTCTCCCTGTATGTTTCCTTTAAAAGAAGTCTAAAGGAGCAAAAGACAACTATATGATGAAGTTAAAATAAACAACCCTAAAGAAAATAGACCTATACATTGAATATAATAGACTTATTTGGTTCGGTAATTAGTGCTAAGCCAAGGGAGAAACTAATTCTAACCAGATCGTTCACAACATCCTGTATCCGATTTAAACAAAAAAAAAAATGTCATAGAGGTTTTGCTGAAGAAACTATCTACCTTCTGCATGCCCAAAGTATTATCATTGCGCAACAGCACATGTTCTATGCAAGAGAATCAACAGTCAGAAGTAAAGAAGGCTCTTCAGTAAGACATGACAAGAATGCAGACAAAAAATAATTCCTTTAAATTTGACAACATCGCGGTACAAAGACCACTTACCAAGCTAATCGGGGTGAAGCATTGAAACAATATGAGGGGCAAAATACCTTTA
The DNA here is from genome assembly GCA_023846275.1 of Vanilla planifolia. Classification (NCBI taxonomy): domain Eukaryota; kingdom Viridiplantae; phylum Streptophyta; class Magnoliopsida; order Asparagales; family Orchidaceae; genus Vanilla; species Vanilla planifolia. The sequence goes on from CM043877.1 coordinate 7,012,334, forward strand.
GAGGTAGGAAACTGCTTTCCGTCTTTATTGTAGTACTCCCGTATCGACACAAGTGTCTTGCCTCGGAATTCCTGAATCGTCACCCTCCTTTTGTTCGTCAGCTGCAAGAGAGAAAAACCAGAGATAAACCCTAATCAACAGGTAGCAAACGGTGAAATCATCCTTCTATGCACGATATCGGAATACAAACCTTGCACACGATGAGATCACCTTCATCATCGTACTCCTTCTCTCCCCGTTTCCTTGCCCGATCGCTCTCCCCTGCCTCATCTTCTTCCTCCCCTTCCTCCGCCGCCACTTCCTGTTGTTCTTCTTGCTTGGCTTCGACAACATCCTCCTGGTTGGATGCCAGGAAGGACTCGACGACTCGGCGTACGAAGCTCTTGCGGTCTGGGTGAGATAGGTCGATTCCGAGCCGATCCGCTGCTAGGTTCCGGAGCTTATACTCAGTCATCTCCTCCATGTCGGCGCATCGCAGGATTTCAATCACCACCTCCTCTATCTTCTTCTGCGTCTCTGCATCCATCTCCCACACACCGAGCGCTATGAGTTAAACAAACACTCGACTTCCAAAGCTCAGCAACAAACCCATTCATTCAAAGCGTCGTCAATCTAGTTGTATTTATTCAGCTGTTTGAATTAGGGATGTGCTTTGCAAGGTTAAGTAAATGGAGATCTTTGAGGGGGGTCCCACTTGGGGTTTGAAATAATTCTATTTTAATATTTCACAAGCATCTTAGTTTTATATCAACAATTAATCTACAACTATTTAGAGAGATCATAAGACTTTTATGATATTATAAGTTGGCATTAAGCATTTGAAGATCATTTTCACATTGTATTAGTGGATTTTATATTTTTGTTTTATTTAATAAAAATATTACTATATATAACATGTTTTATTTATCTATGTTTTAAGACTGAGTGTTTAAGGATTTATAAGATATAAGATATGTATTATTTGTTTTTATGTGTTTCATATGTATTGATTTTATTTTCTAAGTTCTTTATAAGATTAAGATTTTTAGGTAGTTAATATAAGCAATTTTTGAAGTACAACTGGAAAACACAAACGATCTCTAGATTACTCAAAATAGTCATGTGATATAATATAATTTTTTATGATCAAATCATCTATATTTTGTCGCTATTTCTGATAAAATAAGAGATAGTTTGACTTGATTGTTCTAGTTATAAAGCTCAAGGTTTAGTGTTTTTTTATTCCCTTCAATTTTTTTTAAGAGAAACTAGGATGGAGGTGTATAAATACAATTATAGAGTTAATTTTCAAATGTTCTAACTATTTTCAAAATTTATTGCAAGTTATATTTTGCATACCATTATGCTTTTAATTTTTTATTTTATTAATAGTGATTTTCATTAAAAATGTTTGGTTGTTAAAATTGATCATATTCAAGTGAGCATCATTGGATGCTGCTAAAGTTCTTTCCATAGTTTGTTCATAATTATTTTTCTTTTTTCTTTCATCTTCTAAGTTCCTACTCATTTAAAGAAAATTTATCCATACCATAATGTCATGTAATTTTATGAAATACTAAAATAAATAACAATTGTGCTTATAGTATTGTTTTTATAACATTTTGATTATACAATCATCCAATAATAAAATCCAACAATTTCCTTATGATAACATTCTCTTACTAAAATATATGAAAGTGTCATTGTTTCATACTTCTATTTCTCTACTAAAAAAATTAAATTAATTTCTCTAAAACTTTAAGTTAGTTATCAAATATCAATAACTCTCATGTTATAAGTAAAGTATCAACAATAAGATATCCAAGTTGGCATTTAAAATTTTTAACTCGTTATGAAATTAAGATTTTCTATTTATGTTTTGTTGTTTACATTTGTTTTTTTTTTTTTCATTAGATCATTTCATATTTTTTTTAAACTTGAAATGTCATTATATCACCCCTATATCTACAACTCTGATGTTAATTGTTTCTTATTATTTTGTTTCCATTTTAATGTTTCCATTTTTTTAAGTTCATTGTATAACTTCTTCATAATTACCTTTATCATTATACTTACTTGGACTTAGTTTTTTCTTTCACTTTCATCATCATAGTTCTGGATCAGTTTTAAAATGAACTTCTTTTATCCTCTTATGTTAGCTTCAAAAATGATTTATATCAAAACAAGTTTTATGATAATATTATAACTACCCACAATCCCTCCTGTGAAAACCTAATACTTTGAAATCCAACACCTTCTAAGATAATTGCTCAAAGTCTTCACCATAGCTTATTATTGATTGTTTTTGTTGCTAAACGCGTTTCATACTTATGTTAAAGATTCATCTTTAACAAGTTTTGATTTTCTTTTACTTATCATGAATATTAGAGCATCAACATTTTCAAATTCTACATTTATATTTTTTATCCTTTCATATAATATAATTTAAAATAAGGAATATAAGTCTTCAACATTAAAATAATTACATTACAAATTTGTAGTAGAAATTAGTCATACTTTACATATGCCCATTCCATTGGCATAAAATATTATATAGTCGTCCAAATATCTGAGAAATACAAAATACATATTATGTTATTACTTGATTAATCATTTCAACCTAAGCTTTCTTTTAGCTCAACTCATTATTTCCTGGTGACTAATGATGTATATTTTATACAATTAAAATTTTTAGTATCAAAATAAGTTGAGCCATAATAATAAGCTCAGCAAACAAAATATAGAACAATCATCACATATGAATCATTACGATATTCGGGTTATGTCACCTGTTAAGATCATTATCATAAATAATAATATTTTATTCCATGTCAAACAGCCTGCCAATTTATAAAAGTATTTTAGAATTTTAAATTAATCAAGGTCACTTTGAGAGAAATTTAGTAATATTTGATTTATATTTTTTAAAATCTAATTATTTTATATTTATTTTTTAAAAAAATAATAAATGTGTATTTTGTAATTTTTAAGAGTATTATGATAATTTGTAAAAGTTTAAGCCGCCACTTGGGATTTAATTATGGATAAATAAAAGGAAGGATGAGAGAAGAGTTAGACATAACTAAGAAAGAAAAATCAAAGATAGGAGGGGAAGGAGGTTTAACCAATTGAGGAGAGAATTAAGAGGAAAAAAAAGGAGAAGTCATTATCAACAATAAAGAAATTAAAGAATGAAATTATTGTTATTTGTTGGAACAAAAAGGCAAGAAAGAATTGTAGTCACACCATAAAGGAAGAAAGCTAATATAGTAAGATCCAAAATGTAAGAGCAAAGAATTAAATAATATTAAATTATTAGATGTTTTTAAACAAAAAATTATGATTTCAAAGTTGATCAAAGATCTTATAAGAAAGTAGAAACTATAGCATCCCAAATATAACAAAAATTAAAGTTCATAATTTTTTTTAATTTTTTATATTTTTAAAAAGTTTTTTAAGATTTTGGAAATTATAATATTTTCCTTTAGAAAAAGTATACATAGCTAAATAAAGGTATGATGAAACCTCAAAAGAAAGAGGTTATAACAACCCTATTTTGATTAATCACAAAATTGTATTCTTAATTGAGTTGTTCATATGAAATTGATTTGAACAAATAAAAAAATTCATGAATTATTAAAATTATTGGTATCTCAAAATATGTGCCAAAATAATATTAATTAAATATAGGTTTTGAGCACACAATTATGAGAGTCCTTGCTTGAGGAATCCCATATGCATGTGATTTATAATTTTTGGAAAGTATTTGTATTTCTTATAAATTTTTAAAGCAATAATAAGAAAAAAGAAACAATATTAAATAATTCTTTATTTTTAAAATGATAAGTATCATATATAATCTCTCCCTTGCACTTGCTTTTGATTCTGATTAGCAAGGAAAGGAGCCTAAAAGAGAGAAGAGGTGCTTTGAGTAAGCTTGTCTTAGTTCTCCACAGATAAAAGAGCTAAGTTAAAAAAAAGAGGGAACTTAAGGAAAAAGGAATTCTAATATTGTTCTTCTAAAAAGTTTCATAAATTGTGCATTTTAGTTGAGTATTTTTTTCTTTGAGTCAAGTATTTATTATATAAAGGGCTGCCAATGTTAGATTTTCGAAACAAAGAATCGGTACATCTATTTCACCAAGTAGTGCTAATTGCTATCCTTATCGAGCTATCGAAAAACAATCGATTCACTATTGCTAATCCAATCAAGAAAATGGAAGCCACTACAGATGATTGAAACGAGTACCCTAGTGCTTTCTTTATTTTTAATGTGGACTTGATTGAATCAAAATCTCATCAACTCATTATTTTCTATTGCATCAATTGTACGGTAAGATTGAACTAATTATATTGTATGATTTGCATAATCAAGAAAGGCAATGGGGCTATTGACCATGTATGATGAGAATAACTAGGTAGATTAAAGTCTTGAGCGATCATGCAAGTCTAATTTGGTGATTGGGCAAGTACAATCACTTTTAAGAAGAGTACAATAGTGTTCTCCGTTTGATCCCTTGTTCGATTAGTGACTACTAGTGATTGTATGATTTAATTTGGTAATCATACAAGTATAATTCATTTCATAAATGCATAATAATGATTATTTTCTTATTCCTTTATTTGATCGATGATGATTAATGATCTTATGGTATTATTTGAGAGATTAAATCATACAATATAAAGCTTAAAATAATAGATATTGGTTGAATTATAAGAATATTTTGGATTATTTAGAACAACTTTTGTAAGTGTTTTTATTATAATAATGTATAACAAATTAAAATTTTATTAGAGTCTAATTCAAAATCTACAATATAAGAGATATGTAATAGATTATTAAAAAATACTAAAAGATTTTATATACTAATTAATATTAAGTGGTGTGTGTGATATTTTATAATTATTCAAAGATTAGTATTCAAAATTTTAATATGGATTATTAAGTTGAGTAAATAATACATTAAACATTAAGCATAAAGTTTTATTGAGTAGTTTTGACGCATCCAATTTCACACATATAAAAAAAGAATTTAAGATAAACTTTATATAAAATATTTTAATAAAAATAAAAAAATCCAATTTTAGATTACTATCTTAGTATTTGTAGTTAGTAGTTTAGTTAACATATTAAACTCATTACATATATTATAGCCTATGATGTAAAAATTGTAAAGGAGCTCATAAACAATAGCTTAGGATGTTAATATATTTTATCAGCTCTGTCAGAGATATATTACACTTAAGGACTAATTATATTCTTTAATGGCTATCTGAAGTGTTTCGTGCTAAGGAAATCCCACAAGAGGGGGGGTGAATTGTGTATTTAAAATTTTATGAATTTCGAAATTAAACTTAAAAACCTTTAAGCAAGAGTAAAGAGAGTTGAACATACAAATTTTTAAGTGGTTCGACTCAAAACCGAGTCTACGTCCTCCCCCAACCAGTGTTGGGAAAAATCCACTAAATACACCGATTACAAGTGAGGTTTTTCGTACGGTTCACCTCAAACCTACTTGGGATTTTTACTACGGCTAATCCCAAACCTACTTGAGTTTTTACCAGGCTCAACTCAAACCCGGGGCTTTAGCACTACTGCCGGGATGCTCTTACCTCAAAACGAAAAGTACAACGATTGACAAAAAACTTAAGAGAAATAGGAGAAAAGAGGAGGCACACACAATCGACAAATTAGAGGGATAGAAATTGAGAAATAATTGAAAAACCTCTAATTCCAATAGCCTACTTACCGCTTTGCTTTTTGAGCTTGGATGTACCGTTTTTGCTTGAGTGCTTGAATTTTGAGATCTGAAATCTTTGGAAATTTAGCAAAGGTTAAACTGAAAAATATATCAATTTTCCCTATTTATAGAGCTCAAATTTGAGCTCTAAAAACACCCCCAAAGACTCCAAAAATTAATTAGCCGTTTGGGCTACAGACGGAAAGCAGCCACCGTCCGATCCAGGCCCAAAAACGAACGGTGCAGATTGATTTACGTATTTTATCGTTCGGGCTTAATCCAGAGCGTTGGATCCGGGCGCGTAATCGAATGGCACAGATTAAATCTCGCGATTATCGTTTACACGATTTAATCCCGTGCGTAGGATCCGGGCGCAAAGATGAACGACACAGATTTTACCTTACGGGATGAATCCTGTGCGTTGGATCCAAGCGGGCTTGATCTGAGCCATTGGATCCAGCGAAGGCTGAAACTTGGATTTTTAGTCCCACATTGCATATGCGGAACTGTTGGAGCGCTATATAAGAAATCCACCATGTTTACATTGTGAGCCTCTTTAGGGTTGGCTCCCCCCTTCCTTGACCAGGACTTGATCACCTGGTTCGGGTTGACTTAGCCAAGCATTGTTCATTGACTGTTGACCGCGCTACAGTTTGACCTAGCCGAGCTCCTCTCAGCGGGCTTTGGGCGGGCTTGGCTTAGCCAGACACTGTTGATTTGACCATTGACCAGCGCGAGCCGAGCTCCTCTCAACGGGCTTTGGACGGGCTTGGCTCGGCCTTCTCGGGTCAACCAATTTTTTATTTTTAAATTAAATTTTTAATTTCTAAAAGACCTGGACGGGCTGTTTTCGCGTTGGGTCGACCCTCCCATTGCTACAGTGCATTTTCTCGAGACTTCAGCTGTTTTAAGGTATTTTTGACCAATTTTTGTGCCAAAAATTTGAATATAAGTGTATAAAGATAATTTTATATTTTTATAGTATTATAAGTTATTTAAAAAGCTATGAAAAGAAATTCATGAAAAACAATTTCAAAGTAATATTAAAAAATCAAATACTAATGTCTATACATTTTGTCAAATATGCTTGGCCCAAAAATCAAAATTTAGTATTAAATAACTTTATAATATTTTTAAATGTTAATACTACTAGTGTGCCTCATAATCTCAAAGTTTGGACATATCAAATTCAAGAGAAATAAAAAGAAATTCAATTATAAAAAATCTTGTGCATGTCTCAAATTTCCTTAAAGTATGTCATGACCTCAAGGCCCTTAGAGACAATTATTTTAGACGTCTAAAATACATGACTTGATTTAATTAATTAGTAATAATTTTACTTAAAATCAAGCCCAAATAAAATATACACATTTATGCTTGACTCATCAAACATAAGGGTGTAACACTATCGTATCAATATTGTTATATTAGTTTTCTTGTTATATCATAGATTGAAATTATGTACATTGCTTTTATTTTGTTGAAGCATAAATGCTTTATAAATTTTGATATTTCCACATCATCATCTTTTACTTTTAGTATTGTCATGGATTAATTTTCTTAAAAAAATTACCACATATAAATACTAATATTTTTAATATATTTTGAAATTTTATTTTGTCACTAAATTAGTTATAAGTTTAATGAAATTACTATCATTGAATTTTTATATATTTTATTATATTATATTTAATATTAATATTCTCTTTTAAAGATCATACTCATACAATATCTCATATAATATTTTTTTTACAAAATATCCCTTATTAGAATTTTTTTGATATTCTCGTTTATTTTAAATCATTGATTGTCATTAATGTCATAACAATCCTTCATTAAAATTTAATAACAATGTACATTAAAAAATATTACTTATGAAGAAGATTTGTTGATTTTTCTAAAAATATAAATAATTTTTTTTTTGAGAAAAATAAGACTATATAAATATTCAAAATAATAATAATTATATACATTTATGACGAACAAAAATCAAGCAAAAAAGTCTCAGTTAAACTTGACCTCAAATTTGGGCTTTGCTCGTTTAAAGCTTTTAAAAACTACTTTTTTATCTTAAAGATATTAACTTTTATTAAATAATTTTTATTTTTTATTTCATGTAAAATATATTCTTTAAAATTCATCTCCATAATATTTTTTAATAATTTTTTACAATAAAAATTATCATCAAATATAGCTTTTTTTTTACTTTATCCCACCAAATAGAAATCTCCAATAAAATATCTAAGACCCATCTTTTAAACATTTGATGATAACTACAATTATTTATTATTATTAGTAGTTACTATCATTATTTATCACATGAAAATACCAAACCTAAACTCAGGTGATATTGGATTTAAGTCAATGCCATGGAATGCATCTTTGTAGGATGGATAAGACTAAGAACGATGTCATTTAATGTTGAAAATGAAAGCTCAACTAATCTTATAAAATAATTCCAATAATCAATGCTTGAAAATTGAATACAAAATTAAAAGAAATGTGAATAAAGTTTTTTTTATAATAACATGCAAAACATAAGTGCCTTATTAGCATACCAAAGTGAATATATTGATGATAATATTGTGATAATTATCCTTCTAATTGAATTTGGATATATCAATTTATTCAAAAACTTAGTAGGTAAAATCACCTACTAAAATATGAATTAGATATGACTATAATGATCAAACGAGGAAGATTACTAGTATGATTTATAGCTATATAATGATTATCATTTTGTTAATTTTAATAATTAAATAAGTTTAATGACTTGAATTTTTAGTTATAGTAAGGAGAATTTTGGTTACTTATGATATTTTTAGTAGAAATTTTGTTGTCTAATGTGATGAATATTAATTTTTTTAATGATTATTTCATTTTTCTTGAAAAATTGTTAATAGAATGTTTTTGGGATGACAAGATGACATCAATAGTTTCATTGTAAAAATATTTTTCGAACTATAATTTTCGTTTCAAACATTTCACAATTGACTAGCGATGATTTTACTTACCTACCTAATAAGTTTTTCAATTGGTATTTTGTAGTTTCCTCATTGGTGGCCTTTATTTTTGTTTGAAAATTATCATTATCTTATATTTGCATTACTGAATCTAATTTCAGTAATATACTAACATGATCTATCATTCTAGAGACAGAAGTATTGACTCGTAGTCACTTTTCTCTCTTATTGTTAAGTTTATTCCATTCATTGTTAGTAGTCACGCAAATATGATGTCATAGCAATATTGCAAAATAATCTTAAGAACCTTAAGCTTTTATAGACGATCGAATCAATGATTGACCAACACAATCATAACAAGAATAATCATCGAGTATTCAGAAAATGCAACCACCAAATTAAAATAGAGAACTTTGCATGACAATTTTGCTACTTTTGTGTAGAATAGTAAATTGCCCTTGTTTTTAAACTAATTTATGTGAAAATACCTTTGAGACGACCTCGACCAAGTGTACAAAAATGTTTTAGAGAAGAATAATAGCTAGTAGTGATCCATAGTGAATATTAAACACAACTATTGTAAAGAAAAATGGGGAGCATAATTAAGTTTTCATAATAAGGATAATAGTAGAAATTGCTTTGATACAATATTGATTTGAAACAAACAAAAAAAGGATAAGTTCTTTCATTTTAAAGTTAATTTATTTTTATGAAAAGAAAAAACAAGCCTAATATGAGACTAAGTTAGCTCTAATATCTACTTTGCTTCACATATATTTTGTTAGCTAAGATATTATTATATTTTAAATTTTAAATCATAAAAATTTATATTTCTTAAACGTATAATAAAATATATTTGACCGGTATTAGTTTTTTTTGGTCGTTATGACATGTGTTGAGCTCGGAGGATGCCAATATTTAATACATTTAACATTTAAAACGAACCAATTGAAACCTTAGCAGGGAAAGCGCCGGCTTGACTATGACGGCTAAGGAGAAGAGGACAACTAAAAGGATCGGATGCTGAAATGGTTTCCTTCCACTTGTTATCGGTTATCTCGTTCGGAGAAATCCAAGAAACATCAGGAATTGATCGGATGCTTGTATGGAAGCTACTTGTGAGATCGCTCCGGTAGGAATCGATATCTTTCTGTAACCTTACTCGGGAAAAAGGAACGAATATATATTTTGTTCTTCTTCTCGATGATTTCATTAAAATGCTGATTTTTTACGGTGAAGAGGACAGATATAGAAGATTTTTGTGAAGTCATGGTTAGGATTTAATGTTCCCTTTTGTGATTCTGTATGGAGCAAGAATTTGTTAGTTCAAGACTTAAGGCTTCAACCTTGGTTTTTGTTTTCCAATCAGCTATCCCTATTACATCAATCATGTACCGAGCAGAACATTTTTTTTTATTTTGAGCTTTTGAGAAAGAAGCTTTATGTTAGAGGAAATGGAGTTTTGGTGAATAGTATTTGATTGAATTTTTGTTTCCTTTACCAATAGGGTGAGATCAGAAATGAAAAGAAGAGGAAGACCTTGATATGCCACCAATGCCAGCTCCATTTTATTGATTATGTATATGTGTGCTCTAACTGTAAGAGCAGGCAATACTGCTATACCTGCATCACATTGTGGTAAGGTGAATTTGCCATTAGTAGGTGATTTATTCTTAATATGTTTCAATAAAAGCTTTGAATTTTTTCTCAAGACAGCTCGTTTATCCTGGGAATTTTATTTTTGGCCAATAAAATTAAAAATTGTAATGATACAAATTCTTTTAGCAATTTCAATCCCCCGCATCTTTGATTTCTCAGCATTCATGATAATTCATTGTGATATTTCATATTGATGAGTAATGTTGAAATAGAATGGATGTCGAAATAGAATGGAGATTAAAATTTTCAATCCATTGGAGTTAAATGAAGTACGTTTGAAATTTAAAATCAAAACCATCGATGATTATGTAATGTTTGAAAAATAGATATAAATGGGATTTTATGTGATTTTAAATTTTCTTGGGTGTCCATTGACAATTAAATGAAATGAAAGGTATATTCTTCATAGTGACTTTGGATGGGTATTTATAATCATGTCCTCAGAAATCTAAACAATTGGGCTTATTCTAAAAAAGTGTTTTACTAATAAAAAAAGCCATTTCTTTGTCCACATTTTATGCACAAAACAAATATATTGTTTGGCAGTACAAATTAGTATCATTAATGAAAAGGAAGTCTTAACAACTCCTACAAACAAATTCTTGTAGTGTTAACAAATTTTGTCTGAAACATATTTAAATATTAGGCAAAGATCGCTGATTTTTAGTTTAGGCTCTACTGTTACTGACTTTTTCCTAATCTTTATGAAAAGTGACAATGAATGAAGTTTTATTTTATATAAAGTGAACTATAAAATGCCCAATATATTTTGTAAACCTTTTTAATATCACCCAAAAATATGTAGAACATTTGCGATGCAAGGTGTTCATCTTTGTGAAACTAATAGCTCTATAATTTTAGGCAACATAGCTTTATGCGATTACAGTGCAACTCAATGAAACAATGTTTTGGAAAAAAAAATTGATAAATGTTGAAAATTAATCTTATTTTAAAAAAGCCTTTTTGATACACTTGAAAGATCTTATCTCCATTTTTACATGCAATATAGTTGAAAAGTAATAGACTGCCAATAAACTTTATTTGCTTTGGTGCAAAAAAAATATTGCAGAGTGACTTCAAATTTAAGATTAGTCACCTGATTGATAAATCTTTTTTTCAATATTTGGAAGGTATCCTACACATACAAGGGAGGACATTGTAGCTTCATGCCCTTTTTGTCGTGGTAATTGCAATTGTAATACATGCTTGCAAGAATATGTGGTGTTTGAGGTAGATTGTTGTAGTTTAATCTTTGGATGTTATTTTTTCATTGCTTTTTTGCTTTCAGCATTTCTAATAACAAAATAATTGTGATGTTCTTAGACGAATAAGCAGGATGCAGATAGAAAGATACAACACTTATTATACTTGATACAGAAAACATCACCAATTATCAAGAAAATTAGTGAAGATCAAGGGCATGAATTGTATATGGAAACCAAGATACAGGGTAAACTAAGATGGTCAATTTCCTTGAAAATTTTCCTATAGTCCCAATTTTCTTGATCAAAACCTCATTCCTATTAAACATGACATTTTTTTCTTTAGGGATTGAAATATCAGGGCATGACATTGAGAAAGCTGATCTTGATAAAAGTGAGCGCTTGTATTGGTATGTGATTTTGATGCCTTTTTGGGTTTGGTTTTCTTGCTATTTTTTTTAATATAAGAATTTTTTATATGATTTTTACTGTACATGATGCATAGAAGCCTTAGAGCTCCTCATATACTCTTGTATGTTAGCATCTCCTTTTCCATAATTTTGATTTACCAATGATGTTAATGCATTTTTGCTTTGTGTTGAGATATTAATGTCAAAATGCAAACGATGTACATTTTCAAAAAAAGCAAATTAACGAAAATATCTTTTTGTTTTTGATGCATTGCAACAAACATTTTAGTGCTTAAGAAACGAAAATAAAATATTAAAAGCATAATCAAGAAGCTCTTCTAATATTCCGTGAGTTTGATTGATGATAGTGAAAAGAAAGGCCATGTTCATGGTGAATGTGTAAGATTATAGCATAGCTTCTTTACCTTCTGATCTCTTTCATATTTTCTTCTTTCATCCTGCTTCTTTTCTTCTAAATGTGATCTTCTATCCCTTTTTTTTCGTTTTTCTCTTGTTTCTCTTGAAACTATGCTACCCTTGGAATTGCATTTATAAATGCTATAAGATATGATAGTCCTTATGCATTCAAACGTAAGGCATGGTTGTGAATTGCATTTATAGGATGTTGAATTGCATTCAAACTTAAAACATGGTTGTTGAGCATCCTAAAAGAATTTTTAGATTCTTCAAGCTTAAAATTAAGTTTTTTTTAATTTGTGTTTGAAGTTTTACCTAATTAGCCTAATTTTGGTGGTTGGGCCAATCTAATTCCTTCAATTGGGCTATTCTTAGATTGCAGAGGTTCTCCACACTAATAAGAGTTCGTGTCATGTGCCATAATGCGATAGATTAATTCAAGTAGTTCAAAGCAACAATTAATTGATGCAAAAATAAGTGTTGAAATGGTGTTTTGGCATTCCAAAAATCATTAATTTTTGTTTGACCCATATATTATGTTGTGTTAAAATTGCCACAGAATAACTAAAAAGTTGGTAATGTTGTAGTTATTTTGTTGTCACTTTCACATGCTAATGATTTGAAATCCAAGTTTGATATACAATTGATAATATTTATGCTAAATTTTCATGCAAGCATATAAAAATAGACCATCCGTGAAGAAAACAATTAAGTTGAATAAATAACCATGTTTAAGACAACAAATGAATGTTTGCTGTAGTCCACTTTAACTGTGGTAACATGAACTTATGGTTATGTCGATAGACATGTCACAGGAAGCTTAGCTTAATTGCCAGTTTTGGCTTAGAATTTCCTTCAGGAACCATGTTACTTAATAACAAGAAATTCAATCAGGGATGTCAAGCATGGATCGTATATAGTGCACTACATGAACTTGTGCTTTAGACTATAGTAAGCTGCCCAAAATATTTGGTATCCACCTCTTTTTGTCAACCATAATATAATGCCATTTAGAACATCTGAGAAGTATCATGGCCTAAATGTCGTAGTATCCACACCAAATCATAGTAATGCATTATGTGTGCGGTTACCTTGGGGTATAATAAATGTATTCTAATTCATGCATGAGATGCATGAAGGTGATGGTAGATATATCCTCTTTTGGAATATATCAAAAGCATACATATTCAATTTATGAAACTTTTAGTTTTTGAATTTGGAAATTGGGCTTCAACTTTTCTTGATTTTCTGTTAGCCGCTCTTCATTTTGAAAGGTAGAAAATCAGTTGTCAATCACAACTGACTTCAGAAATTAATAGGCTTTCAAATTTAGAAACGTATGTCATAAACTTCTAAGATTTTCCTAACCCACCCATATATGTTGCTTTGACTTCTGCCTTTTGTTCAGAACAAAATAGTAAAATGTACAGAAAAAAGTCCATTTCTGCAAGCATTGCAAAATTTATTTCTTGTTTAAATGCTTGGATAGACCAAATCCTTATATTGGTAGTCTTGCGGTTGTTAAAAAGTTTATTGCAATTCCATGAGAACACTACACAAGTAAAATGTTGGAGATTAACTTGATAAGATGATGATCAGAAATGCTCCTTGGGATGAATTTTCCATTGTCTTGAAAATGCCGAACAAGCTTTTAACAATATAAGCAATTTTCGTCCAAGTCCTGTGCAACCTTACCTTAGATACACAAGCTTTAGGTAATAAAATTCTTTTACGTATCCACATTCACATATATAGTATGTATGCTGTCAGTCAAACTTAGTAGGGGACCATTGCCAAATTTCATATTTAGTTTTCTCTAAACTTTCCAAATGGAAGTTGAAACTCTGGTTCTCTCGTTCAACAGCAATAATTGCCATACATCTATCATTGACTTTCACAGAAGCTGTCCAAAGTGTTCCTATGATCTCTGTCTTAAATGCTGTCAAGATCTCCGTGAAGATTGCAAGACAAGGTCAACTGTAGATGACTTTCCTTATCAAATTTCCAAGAAGCAAGTTCAGAGTGAAGTTGTTCATATGAAAGCGACAGAAAAGTGTAATACAAGGAAAATATATGGCTGGGAATCTGACAAGTTCCAAATTATGGACAGCCCATCTTCCTATTCTCATGTCTGTTCTATTGGTTGGGGTGCTATGCGAGATGGTTCCATTACATGCCCACCAAGATATCATGGAGGTTGTGGAGGTGGGTTACTAACATTAAGGAGAATTTTAGAAGCTGACTGCTTCAGTAAACTTACAAAGGAAGGTGAGGATCTGATTAGGAATTGCAATTTCCTTAGGGAAAGCATTTTATCCCATTGTTCTTTGTGCCCTTCTGGCGCCCCTTCATTAGGGTGCAACCAAATTGGTACAGCGAAGAGGCTAGCTGCCTTTCGGGAAAGCAGTGATGATAATTATTTATATTGTCCAAGTGCAACTGACTTGAGTGATCATGATATTGAACACTTCCGATGGCATTGGGCTAAGGGAGAACCAGTTATTGTCAGATACACACAAGATAAAACATCAAAACTCAGTTGGAATCCTCTAGTGATGTGGAGAGCACTTGATTTGTCAAGTTCACAACTATCGAATGATGAGCGCAGAAGAGTTAGAGCTATTGATTGCTTATACTGGCATGAGGTAACTTTGTGATTTCTTTTGAAAGTTACATGCAAGGGATAAGTTGAAATCTGAACTTCCAGGAATTTTGCCTTTTATTTTGTTTAACAAGTGTGGATTTACTTATTGAAACCTAGGGTATGAGTTATTTCAAAGAATTTGATGAATTTATTTGTTGGGATCTCTTCTAATGACTGAAATTTAACTCAATGCTGAATTGTAAAGAATCTATCATTGGTTCCATAGCAGTTTTACAGAAGTCAAGTGAAATATTGCCTTGAGACTAACTTCTTTTCAGCTTTTTATATGTATTGAATTTGTGTTGATGTTTATGTTGCATTTTTCATGTTACTGCTAAGCTTAGAAAATGCAATTAAAAGACGAGTTTATATTGGTGAAGTTTATGATTTATTTTTCATTGAACTGCTGGGCTAAGAGAACGCTGCTAGTGTTCTGCTATGGCTTCCTAACTCACCTCTTCCAATTATTCCGAAAGAATCATGGGTATGTTTGTTTTATGCTTCATTGTGTGTGAATTATTAAGTGGATTATGCTTCATGTCTATTGCAGTACATAAATACCATCTCATGCAATTCTTTTCAACCAAACTATTTTTAACTTATTGCTATCCAATTAACAGAACTATCATTATATCACATTTTTATAGTCTCCATATTCTCTCTTCAGCCCATCATTGGAACTTATCAATAATTTGTCCATGAATGGACTTAAAATCATAAAAAAATTATTTGGTATGATTTTTTCAACAATAGAAGCATCTTTCTCAAAAAGTTTACGTGTATGTATGGCAAATCCAGTGAAGTTAATAACACTTTTAACTTTTTAGAATTAAGTTGAGAAATGAGTGGTTTATATGTGCAAGTTTTTTTGGTTAAAGGGATGACTTTATTCAAAATCTTATGCTTCATCAATAGATATTTTAGATCGATTATCTGATTGATTGGTTATATCAGCAAAGGAATTGTCAAAATTATAATTAAATTTAATTGATATAGTTAATATGAGAAGTTGTTTTTGGTTTGTAAAGATGGACATTCATTGGTTTTTTATCAAGACAAAATTGCAAAGATTTATCTCAGTAACTTGTATGAAAATAATCTATCAATTACTTTGTTTATAGCTTTAGTCTTGTTTCAAAATACTTGTCAATTGTATTACTAATATGATTATTTTAGTAGTCTTTAGTCATAGGTATATTTATTTCAATTTTTTTATCCCTTCTTTGTCATTCTCTCTTAAATAAGCAATTATAACAAAATTTTTATAATTAAATAATTTTGAAAAGGAATTATTATAGCTGTCTTATTCTTCTGCACAACTACCCAACAAGATTTAGTATAAACCAGAAAGCTTCAACCCATATAATAGAACCTAAGATTTAGAAGTAAAGGCGTTTCATAGTTTGTGATCCTTCATAATGTAGTAAGAGTGGAATCATTTAAATTTAGACTGGAAAGTAAACTTTGTGTATGCTTAATCCTTCTTCATTTTCATAATTTCATGTCAATTTGGAAAGGTTAATACTATTGCATGCTTGAAGATCATTGTTCCCCAATCATCAAGTGGGATGTGGCACTAGAATTATGGCTTTATTAGGACTATCAAATTGTCAGAGGAGTATTTTAGAGCACAAAGTTTCCCATAGTAGTTCAATTTATTGATCAAATATGAAAATTGTTGGAGTTAAAGGAAGCTTACATATTTTTAAAATCAAAAGAACTGATGGCATGAAGAACAAGCATGTATAAAGTCTTATGGATGGCAGGTCTATGCATGGACTTATGGTATAAATCCAATGTTCATGAGCTTGACATCCTAGGGGATGTGATAATTAACTTTGTGTTTAATTTAACAAATATAACTCTATTTGACTTCCTACCATTTGACAACTTTTGTTAGTTCATGTTCTTCGACCTTGACTCTAGCAGTAGATGTTCAACCATCTTCTAGATGATAGTTTTTAGTGATATGGCTTCTAGTGAGACCATGTGTATTGCATGAAATACACAAATTTTTTGTTCATCTTTGAACTTTTGTTGTAGAATAAGTTTTTTAGTGTCTTGGATCAATATTCCATCATGGACAAATTAATGAGAATGCCATGAATAGGATCTGAAAAGGTTGGACAAATGGAGGAATGTTTCTTGCATGTTGTATGATCAAACTTTCACTTTTTATTAGATGTAAATTTTGTTATAACTTTCTAAGATTGACAATGCTATATGATGTTGAATGTTAATTTATGAAATCCAAATGTGCAAATAGAATGGTTGTGGCATAGACAAAAAAGTGAGAAAGATGAGTCATGGTACTCTTAAGGCCATTATTACAAATATGTGTATTTGGGAGATGTTTATTGTAATATCGATTGTGGATAATCTTAGAGAGAGTTGATTTAGATAGTTTGGGCATGTTTAAAGTAAGCCTTGTAATACCCATTAAGAGATATAAGTCATTTAAATTTTTTTCATGTGAATTAGGGAAGAGTAGATTAAAAAAGATTTGCAAAGAAATTATTGAAAGGACTTGTCATTCTTCTTTGATATTGAGAAAGAATTATTAATCGATGGAGTCCAATGGTATTCGAGGATTCATTTAACTAGTCTTATTTAGTGAGATCAAGACTTATTTTTATTTGAGATCTTTTCATG